>CM057227.1:27458358-28658358 GCA_029891385.1 Erythroxylum novogranatense | reverse complement strand
TGGAGAATTGAGGGGGGTGAGCTTTCGCTCCGCGGGTAACACATTTATATTTATATAACAAGCATGTCTATTTAGTTATTCACACATTAAGCAATCTTTCAATGAAATCATAATACATGCATCATGCAATTTTCATCAATAAATAAACATAATTTCTCACAATTCGAACATTCATAATTCTTGCAATTTCATGTAATCACATATGAAACACATCAAATGGCTCGGTAAGTCCATATTCATGGCAACCATATAGTCTCATTTTGTGAGCTTATATGGGCAAATCTTGAGGAGTCCAAATAATGGATCATCCTATGCCACAATCGGGCAGGCGGGCGAAGCCTTTTCATGGTCGACGTGCACGTGACGGTTCTTGAGACTATACCTTACCCACATAACATAACAATCATGCATAACAATAAAATTGGACTATTCTTGTCCAATTCACTGTTTTCTTGAAAATCTTATCTTTCATGCATATTTCATATTGTACATTTCATGCATAAGTCATATTGTGCATTCATACTCATTTAAGCTACTTCATTCAATACTAACTCAACCATCATCAAATCATCAAAATGTATTATTTTCATTTACACATAACTCATGATTAATGTCATCTAACCACAACTAACACAAGCATTTACAGCAATCATTTATACTCACTTACAAATAACAAACATTCATTAGTGTCATTTATCAACTTGCATTAATTGCTCATAAATATAAAGATAAATATGGAACCCACCTTTAAGACTTGCTAAATCTTTGGTTTCCTTGCTACAACTCTTGTTCCTCTTCTCTTCCTTCTCTTTCTTCATTAAAAACCAAAAACCCATGTAAATCTCACTTCAATTGAGAAACCATGTTACACCTTTCATGAAATCAACTTGGAAATCACTATACCCATTCCATTCTTAGTCTTTCTAACCAAAAACCCAACTAAAGCTTAACCTTAAATCAAGAAGCTTACCTTAAATCTTTAGCTAACCAAGTGATTTCTTGGTTCAAAGTGTAACTCAACCTTCCTCCACACTTTTCCTCTTGAACTTTCTTCAAAACCCTCTAAATCTTATGGAGAATCAAACCTAGCAAGAACTCTTCTTTTCTCCTCTTTCTCCACCTTCCACGACATTTCTCTTCCTCTCCTCTAAAATTTCAAACTCCTCTTCTTTTCCTACTAAATCACTTCTTTCATTCTCTTTTATACTCCTTACTCACTTAAGCCCAAGCCCACTTCTTCACTTAATTCTTCTTCTTCTTATACTTCCCTACTACAACTTGCTTAGGCCCATACAAGCCCATTGCATTTAATCTTAACCTAACTAACCAACTAACATATTAAATGTTATTAACTCTTACCTAACTTATTACTTAATGTTATCTAACTTAATCAATTAATGCTACTTACTCATTTAATGTCATATGCTATTTAATGCTATCATATTTAATTACTATCATCTCAAATAATGCTAACTCAATTACTTAATTAATCTAATCATGCTTGATTTATCATAAAAAATTCGGGGTAACATTAGTTGTTTAGTATTAATTGTTTATGTGTTAAATAACTTACGAGGCATGACTTTAAAAAAGTTATAAGGGTATGAATATTATATATCTTAGTATTTCATTCAATATTCTTATAAGAATTTAGATTTTAGATATTAAATTCTACAAAATTAATTTTATAACTCTAATAAAAAACATAATAATAATAATAATAATAATAATAATAATAATAATAATAATAATAATAATGATGATGATGATGATATGATAATAATAATAATAATAATAATAATAATAATAATAATAATAATAATAATAATAATAATAATAATAATAATAATAATAATAATAATAATAACGTGAAATAAAAATGAGAGTGTTAGGGATAAAACAAAATGGTTGCAAGTTAGGCTTTAATACCTTGTAATTAAATTTAAATTTATTCACTAATACATGATTAAGAAGTTATGCTTTAATACCTTATTAATTCACATATATGTCCAAATTTTAAGTATTTTAACAATTTTAAAATGAAAATTATAATAAGCCTTGATGAATTTATTCTAAAATCAATTTAAAATTCAATTGAAAAATTATGATGTCTTTAATTGACATCATTAGTCATTACTACATAGTTAGAAATCTATGTTTTCATACAATATCAAATTACACAAAATTTTGATATTAAATTTATATCAATGGCTGTGGTTGTTCCTGTTGTTTCTTCTCGGCTTCTTCATCTTCCAAAACATCCTTAGAGAAAGCATTAGGGTGCACTTTGATGCAATTCTGCAAAGCCACAAAAGGATGCACACAGTCTGAGCCTGTTGGAAAGGAAAACCATCCCCAAGTTAGTTGACACTTTCATCAAGTTTAAACAACTTATGTGTTTCATTCATTGCTATTTAATCTACATGAAGAAAAAACAAAGTAAATCCATAATTTTATTTCAATTGTTTCAAGACATTCATCGGATGAGTTTTGAAAGCATCTTCTTTACTTGGCACACCAACAAGTACAGCAACACCCCATCCCTGTAAGGCACTCCAAGGCATTGTAACTTAAGACATGATTATTTGACTTCCATTCTCATTATTATCCAATGAGTTCAATAAAAACTTACATCATGAAAACATTCAAATGCAGATATCATCGCGTTGACAGTTCCAGTGCATTCAACACTTCGGTTGACTCCTCCATCAATCATTTCAACTATCACCTGAAGATAAGAACAATATTAACATAGAAAAAAGACTCATTTACATATGCTACACAGAATCTAGCCCATTGTCTCACAAACCCCTTGAACAGGTTTCTTATAATCTTTTGGGTTCATAAATTCTATAACGCCAAATTTCAAGCTATTAAGAAGAAAGAATGCAAGCATATATTAGATATAGTTTTTATAAAACTGAAGTCAAAAGTTCTTATCACAAGAAGTTCATATCTAACTTTAAGCAAAGTTGTAACAGAAAGTAACTTGGTGAGTTCAATAAATTCTTATCTTAGAAATTTTATGATGTCAATTATGTCTTATATTGAGTTTGGGTTAATTTTACAAAAGAATTCCTCTTTTTCTGGCTGCACAACTGTCATTCCACGATTTCAAATCGACACCGATTATACTGACTTTGTTGGAAGATGATCAAGCAACATTAAACAGACATCAAATGATGATTATGCAATCACTTTCATTAGAATCTTCTCTTACCTTCTAAAACTCTCTTGGGGTTCAGATCAACACCAATGATCCATGAGGCACCAGCCAATCGAGCCCCTTCAACAGCCTAATGATGTCAAAGAAAACAAAACATTTTTAGAGATACAGTAGAACTGAATGCTACAAGACCTCCCTGTTCAAGGTTCGATTAGAAACTCACAGCAAGGCCAACAGTTCCCAATCCAAAAATAGCAACCGAGGAGCCTTTCTTAGGTTTCTCAACATTCAAAGTCGCACCAAGACCTGCAACACAATCTAATTTTGATAAATGATATGGAACAGCAGAGGCTTCCTAGCTTTCCATGCAACAACAGCTATAAAGAAGATACATCGGTTAGATCGCAAGACACAAATCATACACATTAAGAACTAATGAACAAAGATAACTAGCTAATTGCTATAAAGAATTGATCTTTCGTAAAACGACATAAATTGTCTGAACTTCCTTTGAATTTCCCCCAAGCCGAACAGTAAACACATGAAAATGAACACCACCTGAAAACTTCAAAAAGATCCAGAAGGAAAAACACCAAGATGATCAACAAAAACAATAATGCACTAATATGGGATGAACAGAAACAATAGAAAACACAAACCCCAATAAGAAAAATAACTTACCCTTGTAACGTATCAGTTGACCAGCAACACTTCCTGAAATTTTCTTAAAAGCTCTAGTCTTTCTTCAACCTTTGTTTGACTTTGATCACCTCCCAAATTTGTTTGAACTTCGATGACGATATTGAGATTCCAGTGAAGCAAGTCCAAGTTCTTTTTATCTCGATAACGAATGAGCATAAAGGGTAGCTAAAACAAAAACAACAAAGACCTTCTGTTGGACCCCGAATTTTTCTTGAAATTTTAAATTATAGATTGACATTAAATGAGGAATTTGTGGTGACTTATTCATGTGCAAAGAAAAAGAAAATTCAAGAATGTAAATTGTTATATGAGATTAAGATAGGTGAAATATGCTTCTATTATTGATGTTTATGATTAATTATGGCCTAAAAAGGTGTTTTGAGTTTAAATGAAATTGATAGTGAATAAATTGATTTGAATGGTATTGAAAAACAAGAAATGAATAATAAAAGTGTTAGATTTTGGGGAATTGCAAATCTGAAAGTTTGAGGACGAATAGTAGCAGAAAATGGCAATTTGGATCTGAAACTTTGTGAATTGTTCTGGCTTGATCTAGGCAGATTTTGATAAAAAGATCTTCATGAAAGTTGTAGCTTCTGTTGATAGCTTTCTATCGTCAGAAAGTATGACATTTTTCGATATCGGGATTGAAAGTTATGATTGTTCGAAGTTAAGGTTAATTTTGCTTTGTTTTGAAAATATCCATAAATGTACGTTTGTGTGTACTGTGCTTTGAGGCCAATTTTGAACCGATGTGGTTTGAATTGGAGTAAGTGGTCTACATGAAAGTTATAAAGAAATTGCATAGCTTTACAATGATGTATAATATGTTATTTTTTATTGTGAAAATTGAAAGATATGAAATTATGAAGTTTGGATGTGGTATGCATGACAAATTTTCTGGCAGAACTCTTGATTGAAAAATGGACCTAGTTAGAGGTTGAAATTGCTTTTAAGTTCTTCCTAAAAGTTTTAGATTGTGTTTTGATCTTTACATTGATGTAAAGTATGGAATTTTTGGACCATGGAATAGGAAGTTATGATTTTTAGAAGTTTCTGTTACTGTTTGGCATGATCATTAGTGGACAAAATCTTTGAAGTAGTTTTTGACTTCCTTAGAGGCCAAATTGATTTTTCTATTCTTCATGAAAGTTGTAGGTTGCATTTTAATCTTTTCATTGGTATACAGTATGATATTTTTGAACCTTGGAGTTGAAAGATAGAAATTTTAGAAGTTGTGATACTGTTTAGGATGTCATAAATGTGGTCAGAAAATTTGATTGAGATTTTGACACCTTTAGAGATGGAATTGGTTTTTAAGTCCTTCATGGAAATTGTAGAACTTTCTTTTATCTTTCCATTGATACTAAATTTGAAAAATGTGGAGTTCTGAGTTACAAGTTATGAATTTTAAAAGTTGAAAGGTCGAAAGGAGAGGAGTAGTGCCCCCTCGCGAGGGCGAGCACCCGCGCTCGCTCGCCCTGGCAAGCAACCCGCTCGCGAGTGCGAGCTCCGATTTGGAAATTTTTTCTAACCGACCTCTCTCCATTCTTTTGGCCATAACTTTTTCGTCCGACCTCCGATCGACCTGATTTTTGAAGCGTTGGATTCTCAAGACTACCTTCTATCTGTCCATGAAAAATTGTGGATTTTTATGATTAAATTGAAAGATCTTGATTTAATCAAAGTGAGTTGGATAATTTTCTGAATATGGTTCATTAATGTGGCCATATCTTGATCTGTGGAGATCCAATTGAGTTGATTCTTATTGCAAAATAAACTACAGACATGGGGCTACAAGTCATATGAAGGAATTGAATTTCAATTTAGCCTCTAAGACTTTCAATTTCTGGATTGAAGTTGGGTATAGTGTTCAGTCTTCGATTAGTAAGAGCTGAAAGTGTTTAGGCCATAATTTTTTCTATAGCCATCCAAATGAGGTGATTCTTATTTGGATAAAACTAGAGAAATAAGGCTACAAATTGTCTGCAGGACTCGAGTTTCATTTTAGTCTTTAAGAATGTCAATATTTGGATCGAAGTAAATCGCAGGAAAATGTTTAAGAATAAGAATAGTCTGAAATGTTTGGAGTATAACTTTTGGAGTAGTGAACCAAATTAAATGATTTTGATGGCGTTATGAAATTGAGACAATAAGGAACATTTATCTAAAAGAAAGTTTTAGTAAATTCCTTCAATTTGATGATTTGAAAAATGTTCTAAGTTAAGCATGATTTAATGATCTTTTGAGACTTTGTTATATTTTATGATTTTGAGAATTTAATTAGCATGTTAATGTGAGTAATTAGCATGTTAAATTGAGTAAGATCATATAGCATAAATTGATTGGAATAAATTAAATTAAATTGTTGAAAATATTTTAGGGGCAAATTTGGAAGATCACTTAAGGTTTTAAGTTATAAGGCTTATATGAAAGGGCATATGAGTCATTACTTATTCATTAATGGCAAGTTGGTAATTAAAAAGGGGAGTCTTCGTATATGAAGGGAGCAAGCACGAAATTGAAGGAAATAAAGGAAGAAAAAGAAAGAAGAAATGAGAGAGTGAGAGTTTCGGATGAAGAGAAGGAGAAAGAAGAAAAAAGGTTAGGGCTTGATTTTTCTTGGATTTCAAGAAGGATTTTTAAGTTGATTCAAGAAGGAAAAAGATGGAAGAAGATGAGAGCTCCAATATGAGCCAAGAAATTTCAAATTTGGAGAAGATTAAGGTAAGAGAAGATTTTGATCTTTGAATTTTTAAAGAGATTTTGGTTTAGATAACTTGAAAATGTTATGGGTTTGAGTTTTCTAAAGTTAATTTTGGTGATTATGCCTTATGTGATGTTCAATTTTGGATGTTTATTAATTAGGAATTTTATCATGAATTAGGGAATTTAAGTGAGGCAATGGAGAAAGAGAGGCTTTGATCAAGTTTCAAGCATGAAATTAAGGTGGGTACCATGTTTATATTTTGAATTATAAGCTAATTATAAGTTTTCGAAAAATCAAGAAGAGAAATGATTTTGCAAATTTATTGTTTATGTGTTCGAAAAATCAAGAAGAAGACAAATATTTTCAAATTCATTGTTTTAAAAATGATTCGATAAATTGTTGCAATTGCAAAATGCATTATTTTTGAATAATTTGAGAAATGTCTACAATTGATGATTTCATTGTTTTTGAATGAATGTGAAATTGCCATATGAATTTTGGATAATGAATGTGCAATGTGAATGGAAATTTGTTTGAATTATGATTTTTGATAAATTGCTACGATTTTCGCATTCCTTGTGTTTGAATGATTGAGAATTTAATATGTGAATTTGTTTGACATTGTGACTTTATGAATGACATTATGTTCGAATATGACATGACATGAAAACTAAGTTTTTGACATGTGCCTTCGGGCAATCCGATTTTCAAGTATGAACTGTCTGTTATGTGGGTTTGGTTAGGTCCCATAAGTTGTCAAGTGCATTTGTCAAAGGCTTCTCCCTCCTGCCCGCTAGTGGCATTGGAGCTCCGTTAAGGACTCCCACAAGTTCACGGCTACACTGGACCGCTATGCGGGAAGGTGTAGTACGTTCTATTCACGACTACACAGGACTGCTATCCTGTAATGTGTAGTACGTTCTGTTTCTGGACCGACCCAAACCACTTCTGATGTGTTATGTGTTTTTGTTTCTGTTAATAAATGTGATGCATTCATGTTCTTGAATTGTTCATGAATTCTTTGATAAATTGATAAATTTTGAAAAATAAGTATTTGATGAATTTCATCTGTGAAATTTTTATAAAATGGCAAAAGTTTTGAAAAAAAAATATTTTTTGCTTATTTTTTGATTTATAAACATGTTATCCACGAGCTGTAAAACTCACCCCCTTTCATCCCCATCTCCAGGTAATCATGAAGGAGATCGGATGAAAGAAAGACAAGACGTTCGTTCGTCATGTTTGTGATTGTATTTTTGTTTAAGTTGGATTATTGTAAAAATAAGAGCTTAGGCTTATGTTGGGTAATTTGGAGATTTTTATATCTTTATATTTTTGGTTTATGATATTGATGTTGTATTTGTGGCTTGAAAATGCCACTATTGTTTGGTAATGAGTTTCTTTTAGAATATGTAAATGAATTATGGATTTGCGTATAGATTTTGTGATATAAATTTGTGTACGGGTATGTATGCGTTTGATTGTGTTTGGATTCCGGACAAGAGGTCCGATGATATTGATGATTGAGAATTATTGAAGTGCTTTGAGTAATATAAATGAGTTTGATTGTGTTAGGATTCCGGACAGGAGGTCCGATGATTGTGTTGATGGATTCGAAATATTGAAATGCTTATTGTGTATAAATTATGGGTATTGATATGTGTGTAAGGTGCCTTATGGCAAAGGAAAAAAAAAGTAGGATTTTTGTTTTAAATGGATGGTCATGATTCGCATATGAAAGATAAAATAATTTGAGGTTATGGAAATCGATGAATTTCCAAATGGGAAAAGTGTATTGCTTTGAATAAAGATGAGTAAAATGAAAAAGAAAAAATTTATACCGATTTGGATTGGTTTAAATCAAATGTCGATATGGTTTCCAACGCAACGTTTCTTTAAAGTACACGTTTTCGGATGTCGAAAATTTGACTTTCAGCTTGATTGAACTGTTTGCTTTTGATTGATCCCAAGCCATTCATTTTGTTTTTCTTTTGTTTCCCCACGCTTTTGATCCGATTTGTATTTTCATTTGTGTTCCATTCTTTCGGTTTAGATTTATTTCATTTGTTGCCAGCACGCGTCCGATTTGATTTCATGAATTTCGCTTTTGTTTTGTTTTCGCCCTCTTTGTTTCGCTTTCTGTTTTCGTTTAGGATTTCATTTTACGGTTGGGCTCCGGTTTCAAAATTGGGTTCCAACACCTTCAATAAGAGATTCCATGGGAACAGATGATGAAGGCGAGTAGTGGGTGGTGGGAGATTGATCAACAATTGCAATTGCCTCCGCGCTTTGAGCTACTTACGATTGAACCTTAGTAATCCCAAATGAAAGGAACAGCAAAGGGGAAAAAAGAAGAATGAGGAAGAAGAAAAAGAAGAAGATGGAAAGTTTGAGAGCAGAGAGTAGAGAGTAAAGAGGGGCAATACCAACATAAATGAATCAACTATCTTCAAACGCTCCAGTAAAGGAGCTGGTGAAAAAATAGCTGGTTGAGTTGAATCAGCCAACCCAACCAGGTCCTAACCAAACAAATAAAGAGCTTATTGATATGGGTCAAACACCTAATTTAAGTTAAACAACCAAAAAATAGCTGAAAAGTTGTTAACCAAACACGACCTAAGTCTCATTCAATTCAAATACATACAAACTTTTTATATAAATTTAGATCAGTTACTTTTGTTCGACAATGTATTTCTTATCATGTCTTGAACACTATAATGATGTTGAATCTAAATTCAGTATCAAATAATATAAGCATGAATTAGAAATATATATAATCTCTACCATATTAAGTATAAGCAAGACAAATCATGCAATTATTTTTCTTCCAATGATAAATATTTTTATACTATAGCAAAACCATTGATTGTAATCCATATTTATACTTTTAGTAGGCTAAATAGAGTGAAACAATTTCATTAAGGTACCATACCTTTTAACTCTACCTCTTACAACCTTTTGCATCTTGCTATCATGATGTTGACATACATCTTAAATGTTGTCATCAAAGTTTACGAGATATTAGTCAACTTAAAATGTCATTACATTTTGTTATAAATATGATGTTGACATACCTCTAAAACTTTGTCATGAAATCCTAAATAGGGATTAATAGCATAATTGCACAATGGATGTATAAATTTTCTATCTAACTTTAGAACTCTTCTCAAACATAGCCTATTTTCAAGAAATTTGGTTCACTAATTTAGCATCAACTATATTGAACAAGATAAATTCCACTCAAAACAAAATATAATTGTAAGAGAAGTAGGTAATTGATTATATGTTATGACTACCAAATAAGATTAAAATTTTAATCATGTATTTGGTTGCTCCACCTATTTTATTTAAAATAATGACCATCATTGCTATTCTAAAAGATTACTATAATCTCTCTAGTGTGCTAACATCCCATTCAAATTTAATTGATCATGAATTTGTTCAATAAATCAACTAAACTTAAATTAGGTAGATAATAATTTTATCAATCACTTCCCTTGTGAATCCTAGATCTATTAGGTGACAACTCTTGCCAACATATATTATATGTTATTCCTAACCTTGCCTCTAATCATATGATCATAAGTCACTCATCCAAATCATAAAAATTTAGTTAAATATGACTCATTAATTTAAAATAAAGCATATTCGTGTTAAAGGGGCTTTGAGTCATTCAACAAATCTTACAATAAATAGAACTTTAGTTTTATACTTAAATAAAGGAAGCCAATATTTACATTCTCAATATGTACTTAATATTTTAGCGAGGAATTTAATTTTATTTGCCTCATCAAACACTAAATTGTATGTAACATTTCATACATATAAACTATACAATTTAATATGCATTCAACATAATACACACACACACACACATACATAAATAAAGAATGCAATTTCTTATTCCAATATAATTAAATTATATGCATGATATATCAAGTTTCGTTTGATTCTACTTATTGATTTTCATAATCGGTAATAATATTTCCAACACTTTGGATAATTAAATTAGATTAAATTCATTAATTCATAAATGGATTAAATTCATATTCCAAATAGAAATTTAATTTGATTTAAAACTTCAAATCCAATTAGAAATTATTTCCAATCATCTTGGCCCTTTTAAAAAATTAATTGAATTTCAATAAATTATATTTCTTACTTATCATAATTTTAAAACTCTTTTTAAAAATTATATAAGTATTACATTCTAATCCAATTAGAAAATTATTTCTTATTTCATTAGAAATAACTTTTCCTTAATAAAAAATATTTTCTAATATTAAAAGGAGACTATTTCAAAATTATATAAAATACTTTAAATTTTAATTAAGAAATTCCTTTACATTATTTATTTACAGATTAATTTCTCAATTAATTAGAAAATTAATTAAAATTAAATACTAAAAGGCTCATTTTATTAATTAATAAATGAAAACAATTTTCAAATTTTAACCAAGAAAATAACTTTTCTAACAAATCAAGAAACTTATTATTCATAAATAAAGAAAAGTTACTAAATAAATATGATAATAATTCTCTAAATAAAATTAATAAATTTAATTTATCTCAATCAAATTAAAATAAATGAATTTAATTAAGAAATGTATTTCTTAATTACTTGATAAAATATTTTTAATTTTAATGATTCTAATTAATTAATTTCAATCTAATTGAAAAAATTATTTCTAACTTAGAAACAAATTTTCTAAAATTGATTGGAGATCAATTTAATTATTAATTTTAATCACATTAAGAAAATAATTAATTTAACAATAAAATCTCATCTTAATTAATATAACCTTATTATATCAATTTATATAACGTAATATAATTATGAAATCTAACCGCTTGCTTGATTCTAACTATTAATTTGATAACTAATTTAATTTAATAATTTAACTCATTACAAAATTAAACTAAAGTCTAAAGTATTCCTAATAAAATAATATTTTGTAAACAGTTGGAAAACACTTTTTCATATTTATTAGAATCTAAACCAATTTAGTCTCAATTAATTTAATTTAATTAGAATTAAGGCTTGAAATATATAAAATTAAAATAAAAACGAATTAGGCTAATACACACCCCATAACTTTTATGTGGGGTGCATGCACGCTCAATCAACATCATAAGTGATCGGTCGTGCGTAGCACACACCATAACTTTTGTGCAGGGCATGTACACGTTTGCCTCGATCAGGCATAACTCCTTTAAGGAGTGCATGTTTTAAATGCGCATCAAATTTTCTGTTTTAGTTACACTGTTTTAATCTTGTTTTGTTAAATCTCATCCATATATTTATATGAGGTTTATATAAATATGTGGATAAGATTTAATAGAATATGATAAGAACACCATAACCGGAACAGAAGATTTGATCCCGTTTTAAATGTGCCTCATCATTTTTTCAGGTAGGATTTTTTTTCCATGACCTCCTCCCTCTGTTGTTTCTAGTCGCCTGTGGAATTGCTTTTAACCACTGTTGCTTTGCTAGTGTTCCTCATAATCTCACGCTTCTTCAGTCGGTGTGTCGTTATGGCCCTCACCAGTGTTATTATCCAGTAATTACCCAATAATGTTATACGTTAATGCCCATTATTATTATTAATGTTACTTTATGTTATATATATATCTCCTTTGAAAGACAAACGAGCTCTATCTGCTTTTTCATCTCTCACACGACTTGTATTTATCTTCTTCGTTTATAGACAACTACCTTACGCCCATATATTTTTCATAACTTATTGCATATTTCATGGAGACAATTCCTAACTCTATCATTTGGAGTGCACCGAAATTGGCGGAGGAGACGTTAATTTTGGATTTAAATTTTATTGTCTTACTGCACTGTAGAGAGGGAATTTCTAACTTAAGACTGTGATTTTTAAGGCACCTTGTAGTTACAGATAAGTTGTTCCAATTTTAATTTGGTGCTATTTCATTATTTTGCTAGCAACAGACTCTAGGCTTCAAATTATCCTATGGCTTCAAAAAAAAAAAGATGCATATCCTAAGGTTTCCCTAGCCTTCAATTCAAACAAAATATAGACATATTTTATTATCTATATTGATTTCAACATTCAAACTAGAGGGTGTGCAATTATGGATTTTAGAAACAAGAATAAGCTTGGCTTTCTAAAAATACAAAACAAAATAGTAATCATTTTAATTTTCATAAAATTAAAACAAGCACTAATCAACAATATTATGTTAATTCATTAAAATAAATTTTAGCTTTAATTTTTATCAAATCAATAATACTCAAGCAATTATAATCAAATTATAGAATTAAAGTTGGTTTTGACACTATTGTCTGGATATCGGGTCAAGATCTAATCCCTCGAACGGTAGAATAATTATGAAACTTTTTGGTATTTAATTTTTTGAAACCAAGATCACTTAAAATTCTATAACATAATTAACATATAAATCATAATAAAATATGAATTGTAATTTCCATCTTATTCCAAAACTTGATGTTTTTCTTTTCCATCAAATCATTCTAAAATCGTCTCATCTCAACTACCGTAGTCGTACAATTTTCTGACCTCTAACAGTATCAACAAAACAAGTTAAGAGAACTTTGAAATTATTATAGAGAGGGTTAAACAAGGAGTGCTAGCTCTCTCAGAGCTTAAGCCTATTTATAATATGTTTTAAGTGTGGGATTTCGAACTGGGTGCGATGATGATGATGATGACAAATATACTATAATTACAATTATAAATCATTCTAATTAAATGCCAATTATACTCAAATAAGATCCAATATTTCATATTAATCTTATATATCATATTTAATTATAAAGTTTTTCAAACTTTACAATCAAGTCCAACTTGACTAAAAAAATTCTTCAACACACTCTTTATATGTGACCCATTATGTTTCTAAATATGTTGACAATAGATACAAATTATAACCTTAAATTATATTTATGATAAGATAAATTAACTCTTTAATTAAACAATTTATATCTATAGATTAAGCTTGGCGACTAGCAATGCACCATAATCATTTTAATATTAAAGAATGTCAAAGTGATTTTAATAAATTTTTGTGCATGATTTTTTGTATAATCCAATCCTTTCATCATACATTATTTTTCAAATAGACATAAAATATGGAATTAATGTCTACTCTATTTAATTTGACTCCAATCATATTAGTTCTCCACTATTAGTAATTGATTAAATTAATGACATTTGTAAACTATTTTACAAAATGTTATCTTATATTGATTACTCAACTACCTCCATATAATTTATACTATTGGCGTATTTGGTAAGCAGCTGATAAGTTGTTTTTTAGAAGTTTGACCCAAATTAACCGTTTGACCCATGTTAAAAAGTTATTTATTTGTTTAGATATCAGCTGGTTGGGTTGGCTGATTCAACTCAACCAGCTAATTTTTTAAAAACTCCTTAAGTGTAGCGTTTGGAGTTAGTTGTTTGCCTAATAACAGTATTGTCCTCCACTTTACTCCCTACTTTGCTCTGTATATTTTCAAAGTTAGCTTTTTTTATCGTACAATTATGTCGTCAAGTTTGGAAGAATATAATAAAAGGATTGATTAAACTTTTTAATCTTTATTTAATTTTATAATATTAGTTTACATTTGAAATTACAATAATATTAAGTTTTTGAAAATAAAAATCACATCAAATTAATATTTTAGTATATAACTACTATATATCGTATATGTGTCATAATATAATTATAGATATTTTTAAATTTATAAAATAATAAAATTCATACAGATTATATGAAAATACTAATATAATGTAGCCCATCGTCATTTATATTAATAGAGAATTTAATGTTGGACTATTATTATTATTATTATTATTATTATTATTATTATTATTATTATTATTATTATTATTATTATTATTATTATTATTATTATTATTATTATTATTATTATTATTTTGTTTTTTATGTTTTATTAAAGTTATAAGCTTATTTTTGTAAAATTAAATATCTGAAATCTAAATTCTTATAAAATGTTTAACGAAATGCTAAAAAGTATAATATTTATGCCCTTATAATTTTTTAAATCATGTCCTCATAAGTCATTTTACACATCAACAACTAACACTAAACAATTAATTTTACAAAACATCTTTAATAAACGGCTGATGTTATCGACTGATCAAATCAGATGAGATAATTAGCTATCAGCTAATCGCTGATAGAATTAGCTAACAGTTAATGTAATCAGTTGTTTGCCAAACACGACTTATATCTAATGACTATTGATTGGGCTATCATTGATTAGAACAAATCATAAGTAGTGTCAAAATATAGCAATCTTATACAAGATAACTTTAGAAATCTTAAGTAAATGATCACTTATACAATTATCACAATAAGAATTTCTATAGATATACAAGTAATATCCAAACAAAATTTTATATGAGGATAATTTAGTAGACTTGTTATTTAGCATGCACTCATGTTTTGTTTAAATATCTTTATACTTTAATTTATGAGATTGATTGATTTCTTCATTTAAAAATATTCTTAATAAAATAATGACTATGAGCAATTTGGAGAAAATACATAATTGCAATATAAATGTTATAATTATAATCTCATCATAATTTCATTTATAATATATATTTATTTCAAAACTTAATCATTTATATCTATAGATTTATGGGATGAAAAATATCTTTAAGTTATTAAAATATTTTTAAGTTATTATGTCACGAGAGTATAACTAACCGAATGGCTATAGGTAACAAACTTACAAGTCTCTCTTTACGTTAACTAATTAG
The DNA here is from genome assembly GCA_029891385.1 of Erythroxylum novogranatense. Classification (NCBI taxonomy): domain Eukaryota; kingdom Viridiplantae; phylum Streptophyta; class Magnoliopsida; order Malpighiales; family Erythroxylaceae; genus Erythroxylum; species Erythroxylum novogranatense. The sequence goes on along the minus strand of CM057227.1, from coordinate 28,642,997 downwards.
CTTCCCATTTTGTGGTCGACTGTCTGTCTTATCTTGTTGTCTAATCAAATATAATTCCTATGGACCAATGATTGTGGAGTAATAAGAAATGAAAGGTAGCCATTTTTCAGGTCATGGTAGGGTTGAGGAACTAGTGCGGTTATCAAAGAAGAGGAGAAAAAAATGACAGAAGAATTGAAGAAATGGTTCGAAGAACTCGACCCAAATCCATGATTTAGAACGAGAAGCCTTTGTGACAGAAGTGTAAAACTAAGTGTGCCACCAACACCAGGTCGGGCTTGTTATTCTAAATTGTAATCTCTGTCCGGTGCTTCACTTACCATGATTCTTGGCACCTATGATCTTTTTTAGGTGCATCAATGTGCCTTGGGAACGTTCATCAACTGACAGTCTCACTCCAGCTTCACGGTGTCCAATTCTCCTATATTTCTCTTGATGATATCCTTACGGTCCCCCCTTGCCTTGGTGTTATGATCTAACGATTGGAGCCGCCGAATCCGTGTTAAGAGATTCCACAGGCCAGCGTCTTCCACATGGAGTAAGAACGAAACAAAAATTGTTTATAGAAAAATTCGTAGATGAAACATAAGTTAAAAATAATGTTCTTTCTTGCAATACGGTGTCATTATCTATTTCGAGCTTTTATACAAAATTGGATAATGATCTATTCTTTCTTTCTTTCTTTTTTTCACAGTGAACTTTAAACATTATTGCCGCCACAGTTGCATTTACAATTTAATATTGCAGTCACATGTGTTAGGTTTGGCTAGTGAACTCCCAGGAGACTGAGGGATTGGACGGTGGGTCTGTGAACTGGGTCGGTCTTGCTTGTACTATCTGGTTTCCCTTCACGTGTTTTAGCTCCCAGCCATTGGTGCAACTGAATGTCCATAGCAATTAGTTGGGCGTAAGTGTCTTAATTTCATGCTTGACATGAATGGAATGTTTCAACAGTTCATATAAAAGCTAATTAGGTTGAGTCCATTTTATAAACTATTCATACTTTTCATTAAAAAATGAGCTTAAAAAGATATTATATTGATGGCTTATACCATCTTAAAAATCTATTAATAACATTAATTATGGTTATTGGTTCTGCCGGATTCTAGCGGAACTGAACGTTACTGTTTGGATCCATGGAGTCGGTTGCTTGCCGTAGTAACTCTGGCGTGAATATCCCTGCAAAACAAATAAGGTTCGTCGAGAGGGTTGTGTCCCGATTAGCCCCTCCAACATTCAAGTTAGTCTTTCCTGGTAAAGACGAGATCGTCGTATACAGAGAATAAGAGAATTGTGATTACGTACCTCTGTTATGGCAAATTTGTACCTTATATACGAAGTAATAACTAGGTTTAAGCTTTTACGTGTTTGCATGGGAGACTTCCTTCTATGGATGGACCAAAGAGGATGTAAATTGGGCTGGACTAGGCTTGGCATAGCCGTTAGGTATGAGACTGATCTTTGGTGATTGGACCGATCGGCCCATGCATCGTTGAGACTGGATTCTGGCTCAATACAGCCGACCCGACCATAAGCTCCCCCTACTTCTCGAGACTGAGCGAAGAGAAGGGTCGAAGGAGTATGTTAGGATTTTATTGCTCGTCTGCTATCTTATAGCTCGTAAGCAAGACAGCTCGTAAGGTGGTCGATCGGCCAGATAGACAGCTCGGCGATCCGTCGGTCGAATCCGACTAGTTGTGCGTGTTCGTCAGTCTTTGGGATCGGTCGGCTGAGTGCCCCAACTGATCGGCCTCAACACTTATTAACGCATGACGACCGCTTCATGGTCGGTGGTCATCATTAGCGAGCGCATGAAGGTACTTGAAGCATTTATTATTTGACGGCGCGTGCCCTCTGACAGCTTTTCAAAATCCGAAATGTATCGTCCTTGTAATAGTTGTGCAGTTGTCCCGTATGTTCTTTCAACTGTTCGTGTCACTTCGGATTTCGATTAACCCTAATTTATCTCCGCTCAGATCATGTCGCGTGTCCGGGCATAGCTCGGATTTTCTCCACGCGTCGAGTTCTGGCTGGATCGCAGTTCGAACGTTTCCTTATAAATGTCCAAAATCGACAGACGATTTGGTTTTCTTCACGCTCGTTTCGTTCTTGCTTCCGTCTTGCTTTCTTTTGCTCTTTCTTATTCTCAGTTTCAGGAAGTTTCCTTCAGCGTTGCACAAATTTCCGACCACATACCACTAAATAGGTACGTCCCTTTCCCTCATCTTCCTCTTCTAAATTTCCTCTTAGTGAGCATGTCGTCCACCGGTTCTCGAAGTGTGGTTTCTCCAAGGGATGATGCTGCCGAAAGGGTGTCGGAAGTTGTGGCTGAGGCAACGGCGATGTCGAGGTTGGGAGATGTTGAAGAGACCACGACAAGGGAGCGGAAAGATGGGCTGGTAGTAAAGGAGTTACCCAAAGGCAAATCGATGATGTCCGCGGCGGAGTTAAGTCGATCGATTCTTAGGAATGGTATCCCTCGGTCCTGGGAGCCTAGACTGGCCTCGGGGAATGAAAGAATCGACAGCAGCGCAAGTGGGTGGTTTGCCGTCTCTGAGAGTTTCTTCTCGGTAGGCGGTTTGAGACTACCGTACGTCCCGGTCGTGGATGAAGTGTGCGCTGATTACCAACTAAGGCCGAGTCAGATTCCTCCGAATGGGTGGAGGTTCATTAATGGCCTTGCTTTGTTGTGCCATCAGTTTGGTTGTCCGCCTTCGGTCAACATCCTGCGCCACTTTTTGAAAATGAGCCAGAGTCCGAGCTCTGGGGGTGGGATTTCTTCCCTGATGTATAAGGATGTCCGGTATCGCCCAGCCAGGACGGCTTCTAAAATTACCGGTTGGCGAACGAAATATTTCTTCGTGAAGCCTCCGGGATCTTCTTTCGAGTCCCAGCCGTGGAGGTATCCCCTAGCCGAGTGATGGAACGACTCGTCTAGCCTATTCCTTTATAGGGAGGAGCGGGAGGTGGTCGGTCGTATAAAGGAGCTCGGTCAATATAACTTCGCTCGGCTCATTTCGGGATACGATGGGGGGGCCTCGGCGGACTCTTTTCTGATTGACCCCCTGCCACAAGTTAGTGGGCTAGGAGAGGGAACCGCCCCGCCTGGTTGACCCCTCATGGTTGAATTATTTTCCATGCTTGTAGGTTTTGGTTCGATTTCTAACCTGCTTTCGTTGTTTGTGCAGCCATGGTCAAAGTTCATGCTTTCTCCGGCCCTCCCAAGTCTGCCAAGGGTAAGCGCAAGGTCGCGGGGCCTTCGGAGGTCAAAGGACAAGAGGATAGGGGAGAGGCCAGTTCAATTATCGCTCGACCCGTTGCTTCCGAGCGGCGAAATGTTCCTCTTGTCATTTTCGAGCCATCTGCGGCACCTGCTGTGGTCGTCCCGCCTGATGAGTGCCTGGTTGTTATCGAGGAAGAGGAGGAGAGTGAGCGACCTCTGAAGAGGAGAAGGGGGGCTCAAGTAGCCGACCGATCTCAAGTAGTCGACCGGTCTCCTCGTCCCTTGGACCGAAGCAAGGGGAAGGAGAAAGTGGGAGATCGTGCTGCCCCGTCTGTCAAGGGTAAAGGGAAGAAGTAAACGGGGAGTGCTGACAAGTGGGAGCCGGCGATTAGTCTTGATAAGACTGCTTCGATAGCTAACGTCAAAGTGGCTTTTCATATCACCGAGAGGGTCATTCCTCCTTCGGACAAGGAGCGCTATGACACGTTAGATGTTGAGGAGCTGACGGGCCGTGCCATCCGCAATTCCATAAGGGAGGTGGTTTTCACTTTGTTCATGCGTCAGTATATCGAGCTGCTGGATCGGGAGGTCCATTCCCTCCTGGAGCAGGTGGACGGTTTAAAGACCGAGCTCTCGGAGGTCAGAGAAGAAGCAGACTTCTCTCGGGTTCAACTCTCTTCCTTGGAGGAGGAGAAGAAACTCTGGGAGGAGGAGCATGACGTCCTGAGAGCTCAGCTCGCTTCGGGAGAGGAGGAGAGGAGCGCTTTGAAGGCTCGGCTCACTACGGAGGAGGTCAAGAGGGTAAGGGCGATGGCAGTGAGGAACAAGCTGTCCGAGGAATGCGCGGTGTTGCGAGGGAAGCTGGAGTCGGAGATGGTGCTTAAAGAAAAATCCCTTGAGGACCAGGCGCAAACCGAAGATACGTTAAGGAGGGTGCGAGCCTCCGTAAAGGAACAAAGGATCGAGACGATCATGCGATGACAGAGGCGGTTCTTGCAGGAGGAGTGCTTGGAGTACTCCTGTGACTTAGCCCTCATGATCTTGAAGAATTACTATGACGCCTGCGTTCCTGAGGGGTCGGACGGTCCTCCGTTTGAGGGGTTTGCCGAGCCGTTGCTTCCTACCGCCCTTGGCCTCTCTCTGGAGGAAGTAAGGGAGAGAGCCATGGAGGACCGGGGGTCAGTCTCGGTTGAGGAGCTAGACCTTAGCTCTGCTGAGGAGGACGAGCTTCCTCGTGAGGATACTTCTCCGGCCGCTCCCTTGGACCCTGCTCCCTTTTCGACTTTTCCACCTGCTTCCGAGGCATCCCTTGGGCATCCGCCCACTTCTCCTTCTGTGGATTTTTGAAGCTCACTTGGTCATGCTTGTGACCAGGGCGGATTCACATTAATGCAATCTTTACTTTTGCTTCATTTTTTCTGATGTCATTCTCCGTATTTATGTTCTTTACTTTCGATGTATGGTGAATTTTGATGAAGTTGCTCATAGTCGACCGACTTCGAGGTCGACTTATAGTAGAATCCGAACCGAGGTTCCAGGGATCTCGTCTTGGCGACCGACCGTAGTCAATCTTTATAGATGCCGAGCGAGCGAGGGTCCTAAGGATCTTGTCTTGGCGACCAGACCGATCGTAGTCGATCTTTATAGATGCCGAGCGAGCGAGGGTCCCAAGGATCTTATCTTGGCGACCCGACCGACCGTAGTCGATCTATGGAGATGTCGGGCGAGCGAGGGTCTCAAGGATCTTGTCTTGGCGACTCGACCGACCGTAGTCTATCTATGGAGATGTCGAGCGAGCGAGGGTTCCAAGGATCTTGTCTTGGCGACCCGACCGACCGTAGTCGATCTATGGAGATGCCGGGCGAGTGAGGGTCCCAAGGATCTTGTCTTGACGACCCGACCGACCGTAGTCGATCTATGGAGATGCCGGGCGAGCGAGGGTCCCAAGGATCTTGCCTTGGCGACCCGACCGACCGTAGTCGATCTAATGAGATGCCGGGCGAGCGAGGGTCCCAAGGATCTTGCCTTGGCGACCCGACCGACCGTAGTCGATCTATAGAGATGTCGGGCGAGCGAGGGTCCCAAGGATCTTGTCTTGATGACCCGACCGACCGTAGTCGATCTATGGAGATGCCGAGCAATGGTTGATTGGATTTTTTACTCTTTGCTACATATAATGGAACTTTTTATTGCCAAGAAATCTGAAGACCCCTTTATTGATGATAATGAGGGCGTGGGCCGTTAAAAAACCTGTCTGGCAGGGACAGAAAAAAGGTTCCCACATGTTGTATACAAAAACGGTAATAAGCAAAGATTAACTAAAATAGAACTTATCTATTAGAACGCGTTCAAGTTTCGAGAGTTCCAAGGTCTTGGTAGAACCTTCCCTTTCGCATCGCGTAGGATGTAAGAACCATGTCCGACTTGCTTAATCACCCGATAGGGTCCTTCTCACGTCTGTCCGAGCTTTCCAGGATGCTTCCCAGTCGCCTCGGCCTTTCGCAGGACGTACCCGCCTATCTTTACATCGCTCGGCTTTACCCTTCTGTTGTAAAATTTGGTCGCTTTTTGCCTGATGGCTTCTGAACGAACAGTTGCCCTTTCTCTATCTTCACTGAGGAGAACGAGTTCTGCTCTACGGGCTTCATCATTCCGTTCTTCTTCGTAGCCCGACACCCTTTGATTATGCAATGTCACTTCTACTGGAACCAGGGCTTCTGCCCCAAAGGTCATCCTGAACGATGTTTCCCCTGTGGCTCCGTTCGGTGTGGTTCTGTACGCCCATAATACTTCGTCTACTTCTTCCACCCAAGTCCTTCGTCCGTCTAGGCGCTTCTTGAGAGCACTCATTATTTTTTTGTTGGTATTCTCCACAAGGTCGTTGCTCTGAGGGTGAGCTACTGAGGTTAACTGTAGTCTTATCTTTAGTCGATCGCAGAAGTATCTGAACTTGTCGTTGTCGAACTGCCGACCATTGTCTGTAGTCAACACCATAGGCATCCTAAAGCGAGTTAGTATATTTCTTCTCACGAAATTCTCCACCTTTTGTTCAGTGATTGTGGTGACCGCTTCCGCTTTAACCCACTTGGTGAAATATTCCACTGCCACTATCAAGAACTTCTTCTGTCCAGGACCGAGAGGGAAAGGCCCCAGTATGTCCATCCCCCACTGAGCAAAGGGGATGGGATGACTTACGATTTTCATCCTTTCGGTAGGTTGATGAGACAGGCTATCATTTTTCTGGTAAGCCTCACACCGGTCGACCTTCTCCTGGCAGTCTCTTCTCATTGTCGGCCAGTAGTACCCCTGTCTGATCAGTCTGTGAGTCAACATTCTGCCTCCTACATGATTTCCGCACATTCCTTCGTGGACTTCGGCCATTGCCTGCTCGGCTTCTTCTTCATTCAAGCATCGAAGCAGTGGTCAGTCGTAGGATCGCTTGTATAAAGTGCCATTAATGATCGTGTACTCGGCTGCCTTTATTCTTAGTTTCTTGGCCTCCAATGCTTCTTCAGGTTGCGTTCCCTCCAAGAGGTACTGTCTGATCGGCTCCATCCAACCCGACCGACCGGTGCTCACATCAAGAACTTCTTGGGTTTTCTGGATGCTAGGCTGGTCTAGTCGTTCGATCAAAACATTATTTTTGGCATCCCGGTCGGAAGCCATTCTGGAGAGCGCGTCTGCCTTAATATTCCGGGCTCCCTCTATTCTATTGACCGAATATTGCTCAAAGTTTTTCAACTCCTGTTTCACCAACTCTAGGTATTTGATCATGTTGTTCCCCTTGGCTTCATACTGTCCAGTAACTTGGCCGACCACTACTTGGCTATCGTTGTACACCTTTAAGTGTTTAACTTCCATTTCCACGCCAATTGAGGTCACTATCGAGGCCTCAGATTCGCTTCGTTATTGGAGGCCTTGAACTCGAGCCGAAGGACATATTCTACCTTTTCTTCATTGTGCGGGCTTATCAGTACTACTCCCACTCCGCATCCCTCGGCATTGGACGACCCGTCAACAAACAAGCTCCAGGCGGAGGATTGCTCACACTGCGAGTCTGGTTGACTCATTTCTGCGATGAAGTCTGCCAACACCTGTGCCTTAATCGTCGTCCGAGGCTTATACTGGATATCAAATTCTCCCAGTTCTACTGCCCACTTTATTAGCCGACCCGAGATTTCGAGCTTTTGAAGACATTGCCTGATGGGTTGGTCGGTCCATACTTCGATGGTGTGACTCTGGAAGTAAGGTCTTAACTTCCGCGCTGACATTATCAAGGAGAGAGCCAGCTTTTCTATAGGCGCATACCGCTTCTCTGGTCCGGTCAACACCTTACTGACGTAGTAGACCGGGTGTTGTTCATTTTCCTCCGAGCGGACAAGAACTGCGCTAATCGACCCCTCCGTGACTGCCAAGTATAGAATCATATTCTCCCCTTCAACCGGGCTCTGCAGGATGGGCGGGCTAGACAAATATAGCTTTAATTGTTGAAACGCCCTTTCGCATTCATCTGGCCATCGAAATTGCGTCACATCCGTTTTCCTTAAAACTTTAAAGAAAGGGAGGCACTTGTCTCCCATTCTGGAGACAAATCTACTCAGCGAGACTATCCGACCGGTCAATATCTATATATCTTTCAAGTATTGCGGCGAAGGCATCTAGATGATGGCTTCAATCTTCTCTAGATTAGCCTCAATCCCCCGCTGAGTGATCATAAACCCCAGGAATTTTCCGGATGCTACCCCAAAAATGCATTTTTTCGGGTTCAGCTTCATCTGAAATTTATTCAGGGTCTGGAAGACTTCCTTGAGATCTTCCACGTGCTCCGTGGCTGTCTTACTTTTGACCACCATATCACCCACATAAGCTTCCACCGACCGACCGATCTGTTTTTTAAAGACCTCCATGACGAGCCGCTGATAGGTCACCCCCGCGTTCTTCAAGCCGAAAGGCATCACTTGGTAGCAATATGTGCCTTGGTCGGTTATGAAGGCAGTCTTTTCTTCGTCTTCCAGACTCATTTGAATCTGATGATAGCCCGAGAAAGCATCCAGGAAACTGAGAAGTTCATGCCCTGAGGTAGAGTCTACTAACTGGTCGATCTTAAGCAAGGGGAAACTGTTCTTTGGACATGCTTTGTTCAGGTTGGTGAAGTCGATGCACATTCTCCACTTCCCGTTATTCTTTTTCACTAAAACCACATTGGCGAGCCATTCAGGGTACTTGACTTCTCGGATGAACCCGGCCTCAAGCAACTTCTCTACTTCTTTCTCAATCACCCCCTGCCGCTCCTTGCTGTGCCATCACTTCTTTTGTCTGATCGGTTTGTAGTTATGCCGAATACCAAGGGAGTGCGATGCGACTGATCGAGAAATTCCAGGACTACCGTCAGGACTACCGTCCCGTCTAATGTTTTCGTTTTCGCTAAGTAACACTCCCTTGCGATTCTCTGCTGACCCCTGACAGTACCGATTCCATGAGGCGTTGGGAATTTTATCGCCTGGTAGTAGGTAGAGACGACCGCTCTAAGGGCGTTCTGGGTAGTTCGTCCGATTATTGCATTATATGCCCCTTGAAGCTTTACGACTAGGAATTCAACATCCCTTTCTATTTGGCACGACTTTTGCCCGAACTTCACTTTTAAATAGACTCGGGCGAATGGGTAGGCTGATGTTCCAGTTACCCCTTTGATAGGTCCGTCTATGGACAATAGTTGATCTTCGGGTACCTCCATCTGCTTAAAGGCCTCATAATACAACAAGTCGACCGAGTTGCTCGTATCAATCATCACCCGCTTCACCTCGTAGCCTTCCATGTTCAGGTTTACCACGAGGGCGTCATCATGAGGGCAACTTACTCCATGAAGGTCAGACTCATCGAACGATAACATCCCGTCGTTCTCCCTTGGTCTTTTGGTAGATGAGTCTCTGCCGACCTGTTTGGCATATCTTTTTCTCCCTTTAGCGGTGGATCCCCCTGCTGCGTTTCCACCGAATATCGTATTAATGACCTCAATCGGTCGGTCGTCTTGTTGCCCGGCGTTTCTGTCGTTTTTTTCCCTCGATCGTCCTCTCTCTTCTCGACGATTATCTGTATTCGCATTCTGCCTCCTTTCATCATTCCTGCCGTTTCGCCTCCAGGGCGGTCGTCTATTGTCTGGCCGACCTGTCCTGCGCTAATTATCCCGACCGGCATTTTGTTCGTGCCTCACGAATCGGCCCAGCCTTCCTTTTTGTATGAGAAATTCGATTTCTTTTTCCAACTGCCAGCAATCTTCCGTATCATGACCGACCTCTTTGTGGAAACGACAATATAAATTGGAGTTCCTATCCTTGTAGGGAGTCTTCATGTTATCGGGTTCTCGGATAGTTTTCTCATCCGCTCTCATGGCTGCCAGTACTTCTGCATATCGCCTGTTGAGCGGGGTGAACTCCTGTCGATATCCATGTCGATCGATCGGCTTTCTCCACTCGGTGGCCTTTTGCCGCCATGCGAATTGCTCTGTCATTTGGCGCGATCATCCATCCGACGCCTCGTATTTTCAGCACTTTTTTCGTGAATGTACCTATCCGCTTGTTTCTTATTTCTGAGCGGATCGGGGCCGATCGAGGGCTAACGACTTGAACTCCTCATCCTCGTGTTGCTTTCATGGCGCGGCCAACATGGACGAGCAAGTGAGGTCGGGGACCTCGACCGCTTCGTTATTGAACCGAGTGATGAACTCTCGCAAACTTTCATTCCTTCCTTGGGTAAGTTGCATCACCTTCAAAACTGTCTTCTGTGGCCGCTTACTGGTGACGAACTGGTTGAGAAAAAGTAGTATGAAATCCTCAAAGTAGGTGATACAGCCCGGAGGTAGACTATTGAACCATCGTCGGGCTCCCTCTTGAAAGGCCGTACAGAAAGCCTTACATTAGATGGCATTTGGCACGCAATGCAGATTCGTCATCAACTGGAAGTGTTGTAGGTAGTCCAGGAGATCGGTCTTTCCAGTGTATTTTTCAGGGGTTGGTATTTTGGTACCAGGTGTCGGGAGGCTATCTAAGATTTCCGGAGTAAAGGGAGAGTTGTATTGTGCCGTCAGGTGATCTGGGCGGAAGCTCATAGCTGCGTTAATCCGATCATCCACGATTTTCTCTAGGGCTTCGGTGGTGATCGGTCGTCATGCTGGTCTGTCGTGTGGCTCGTCGTGCGAGCGATTCTTCTTTGTCTTGTTGAGATCGCAAAATCTGGCGAATCAATGATCGATTGCTTCCTCGATCTGTTTTGAATTGAGGAGGTGTGCGTAAGCAGGGGATCTGCATCGATTAGTCTTTGGAGATTGGTAGCATATTGATTCAGCGTTATCTTCCAATTGCGCTCTGTTCTTCTTGTTCTAGGTTGAGAGGTTCATACGATCATCGGGTTCGAGGATCGTGTACGGAAGCCAATGTTATGAATATCGCATGGGACTTCGATGCGGATTAAACTCTAGAAGCGGGAACTGCACGGTATCGGTTGGTACCGGGTACTGTTTCGGGATATTTTTTAAATTTATAAAATAGTCCCTAAATTTTTTAAAAATTACAAAATAATCCATATTGATATATCTCCAAATTTAATTTTCAGTTCAATACTTCAATTCCAAATTTTATTCCAATTCTAATTACCACATAATCACATATTCCAACCAAATTTTATTCTAATTTTAATACCTTAAAATGATAAAATCTACTCAATCACAAATTCACAATCACCAATCAAAATTTGTTTTCCAATGCAACATTCGGATTATCCCAAATCCAACACAACACCACAAATCTTTCACGGTTTCACCACAAATCCAACATCATCCACCACGGATCCACCAACCAACACAAAAACACAAGCAAATAATGTCCAAATGTCAATAAAAATTAAACACAACAATCGATCATTTACAATCTGGGTCGATGTCGGGTCCTCAAGAAGCGGGACGGTGGGGTGTCGCGGTGGCCGGTGGCGACTTGAGGCGTTGAAGACGGCGACGCAAGGTATGCGGTGGGCGCTTGAGGTGGATCTCAAAGCGGCGGCGGCGGCAGGCGTTGAAGAAGAGGACTCCACGACTCCACGACTCCAAGAGGACCAACCACCAAGACAGAGAAGAAGAGGAGGCGAGGTAGTCGGCGAGGGTGACGAGCGGCGACGGTGAGGGAGGCAATCGGCGAGGAGCGGCGATCTGAGAGAGAGAGAAGAGAGAAATGTGACATGTGAGAGCCGAGAGGTAGTGGGCGAAGTCGGGGAAGGATTAGATTTTTTAGGGTTTTATTTTCGTTTATTGCAAAATAGTCCCTGACCTTTTTTTTTTGCGGATTGGTCCCGAAATTTGGCATCGGTGGTATGCCGGCATCAACCGGATTTAAACCCCAGTATTTTCATCGTCAGACGGTTCCGTGAACGGCCAAGACGGAGCAGTATCCAATACATCGCGGAAGCATGGTGTGTCAAGCTATAGGTAGCAAGGAACTGCAAACTCATCCGTTGCATCGCCAGAGCCGCGACAGCGGCTACATCAGGGTTTGTCGCTGCCGCCTGACTTATCTGTGTGTTTCTGGACGTGGTGCCCTGATGTCGGGCCCCACAGTGGACGTCAATTGGTTCTGCCGGATTCTGGCGGAACTGAACGTTACCGTTTGGATCCATGGAGTCGGTTGCTTGCCGTAGTAACTCCGGCGTGAATATCCCTGCAAAACAAATAAGGCTTGTCGGGGGTTGTGTTTCAATTAGCCCCTCCGACGTTCAAGTTAGTATTTCCTGGTAAAGACGAGATCGCCGTATGCAGAGAAGAAGAGAATTGTGATTACGTACCTCTGTTATGACAAAATTCTACCTTATATACGGAGTAATAACTAGGTTTAAGCTTTTACGTGTTTGCATGGGAGACTTCTTTCTATGGATGGACCAAGGAGGACGTGAGCTGGACCTAAGCTTGGAATAGCCGTTAGGTATGAGACTGATCTTTGGTGATTAGACAGATCAGTCCATACATCGTTGAGACTGGATTCTGACCCAATACAGCTGACCCGACCAATTATCATATTAAAATACTAATTATATGTTAAACTTATTTGACGAACACGCGTAAGATACATTTAAAAAAGTTTGAGATCCAAGAGTTGACGTGACGATGGTAACGCAGTCCAGTGTAAACCGCTGCAAGCATGCAATGAGTGATAAATTCAGGATCCCCGTCGTGTTGTCCAAGATTCAACAATTTTTGTTGCAGAATCAAGCAAGAGGGTGTTGAAAAGTTGGTAAATGGGTCCAGAAAATGAATGCAAGGGTTAAACTCGTTTAGGTGATTTTAATGGGTAAGTTTATGAGTTAGACTTAGGTCTAGAAATTTGGGACCATCCTCGCTACTTCAAAGAGCCATGTCGTTCTTGAGGTTTTTGAATACTAAATCCAGATTTTTTTCTTGGCAGCTGTCAATCACGTACATATATATTAGAACCCACTAGTACTAATGAGATCTAATTTGTCTCTTCACTTAGAATTACTAAATCACATATAATTTATATCGTATAATTAAGAGTGATTGCGAGTTTAGAAATTTGTTCCATATACCCACGAATCATAGCTGCTAGCCGAAATCTACCCTTTGATCGTCCCAAACTTAAAGAATGGTTGAGTTGGATGGAACTTATGTCTTATTGAAGGCCAAAAGTAAGGAATTGTTATTAAGGTTTATTAAAAATTTTAAACTAATTATACCTACTCCTATTTATGATATTAAGTTATATTTTAAAATTTTAACGCTTTAAATTCTAATAAAACTATTTTTAACAGCTTATATTCTATCAACCGTTACTTTAATCCATGTAATATCATAATTATTAGGTAATTTAAAATTATTAAAATGAAATATTCTAAAAATAATTTGTTTAAACGTTGAGTAATTATGTGATTTTTACTAAGATGAGCATTATTTTATTTATGTTAAATTGACAAGAAATTATATTTTATAGTGATATTTAAAGTACAATGACTATTACTTTAATGTATAAATGACATCTTTTAATAAAATTGAATATTCTTATCACATTAGTATACTGAATTTATGTGCCAAACCAATTAAATAAAAGTACTCACTTAATTTAACCAAAATTAGGTCTAACTTCGTAGTTAAATCCTAAGTATAACTTTTATTTGAGGTTACTTCTTCTATTTTGGTCTTTTGTTAGCGTCAATTGTAGATAGATTGTTGAATTTAGGATAAAAGAAATTCAAATTTAGGATAAAACATATAATTTTTATTTAAAAATATTTATTGAAATTATAATTTAAAAATCTTTTAGTAAGCGTTTATTGATTTATATTATGTAAAATAATAATTGCTGATAACATAATTTATATGCTCGATTTAACCTAATCTTATTAATAAATTTTATTAGATTCATGTTTATATAAATTTAGTAAAAAGTTTTTAAAATTTTAATATCACGTATTATTTTTAATATAAAATGTAAAAATAACAGACGAAAATGTTAAAATGTCTTGGCATCGTAGATCTTAAGAAAAAATATATGCACAATTGATGGAGATCTTAGAGGGGTGGTCTCTATAAATTCTCTGTTGAGTTGGAGTGGTCCACCATAAACCTTCTCGTGAGGTCGCATCTAGTGGGTTGTCACTTGTCAGTGATGTTAAGGACATTCTTGGCTGTAATAAGTCAATAATCCAAACATAAGACTCAACTTTGATGTAAATATTCAATCTTTCAAGTTGATAGCGTCATTCTCTGATTTCAAGTCCGAGTATAACAAAATCAAGTACAAGAAAGTGTTTTCTTTTTGCTTGTAGGGAATACAAAATCAAGGTTCGTAAGACAAAAAAATATAAACTTTTTAATAAATTATATTGGCCCACGTGAAGCAGAACATGGGCATATTCGTTACCACCTGCTTTTGATAACTTTGGTAAAGCCTCAGATATAAATGGATTAAGCAATTGGTAGTTGTTTTGAAGATAGTATAATTAATATTAGTCACACGACGCATAGTAAACACACAACCTCAACCTCACCACCGTCTTCATTATTACGGTTGGTGTTCTGATTTTCCTCTCCGATCCGATCAGATTGGCTGGACGATTGTACGTGTCTCGTTTACATTTACATGAAAGTATTCCTGCTGCTGTATTTGTTAGGTGAGAAAAGACTTAGCAATTGAGGACCCCGCCGTCTCACCTTCAAACTTGTCATAATGTTACGTGGGATTCAACCGTTTGACTGATTATTTCAGGACTAATGCCACTAAATCCTAATTTAGGTTTGAGTAAGACCAAATTTCACCATATATATTGACTCTTTTTTTTTAGTACATCAAAAGAAGAAACAACACATTAACAACTAAAGAAACCCCTGATGCATCCGCGCGCAGATGATGATGTAAATCAAGAGGGGGTAAGCCAAAAGTGCTCTATAGGTGCTCTCGGCGAACTTAAAGGAGCCAAAAAAATTTAAGCATTGATTACCTTGGCCGTATTAGAATTAAGAGCAAAGGGACTGATATGGTTATGCATAGACCATGCGCCGTAAAAGTTAAAACGAGTTGAATTGTAAGCACAAGAATAAAGATGACATATGGGAGAATTAAGGATGATAATGGGTTGATGCATGAACTTAATTTCAGATGAAGTCAGATTTGATTCTGCATAATTTAAACTTATATTTAATTAAAAATATTATTTTATATACTTAATTTTAAAAAAAATTAGTGACGACCCACCCACCTGTTGTCAAAGTCGTAAACCGACGCGTGCAGCGGCCAAAAAGTCACCATCTCGGAAACGATAAACCGAAATTCAGTTAAAGAAAGGTACTGTAATAGGGGTATAACTAAGCAACCAAAATTCCAACCCCACCATGTCAAAAGTTTCATTATATCTCCGTTAACACACCACTTGTAGAAGCGAAGTCTAACCTTTTCTTTTCCACTTAAAATAATACTTTATGTAATTCCATTCTCTTCCCCTCTCTCTATCTCTCTCTCTCTCTCCACCAAGCAAGGCATATCTTTTGTCCGACTTAAAGCTGGCTGTTACATTGCACAGTGGCTCTGTTCTGTACGTTGATGTCCGTTTTTATCTTTATTTAATTTAAACTTTTTGTTTTTCTTTTCTGGGCTTCGGGGATTGAATCGTCTTTCATCTCTCATCGTAAATTAGTAACTCATGTCACTGAAAACGTTTCTACAAGCCGAGGAATTTCAGACCTTTGTGAACTTGAGAGCTTCAAGTTCGTGGATTAGACATTACTATGGATTTTTTCATCAAAACCAATTCTGGGTTTCTCGCAACTATTGCTTCCCGTCCACTGTTTGTGAGACTTTGTTAATCTAACCCTCTCTCTTGTTGTTGCTTCAAGTTATCTCTCGACCTCCAAAACTTCTTTTTTTTAATTAGTGTAAAGGCTATGGGATTTACTCATCGTCATTGAGGAGGTTGTGCTGGAAGTTTTCTAGATTTGGTGCTTTATGGGATGGGGTTGGTGGCCAAATCTTTATTTCAACTAGTAAACGTCTGTCTCATTGGCTTGGTTTTCACAGTTGAAGAATCTGCAGGTAAAGCCATGTCCTTTGTTCCCGAATTCGAATTCAGTTGATTAGATTATCCGGTACTCGATAGTTTAACTATTATTAATTCTTAGAATTCTTATGTTGGCAGTGCTAATGTGCAGAAATTTGTATATATCTGTATTGTGACTTAGTAATTTTAGATATGGAGTACAAGAAGATGGATACTATTGAGATCAATCAGTTTGGACAGTGTTATCGATCTGAGCATGTCAAAACCTATGGAATTCTTGGGCTAAGTGTCGCCTTACAATTAAATTAGTGCTTACTAATGCTTTTAATTTGTAATCTAGCTGAAGTTACTGTTACAGACCAGTCCTAAATAATGATAATAAAATGGGTTCTCACTCTGGATAATCATCACATGTATCTTCTGGGGAAGGATAACTTATTTAAGGCAATATCCGAAGAGAGTGAATGCTAGACTTTTGAAAGCTCATCAGTATTCTTCTACCTAGATAATCTGTCATCTGGTTGTTTATTCCCGCCGTTGGTCACTTTTCCCTCCAAGAGTTTAGCCTTTAGATGCTATGGAGAAATGGTGGGAGTTGGAGCAGAATAATTCCTTCTTCATTATTAATATTTCTAAGGACACGAAAAATGTTACTGCTGCTGACATTTTTAGAACTGCCAACAATTCAAAAAGTTTGATTTGAATTTTAAATTCTATTACAAATGTTGAACAACAAATAACAAATAACATATGCATTTTCATTTTCATTTTCATTTTCATTTTCATTTTCCTTTTCCTTTTCGTGTTTTAATTCAGTATAAAAGATCCTAAAGATTTTTCTTTTCTTTCAGGGTACATTATACCCCCATCTCCAGTAATTTCTTCTGAAGTTCCTCCAACAATACAAGGCATAGCTGGACCAGTCCATCAGGGGATACCATTAGGAAGTAATACACCAAGCTCAGAGAACCAGCCAAATGGTAACTTGCATGAACTGGTAGTCCAAATTTGGTAATTGGGACTGAAACTGCTAGATTAAGCTTTTGTTTTGGCAACGCAGTATTGGATTTGCACCCTCTGCCTGCATTACCTCCATTCATGCCTGTCCCAGTGCCCCAAAGTGTCACAGGGCCTGTGCCATCCCATTTAACTACTACGCCCATTATGCCCCCGTCATACAGTGCAGCTTCACCACCCTTGATTCTTCAAAGGCATGGGCCAACTTTATCACCAACTGGTTCAATCACATCTCCATCACCTAAAACAGCTCCTCCACCCTCAGTTGCTCAAGTGAATGCACCACTAATGCCACCTGAAGCTCATCAGATAAAGAAACCAGTTAAAAAACATCCTGTCTCTCCGTCAAATGTGCCTGGTATTAACTCGCTTAAGCTGTTTTACCTGTAAGATTTTCTTCATTTTTATTAAGTATACGTATGGTTGCAGTTGAATCTCCATCAAGTAATTTACCACAAAATTCAACATTTACCCACCATGATGCACCTATAACTTCACCAGGGAATGATCATATATATAGATCATTCAGTGGAGTTCCTATCCCGGAGCCAATTTCTTCAGGTATGCCGATGTGATACTTTTGCCATAACTAACGGACAAATTGTGGTTGTATATCATTCCTCACTCTAAAGTGGTCTTCCTTCAATCACTTCAAGTTCACCCAAAATATGCATTAGTATTTTTCATAATTGTATCTACGTATAAGTAGGTTCCAATTTAATTGGTACTATTTCTTTCTTTCTTCTTCAAAAATTTGATCTCAGTTGCACCCCCTCCAAGGAATGAGCACCGAAACAAGCCAGTGGGCCTTCCATTAGCACCTGCAAGAATACCATCTATATCACCTGGTATGCATGATCATTACCTTTTCTTCATCTGAGAAGCTCAAAAAAGCCTAGTTGTTGCGTTCTTTTTTCTAGTTCTTATTCTACTAATGTTGTTGAAAGCAGTCCCTGTTGGGTCACCTGAAAATGAAATGTCACATAATGCCCCATCAGTCCATCCAACTGTGCCTGGAGAATCTCCTTCAACATTACCAGGTTCAAATTTGCGTAACATTTGATACTTATTATACCAGACTTTAATTTGCTTCCCTGTGAGTCAAGGACAACAAATATTTTTGTTTAAGGACCTTTTGTCCCCCCTCCATTATTGTTCCTATAAATGCTTCCATCCATTGTCACATTCTACTGAATCATCCTCAAAGAAAAGGTAACAGAACTGCTAGAGTTGTGGTAAAAGTTTGGTTAGTTTGAGGTTCTCTGCATTAACTACACGGATCAGAACCTAAAGGTTGTGAATTAAAAGAGCAGAGCTTCATTTTTATATATCTGCTGTCTGAAAAATGATTTTGTATCTTGTTCCACTCAACTTGTTTTAAGCTTGGAGTGGGAATGTCTTTATTTTAGTCAGAAATAGCCTCTCTACAACGTAGGGTAAGGTTATGTACTACCGGACTTCCCTAGACCTCACGCTCAACGGAGCTCTCACTAGGTGTTGTTTCTGTAGTTAATTACATTTGATTTGTTCTTTACAGCATTCCACTTTAGACAAAATTACCCATCAAAGGAATCATTTGATGGCTCATGCTTTTGTGAGGCATTTTGTAGTGACAATAAATTTACAGTTTATGGTGATATTCCTATTTATTTTTGACTCTGAAATTTGTGTATATTTGATGTTAATTTTTTGTCCCTGTATGAGATTGTAGGTCCTGGCGTCTCTCATTCATCAATACCTTCTCCTGGCATTGACCAGAAAAGAACTGGAACTCCTGTTATTGCTCCTCCACATGAAATGGCTAAGTCTTTACCACCCCAAAATTATCAGCGAACTGAAGGTGACAAAACGCAAACTTTTAGCAAATCAATAATATTGGGTGTTGTTATCTTTCCACCTACTTTTATTCTCATATATTATCTTTTATACTTTGAATTGTTTCATTTGCGGAATGTTTTACTAAGTTTATATGGATTAGAGACATATGACTTTTGACTCTGTTACAAAATGGTGATTGCTTTTATTAAACAAAAGGGAAATATGGGCCAACGTTAATGCAACTTAAAGTGACATTACAGGTCCTGGTTCTTCTCATGCATTTGCCCCTGTACGAGGCAAACATGGAATTCCACTTGCTGCACCGCCAGATGAGACACCCCAGCCTTTGCCCCCTGTGGCCCATCCACCAGCCAAAGGTAAATTAGTTAAACAGGGTTGAAGCACTGATATCTCGTGCAATTTGGAGAATTTATGTCTTTCCATGCTAGTATTGTGAAGGTTCTTCTGCTGTCGCTCTTTCAGTGCACAAAGCTGTGAGGCCTCCTAGTGATGCTCCTGTTACATCTAGATCATCTTCTTCAAGTAAAGGGTATCAATCTCCTGCTTCTCCACCATCTATCCCATTTCATAAGAAAAACCGCACTAGAAACAACACTAATCACCCTGCTGCTGCTTTGTCACACCCGATATATCCTCCCTCTTCAAATGCTCAAGGTTTCTCTTTTAACGCTTCAAAATATATCCCATATATAAAAACAAATGCTTTGTATTATGCTCTTAAAGTGAATCTAAATTTATTCTTTTCATGCCTTTCAGGTCCCTCCATCCCTCCATTTTTACGGGCAAAAAGGCATACACATTATGCTTCTCCGGCTGGTCCAGGTACCACAATGATAACTGGTTGACTAGATCATTTTTTTACAACTGCTCTCAAAACATATTGGATTTACTGCATGTAGGTCCTTCAGCTTCTGGATCACATGGCCTCTTTCCTAAACCAGCAACCATCGTCTCACCTGCTCCTTCACCATCTCCAAAAACATCTGTCTGGATTGAGAGTAAGGATCATCCAATTTTCTTACCTTCTTTTTTTGCTCTGCAGAGTATGGCTCATGATCCTTTGTCATACCATTAGCTTATATGCTTTTGAATTTGATTGCATTTCCAAGTGCCCATTCTTTCTCCTCCTGGATCATCACCAAGGGGTCCAAAGAAGCCCTTCTTGCCACCTGTCCAAGCATTGCCTCCTCCACCTCCTAATGAAGGTAATTAAATTTTTGATTTTATCACCTTGTAAATTTGAAAATTTCAACCTTCTGTTGTCCCTGTCCTCTGAAAATTTTTCCTGCATGTAACACTGGTTTCTTTTGGGCCTGTAGATTGTTCAACTACTGTTTGCATGGAGCCACATACAAATACGCCTGCTGGCTCTCCTTGTGGCTGTGTCTTGCCCATGCAAGTTGGACTGCGCTTAAGTGTTGGATTATACACTTTCTTCCCGTTGGTTTCAGAGCTTGCTCAGGAGATTGCTGCTGGTGTTTTTATGAAACAAAGTCAAGTTCGTATTATGGGAGCAAATGCTGCCAGCCAGCAACCAGAGAAGACAATTGTCCTCATTGATTTGGTTCCAGTTGGAGAAAATTTTGATAATACAACTGCATTTCTCACTTTTCAGAGGTTTTGGAAAAAACTAGTTGTCATTAAAACTTCCCTTTTTGGGGTCTATGAAGTGTTATACATTCGCTATCCAGGTTCATGAATTTCCAGTGTCTATTCATCATTTTGTTTCCATAGATTGTTCTATATGGATAATCATTCAGAGGTTCTGCATTTGTAGGCCTACCTGCACCACCACCTTCAGCATCTTCAAACATTAACATAGTTGATGATGTACCATATTCTGGCATTGACAATAATGCAAGGACGTTTAAGCCCCTTGGTGTTGATGTAAGAAAAATGCATCACAAAGATAGGCTTGGTGGCGGCATGATTGCTGTTATTGTGCTATCAGCTTTTGTAGCACTGGTTCTATGCTGTACTGTAGCTTGGGTTTTGCTATTTAAACATAATGAGCATGATAGTCCACCAGCACAGACTCTACAGCCTTTGTCAAGTGCTGTGCCAAAACCTTCAGGTAATTCCTGGAACTATAAAACATGGTGCATTTATCGTGTCCACTGTGGCGTATACTAGTTCGATAGAGTGAATTACAAGTGCCATGAACGTTCATAACTTCCCTGATCAGCAGCTTCTGGTGTTAGAATTTAATAATTATTTTCTCAAGTATTGGTGAGAAAAATGAATATATTGATGATTAATTGGGCAATCATCTTTTCCTTTTATATTCAATTATAGCCTAGTCATCATGTATACTTCAAATTAGGTGGTAATCAGACCACTGAAAGTCTTGAACAGTGGCTATGGATTAAGAAAATGTAAATGGATTAAGAAAAGGTAAATTTTGTAGGTACGACCGGATCAACGATTAGAAGTGGTGGGAGTTCTGCATCAGTGTCATTTGGATCTAGTGTTGCTCCTTACACTGGCTCAGCAAAGACTTTCAGTAGAGTTGATATAGAAAGAGCTACTAACAACTTTGATGCTTCAAGAATACTGGGGGAGGGAGGCTTTGGTCGTGTTTATAATGGTGTTCTCAAAGATGGGACCAAAGTTGCTGTCAAAGTTCTAAAGAGAGATGATCAACAAGGTGGCCGAGAATTCTTGGCTGAAGTTGAAATGCTTAGCCGCCTTCATCACAGAAACCTGGTGAAGCTGATTGGCATATGCACAGAGCATGCCCGCAGCTTGGTTTATGAGCTCATACCAAATGGAAGTGTGGAGTCTCATTTACACGGTACTTCTTTTGCTCTTCTAGATCAAAAACAAACTTTACGCTTTCAAATTTTCCTTTCTTTTGTTTCTTGAAAAAATGGCAATGCTAATCTGCTCATCTGTGTCTTCTCATTCAGGGATCGATAAGGAATCTATTCCCCTCGATTGGAATGCCCGGATCAAGATAGCACTTGGTGCAGCTCGAGGTCTAGCTTATCTCCATGAGGATTCAAGTCCTCGTGTCATACATAGAGATTTCAAGTCTAGCAATATCTTGTTAGAACATGATTTCACACCAAAAGTTTCGGACTTTGGTTTGGCTCGAATTGCCATGGATGAGGAAAATAGACACATATCAACCCGCGTCATGGGAACTTTTGGGTGAGAATTCTTCTCTCCATCTGAACAAAAATGATATCATAGGGATATAAAAACTGTACTGCGCTTTTACCTTTGTTTTGTGGAGAGTGGAGGTATCTCTAAAGCACAACTCACAATAAGCGCGCATATTATCCATAGCCTTTGTCACAAGCATCTGTGTAGAATTCAGATTGCAGCTATAATATGGTATTCTTTAAAGATACTGTCCAGATTACGATTGCTTTTCTCTAATCTGGAATAAGAAGACAGTTATTGTGGGGTTAAAGGGGTTTCTTTTGCATATCTTCGTGATTTTGAGAAGCAAGTTAATGAGCTTGTTACCATCACTTCATAACATACCATCTAACTTTGATTATGAGAAAAGGTGGTGGAGTGCCCTTCTTGTTTTGGAATATGTTTTACCTCTGCCAGATTTTCAAATACAAACCTGATTTCCTCCGGGCTCTTTATGCTAATAATTATTTTCTAATGATTTTATCCAGCTATGTGGCTCCGGAGTATGCAATGACTGGTCATCTTCTAGTGAAGAGCGATGTCTACAGCTACGGTGTAGTGCTTCTTGAGCTCATAACTGGAAGAAAACCAGTTGACATGTCGCAACCACCTGGTCAAGAGAATCTTGTTTCGTGGGCTCATCCATTTCTGACAAGTAAAGAAGGGCTGGTAGCCATCATAGATCCATCTCTAGGACCTGATGTTCCTTTTGATAGTGCGGTCAAAGTGGCAGCCATTGCTTCAATGTGTGTTCAGCCGGAAGCATCACATCGGCCATTCATGGGTGAGGTTGTTCAGGCCTTAAAGTTAGTATGCAACGAGTGTGATGGGGAAAAGGAAGCAGGTTCAAGAAGTTCCAGCCAAGAATTATCCATTGATATGGATACTGGGGTGAGTGGTGGCTCAGGACGGGTTCATCCTTTTGGAAACCAAACCACTGCAGTGAATTACGACTCTGAGCCAGATATAGAGAGGGCATTGTCAATATCAGAGTTGTTGGGGTTGTCTGTCAGTTATGAAAGGCAGGCATCTGGATCATTTAGATTGAGAAAATGTTCTAGTTCGGGTCCGTTGACAACAGAAAGGAGCGGATGGTTTTGGCGGAGAATGAGGAGATTGAGAGGGGAAAGCGTGAGTGAACATGGGATTGTTTTCAGCAAATGGCCAGGTTCGCATTGAACACCTATAATTGACGAGGAATGCATGGTTCTTTAATTCTATTCTATTCTAGGCAATTAAAGTAATCAAGGATTACTAAATTAATAATGTTCTGTCTGTCTGTCCAGTCATAATAGAAACAGCAGCCTATGCCCCTTCTTAGTTAGATTCTCCCAACTGTATAAATCTTTTTCTTTCATTTTTTCATCTCAATATTAAATTCTGAGTGATACTAGCAATTTGGCCATGTATAAAAGAGAGTTGTTCTAATGTATAAGGCTCTTTATTTTGCAAAGGTAGAGAGAGAGCTATCAATTATATATAATTTTTCTCTGCATTTTATAAAGAGGTTGTTTTCGTGACTCAAATTTATATCCTTTCAGTCACAATGGAGCAATTAGTTGCGCCAATTTAGCTATATATATATATGTGTGTGTGTAAAATTATTTGGTGCACCTTAAATTAAATAAAAATAGATTTAAGTAATTATTTAAATTAGAAATTACATCAGGGCAAGTCATGACTTCTTTCCTTTGAGTTAACAAACTAGTAGGTTTTTACTGCTCAAATGTACAGTGGTAATTTAGAGACGAATAATGGCCAGTTATTTTTAAATTAAAGAGTATGTATTTATAAGTTTTGTTATGAATGATTATTGTTAAAGTTAAAATTTTGAGGGAAAATTAGAAGCGTATGATTTTGGAAAAATTTTGTAAGTAAAAAGGAAAAAAATATGAGTTGAATATTTAAATTAGATTAATAAAAGTATAAAGAAAAATTAATAATCCAAAAGGATAAGTAAAATTTAGAAATGTTTGATGCCGAATTAACAGCTCCAATGTTATTTTAATTTGCATGTTATTAATTATTCACTTTATGTGCATGTTAAGTCACAACCGTATATGTTATTATTAATTATTAATTATTAATTAATTAAGTATTATATAATAAGTGTGAATAGGTTCGTTGTTATAGGCATAGTATCTACTAATTTATTCAAATGAACTAAATCATTGATATGAGTATTAGTCCATTCAAAAAATAGGAATTGAGTTATCTTAACTTTTCTTAGGTTGCTTTTTTTCTAAACAAATTCTATCTAAATGATGAAGCGGACTCCGTTCATCCTTGTATTAAACTCAAGATTAGAAACAGAAACAAAACTTGGTACATCGTCTTTGTTTCGATCATCTACTATGTTTCTTGGTACATCGTCTTTGTTTCGATCATCTACTATGTTTCTATTTCCTTGTACCTATCTGTGTCTTATATATGTATTAAAGGATATAGTCTCAGCAAATTAGTGACTTATAATCACGAATAAGTACGGTGGTGGTGACTTGTGGATCTAAAACAAAACTTGTTCTCCTAGGTAGGGTATAAAATATTCTTTAATTATCATATAAACACAGTAGTAAACTTAGTAAATATCAACTACTTTACATCTAACCAAGAGGAAACAGACAAGAGGTTGGGTCAGCAAACTGAAGACTATTGAAATTGGAAGCACAGATATATTTAGTATATATTCCTATTGATTATCTCATATTTTTCTGTATAGAATTTTACCTTTTCATTCCGTGCAGCAGGTACAAATATAGGCTCTTCTTTTCATTTTATTTTTGTTTGATTTAAGTCTTAGATGCATTTTTTATCTCCAAACCTTTAAATGAATCACAATTCAGTCATAAACAATCTTAAACTATTTAGTTTAAATTAATACTTAATTATATATTTAGATTTGGTAGCACCATACACTTTTAAAATAATTTATGATTTTAATTATAAAAATCATTGTTATTACTCAATGTTAAAAAGAAAAGGATTAAATTTCAAAGTAAAGTTTGAAAAAGCATTAAACCATTCTCGATTTTTATTGTCCATAAGTCGAGATCTTTATTCTAACTCTTAACATTTTAGAGACCACACCATATTATCAAAAAGTTGGTAAAAAGAGGAACTAAAATGGTATATCTTTTCTGTATGTCATCATATGATAAAACACGATCTTTATGAACATACATATTTATAATTTCATCCATTTCTTTCCTGGATAAATCAATTATATATCGAATCTGGAAAACCAAAAATTAAAAAAATTCACTTTCAATTAATTACATGAATAAAAAGTCAAAAAGAATGCTAAATGTAATTATATTAATGTTATCCCACCTTGTTTAGTAGTAATGATTTCTCCTTTGTAACTCTCTCAAGAGAAATTGTGTCAGAGCTAAGAAGGGAAGCAATTGAACTCATAGTGGGTTGTACAATAACAGTGTACAATAACAGGAGAATGGTAATTGTTTGAATTCTGGAAAAACCTGTCACACAATGTGTCAATCATACAAGTCTTTATTCTTTCTAAAGATCAAAAACATTAGTTTACAGAGGGACATAAATGATTACCCCCTCAAGGTGTATATATACCCGAAATCTCAAAGATTTCCTTGTGACTAGAAAATAGAGATAGGAACTCAGACTGAAGCATAGCCTAGATGTGTAGAGTTTTGACGACCTTTTACCCTGACCATTTACATATTACCCTGACCATTTACATAAAAGAATAATTAGTATCAGATACAATTATGAAACTATCTCATTCCTTGTGATGGAGATCTCCTCACATGAAAAGCATGCCTTAGAAGACTGTACTAGTCCAACAAAAGCAGTATCATCTAACTCATAAAAAAAAAGAGCACGCATCATACTGAAGAACCCTTGAACAAAACCAAACCCGTTATTCTCTTAGCAAGGCCATACTTACAAAGACATAATAAAGAACAATTTTAAACCAACTGAGGAGCACAAAAAAAGTTATTGAAAGAACACTCTTGTAACTTGTACCTAGAAGCATATTCTAGATTCCATAAATGTTTCGAATCCTACCCATCTCTTAAAATTTTGTTAAGACTTTCTTTGTTTATAGCTCATTTGCCTAATTCTCCATTAAATGATAATATAAAAGTTTCCCTTTTTTTAAATGATAAAAATTGATATGATACAGTATAATAAATAGGGTTCTTTTTCTATTTCATCGTACTAGATAGGTTTTGAAATTTATTAAAATTTTAACAAGTACACGAGGAATGAAAGCACATCAACATAAGCAGTATTAAATAGTATGCTTAGAACTATATTTCCTATTAAATGGTTACAATTTAACTTATAGAACAGGCCCCAGGTAAAAGGTGTAATTCAGATCGACACTTTGGGTTGGCATAGTAACTTGAAAGCAAAACTGAAAAGGGTAAAATATGCACTACTGATCTTCAGCAATTAAGTTAGCCACCACTTTTACTACATAGATTCTGAAATTGGCATCTTTTGACTCAAGCAGTTGCAAAACCTTTTGTAGTCTAATTGTCAAACAATTTTATGAAAAAGTTATATAAGAAACACATGAATTGGATCTTAGTTATCATACAACTCCAAGCCTAAAATTTGTTTACCTTGCTTAAAAAGAGAGGTCATTGGTGTCTTGTGTCCACTATTGGATTCACTAAACTGAGATTGCTTATATTAAGACATAAGGGAATCTAAAAAAGTGAAGCCATTTTTAGATCCTCTTCTATCAACATGCCTTATTGTCTGCAAACATAAAAATGACGTCAATAGGGCTAGAATTTCAAAAATACGCATTTGTGATTAAAGAAGAGACAAATCTGCTTCATCTTATTTCTCAAAACCACCGATGTTGATGTAAGCAGCTATTTGAAAGCATTTTAGTTAGTATTAAAACCAACTAATTACGAGCTTAAAGTAAGAAGAGCATCTATTTGAATAAAATTACCTGATCAACTTCAAGATTCACGTGCAATAACTAACTTTTCAAAATCATAATTTTTTTCTAACTTCTTTTCATTGACATCATCCTCCAGTTTCTTGTGCAGCTTTATAACCTCAAAATCATCACCTGCCTAGAGCATAAAATAACCCCTTATATTTAACAAATTCCAGACTCATTTCTCTTCTTATCTAAGTAGGGAGGGAAGGAAGAAAATCTTGTAATCACACAGAAGCAATATAATGATAATAAAGTATTATAATCCACACAACACATACCGCATATTGCAAAAAAATGCTCTAATTGACTCTTGAGCTTGTTGACCTCCTCTTCAGCTTGCTTTCTTAACTAAAGTTCATTTTAAAGCAACCTATTTAACTCAGCAATGTCCTCACTCATAGAAACTCCCAACTTCTAAAAATAACAAGAGATGAAAGATAAGTAGTTATCAAGTTTAAACTCATTGCAAAGTAAAGCATAAGGAGACCAGATATACAATGACGAGCGTAACAAATAATCGAAACATGTTTACCATTGAAAGACATCGTGATTGTTTTTATTGTGCATAAAAGATGCATGCAAAGGAGTCAAGTTATGCCTAACATTTGCCATATATGTCCCGAGCCAAAAACAAACTTATACCAAGGCAAGATGCAACAAAGAATCCTAGCTAGAGTTAACAGGAGCAATAAATTATCATCTCAAAACTGGCCAGATTGATCGACCTAACTAGTAAAGATACCTCAACAATTTGAAAACCTAAAAAATATCAATTATAGATAGACTACCTCTCTATTACATTTACCAGTGAAGCCATCATGCTGATTCAACATCATTTTCTCTTCGAGTTCATTATCACCTCAAAATTGGCCAGATTGATCGACCTAACTAGTAAAGATACCTCAACAATTCGAAAACCTTAAAAAATATCAATTATAGATAGACTGCCTCTCTATTACATTTACCAGTAAAGCCATCATGCTGATTCAACATCTTTTTCTCTTCTAGTATCTTTACTAACTCCATATACTCCATCTGGAAATTTATTTTTTCCTACTGCAAAAACAACACAAATCTCAAATTGGATACATTTTCATGTAAAATACAAATATTAGATTTCAGTGAAAAAGTTTCCTAACTAAGAAATGTTCACTCATTCCACTTTTGTTTCCTCATGCACATGCTAAAGGTTAAATAAGCAGTAAGCCCAGATATGTCATTCATAAAATTTTGCACAATTGTAAATTATTTGATGTAAAAAAGAATCAGTGGACACAAAAAAGTAATTAACAAATTTTTAATGAAAAATGCAGGATGTGAAAGTAGTGGATTAACCTCTAAGGCTTCTACAAAGTTTTTTTCTACCTCAGAAATTCGGCATTATGCTTGTAGGTTAATTCTTTTGACTTTGTCATCAAAAGCTTTATGCAATCTTTCATTTTCAACCATTAGCTTGTCAACTTATATTTTAAGCTTACATTGCAGTGTCGTACTCCTTAGCAACAATAGACCTTCCTTTACAAAGCTTCGTCCTCATCTTCCCCACATGAAGCACATGAATAGATTAAGATACATGGTCAGCATCACTTATTTGGGAAATAACTACCTAAGAAAAAATATAGTTAAAACGAAGTATAGAAATCAGGAGATATCTAGATTAGAAAACATGGCTAATGGATATTTCAACTTAAACAAAAAACTACCATGACTAACATATATATGGAAATTGAGAAAAAAAATATGAACATAATCAATGATTTGCCTAAGTAGAAGCCTTGCTCTACCTGAATTTGAGTATAATCAGCAATGTCAAGGAATTTTGTTATTATGAAAGTTGCAGATTTGAATTTATACTTAAGTCAATTTTCGATAATCCACTGATGAACCAATTTCATAAATCACACCATTCCTAAAAATTGAAAAAAAAAAGATGTCTTTGTTGCAAACAATTCTCTAATTGGACAGCTATGCTAGTTGTCAACAAACTTTAGCTATTTTATTCTCTCCAAACACAACATTTGCTTGGCATACTTTAGATTTGTAATGAAGGGCAAGAAAAGATACCTCTGCAACCCATCTTCATAGAGATTATCTAAAGAATGATTTGATGTGGACATAAGAATCTGGATATGGCTTTATCATGCATAAACATATGAGTTAATTCGCTATCAAATTTCAACCATAAATCATTTGGTCAGAATATCAATAAATGGGAATGGACAAAAAGACTAACAAATAGATGTCTAAAAATTTGTTTCAAAATCAATGTATCAGCAACATCAATAAACTACAAAATTTACATAGCATCAAAGCTTTTAATGAATTAAAATCTTCAATATATGCTACAAATTTTCAATTTATATACTATCAATTCATCAAGACATTATAAGATGGCTTCATATGGTATCTCTGTTGCAACAACGTCAAAGGGATCTGAGATGCCTTTTTGTCTCTACAAGTATAAAGGGAGGATTTTGAGTTCCATACAGAGGTATAATATTAAATGAACCAAATTCAAATAATCTACTTCCTAGATTTTTCTAAAGTTGAATAACGATCTAACTTGCAAGCATCAGTTGACTCAATCTTATCATAGAGTCTTTGAAGTTCTCTTAAAATGCCTACCTGTTTAAATTATCATCAGACTAAAAAATAATAATTTTTTTAAGAAAATAAATAATTAAAACATCAGCAAGCATGAAATTCATCTTAACATAAAAAGTAGTTCCTATGTTTGAAATACAAAACTTATATGTCTGTCATTAAATTCATCAAGTTGGTATAAAACAAAATGTGTCAACGTCCATATCAAGCTTTCTCTTCCTCGCAAAGGATACAGGTGTTAGACCATTTTACTTGAGAAACAAACATGGTTAATCTTAAACTTGACTCACATTTTCTACCTAATGTATTAAAAAACACAAAAGGGAGAGGTTGTTGTTGTTGATAATGTGTTTGATAGTTTGGGCGAAAGAGACATTTTAAATTGATCTAGAATAAGATACATGTCAAAAGGGAAGAAGAATCATGAAGCGATTCCACTTATCGTGCTGGATTTTGAATCCATTTCTTCAGCTTGCCCCATTTGAAAAGTAGAGAATTGTTGTTCGATGTTTGTAAATGAGCAGGAGAAAGACTGGAGAGAGAAGGTCCCAATTTTTATGTCTCCAATTTTACGAAACCCTAGATAATGATGTGTGGGAGAGAAAAATGATAACATGGATTCTCTCTTTTTAGGCAAGTGCAGATTTTGGGTTGATAGACATCATTGCGAATGTTGAGGACGAAGTAATAGTAAGATTGAGCGTTGGATCCTCCTTCCCGCTCTATGTCTAACTTTATGGGTCGTTTATGAAGAATAAAAGAGAAAAATTTAATGGAAATTTGAGTGAGGTAGAGAGAGAAAGGAAATTGTTGGAGAGAGAATATGAGGAAGTGGAGAGGTAAGAGTTATTGATTGGTGATAGAGGTGTGAGTGGTTCAGCACTCTCATCTCTTAACCAAAGGTCTTAAGTTCGAGTCCTGGGAATAGAGAAATCTATTTGGTCAGTACTTTATCCTTTACGGGCTGATCCGGTGCAAGCGGGGATTAGTCTGGGAGTGGATGACTTAAAGGCGTCTTTTCATAGTTGGGACTCTTCTAGGACACCTCGTGGGCTAACAAAAAAAAAGATTGGTGACAGAGAAATTGGAGAGAGAAGTTGGAAGAGAGGAGGACGACTTATTGTTGTCTTTATTGCGTGATTGAGACCATTTGTTGGAAAAAGTTAAAGAGTTATTAATTGGTGACAACAATGAAACTATTTTTCGATTTTCATGTGTAAATTATTGCCATATAGTGCTTAATAAAGCGAAATTGGACCTGTCGTTAGAATTAATTATATTTTATATACGTGTTAGTTATATTTTAATTAATTAATCAATTAATTATATTTTAATTAGTCAATTAATTAATTATTTAATTATATTAAATTAAATTAAAATAAAAAGAAAATATATGTATCAAAGGCTAGCCTGTGACCCCTAGTATATAGTACATAATTAACTTAATAATAATTAATAATGAATAATAATATTTAACTATATTTTAATTAATTAATTAATATAATTATATTTTAATCAATTAATTATATTTTAGTTAATTAATTATATTTAATTAAAATGAAAAATATGGTCACAACCTCTGACCGTACTTAAAATAAATATTTAATAATATTTAATAATTAATAATATCATGCATACATAATTAATAACTAATAATAAAAAATTAATAATTAATTAAAGATTGAAGGGAGCAGGAGAGATTAGGGGAGTTAGCAAGGAGAATGACGAAAGGCATTGATTTATTTATTAACTGGGTCGATGGATTTCTAGTTAATGCTGCAGAAACTACCAAAAATTATTTCGTTGGCCTCCACTTGATTACTCAAGATTTGTGTCATTTTTTTTATTCAAAAGGAAGGATACGCTGAATTTGTTTCCACTATTTAAAGGTTAATGGAATAAATTAGATGGGTTAAATAAATTGGGATCGTTAGATATAATACACGTTAGGAGGAGGATGAAGATCCGACTAGTCATTAGCATAGACTTAATAATTAAATAATAATATTTAATAATTAATAATAACATGCATAATAATTAACTAATAATATTTAATAATTAATAATAACATGTATGGTTGTGACTGTTATAACTTGTTTAGTCACAACCGTGCATGCAATAGTATATAGTTAATAATAATAAAATTAAATAATTAACAATTAATTAATAAAACATGTAATAATTTATAATTAATAATAACATAAATAAAATTAACAATATTGAATAATGAATATATCATAATTAATAATACAATAATAATTATTAAATGATAACAACATGCGTGGTCGTGAGTTAACAAGTCATAATCGTGCATGTAATAGTATATACTTAAAAATACTTGTTAGTTGATGAAAAATGTGGATCATTGAAGTCATTGGATGAATTGGACTGTTGGATGAAAAAGCGTGGTCGTCGTCCCATTTGTCCTTAGCATATACTACTTAAAATACTTAAATTGTTGTATGTCATGGGCTTATAGTAGTGGCTTAACATGTCATGCCTACGAGGTATTTTTGTTATGGAAATTTCTAATTTTAATATGTGTTTTATAATATCATATCTTTTATAAGAAGCTTTCATCGTAAATAAATTGTTATATCAAGTAATATCTATCAACAGCAACATATGGAGTTTAACTTGTAAGTTATATTGGAATTATTTTTCGAAAGCTGTTGGATTGAAACTTTAAAACGTCAAAATTATTATAATTTGTTTAAATTATGTTGTATATTTTATTCAACCATCGTAATATAGTATGCAGAAAACGTAGTTGTACATTCGCTCTTTCATCCTTATTAGATGGTAACATGAGTGTAGGAACAGAAGGTAAGAAAAATAAATAAATAATGGTATGAGTCACGATTGTGACTATTTAAGTCACAAGTGGACCAAGATTATAAGGGGGAACAATTCGAGCCGTTCATGAATAAGACGGTGTGATAGGATTTTGTGATTGTCCATCCTATTCATCCTTAGTGTGTGTATATATATATATATACTTAAATTATTCTATGTCACAGGAGTGAAGTGTTAAGTCACACCCAAGTTAATCATGTGAGACCTTTTCATGGGAGTGACTTAACAAGTCACACATGTGAGGCATTTTTGTTATGAAAATTTCTTATTTTAATATTTCTTTTAAATTATGTTGTATATTTTATTCAATCATTATAGTATAGCATGCAGAAAAAACGTGGTCGTACATTTGCCATTTCACCTTTATTAGATGGTAATATAGGAACAGAACATAAGAAAAAAATAATTAATGACATAAGTCACGGCTGTGGCTGTGACTATTTAAATCACAAGCATGACCAAAAATATAAAGGAGAATAATCTGAGTTATTTATGAAACTAGCAGGTTAACACTGCGCAAATGCGCAGTGAAAGTGTCAAGTGAATTTATACACGGGGCAAAATTTAACATAAAGAAGAACTAAGATGAAATGACTTATGTGTACTACTGACATCTGCAGTATAAAGATACCTTAATCTATAAGTTTTTTAATGTGGGCTTCATAAGATTTCCTAGTCTCGAAGTTTACTTCTTTGAGATCGTTGGCCATCTTTATCATTCGACTAGTTTCATACATCTCGACGTAGCGAAGTGCATCTGAACTACTATGTGCTTTTTTATTCCGCGCATGGTATTGGATAAGTTACTCATCTAGCTAATTTTGACGATCATATGTCTCTTTTATGACATTTTTTAAATATCTTTTACGCTCGAAATAGCTGGAATTCATATCTGGCATTAAAATAACGAAATTGGTGTATAAATGTTGTTAGAAATTTAGACCTCCCGAATCCACACCCAACCAATATGGGACAACAAAGAAACCAACCTCAACAAATGTGATAATTATTTCA
The DNA here is from genome assembly GCA_029891385.1 of Erythroxylum novogranatense. Classification (NCBI taxonomy): domain Eukaryota; kingdom Viridiplantae; phylum Streptophyta; class Magnoliopsida; order Malpighiales; family Erythroxylaceae; genus Erythroxylum; species Erythroxylum novogranatense. Next base: position 28,609,809 of record CM057227.1, on the reverse strand, counting down.
CAACTTTATTAAGAAAGGGTTTTGTTGACATTATAAATTGAAAAAATTAGGATGAAAAAAGTAATCGAGAAAAGAATCGGTTACTGACCTGAACGGTCGTTCTTTGTTTGTTGAAATAGAAGAAGTAACCTTGACTATTGATTGAAACGTCAATCTATGTTTTGATCTTATGTTTGTTTACTTCTGCAATACGTTATTGGTAGTATTTGACATTATTATAGCAGTTAGAAGATTATTGGATATAACGAAAAGACGTCTCGATATCTGTTTTCTAGATTTTGGGGGTTACATGTTTTCGAAGAAGGATTTGTCAATTCGTATACTCGAAGAAGACATAGGGAATTGGTAAGTGAAATTTAATCGGATTTGGAAATGACATCAACTGAACTGTTTTAAATGAAGAAGAACAAGAGCAAGCTGAAAGAAGCAAAAATGAGTTGAAGTAGTAAGAGGTTGAAAAGGACGAAATAAGAAAACAGACGGAAGTTCAAAAGTAGATTTAAAGCAAAAGCGGTTGTTCTCATGGATAGATAATCTAATGAAAATCTTCAATACCTTGGCGAAAAATGACAAACAAGGGTCATCTGTTGACCGATCATGGAGCAGAGGAGTTCCTTTCGACATGAGAAAAATATATGTACAAGGAAAGAGGATGCTGGTGGTGAAGTAGCAGCTTTGCAATTTATGATAAATCTCCTCATATCGAAGTCTGCACTACGCCTTCTTATGCTAGAGTTTTGGATCGTTGAAGTAGAAATAATGATGAGACAATAGACGATGAAAAACAGACGCAGACGGAAGATGAAAACCAGACGAAAGAAGAAAAAGTTCAAAAGTAGACAAAAGCAAAAGTAGTTGTTATACTGGATAGATAATCTAATGGAAAATTTTCAACATCTTGGCGAAAAAATGACAAACAAGGGTCATCTGTTGACTGATCTGTGGAAAAATGGTGGAAAGAATGAGACGAAACAGAGCAGCAAAAATAAGACGAAGTCAGGAAAGCAAACGGAAGGTGAAAAGCAGACGAAAGAAGAAAAGGAGATGGCAGTTGAAAAGAAGACGGAAGCAAAAGCAGACAGAAGCAAAAGCAGACGAAAGCAAAAGCAAAAGCAGAGGCAAGCAAAACAAGACGATACTGGACAGATAATCTAATGGAAATTCTTGAACACCTTGGTGAAAAAACAACAAACATGGCTCATGTGTTGACTTATGTGTGGGAAAATGCCGGAAAGAACAATAGGAAGATTGTAACAATGTTTATCTTTCTTGTAGTCATTCATAATGTATGAATCAGTTTTTGGGTAAGAGTCTGAAGTGTCCTTGTCTATAAGGTACTTCTGTAGGTTGTGTACAGATATGCTAGAGTTTTGGATCGTTGAAGTAGAAATAATGATGAGACAGTAGACGATGAAAAACAGACGCAGACGGAAGGTGAAAAGCAGACGAAAGAAGAAAAGGAGATGGCAGTTGAAAAGCAGACGGAAGCAAAAGCAAACGCAAGCAAAACGAGACGATACTGCACAGATAATCTAATGAAAATTCTTCAACACCTTGGCGAAAAAACAACAAACATTGCTCATGTGTTGACTTATGTGTGGAAAAATGCCGGAAAGAACAATAGGAAGATTGTAATAATGTTTATCTTTCTTGTAGTCATTCATAATGTGTGAATCAGTTTTTGGGTAAGACTCTGAAGTGTCCTTGTCTATAAGGTACTTCTGTAGGTTGTGTACAGATATGCTTGAGTTTTGGATCGTTGAAGTATAAATAATGATGAGACAGCAGACGATGAAAAACAGACGCAAACGGAAGGTGAAAAGCAGACGAAAGAAGAAAAGGAGGCGGTTGAAAAGCGAGCGAAGCAAAAGCAGGCGGAAGCAAAAGCATTTAAAGCAAAAGCATCTGAAGCAAAAGCGACGGAAGCAAAAGTAGATTTAAAGCAAAAGCGACGAAGCAAAAGCGAGACTTAAGCAAAACGAGACGATCATCGCATGATAATCTAATGGAAATTCTTCAACACCTTGGCGAAAAAACAACAAACATGGCTCATGTGTTGACTTATGTGTGGAAAATGGCGGAAAGAACAATACGAAGATTGTAACAATGTTTATCTTTCTTGTAGTCATTCATAATGTGTGAATCAGTTTTTGGGTAAGACTCTGAAGTGTCCTTGTCTATAAGGTACTTCTGTAGGTTGTGTACAGATATGCTTGAGTTTTGGATCGTTGAAGTAGAAATAATGATGAGACAGCAGACGATAAAAAACAGACGCAGAAAAAGAGAGGGAAGCTATTGAAAAGCCGACGGAGTTGAACAGGAGAGGGAGTTGAAAAGCAGACGGAAGTTGAAAAGCAGAGGAAAGAAGAAAAACAGACGGAAGTTGAATAGTAGAGGAAAGCAAAAGCAGACGGAACTCCTAAAAGCAGACGAAAGAAGTAAAACAGAGGGAGTTGAAAAGCAGACGGAAGCAAAAGCAGAGGGAAACAAAAGCAGACGGATGCAAAAGTGGACGAGAGCAAAAACATTTTATATTTTTTTTTCAGTAGGTCTTGTGAAAAGAACAAGTTTGTTTTAATTAAGCGTTTTCGTAGGTTTTTTTTTTAAAGGGAAATACACAAGGTACAACTTGTTTGATTGAAGTCTCAACTGCTATCGTCTTAAATAACACGATGTAGTATTACAATTCTTCAAAGTACAATCTTGATGAACGTATTTACAATCTTCCTATTCAATCACAAGTAGCTGCTATATGGACTGACACTGACGATAAACAACATGATAAATGTCCTCATATCTAAGTCTGCAGTAGGCATTCTTTATTTGCGGCATCCTTTTTTAGATTTGTCTCTCCTTAATGTAGATGTTGGAAGTTTGTGTCACTCAAAAACTGATTAACACATTATGAATGACTACAAGAAAGATCAAGATTGTTACAATCTTCCTATTGGATCACAAGGACAGTGAAGACCAACGTGGAGAATGATAGACATGATAAATCTCGTCATATCCAAGTCTCCAGTACGTCTTCTTTATTTGAGTCATCCTTTTTCAGGACGGCAACATGATAAATCTCCTTATATCAAAGTCTGTTGTACGCCAAGAGTTGGTGAACATTGATATTCTTTCGACAGCAACAAAAGTGGACAGCAACAACAGCGAAACCCCAAAAACATCTGTACAGACAAAAAAAAAGCTTAAAGAAGATTTACAAGTAACAGAGGAATAAAACTAAGAGGAAGCGATATACTGCGAATGAGCAAGAAGACACTATATAAGCAGTCACAAGGGCATGGATTGTGGGGCCCCGTGCGTGGTCGCCTGACAAAATATTGCATCAGAAGATTGGTTCAGGAGATTGTGTGTATAGAGAGAAACGATACAACATGAATGACAATATGAATGAATGAAAAAATATAAACAGATATAAGTAGTCACAAGGGCATGCATTGCGCGACGCCGCCGCCTGACAAATTATTGCATCAGAAGATTGTGTCAGAAGATTGCGTGTATATCGCGCAAAGACACATAGATTATCACAAGAGATATATATATTAGTGATTCGTATTATTTAATATCGTAATGTAAATAGTATTATTCCTATTAGGTATAATAAAATTTTCGCTTATATTAATAAAACAAATATGCAATGAACCGTTATTATGATTGTATAAAAATATGAATATATGAATGAAGTTGAATAATAATAATGAATATAATAATCATGATAAAAATATTTAGAAACTGATATTGCAAATGAGAAAAAATATATGAATGAAGTTGAAAAATAATCATGAATTGAATAATCATGATATTGCAAATAACAATAACATTAGAAGGTGATGAACCATCTGTTAAGTCAAAATGACTTCACATTTATGATTTTGATTAATAACAAATACTCAGTAGAAAAACAGACGGAGAAAGAAAGACAGACGGAGAAAGAAAAATAGACTAAGTAGAAAAACAGACGGATAATGAAAAACAGACGAAGTAGAAAAACAGACGGAGAATAAAAAACAGACGATCGAAACAGAGTATCAGTAGGCAGACATGTTCACAATACCATTAATGAAGAACTGTTTGAGAAGATCAGACGCAATGGAACCAGCTATGATTTTCGGAAGGCATGTAGACTTCGAGTCATTGAGAAATGATGGCTTGGATGTAGAACCAGAGATTGAAAGAGTTGGGTGGAGGAATTTCTTTGAGGTTCGAGAACCGTCTATCTTGATTTAATTGTATGAGTTTTGGAAGAACGCTCAACTTGTAGACAACACTGTGGTATCTTCAGTAGATGGCATATCTGTTGTTGTGACTAAGGAGCTGATTAAAAAGGTGACTGATTGTCCATCGGTTGGTGAGACTCTGCATACCAAGGCCGGTTGGATGTCCGAGCTTCGCATAAGAGAAGAAGATGTCAAAAGACAACTATATGGAACGAATGACTCATCTGAGAGGAAGACGTCTAGTTTGATTTCGAAGGCTAGGGTTCTTCACGCTATTCTGTTTAATTGCATACTACCCAGAGCAGGTTCTAGACATTTGGTGACAACTTTGGATGAACAATGCTTGTTCTATCTCCTAAATCGCAACCCTGTCGATTTACCCTTCTTAATCCTTCACTACATGATTAAGGGGATGAAGGATACAACTAGTTATCCTTACGGTATGCTTCTGACAAGGATTTTTAAGGAATCCGGAATCCTTCTCCACAGAGGAAATAGAAGGATTGTACCAGTGAAGAGTAAGATTGATTCAATCACAATAGGGCGAATGGGTCTGAGGACCGTAGGTAAACAAGAAGCCGACTCTTCAAGGAAAATAAGAACTGAGGGGGAGCATATGTCGAAGAAGACTCCCTCTTCAAGCTCTCCAACTCAAGTGAGAATAAAATCACCTACAGAAGAAATAAGAAGACTGACGGGAAGACCGCTGATAAAATCGACAAGTCCTCAAATGGAAGTAAGTCTACCTCGAAGGACAGAAGAAAGTGCGCCAAAAAGACAAGGAGAAAGTCTTTTAAGTGAAATTACAAAAAAGGCGAAGAGATCACCTAGGATCCGAACTCTAAGGCAACAAGAAGAAAAGCTTGGCAGAGAACAGAGTCAGGAACAATCTTGTCAATCTTGTGCACCTAGGGTTACAAGATCGTTAGTTTCTATTCTGGAAGAGGATACAGCCAGAAAAGCCAATGAAACTGAGAAGAAAAGAAAATCAGAATCTGAGAGAGAAAAATCTCAAGCGAAGAAATCATCAAGACTGACTGAAGCAGAAGACAAGACTGAGAAGATTAGTCGGAAGAAGACCGTCTCAACTGCTGAGGAGGTTAGTCAAAAGAAAGAAACCCCTAATGATGCTCAAAAAGAAAAAGACACTGAGTAGAGCAGAGTTCAGGAAATCCCCATTGCTCAACAGGAAGAACCAGTGGAGGAAAGCCTGGTTCAGGAGAATCTCATTGAAGCACAACCAGAGGCAAAAGCAGAATCAGACTCGGATAATGATGAACCCTGTCTGAGGGTATACAACTATCATAAGTTTTTTAGAAAACAAAAGCTCAAGATCAAAATAGTTCATTATGTTACCAGGACAACTGCTATCGCCATCGGTAGTCAACCAATGAAGAAGACAGTAGTTCTTGTACAATCTATGTCAATAAATAGTGACACGTGAAACTTACTCAAAGAAGATGAAAAGATGTTCTACTATGCTTTGAGGGATGCTGCTACGAAGCCATATCCTACAAAAATTTCGTGTAGGCCGTGTATTATTTTTCCAATCTCAGAAAAGACGAAAATAAAGATTGTACCAGATATCCAGCCAAGATATCCTTTGGATTTGACTTAGGGGAAATCAAAGCTATTTCCTGAGGAAGAAATTCGCGATGATCTGTCTGCAGATCAATTTGAAGAAGAAGTGCGTAGAATTGATCATGCATGTGCTTCGAATGAGAATCAAGATGGAGCTAGTTGCAGTCATACTGACAAGCAGGAAGACTGTCTAGTGGGAGGAAGAATAATAACAGGGACGTTTATTGAGTTCCTTGTTCGCATAGCGGTTTGCGTGTCGTGCCTTTATCCGGTACATCGCCTATTGAAGTCAAGGCATACCCCGCAAGGAAGGCGATTCTTGATGCTACACCTCCGTTTGACTTAGATCTTCCTGAAGCGGAAACATTTATTCGTCCACCAACTATTGAAATCAATGATGAATACATTCCTACCTCTGATGCTTATACTACTTTAATCCCATTCACTCCTCCTTCAGCAGATGTTGATCAAGTCTCCTCGTCGATTGACCCACCAGATGAACTCAGCAGATTACGTGGTGAAGTTAATGAGATGAAGGAGACCATCAATGATCTGAAGAAGATGATGACAGAACTCCTGAAGAGCCATCAATGATAATCATTTATGATTATAACAAATAGGGGAGAAGAACAGAAAAGAAGAGAAGAAGAGAAAAGAAGAGAATAAACAAGAAGAGAAGAGAATGAGAAGAAGATGTTTAGAATGTTCAAAGAAGAAGGTGTGACTGAAACAGACAAATGAAAGGAAGAAGTCAAAGAAGAAATTCTGCAGATAAGTTTGTTTTGTGTTCTTTGCAAAACATTGTATTTTGTTTTTTTGTGTATATAATTTGTTATTATCAAAAAGGGGGAGATTGTTAAGTCCAAATGACTTTACTTACATATGATTTTGATGTATAACAAAAGAGCAAAATAAAAAGAAAAGAAATACAGAGGAAGTGAGAAATACAGACGAAGTTAGACATACAGACGAAGTCATACAGACGAAGGAACACAGACGCAGATACAAAATGAAGCAGACGCAAAATGAAGCAGACGCTAAGAAAAGCAGACGCAGACGTTAAGCAAAGCAGGCGCAGACGCAGATGCAAATAGTAAAGCAGATGGAGAGTCAGATGCAAATAGTCAAGTAGACGAAGACGCAAATACAGACGTAGAGACACAGACGATATAAAATACAGACGAAGAAAAACAGTTGCGGAATTCGGAAACAAGACCAAGGGGTCAGTTCGAGTTAGTTACTGGGTTATGACTTTTGCATGCACCATTTCTCATGCAAGGGCACTGTTTGTTCATAAAACAACAAGGACCGTGGATCAGGATTAGGTATTTCAGCTGATATGATTTGATCATACGAATCTGGATTGAACAACTTAAATTGTGGTTAAGAAGTTAAAATATAAAGGTGTCAGTGGAGTGCGTGCGAGACATCAAATTTCGTTGTAAGTTATTTTAATGCCAAAGAAATGGTCCTCTTCTTCTCTTTGCAGTCCTCATGTTTGCTTACTTCTTGAATACGTTATTGGCATTTGGCAGGAATCGGCATTATCATAACAGTTAGAAGATTATTGGATACAAGAAAAACAGATGTGAAACTGATTCATACATTTTGGGGGTTAGCGTGTATTTCCTTGCCACAAATAAATAATTATGACGATGTCCAGAAGTCTATCACGTATGAATTGAAACGTCAATTTCTGTTCTGGTCAACTTCTGCAATACGCTATTGGCAGTGTTTGACATAATTATTATTTTTTTTAGGGAAGTGTTTGACATTATTATAGCGGCTAGAAGATTGTACCCATTAATTGAAAACTCAATTTACGTGACAGGAAAAACTATGCAGACGGATCCTATTAAAAAGCATGTTAAGTCAACCGCTTCTTCAATCTTGCTTCTTGAACCTTGAAACAAGCAGTTATTTAGTTAAGTTCTATTTTTTGCTTTTTCTTTCGTCTGATTTTCAACTTCCGTCTGTTTTCCTTCTTTCGTCTACTTGTCACATTTCGTCTATTTTTCAAGTTCACGTAAATATGAATTTATTGTCCTAAAAATATTGGCCTTTGGTTTTGATTTTATGATATATTTAACCTTGTTGAGATTTCGTCTGATTTCCCTGAACCGTTCTTCACTTAATGGTTTAGCCAAGACACAATCAGGTTAAAAGGGCGTCAAGAGTAACGACATCAAGAACAGTGAGTAAGTTCTGGTACAAGGAAAGTTCTCGAGCGAAAATTTCAGTCTTGAGAATCCCAACGAGTCTAAAGCACGCCTGACAAGACCCTTTGTATAACCTCAAATCAGAAACCGTTCGAGTAGCATCAACCTTTAGACGTTTTATCTTTCTCTCTCTCAAAATCCTTTCCAAGGACATTACCATTGAAGAACAGAGTATCTGAATTAGATTCAAATCAGAAGCAATGGAGGGAGCTATGATGTATGGAAGGCATGTTTACTTCGAATCTCTGCGAAGAGATGCAATGGATATCGAACCGGAGATTATTGGAGGCGGTTGGAGAAATTTCTTCGAAGTCCGAGAGGATGTATATCCAAATCAGGTATTTGATTTTTGGAAGTATGCACAGATGGTGGAAAAGACTATTGTCTCTACGGTAGACGGACTTACCATTCTTGTGACAATGGACTTGATTGAGAAGCTTACTGGATGTTCATTCGTTGGAGAGAAGCTTTCTACCAAGGCGAAATGGATGACAACGGTCGGTTTAAAGGAAGAAGATGTTAGTAAATAGCCTTATGGAGTGAATGACCCATCGGAAAGGAAGACCTCAAGTCTGGTCCCAAAAGCTAGGGTTCTTCATGCGATTCTCCTCAACTGTATCATACCAAGAGCAGGTTCAACACACTTGGTAACTACCTTGGATGAGCAAAGGCCTATTCTACTCTTGAACCACAAACCAAGAATTTACCATTTTGATCTTTCATTATATGGTGAAAGGAATGAAAGATACAACTAGTTATCCGTACGGCATGCTGTTGACAAGAATTTTCAGAGAATCGAGAATTCGTCTTGGAAGTGGAAAAAACCTAAGAGTGCCTGTAAAAAGTACTATCAATTTAGGTACTATAAACAGAATGGGCTTGAAGAATCTCAATAGTAGAAACGGAGATTCTGAGAACAAAGCTAGGACTGAGGGGGAGGGTTTACGGAAGATAACAGAAGGTGGGTCAAAAAGGAAAGCAGAGGACTACATCCCATCTGCAGACGCATATGATACTACAGTTGCGTTTCTAGAACTCCCAGCAGATGATGATCAACCTTCTTTGCCTTCTGACTTGCATAATGAAGTACAAAGTTTACGTCAAGAAGTCAAAGAACAGAAGGAAATAATGAATCGAATGGAGAAGATGATGACAGACATGCAGACGAGGATGATAGATATGCAGAAGATGTTGACAGAATTTATGCAGAGTCATCACCATTAATTATTTTTTATTATAACAAATAGGGGGAGAAGAAGAAAATGGAGAAGAATATGGGAGAAGTAGATGAAACCATTATGTCAAAGGGGGAGCACAAAGGATGATTAATGACGATAAGAAGAGGAAGATCAAACTGAGACACAGACGCAGATGAAGACGAAGAAAATATGAAGTTCGCGTTTTCTTATTGTATTTTCTATGTTTTGTTTTTCTTGTATAATTTGTTATCATATATATATATATGTGTGTGTGTGTGTGTGTGTGTGTGTGACTTACGTGGATGGAGAGGAAGCTTCTTATAAGCTTTTTCAAAAAGTTGCATTTAAAATTATGAAATGACTAAAAGACAAAAATGAAGATGGTGTTCGTGTGTGACATGTGGCCATATGGAGAAGGAAAAAACCTATTTGAAGACTAAAAGAGGTGGATGATCGTGGGTTTTGAAATCGAATGAAGAAGGGTTTTGAGAAAATCCTAAGCTTTCATCTCTTCTCCATCGATCATCTTCAAGCTTCTTCTTCTCCAAGCTTCCTCCATCATCTTCTCTAAGCTCAAAGTTCTTATTTTCACTTAGTTTTTAAACAAGTTTTTTAAAGATTTGATTAACTTTGATTTACCAGAGCCTTTGTGAAAAGAACTTAGTATTTACCAAAACATTTTTAAAAGAAGAATAGCTTAGTGAACTGAAAGGTTGTTCTTTGCTGGTTGAAATAGAAGACGTAAGTTTGATGGTTGTTATGTTCTTGCAATGAAGGATGTTCTTGGAAAGTTTAGATATAGAGGTATCGGCGAGGCGTCCGCGGGGAAGATATATAGTCGTAATAAAAATTAAAGTTGAAGAGTTCCATCAGATTAAATGAGGCGATCTTTGCAACATGATAAAGTGAAACGAGCGTTTATTTACCTTGAGATAGGTTAAAAATAGTTTACATGTGTACAGAATAGTTTCCAAGAAGGATTAGTCAATTCGTATACTCGAAGAAGGATTATGGAATTGGTAACTGAAATTTAATGCGAGTTGGAAATGACATCAAGTTAACTGCTTTAAATCAAGAAGAACAAGAGGAAGTTAAAAGAAGCACAAATAAGTTGAAGTGGAAAAATATAAGTAAGAGGAAGTGCGAAGAGAAAACTGAGAAGAAAACGAAAGCAAAAGCAGACGGTGGCTGAATCGTTAGTCCATATTACGATGAAGAATGCTATTATACTGGACAGATAATTTAGTGGAAAATATTGAACACCTTGGTTGTTTTTCATTTTTTCGTTAAGGTGTTGAAGACTTTTCACTAGATTATCTGTCAGGAATGCTTGTAGGCTACTCATCTTCATGATGATAGTTCGCAACCCCATAACGAAGATGACATGGGGAGTGGAAGCGCTTCAAAGAAATTAGATGATATAATAGAAACTCCATCATCAGGAACTGAGATAGATAACGTTGAGGATATTCCAGAAACCAGTGGATTGAAAAAATATTGGAATTATGGGAGTTCTGATCCAGAAGATCTAATTATTGGAGAGACCTCTGAAGGAGGACGAAGCTTGGATTTTACCCATGCAAGAGAAAAACAAACGGAGTTGAAAAATACAGGAAGTTGAAAAAATGGACGAAGTCAGAAAAATAGACGAAGTTGAAAAATAGACGAAGTCAGAAAAGCAGACGAAGTATGCGAAGAGATACAAACACAGACGAAGTTGACAACACAAACGAAGCTGAGAACACAAACGAAGTTAACAACACAGACGGAGTTCACAACACAGACGAAGTTGACAACACAGCCAAAGTTGACAACATAGACAAAGTTAACAACACAGACGAAGTTAACAACACAAATGAAGTTGACAAAGCAGACGGAAGCACATGCAAGAATCAGTTTGAGTTAGCTACAGACCTCAACTGAATAAGCGTTTCTTTCAAGATTCAAGAAGAAAGAATCAAGAAGCAGTTAGAGACGAAAGTTCTAAATACAAGTCGAAAGTTATGAGAATCTGGGTTTTTTCCTATTACGACGAGTGTATCGTAGTAGATTAGGCGTCGATTGCGGCGTACATTATTCTTGTTGATCGGCTTATCCATTTGTGATGACAAGTGGTATTCAGCATCGTAGAATCTTTTTTCGAGACATTGTTTAGCTGATGAAGAAGAATCAGGATTTTTTCCTGAAAATATCAGAAATCAATATATATTAAGCAAGCGATATAAGCGGAGATGAATTTAAACTAAATGGCACATACAGAAATAATTAAAGATGATGTTATAGATAAAATCAAGAAGAAGTAAGAATAAGAAGCACCTGAGAGCGGTGAAACTGAAGTCTGTTGTAGTTCATGAGCATCAATTTTTTGGCAGTAAACAACAGTAAATCGTTGCACCCCACCTGAAGACCGAGTGTTTGCTGGCTTCACGTGTAAGAAAGTTATCGCTTTTCAATTGTCGTCTGAGTTTCTCGAGGGAGATCCATGTTCTTATAACGGAAAAAATAATGTCCATTGTCGATGGAATAAGTAGATGAAGATATTTGAAATTTGGTTAACCGAAAATGTAGATGAAAGAAGGAAGGGAAAATATAACCTCATTGTAATATTTCATAGCTTCAACGGCGGTTAAGTTTAATAGTTTCTCAGCGAGGTCGCCGAAAATCGAAGCCGTTATAGTTCCGGTTTCGTCGGTCAAATCTATGTCATATCGGCATCTGTTCAATAAAGTCAGAATAGTCAAAAAGGATAAGGGTGGGCAAAAAAGTAGTGCATGTGACATGGAAGTAAAAAAGTGATGCGAAAATTATGGAATGGACACGGAAGGAATAAGCAAGAAATGGAAGATTGTAAATAGAAGCACAAACCTTGGCTCTGATGTCCGTTTTCTCTACAATAATTACAAGTGAAGAGAACTCCAGATGCAAAGAAATTGAGACGGAAGCATTTGTTGCATGTCATATACCAAAATTTTGCAAAATGTCTTTGAAAGGAAATTTTGGCTTCAATCCATGATATCTAAGGAAAAGTCGATAAGAATGTTCAGGAGGAAGAAGTTTCAAATTCAATATGTCCTTTGGAATATGCGATGCGATTACCTTGGGGGTAGAATCTAGAGACATGATCTTGGTGATATTCTGGTGAGATCCAGAAGATATACGAGGATTATATCTAAAGTAAGATTTTCCACTGACGAGGTTTTTGATGTCGCAGTTATTTCGTTGTGCCTGTAACATAATAATTATATAGGTGACAAAATAAAGAAATTTTAAAATTCGTACATAATTTGTAACAAAATGTTAAAAAGGTTATAGGTAACATAATGGATTACCAATTTTTGAGATCGGCAACTTCTTGCATGGGTGGGTCAACGAGGATGGCTGAGTCGAACCACGTTGACAATGCAACAGCTAACATTTCAAAAACATTTTTTGAGATGGAATGAAAAGGGACAGAGTAAGATGTGTTATTATGAGGAAGGAAAAAATACCGTTAAAGAAATTAACTTTGAGCTTTGTGCAAACAATAACTGGATGAGAGTGAAGTGATTCCATAATCTTCTGACCCTCGTTCTCAACAAAACAATTCCAAAGCGATAGTATGACTGTTTGTTGCCTAAAAAAAACAAGAGATTACGAGAAGATGATAAATTTATTTATCTCTGACACAAAATAGTAACAAAGATACAGAGTGAGAATTACTCTTTATTCATGATAACAATTTTTTGGACAGTCGAAGCTTTTCCGTCTCTCATGGCATCTTTTTTTTTCCAACACTTCAACGACGACGACTAAAATATCTATCATGTGTTAAAGATTAATTTAATCACTAACGGAAAAGTTATTGTAAGATTGTATGAACAAATGTATTAAGCATCTAACCAACAGATTTTTGCTTATCGTCGACATAATCCATAAGACTTTGGAAAGGTGTGAAGTTGAAAATCAAAGGGATGACTGCATCGTCTTGTGTGACAGGTTCGATGACCGTGCGACTGGTGAGAATCTACTATATCTCCAAATTTTTAGTTTGATACTGAGGGAGAATTTATTTGACAATTGCATTAGAAATGATATATTCCTGACACGGCTGTAAGATGTTCCCAATTCTTTGGATATCATTGTTGAATATGATACCCTCAACTTGCGACCCCTGTTAATTATGAAGGGATTATGGATAGGTAAGTTGATAAAATGTAAAAGGAAGAAAGTGTAATTGATATACCTCAGAATCGCAGAAGACAAACTTTTGTCTTTTAGTCGGTGAATTAACCGAAGCAACGACCTGTTGTTTTTCTTGGACCATCACTTGACAAGACCATGATTGCGCTCCAGGGAAAATATTGTTCATCAATAAACGATTATCCATGCTGAAAGAAAATGTTGGATGGTCAAGCCAAGACAAATGTGAACTGAGAAAACAAACAAATAATATACCTCGGAGGAAATTTGATGTTTTATAATTTGACTAATTGGAATATTTCACGGAAAACAATATTCCTTGTCTTTTTTTCGAAGTCTGAAGATTGAAAAGTTCCGGGAATAATAAGAACTTTAAGCGATTCAGAGTTCGCTACTTGACAGTGAGCTACATATAATCGCCGTGTGAGAATACAGGTTGACAGAGATAAATTCCAACATGATTAAGTGTTTGACCTTGGGATTTGTTTATAGTCATTGCAAAACACATATGAATTGGAAATTGTGTTCTGATGAAAGGAATTCCATTTTTTCGTTCTCCGGAGATTGCAAGGGAATCTTAGGTATAAAAATGATTTTTCCTTTGTGAGGTCCAAACACAATTTCAGCTGAAATTGTATGATCTTTTAGTTGTCTGCATATCAACCTTGTTCCATTGCATAATCCTTCCGTTGGATTTAAATTTCTCAGAAGCATAATTGGAGAGCCTTCTTTCAGCAAAAGCTTATGAGGAGGTAGGCCTTTAGGATTCAAAGAATTGAGAAAATCTTGATAATCAGCTTGATGTCTGCGATCAACCGTCTTGTCAAAACTCACATATGAATGCAAATCTCCTGTTAATTTCTGAATCATGATGTCATTAATTTCATCAACACAACTATTTATTCGACATAGCACGATCCGCTTATCATCTGATATGGGTCGGATGAATATAAGCTCATGTCAGGGAAGACGTTTTCCAATAACCTAGTGAGGATAATTGTATATTAGGAAAATATAATCGTAATGGGAAAAAAAGGTTAGTATATCGTTTAATGAAAAAAGAAGTGACCTATTAACAGATTGATCCTTGTTGTCGTAAGGAATAATGAGTTCATTTGGTAAACATATTTGATCTTGTTCATCCATTGGTTCAGCGCCTTCTCCAACCCGCAATAAGAAATCACAAAAATTTGGATTTGAGATAGCTCTCATATTTGTCGTTAAACATAATTTAGAGATGTGGCGCCAGAGATGTGAATTTAGAAGACTTGAATCAATGAGTTGTTGTTTCGTTGCTTGGTAAATAATTGGCAATGTTTGGCGAAAGTTGCCACCAAATACAACAATTTTACCTCCAAAAGGCTGATCAGAGTTCATTATATCTTGAAGTAAGCTGTGAAATGCTTCGATGGCTTCTCGTTTTGCCATGGAAGCCTCGTCCCATAAAATAAGGCTAGATTCAAATATCAATTTTGCAACACTGCTCTATTTGCTCAGCTGACAAACTTTTTGCTTTGATAAATCAAGCGGGATTTTAAATCTTGAGTGAGCTATCCTACCACCTGGAAGAATTGACGCAGCAACGCCTGATGTCGCGACTGCGATTGCAATATGTCCTTGCGATCGTAAAATTGCAAGAAGAGCTCGATATAAGAAAGTTTTACTGTTCCCCCGGGACCATCGATAAAATAACTTGCAATCGTTAAAATGAGGCTCAATTCATTATTAAATCAAATATGTGCTTTTGCTCATTGCTTAGTTTTGATTGTAATAAGAGGTCTTGTTCATCAATCTCTATATTCATCTCACTTTCTACCTCCTTAGTCCGTCAACTGGCTGTAATCGATCTTAAATTCATGTTCGGTGAAATGATAATCGCCTAAGCTTTTTCCCATTTGTTCGAGATATTTATTGATATCTTGAAGAGCCATTTTTGTAATATCATCAAATGTATACGTATTAGAGGAAGAATAAGCATATAGGTAGTCAGAGCAGAGGTGGCCTGCGAAAGTTTTCCGAGTTCCTAGGATTTGCGGTGAACAATAGTAACAAGAGTGTAGCAAATAACAACTGAGGATGTTGGCATTTGAAATATGACACCTTCAAGTGTTTGTTGTATGTAAGAGTCGATGCTAGCAATCCTAATTGCGGTGCAAAGATCCACAAGCAGATTCAATTTTTCACCATCAACAGTTAACAAATTGTCAAACGATGTTGGTCCTCTAACATTTGCGAGCAATAATCTCAAGTAATACCTTTCTCCTTCTCGAGGGTCAACAGTAACTAATCTTCCTATGACTTTTCTCCGCTTTCTTTCTGACCACGTCCTTGTTTTTTGATGCCAAACAAAATGTTGGGGGAAATCCGCATACAGACATTTCATTTCTGCAGCCTTTTGATTTGTTGAATTGGTCCAAAAGAATTCCGTCAGCATTGTTTTAGTGAAGTCAATATTCCTCAATAAATACGACAAATTAGCATCTTTGCGAAGAAACAGATTGTTGATCCGGAAGGTGAACTTGGAGTATATAGATGGATGGATTAATCTTCAAGCGGAATTCATATATGCGCCATAAAGCTTCGGGGGGTGAAATCCAACGGCCTTCTTGGAAATTAGTGATTTCGTCAATATCAGACCTGGTTTCTTGGTCGTTGACGCTAAAGTTCACAAGGTCGTGGCCCTTAAATACATATTTGTATAAATATTTAACAAGCTTCACAGTGAAACATATTTCAACATTAATGTGGCAGTCAACCAACATCAGAAGGTACGGGTTATGAGGAACCACCCATCTATTATCAACCTCGTGTCTGGAAATTTTAACTTTTCTTCCATCATCTCTACGTCTATATCACGGATAACTGTCTTCGCCATGGACAGTGAAAGGAGTAAAATCCTTGGGGTAGTGACTTTTGCATACACCATTTCTCATGCAAGGGCACTGTTTGTTCATAAAACCACAAGGACCGTGGATCATATGCTTAATGACGAGAGAATATAATCTGAAATTGTGATCAGGATTAGGTATTTCAGCTGATATGATTTGATCATAGGAATCTGGATTCAACAACTTAAATTGTGGTTGAAGTATTAGAAGCAAGTGAGCATGAGGGAATCCACGCTTTTGAAATTCAATTACGTAAACAAATGCGACAACATCTCCGAAAATTGTTTTTTTGATCAACTCATTTTTCATAATCTCAAATTTCGCCCTGAACACTTTGGACAATAAATCTGGTCTGTCTTGTGCTTTTTCGTGGAATTTAAGATTCTCTTGTATTTCCTTCCACATAGGGTTGCAAGACATAGTGAGAAAAATATCTGGTTTGCCATATTTTTGCACTAGAGCCATTGCATCCAGATAATGCCGTTTCATGTCCCTTGGGTCGCCGATAAATGAAGCTGGGAGGACAACTCGACGGCCAATTGTAGAAGCTTCAGTTTGACCAATATTAACGCTATCTAAAACACCCTGCAAAATTTCTGATCGTATTTCGTTCTGTTTTTTCCTATGGAAGTCAAGCCGTGATGTTTCAATCTTTATATAAGAACCAACAACGAATTGTTGTAGTAGTCTTAAGCTGTGGATAAGCATGGATTCATCATAACTTCTCATTTGAAGTCGATAGCAGTAATACTCTCTCGCAGATACTACGCCATGTTTGGAGTTCGCTTCTTGAGTAATTAGTAATAGTAAGAAAAAAATGATAAATTAATTTAGCCCAATTAGACAATATTTGGGAACCAAGGGAATAAGCACACAACTAACCTATGTTTTCGAGAGCAAATAATTCAGCTGTTTCAGTAAAAGTGCATAAAGGAGCAACGATTGTTTCATCAGAACCATTGTTGCTATTTGTTTGTGAATTTAACCGCTTAATGCGAGGATACCATCCTGATTCACCCCGTGGAAACAGAAGTGGGTATTGAAGCGGGTCGTAGCATGTATAATAAGATCGAATTCTATAGCTGGGACCTGAGTGACTGTAGACTTGGATATGAGGAGATTTATCATGCTGTTCATCATCAGTTTCAGTCCATATAGCAGCTACTTGTGATGCAAGAGAAGATTGTAAACGCTACCGATCAAGACCGGGATAACATCTCAGAACAATTTCGTGATTTTCAAGGGAAGGAATATCTTTAAGACGGCGAAAGAACCTAGCATAAGGATTATCTTCAAGAATTGTCATAATCATCTTCAATGTACTTTCACGAAGTTTATCAGAACTGCTCGCCCTTTGTTGTAGTTCTTCATCGGTATCAAAGAAATAAAGTTGGATTCCAGATACTTTATTGCTTGTCGGCACTAAACTGTCAAGGAAATGGTAAACTTGTCATTGAATACGGAATGTATAAACTCCCATTGTGTTTTTTATGAGGTCACGATCATATCTGGATCCATAGGAAGTGAAAGCTACATTGTTATTGTATGTACGAACATTCTTTCTGAAATGTTCGGATTCTTCGTCGCTATTTACAAACAAACACTTTAAAGCATAAGGCATCTGAGGAGCAACAATAGAAATTTGTCCGGACGAGCAACAAAATGATGGAGGTTTAAGGTAAAATCGTTTTGCGTTACAATATTGACAATCTGGGACAGAAGGGAGCTGTTCAGGTTCAACTGGTAAATTCTGCAAGGATGTTAATGTTGAAGGAAATGTGCGATGATTTATCCCTTGAAACGTATAAAAAGGACATTATCATTATGTGGACTAGTTAGGTTGGAAAAAGTTTCAATATAGTGAAAAAAAGGTACCTTCATTTATGCAATCAAGATGGATATCAATACACGGTCACGATTTGATGAAAAGAGGTTCATGACTCAAGTTGGTGGTGGAAGGTTCGATATTAATGAAAGAATCCTTCTATCGAGGAGTAATTCTTTCTTTGAAGTGTAGATGAAGTGGAAGTTGTGTTTTTGCAACTCGATTTTTCTACGTCGTCGTAATAATTCTTGTTTTTTTCATTTGTCATTTCAACATATTTTGACGCTTTTAGCATTTCTATCCATATGTAAATACCGAGGAATCGACATAATATGAATGTCTTTGATCTATCCATTCATGATGTTCGGTAAAATGAATTGTCGATATATATATATAAAGCCTACATACATTGATATATATATGTATATATACATATATATATAAATATATATCTATATAGCTATATCGATATATATATAGAAACAATAAAATTGAATATATATTATAAATCATATCACAAGAAACATGTAAAAAAACATTTTGTTTATGATCTAACAAACAATTTGTCGAACAAACATGATTATAAACCATTTAAATAACTATAGCGAATTTATAAAATATATTTATTTCATTTAACTACAGATACCTTACTACTAAGAATGCAAGAGAGAATAAGCAGAGGACCTATAAAAATGGAGTATACATGCAATGTAACGTAGAAAGGAAAATTTGTTGGATTGAGGTTAATAAATAACAATAGCTGAATTTTACAATAAATTTATTTAACCTAAGCATATATACCTTAGTACTCAAAGAATGCAAAGAGAATAAGCACGGGGCCTTTAAAAATGGAGTATAAATGCAATGTAATCTAGAACGAGAATTTGATAACTAAAAGAAGAGGGTAGTTGAGAGAAGTAAAGTTTGGGTGGAGAAAATGTTTCAGCGGTTGGGGTAGATTTGCTTTAAGGGTTAAGACAGGAAAACAGGTAAGAAGTTAGAATATGAAGGTGTCAAAGGTGTCAGTGGAGTGCGGAAGAAGAGTAAAGGTAAACAAAGGTCAACCTGTCTGGAGTAGCACATGTATAATAATTTTATCACCTATGAATTGAAACGTCGATCTCTACTCTGGTGCTCTTCTTCTCTAATTATGTTAATGTTTGCTTACTTCTTCAATACGTTTTTGGCAGGAATCGACATTATTATACCAGTTAGAAGATTATGCCATACAAGAAAAACAGTGCGAATGTCCGTTCATACATTTTGGGGTTAGCGATCTTTCCTTGCCAAAAGTAAAAATTATGACGCCTCACCTATGAATTAAAACGTCAATCTGCTCGGTGTTTACTCGCAATACGCTATTGGCGGTGTTTGACATTATACCTATTAATTGAAAGTCAATCTACCGATGAAGAAATCATGCGATTAAAAAGAGGAGATTGTTAAGTCAAACGACTTTACATAAATGATTTTGATGAAGTACAAATAATGATGAAAAGGAGAGGATGAAAAGAAGACTAAGTTCAAAAGGCATTTAAGTTGAAAAGCGATGGAAGCAAAACCGACGGAAGCAAAAGCAGACGAAAACAAAAGGCATTTAAAGTTCGCAAAAGTATACGGAGTAAAAGCAGGCGATAGAAAGGAGACGAAGCGATTCGTCATCTTCTTCAAGCGAAAAGCAGAAAATGATTGTAGAAGGTCAACTGTCAGAAGAAGAGTAAAGGGAAGCAATGACACTAATTTCCAAAGAAGAAAAATAATTGTAGAAGGTCAACTGTCAGAGTAGTGGTGAGAAATCTATCACCTATGAATTGAAACGCCGATCTCTACTCCGTTTGGTAAAAATTATGTCGCTCTCACCTATGAATTAAAACGTCAATCTCTGTTCTGGTGTTTACTTCTGCAATACACTATTGGCAGTGTTGATTTTGATGAAGTACAAACAATTATGAAAAAGGAGAGGATGAAAAGAAGACGAAAGTTGAAAAGCAGACGCAAGTTGAAAAGCAGATGGAAGCAAAACCAGACGGAAGCAAAAGCAGACGAAAGCAAAAGTAGACGAAAGTTCTGCAAAAGTAGACGAAGCAAACCACGTGTGAATTAAGAATCAGTTTGAGTTAGTTACAAAACTCAATTGAATAAGCGGTTCTTTCAAGATTCAAGCAATCTCTGTTCTGGTCATCTTCTTCTTGGGAAAAACAGAAAATGATTGTAGAAGGTCATCCTGTCAGCAAGAAGAGTAAAGGGAAGCAATGACACTAATTTCCAAAGAAGAGAAAATAATTGTAGAAGGTCAACCTGTCAGGAGTAGCAGGTGAGAAATCTACTTCTTCTCTTTGCAGTCCTCATGTTTGGTTACTTCTGGAATACGTTAACGTATGAATTGAAACGTCAATCTCTGTTCTGGTCTACTTCTGCAATACGCTATTGGCAGTGTTTGACATTATTATAGCGGCTAGAAGATTGTACCTATTTATGTGACAAAAAACTGTGCACTTAAAAAGGACAAGATTGTTAAGTCAAAACGAAATAATGATGAAAAAGCAGACGATGAAAGACAGATGAAGAAAAACAGACGGAACCTATTGAAAAGCATGTTAAGTCAAAATGACTTGAGATATATGATTTTAATGAATAACAGACGAAGAAAAACAGATGAAGTACAAAAACAGACGAAGTAGAAAAATAGACGGAGAATGCAAAAGCATAAATAATATGTTGACTTTGACTCTTATTTATAACCTTCTTGTTCAACTGCTTTCGTCTACTTGTCACATTTCGTCTGCTTTTCAAGTTCACCTAAATATAAATTTATTGTCCTAAAAATATTCGCCTTTGGTTTTGATTTTATGATATATTTAACCATGTTGAGATTTCGTCTGATTTCCCTGAACCGTTCTTCACTTAATGATTTAGCGAAGATGTCCGCCCATTGATACTCTGTTTCAACGAACCGTGCGTTTCCGAAAATACATTAGAAATGCATGACTTAATGGAAGAAATGGGAAAGGAAGTTGTACATCAAGAATCTAGATATCCCAATACACGTAGTAGATAATGGGATGCAAAAGATGTTTAAAAAGCACTTGCAGAGGACAAGGTAAAATTAGTCACTTACTTTCTACATGAGATTTTAAAGTTGTGTATTGATATTATGTTAAGAAAATATATATTGCAAAACTTTAAACTTATGGTTTTCAAATAAGGATATTTTGAACATACCTTCAATTATTATAATATCAATTTGAAAATCATTTGAACTTTCTTTTTACTAAAAGAAATATTTGATTGTTATTTGTTAGGGAGCCAAGCAATGAAAGCATAAGGTTGGATGTGTCCAAAATACGTGAGATAGATTCAAATGCGAAGTAGATAGATGGCCATGGTTATTCGTTAGGGGTTGTAGCCTTGTTCAAGTTCAATTTAGATGAACGTGGAACTACGTAAATCTGAAGCGACGCCACTCCATTATATTCCTAATATCGGGATCAATTCTATTAAGCATTCCAGCTTTTCTACTCCAAAGGTCCATTATGTTTTATAGCAAATTTGATGTAGTTCGTCACTTCGTTACTTCTCTCACAAGGAAATTGAACTTCCGCCTTTGTGATTCGCCTCGCCAGGTTTCGTCTGTTTTTTGTTCAGATATAAATCGCTTTTAAATCATCTTTATGTCTTCGTCGACCTTTGTATTCTCCGTGTATTGTTAACTTCGTCTACTTTTTCAACTTCGCTTATATTTTTAACTTAGTCTACTTTTTCAACTCCAAATCTATATTGATAACTTCGTTAACTTTTTCAACTCCATCTATTTTTAACTTCGTCTACTTTCTCGAACTCCGCCTGCTTTTCTCTTATTAAATACATCTTTTCAACTTCATCAAAATCATATATGTGACCAAAATAAGAGGTGAAAATTAGCACGGCGATATGTGCAATACAAAATGCATTTAAGTAGAAAAATGACGGAGAATGCGTACATAAATAATATGTTGACTTTGACTCTTATTTATAACCTTCGTGTTCAACCGCTTTGCCTCTACTTGTCACATTTCGCTCGCTTTTCATTAGCCTTTGGTTTTGATTTTATGATATATTTAACCATGTTGAGATTTCGCTCGATTTCGAACTGTTCTTCACTTAATGGTTTAGCGAAGATGTCCGCCCATTGATACTGCTTCAACGAATCGCGCTTCCGAAAACACATTATAAATGCATGACTTAATGGAAGAAATGGGAAAGGAAGTTCAGACGTCAAGAATCTAGATATCCCAATACACGTAGTAGATAATGTGATGCAAAAGATGTTTTAAAAGTACTTGTAGAGGACAAGGTAAAATTAGTCACTTACTTTCTACATGAGATTTTTAAGTTGTGTATTGATATTATGTTAAGAAAAATATATATTCCAAAATAGTTTCAAATAAGGATATTTTGAACATACCTTCAATTATTATAATATCAATTTGAAAAACATTTGAACTTTCTTTTTCACAAAAAAGAAATATTTGATTGTTATTTGTTAGCGAGCGGAAGCAGCGGAAAGCATAAGGTTGGATGTGTCCAAAATACAGGAGATAAATTCAAATGCAGAAGTGGATGTGGATGTGTTCAAGTTCAATTTAGATGAACATGGAACTACGTAAACTCAAGTCTTGGCCACTCCATTATATTCCTAATATCGATCAATTCTATTAAGCATTCCAGCTTCCTACCCAAAGGACCATTATGTTTTATAGCAAATTTGATGTAGTTCGTCACATTCGTTACTTCTCTCACAAGGAAATTGAACTTCCGCCGCGCTTTTCGATTAAATGCCTTTTGGCTTAAATCTTTTGTTCAGATCGCTCGCTTTTAAATTCTGCCTTTATGTCTTCGTCGACCTTTGTATTCTCCGTGTGTATTGTTAACTTCTTCTACTTTTTCAACTCCGTCTATATTGATAACTTGGTTAACTTTTTCAATTCCATCTATTTTAACTTCGCTCACTTTCTCAACTTCGCCTGCATTTTTTCTTCTTCGTCTCATCTTTTCAACTTCGCCCGTTATTCATCAAAATCATATATGTGACCAAAATAAGAGGCTGAAAATTAGACGGTTTATATGTGAGCTACCATATTATGCTATCTAATATTACAATTTTGAAATGGCAACATGATAACTGCTTCATATGATGTTCATCTACACGAAAGTTATCCAAAAGCGAGATGATGGAAAGCGTATTTAAAGCAAATCACCTCCAATTAAGAAGCGAGACGATAGAAAAGCAAATCACAAGTGAGACGATAGAAGTGAAACCATCAAAGTCGATATTGAAAAGTGAAAAGCATAAAGCGTAAAAGTTACAAAGAAGTTAAAGTAAGACACATAAAACTTTACAAAGCGATATGTCACGTTCTTGAAAAATAAAGACGGTTTAAATGTGCAAGCATTATATTATTCATATCTCGCAATACGCCTTCTAAAACTTTATGACTACAAGAAAATCTTGGTCAACACATTTACAATCTTCCTATTGCATCACAAGTAATGCTTATATGGACAGAGACTAACGATGAATTTGCTCATATCCAAGTCCGCGACTACGCCTTCTTTCGTTTCAGGCATCCTTTTCGATTAAAGTAGATGAACCTCTCGCTGACAGAGGAGTTCCTTTTCGACATGAGAAAATATATGTACAAGGAAAGAGGATGCTGGGTGGTGAAGTAGCGACTTTGTAATTTATGATAAATCTCCTCATATCCAAGTCGCACTACGCCTTCTTTGTTTGAGGCACTCTTTTCGTAAGTCTCGACTACATCTTCAGATTCGAGCCATCTGTTTTATCAATGGCAACATGATAAATCTCGTCATATCCAAGTCATTGTAGGAAACAACAACAACAAAGGACAAGAATAACAATGATCAAGAACAACAACTAAACTCGAAAAACATCACACACCAAAACAAAAAGCTTAAAGAAGATTTACAAGTAAAGAACAACCGAAACCGAGGCGATGAGATTACAACATCCGACGCCCGGTTGGTGAACAACCTTATGCTAGGTTCACGTGCTAGCTCAGATTAAAGTAGATGAGAAAGAGGATGCTGGGTGGTGAAGTAGCGAATTTTGTAATTTATGATAAATCTCCTCATATCTAAGTCTCGCACTAAACTCCAAAACATCTCAGACACAACAAAACAAAAAGCTTAAAGAAGATTTACAAGAAAGAACAATGGAAATAGAGACGATGCGGTTACAACATCCCACGCCCGGTTGGTCAACAACTTTATGCTAGCGTCACGTTTAGATTCACCTCCAAACCATCGATACTCTCTCGACACCAACAACACCACGACAATCACAAATTGAATGGAAAAAGCAGAGAAGGCAATGGCGAGAGGAAAAACAAAGACAAATCTATTTTCGCTCTTTAAATAGTCACAAGCTGATCACCGACAAATCAAGTCGTAAGATTGCGTGCATATCTGAACAAAATGACAAAATATTTAGGTTAGAAGATTGCGCAGATATTTCAATAAATAGGAGAAAGATTATGCAGATATTTCAATAAATGTAAGAAAGAGAATGTAGTTCGTTAGATTAAATCGACGATTAGGATGAATTACGCTAGTCGTCCATCCCACGCTTCTTAAGATATATACTTAATGAACGGTGGGATAAAATTTCGTGGTTATCTATCTCGTTTATTTTTAGTATATATTTGCTTAATAAAAGAGACCACACGGCAACGACATCTCACAATCACAATGCACAACTACCATAGCATAGACAAGTGTGAACAACAGACCAAAATCAACACTACTAATGCGGTAATGCCCCTATTAACTAATTACTTTCACCTCTTCAGCTTAGATTGAAAATAAGATTTTGATAGAAAAATTATAAAATAAAATAAAATAAAATTATTTATAATAGAATGAAATGTAAATAAATATAATATAATTTATAATATAATATAGTAAAATATTATTTAAAAATATTTTAATAAAATATAAAAAACTTATTTATTATTTTATATCATGTCTCAAATAATTTTTTTTATTTTTTATTTAAAATAAAATAAAATAAAATATAAATGTATCTTCTTCCTAATATTATTTAAAAATATTTTAATAAAATATAATAAAAATTATTTATTATTTTATATCATGTCTCAAATAAATTTTTTATTTTATTATTTAAAATAAAATAAAGTAAAATATAAATGTATCTTCTTCCTCTTCCAATTCATC
This sequence comes from Erythroxylum novogranatense, assembly GCA_029891385.1. Lineage (NCBI taxonomy): Eukaryota > Viridiplantae > Streptophyta > Magnoliopsida > Malpighiales > Erythroxylaceae > Erythroxylum > Erythroxylum novogranatense. The sequence continues at coordinate 28,584,453 of CM057227.1, read as the reverse complement.
ACAAACCATCCTATTAAACACGAAATAATATTACGTTCTATTTTCGTTCGTTAATAAATCCCCAACCAAACTCTTCCTAAAATCTCGCGCTCAATCAAGACGCGGTAGGTCTTCCTCGCTCTCGTGGTTGGTCCGAGCAGAGTTTTAGGTTTGTCGCCTTTTCTTTTCTCGAGTTCTTTCTTATTTGAGATTCTACTCTGTAAGTGTCAGAGTCAACAATGGAGGGTCAAGCGCAAGCGCCGAAGAAGAGAGGTCGTAAACCTAAGCCCAAGGATGAAAAGGAACAATATCAACAAAGTACGGGCAAAATGAAGGAGGGAAAGAAGTCTCACCAACCTTCTGCTGACGAGAAGTACACGCAGTGGAAGGCGTTGGTCCCTGTTCTCTATGATTGGCTCGCTAATCATAACCTTGTTTGGCCTTCTCTCTCCTGCCGGTATGTGGATTCTTTTTCTTCCCTCATTTATAGGGTTCTTTCTTTCTTTCCTTTTTTGGTCTACATTATTGTGTACGCTTTGCGTTGCGTTATCTTTATTCTAAGTTTTGTGTGTTTTTGCATCACTTTGGGATCTATTATGTATGTAATTTGTCAAAGTGATAACTTTTGATGGTTTGTAAGTGATGATTTTAGAGAGCTGTTTGATGGGTACTCTACATTTTAGTTTTAGGTGAATGAAGGGTCTGTCGTTATGGTTCTAGCTTTTGGAACAACTGTTTTGTCTCTTCTTTTATTTGTTGGCTAGTTGATTTCTTGACTTTGTTCTCAATAGGTGGGGGCCGCAGCTTGAACAATCCACTTACAAAAATAAACAACGTCTCTACCTCTCTGAGCAGGCATGTCCGTTATCATGCGTTCTCTTGGTCTTCGAATTGCATCCATCTTTTGAGTTGGTGTGTAGGTGTATGCATTACATTCAGTTTTTGGAAGAACGGTGAAAAAAAAATCCTAACAAAATATCATTCTTCTTAAAATATTTCTTATATGTAATTTGACATTGCAAAGTTCACAGCTTGAGCAAGTTTCGAGGTTATCTGCATTGAAATGCATATCCCCATTGCACTTGTATCGTTTTTCCCTGTCAAATGAACTTGGAAATTGTGAATAAAAATTCTGATGGAATTTTCGTTTCTGGAGTTTGATCTTTGGTGCTGAGACTATTTTTCATCTCTCTTGTTGTTATGTGGTTTCTCATGGTTGTTAACCATATGACTTTGTCTTGGCAATCACCATTTTTTCCCTTCTTCAGTTCACTTATAGACTTATACTTAGTTTGTCTATTACAGAAGCAACAAGATTTCTTGTAATTCTTCTGAATTTTTTTTCCTTTTTTGATTATGGGCAGACTGATGGTAGTGTTCCTAACACTTTGGTCATTGCAAATTGTGAAGTTGTGAAGCCTAGAGTTGCTGCTGCAGAGCACATATCTCAGGTTATAGCTGTTATCAAAATCATTTTGTACTTTCACTCATTAGTTGTGGCTCTCTTCTTTAATATTTACTGAATTGTCTCTTAAACATAATTGCTTGTGTTCTTGCCTGATGCTCTATATTTCAGTTCAATGAAGAAGCACGGTCTCCATTTGTTAGAAAGCACAAAACCATCATACATCCTGGAGAGGTATGAAGCTATCGGAGAAAGTATGTTCAAATATGCTTAAATTTCTGTAACATACTCATTTCACATTTTAGCTGGTGGAATCCCTTGAATCATCACTTATACAGGTGGAGTTGTTCTGTAATGCCTATTAAAGGCCTGTCCGCTTCTAATAAGTCCTCCTCCACCTCATTTATACAACTGGCTTATCATTTTATTTAAAATGGCGTTACGTATACAAAGATTTCTTCCATTGATCTCTTAAAACGTGTTACAGGTAAACAGAATCAGGGAACTTCCTCAGAATAGTGGGATAGTTGCCACTCATACTGACAGCCCTGAGGTGAGTTTCCTGTTTATAATGTTCTAAATACAGGCTATGAGTATTTTTTGATATGTTTATCTCTGTTTGCATTATGCCTTTCTAAACTTAAGGTTCTCATATGGGATGTTGAAGCCCAACCCAACCGCCATGCTTTACTTGGAGCCACAAATTCCCACCCAGATTTGGTATATACACATTACTCTAATGTGATACTTTGCCCCTTTAGTTTGATAATTTAGTTGGATTCTACCAGCATCTTCATGATATTATTGACAACGGTTTTGGTACATCGCCTTAGTGCAGTCAAGACATTCCACTCTTTTTACTGCATAAAGTGAAGAATGGGATATACTGGATTTTGTGATTCAGATCAGTCTGTTGCGATATGATGACTCATTGCATGAAATTGAGAAAATAATTACTAGTGTTTCTTCAAGGCAAAAACAATTTTATTCTATCTCTTCTTGCAGATTTTGACTGGACATCAGGATAATGCAGAATTTGCTCTTGCAATGTGCCGAACTGAACCTTATGTGCTTTCTGGAGGTTGAAGTGTTTCTTGTTTATACCTGTTTCAATATGTTTATGAACCTTGTTGCCTAAATATTGTAGTTCTTTATTTTAGTTTCTTTTTGAAATCTTCTTGGAATTTCTTTGTCTTCATTAAGATTTCATTCTCAGGGGCAAAGTTTTCACTGCAGGGAAGGACAGGTCTGTTGTTTTGTGGAGCATCCAGGACCATATCACGTCATCTGCCACTGATTCAGCAGGACCCAAGACTTCAGGTGGATCAACAATTAAAAAGTGGGATGGTAATGATAAAAATGCTGATAGCCCTTCTGTTGGACCAAGGGGTGTTTACCATGGGCACGAGGATACAGTTGAAGATGTCGCATTCTGTCCATCAAGGTATCTTGCATGACCTTGCCTGGCTTTACTGCATTGAGCAGCTTGTTCTGCGACCTTTTGGGGTTCAACTCTTTAATTTATCTTCCATATGATGTTAGAGAGTTGTGTCCTTTGGTATACAATTAATTTCATTTTCTAATTTTAAAAGAGTAGGGCTATTATTTTCACTAGAAATATGTTTAATAGAACCTCCTTTTAAGTGTTTCTTTATCAGAAAGTCTTTTCTTCAGACATACAATGTCGAATATTGAACAAAAATGGGGTAATATTCTTCTAAGCTTGTTCCCAATTTCTCATGTTATTATATACTGATTGCTTACGGTGGGAGCAAAGCCTGTTGATGATGTTAGATCGTTGCACTATTTTTTATAGTATTTGTATCCTTCTGAAGTGCACAGGAGTTCTGTAGCGTGGGAGATGATTCATGCCTTATATTGTGGGATGCTCGAGTTGGCACTGGACCTGCTATCAAGGTTTGTTCTTCTTTCTGTTTTTGAAGTATTCTTATAACATTTTCAGGTTAAACTTTTTCCCTGTTTATGAAAATTCTTAATTCTCTATGGAAATAGCAATTCCTCATGTTGGTGAGACACAAACTTGGTGTCAAATAATTTTTTCAGTGACAGTTGCAGCATACATCATTGATCTAGTTGTAAGGGATTTTATTCTACTCCTGAGGAAACGACACTTGACATTGATTCTTCTGGATCTCATCTATTATTTGGTCCTCAGCTATATAACATCACCTCTAAAGAGGTGCTCCTTAGTTCTTATTTGATGGTCTGCAGACCTGGAGATTTTTGTTTGACTCTGTGGTTGATGGGTTATTTTGTTCCCATTACAATCTTGGTTGTCTTTTATTCACTCAATTCAGTGACATTGAATAGAGACTGTAGTTTGAAGTTATGAATTATCCACATTTACTGCTTTAGTGATTACTTTTTTGAATCAACATGTTGCCATGTTTTGCATGCAATTTCATAATCTGCATCCTTTTGACATACTTCTGTAAATACTTTGTTCGGCTTGTGATACAAAAACTTAGGTGCGACTGTTTTTCTGTGTTTCATTGACAGGTTGAAAAAGCTCATAATGCTGATCTTCACTGTGTTGATTGGAATCCCCACGATGAAAATCTTATTTTAACTGGGTATATTTTTCTTTTATTTTTCTTTTTAAGTGTGCTGTTTTATGTAATCATGGGTATGTCATACACATAAATAAGCAATGTGAAGAAAGAAGTAATCTTTTTTTTCTTATTTTGCACAACAAGTGCCTTTGAATATATACACAAGTCCTAGCTTAATTTAGGTAACGGAAATATTTCCTATTTACAACATTATCCCCCATTTACAGCAATTTCCTGAACTAAATATCCATGATATCCTCTTGTTTCCTATTTTATGATTAGGAAATAATTTCTCCTAAATCACTGTGATGACTTTCATCACTCTCCCTCAAGCTGGTAGGTTCATAGATGTCTTGCATTCCCATCTTGCTTATAACATCTTGAAATTGTGCATTTGCGAACCCCTTAGTCAATACATCAGCCATTTGTTTGGTAGTAGGAATGTATGGGGTGCAAATAAGCCCACTTTCCAATTTTCTTTAATGAAGTGCCCATCAATCTCAATGTGTTTAGTTCTGTCATGTTGTGCCGGGTTGTGAGCAATACTAATAGCTGAGTTATTATCTAAGTAGAGCTTCTTAGGTCCTTGCCACCTAACTTTCAAATCATTCAGGATGATACGAATCCACAAGAGCTCAAATATACCCTGAGCCATAGCTCTAAACTCTACCTTAGCACTTGATCTAGCCACAATTAATTGCTTCTTACTTCTCCAAGTGATAAGATTGCCCAAAAACATAGTGCAGTACGCAGTGGTTGACCTTCTGTCAATGCTTGAACTTGCCCAATCTGCATCTGTAGAAGCTTCAACTGTTTTATTTTCATTTTTGTTAAGGTACCTCAATACCTTATACACTACTTGAAGATGGACATTTTTAGGTTCATGCATGAACTGACTAATTACACTTAATGCATATGCTATGTCAAGCTTGGTATGTGACAAATAAATTAGTCTTCCCACTAGTCTTTGATACCTCCCCCTTTCAACAGGTTCATCATTTTTGGCCTCGCCTAGTCTATGATTCTGTTATATAGCTGTATCAATTGGTTTGCACCCCTTCATTCCATTTTCTTCTAGAAGATCCAGAATACACTTGTGTTTGGATAGAAAAATTCCCTCTTTCGAACGAGCTATTTCTGTGCCCAAAAAATATTTCAACTTTTCCAAATCTTTGATTTCAAACTCTTGGGCAAGTTTAAGTTTGAGGTGTTTCATCTCTTCAAGATCATTACCTGTGACTATGATGCCATCCACATAAACAATGAGGGGTGTCATTTTGTTTTCTCCAACAAATTTAATAAATAGGGTGTGATCTCCTTGACTTTGCTTGTACTTCATTTCTAGGATAACCTTTGTGAATCTCCCAAACCATGCCGGAGGAGATTATTTAAGGCCATACAAGACTTTCTTTAATTTGCATACTTTATTCCCAAATTTATCTTCAAATCTGGGAGGGGTTGTCATGTACGCTTCTTCATTTAGATTGCCATGTAAAAAGGCATTCTTTATATCAAATTGCTGCATAGGCCAATCAAAATTAGCTGCCAAGGATAACAATATACGTATAGTGTTCATTTTTGCTACTGGGGCAAAAGTTTCAATTTAATCAACCCCATAATTTTTAGTATACCCCTTAGTTACCAGCCTTGCTTTATATCTTTCCAATGAACCATCTGCTTTATATTTAATTGTGAATACCCATTTACATCCTACTGGTTTTTTTCCTTTTGGCGAATCCACTATTCTTAGTTAAGGCATTCATCTCATCATCCATGGAATTTTTCCAATTCCTATCCCTAAGTGTCTCATCAAGTGTTTGTGGTGTGGAAACTGAATTTATTTTTGTAAGAAAACATTTATGGATTGGAAAACATTTGTCAAGTGAAGTGTAGTGTGAAATTGGGTATTTAGTGCATGTTCGTGTGCCCTTTCTAAGATCTATAGGGACATACTGAAGAAAGAAGTAATCTTTTTTCTTATTGCACAACAAGTGCCTTTGAACATATACACAAGTCCTAGCTTAATTTGGGTAACTAAAATATTTCCTATTTACAGTAATATCCCCTATTTACAGCAATTTCCTAGAGTAAATATCCATGATATCCTCTTGTTTCCTATTTTATGATTAGGAAATAATTTCTCCTAAATCATTGTTCTGATTTTCATCACTCCCCCTCAAGATGGGAGGTGCATAGATGTCTTGCATTCACAGCTTGCTTATAACATCTTGAAATTGTGCATTTGCCAACCCCTTAGTCAATAAATCTGCCATCTGTTTGGCAGTGGGAACGTATTGGGTGAAATAAGCCCACTTTCCAATTTTTGTTTAATGAAGTGCCTATCAATCTCAATGTGTTTAGTTCTGTCATGCTGTACCGGGTTGTGAGCAATACTAATAGCCGACTTATTATCACATTAGAGCTTCATAGGTCCTTGCCACCTAACTTTCAAATTATTCAGGATGATACGAATCCACAAGAGCTCACATATACCCTGAGCCATAGCTCTAAACTTTGACTCAACACTTGATCTAGCCACAACTAAGTGCTTCTTACTTCTCCAAGTGATAAGATTGCCCAAAACAATAGTGCAGTACCCAGTGGTTGACCTTCTATCAATGCCTGAACCTGCCCAATCTACATCCGTATGAGCTTCAACTGTTTTATTGTCATTTTTCTTAAACATAATCCCTCTGCCACGGGTAGTTTTAAGGTAACTCAATACCCTATACACTACTTGAAGATGGAAAATTTTAGGGTCATGCATGAACTGACTAATTACACTTTCTTCATATGCTATGTTAGGCCTGGTATGTGACATAAATTAGTCTTCCTACTAGTCTTTGATAGCTCCCCCTGTCAACGGGTTCATCATCTTTGGCCTCGCCTAGTCTATGATTCTGTTCTATAGATGTATCAGTCGGTTTGCACCCCATCATTCCAGAATATACTTGCGTTGGGAGAGAAAAATTCCCTCTTTCGAACGAGCTACTTATATGCCCAAAATATATTTCTTCTTCCCCAAATCTTTGATTTCGAACTCTTGGGCAAGTTTACGTTTGAGGTGTTTCATCTCTTCAAGATCATTACCCATGACTATAATGTCATCCACATAAACAATGAGGGCTGTCATTTCGTTTTCTGCAGCAAAAAAATAGCGTGATCTCTTTGACTTTGCTTGTACTTCATTTCCAGCATAGCCTTTGTGAATCTCCCGAACCATGCTTGAGGAGATTGTTTAAGGCCATACAAGGCTTTCTTTAATTTGCATACTCTATTCCCAAACTTATCCTCAAATCCAGGAGGGGCTGTCATGTACAATTCTTCATTTAGATTACCATGTAAAAAGGCATTCTTTACATCAAATTGCTGAACAGGCCAATCAAAATTAGTTGCCAAGGATAACAGTATACGTATAGTGCTCATTTTTGCTACTGGGGCAAAAGTTTCAAGATAATCAACCCCATAAGTTGAGTATACCCCTTAGCTACTAGCCTTGCTTTATATCTTTCCAATAAACCATTTGCTTTATATTTAATTGTGAATACCCATTTACATCCTACTGGTTTTTTTCCTTTTGGTGAATCCACTATTTCCCATGTTTGATTCTTAATTGATGCATTCATCTTATCATCCATGGCATTTTTCCAATTCCTATCCCTAACTGTCTCATCAACTGTTTGTGGTGTGGAACTTGAATTTATTTTTGTAAGAAAACATTTATGGCTTGGAGAACATTTGTCAAATGTCGTGTGAAATTGGGTATTTAGTGCATGTTCGTGTGCCCTTCTTAAGAGCTATAAGGACATACAAATCATCAAGTTTAGGGTTTTGTATTTTAGTACCTGATTTCGGGTTAGATCCTTGAGCCTGCTCTGGTAAGGTTTGGATAGTATCCCTTCGTGAGTAGACTAAGAGAGGCTTGTTAGGGATAGGTGCAGTATTTTTTGAGGTATTTGGCTGGGCACTTTGTGCCTTATTTTGGTCAGATTGGTTAGGTGGTGTAGGGACAGTAGTGGCTGATAAATCAAGTAAGAAGTTAGTCTCCCTATACTTATCTTCCACATAACTCCCCATCCCCCCCTGAAGATAAGTATTAGGGGAGAAAGATTGACTCTCAACAAATGACACGTCCTTGGAAATGAAGAATTAATGTGAGGGAGGATGAAAACATTTATACCCTTTTTGTGTGGGAGAGTAGCCAACAAAGATGCACTTTAGGGCTCGTGGGTCAAGTTTTCCCCTATCGTGAACATGAATATAACAAAACTAACACATCCGAACACCCTTGGAGTTAGACTATTTATATTAAAGCTGGGGAAGAAATTGTGGAACATTTCTACTGGTGTTTTGAACTCTAGAGGTCGTGAAGGCAATCTGTTTATCAAGTGAACTCCAGTTAAAACAGCCTCTCCCCAATAGTGTTTAGGGACATTCATTTGATATAATGCTTTAGTGACTTTAAGTAAATGACTATTTTTACGCTCAGCCACCCCATTTTGTTGAGGTGTGTCAACACAAGGTGAAAAATGGATAATACCTTCATATTGAAAGAAACAAGATAAGGTTTGATTAAAGTATTCCCTGGCATTATCACTCCTGACCCCTTTTATGCTCACCCCAAACTGGTTTTTTATCATCTGGAAGAAATTAGGAAAAATCTCACTGACCCCTGATTTGTTTTTCATGAGAAAGACCCACGTGACCCTTGTGCAATCATCAATAAAGGTAATAAACCATTTCTCTCCTGACACTTTAGGTATCCTTGAAGATCCCCATATATTAGAATGAATCAAAGTAAAAGGAATTTTATATTTATTATTGCTCAAAGGAAAGGAAGTACGACAATGTTTGGCAAACTCACACACATCACAATGAAAACTGCTAGGATCACTGTTTTTAAACAAATTAGGAAACATGGTTCTCAATAACTAAAAGAAGGATGAGCTAAACGATAATGGTGAAGCCAAATAGTGTTAAGAGTATCCCTGATCATGAAAGTCAAGGAGGGATGTGAGGTTTTGTCTCCACTATTAGACTCCAGAAGGTAGAGTCCATCCTTTTTCTTAGAATGCCCAATCATCTTCCCCATTTCCCGATCCTGAAATACACAATAATTAGGATCAAAGATGGCAAAGCAATTCAAGTCTTTGGTAAATCTTTTAATGGACAAAGGTTGGCAGAAAGTTTGGGAACATGTAGGACTCTTTTCAAGAGAAGATTAGGGGACAAAGGAATGGTTCCTTGACCTGCAACAGTAGTAAGAGAGCCCTATGCAACTTTAGCTTTTCTGTTGCTAGGACAAGGGTTGTAGAAATAAAAGAATGATGAGAGGTAGTCTTATGGTCTGTAGCACCTGAATCTACGACCCAAGAGTCCCTAGGAGACACTAATGAGGCACTAAGAGCATGTGAATTAGAAAAATCACCTGATTGGGCTAATGAACATGATGCACCAACACCTTCCATGGAATTCAAAATGCTCTTTAGGCGCTCAATCTCTTCTTTGTTAAGTCCTTTTGGTTCTGATCTAGCTTGATCATAATCTCCACAGTTTGTAGGTTCAGTGAAGTGGGCTTTAGCCTGTCCATCCTTGTTTGCCCCTTCTTTCAGTGCTTTCTGTGGCTTCCCATGTAACTTGCAGCAAGTCTCTCTAGTGTGATGAGGCTTCTTACAAAAACTACACCAGACAGCTTCCTTATTTTGAGGATTCTGTTGGTGGTGGTTAAGGGCTTCTTTGTTGGTTTTCATAGACATGAATGCTGAGTTGTTAGCATACTTGGATTCCAACATCACAATTTGATAAGCAAATGGATGAGAATCAGGTATTTTTATTGATATATAGCTATAGTCTCGTAGTATATTCCACGAGCTTAGCTACCAGCCTTAATGGCCCTTTCAGCTATCAGTCGAATACAATGCAAGTCTACAGATATGCCCCCACACCTTGCACTACCCCATCCCTTACATAGTCCTTTGCTCTCTCTCCTCTAACTAACTTCTCTAACCGTTTGATGACCCACCCCTCTAGATTCTCCTAGAATATGTCAACATGGGTTTGAGGCCCATGTTCAGTCCCTTCTCCCTCTTTCTCCTAGAATAATCACTATGGGTTTAGGACCCATAGTGCTATTAGGATCTGTGGTGCTATCAATACCGCCCTCTTCAGAATCTGCCTTGTCCTCAAGGCAGAAGGAGGGAAATTGTTGTTGTAGTTGGGTAGCAGCTGTCCAAGGGGCTTCTTCAATAGGGTTCTCCTTCCGTAGGACCAGCCATGCCACAACTTGCTCTTGATTTTTCTGGACAGTCCGCTCAGCCAAGATTGAGGACAAGGAAAAGAAACTAGGCAATTCTTCAGCTTCTTTGAGCTTCGAGTATCCAAGAAAAGTTATCCTTCTTTAATTCCTGCATTTGGCCTGGAGTTAAGGAGGTTCTATTTTCTGAAGCAAGCTCATGGACCTCACTCTCCTGCTGTTCATTGTGAACCTCCATTGCAATGGACTGAAGTACTCCTTGCAAGGCAGAAGTTGGTTGGGACTGCTTGTAGCCTTGCCCTCTCAAGGTAACTACCTCTTTCCCTTGTTCAAACCCCCAGCTCATTGTTTTCTCCTTGAAATCTGTACTAACTTCTCCTAAGGTCTCCAACCATTCTTCACCTAAAACCAAATCGATTCCCCCCAACTGAAGAATGTATGCATCAAGTAGTAATTCCACATTCCCTATGAGCACAAGTCCCTTACACCGACCTTGTGAAAAGCATTTGGTCCCATTCCCCAATTTTACTCCATAAGCTGCGGTGGGAATAACAGTCAACCCTAGGTTAGTCACCAAATCTTGTGAAAGATAGTTGTGACTTGCCCCACTATCGATGAGGAGCAAGATTGGGACCCCTGCCAATTCACCCTCAATTTTAAAAGTCTTGGACTGAGCTATTCCCCCATATTCGGTGACTTGACAAACCATCTCCCATGCCTCTCCCATTTTGGTTTCCTCTCTGTCACCCAAACCAGAAGGAGATCTCGCTTCTTCCTCATTTCCCTCCCAAATCAGTAGTCGAAGATGTTTATCGGGGCAGATATGGGTGGGACTGTAGTGTTGGCCACATTTGAAACACAAACCTTGGGCTCGCCGATCCATCAACTCCTAGTAAGAAAGGTTTCTGGTCCCTTTTGGACGTCCTTCGGTGGTTCTCTCCATGCCAGAGCGCCGATTAGTTCCTCCCTCTCGACTAACCCACGGATTTGATCCTCCTTCGGTTGGAGCTTGGGGTCGGGCCAGTCCGGGTCGTGACTCGGCCCAGTCGCGTCCTCCTACTGTCGGGTTGGGAGGCCCGACTTGTGGGACGCCTATGGACCCCCATCCCACAGTCGACGTGTAGTGTGTCGAGGGTGTGAGCTTACGCTCCACTGCTCGTGCTGCAGCGATCATCCGATAACGAGAGGAAGGGTCCAACGCCAAGACCTCCAGCCGGATATCCTCTCGCAGCCCTCCAAGGAAGAAACCCATGTACTGATCTTCGGGAAGGGGAGGAACCTGTGCTGCCAACATCTCAAACCTTTCGACATACTCGTCCACCGTGCTCCGTTGTGTCAACGTCTTCAGTTGGGAAAAAGGATTTCCGTTAAAGTGATCGCCATATCGATCGAATAGAGCTCTCTTGAAGGTCTCCCAATCCATTTCGGGCTTTGACGCTAGGAGGACCTTAAACCAGTGCCACGTCATTCCTTCCATACATATCTCTCGCTTAGTGAACTTGGAGTCTGACGGGTTCCTCGGACGATAAAGTACATCTCTCGCGAGAGACCCATCCTATCGGGTCTTCACCTTGGAATGGAGGGAGCTCTATCCGCTTTGCTCGGAGCTGGTGTTCCTCCGTCAACATGGAAGTGACACCGCTGCCTTCTGCTACCGTGGGTACCGACTTCCCACGCTCCACCGAACTAGATCCAGCCTCGGGTGTTTGGTGCGCAACTTGACGTTGAAATCCCTAGCTCGGCGTGCATCGTGGCTAATGCTCTTGAGAGATCATCGACACCCTTGTGTAAGCTACTCAGTTGAACCGAATGATCCATCAACTTCATCTCCACTGCAGTCATACGAGCATCCATTGCTTCCCACTTTTGTTGCGCCATTCTTGTGTGCATACACCGGGTCTCTCAATGAAAGCACCAATGATAAGCAAATGGATGACAATCAGGTATTTTTATTGATATATAGCTATAGTCTCGTAGTATATTCCACAAGAGCTTAGCTACCAGCCTTAATGGCCCTTTCAGCTATCAGCCGAATACAATGCAAGTGTACATATATGCCCCCACACCTTGCACTACCCCATCCCTTACATAGTCCTTTGCTCTCTCTCCTCTAACTAACTTCTCTAACCGTTTGATGACCCACCCCTCTAGATTCTCCTAGAATATGCCAACATGGGTTTGAGGCCCATGTTCAGTCCCTCCTCCCTCTTTCTCCCAGAATAATCACTATGGGTTTAGGACCTATAGTGCTATCAGGATCTGTGGTGCTATCACAATTCTCCGGCTCTCTTCTTTATGGATGAAAAGACAGTAAAGGGTTTTTACCAAGTATTGGAACCCGAAGTTGGTCTAATTCAACACCAAGACCTGCTAAAAATTAAAAAATTATTTCCCTTTCTACAAACTTTTGTAATTACACGTTCATCACTGCATTGCATTTTAAAATTCTGATAATGATCCAACTCAAGCCAAAGACTCTTCTTCAGAATGTAATATTCAGTGACAGAGTGCATACCTTGCTTGATAGATGAGATTCTGGTCTTAATCTCATAAATTAAAGAGGCATCATTTACCTTAGAATAAGATTGAGTAACAACATCCCATATCTCCTTAGCAGATGAGGGGAACATGTAAGCACCTCTAATGTCTGGTTCCATAGAGGTCCAAAGCCATGACATGACTAAGGAATCCTCTACATCCCAAGCCTTAAACTTGGGATCCAAAACAGCAGGCTTTCCCTTGGCCTTAAAGTCTTAACCATTTGTGACCAGTGAACGTAGTTTTTACCATTGAGTTGGTAAGATGGAAACAAGGTTTGTAATTCACCAACATGGGTAGGGGTGTAAATTTTGGGATTACCAATAGAGGAGATTTCAGAGGAGTAAGAGATCTCCACATTGGGTTTTTTGCTGGCAATAGATTCAGCCATCTATTTTCCAGAAGGCACTATTGGCAATGAAGGCCAAGTAAATGTTAGAAAAAAGAAACCAGGAGTTAAAGCGTCCTTGGCTTTGATACCATAAAGAAAGAAGTAATCTCTTTCTTTTTTTGCGACACAAGTTCCTTTGAATATATACACAAGTCCTAGCTTAATTTTGGTAACTAAAATATTTCCTATTTACAGCAATATCCCTTATTTACAGCAATTTCCTAGAGTAAATATCCATGATATCTTCTTGTTTCCTATTTTATGATTAGGAAATAATTTCTCCCAAATCACTGTTCTGATTTTCATCACAATGTTCTAAAAATCATATCGAAAATTAAACCAATAAGATAAGAGATTTAAGATTTAAAGATTCAACTAGTAGTAGACCGTTACAAAACTATATATAATAAAGATTGAAAAGATTAAAGATTTTGAAATAGGATTGAAAAGAAAATGTTAAATGAAAATTAGTTTATTTTAGTTTAGAAAAACCCGATTCTTTACTAAACCAGCAGATTTTTAAATAATAAAGGTTATTAAAATAAATCAAATAGAAAAATTGAAAATTGAACTAAAAATTTGGCTGGTTTAAGATTTTTATGGTTGAACTAGCACGGTTTATTTTTTTAATTATTGTAAATAAGTTGCTTTTTGTGTTATTTGTTGTGTTCTTATTTTGACAAGAGAAGCTTTGGAAAATTTTCTTCCCCAGCTCAGCAGATAATTCTGTTCGCATGTTTGACCGAAGGAATCTCACTTCCAATGGAGTTGGGTCCCCAGTCAATACATTTGAAGGGCACAAAGCTGCTGTATTGTGTGTACAGGTACACTACACACTTCAACTTGTATCTTCCTTTATTCTTTTCAAGGTACATCTGTGGCTATTTTCCTGGATGTCTATAATTCAATTTCTCCACTCTTTTCCAGTGGTTTCCAGATAAGTCTTCAGTGTTTGGAAGTTCTGCAGAAGATGGCCTCTTAAACATTTGGGATTACGAGAAGGTATTGAAGTTAACATCTTAGTAGCTATTCTTGGTCTATTAATAAATTTGCAGCATGTGAGATGTTTCTTTGACCTGAATAACACAGTATGTTTTACATAACTAACTTTTAGAAGATTTGTTTGGTTCCTATTTCTTTTAACTGTCTGAAAAAGGTTGCACATCTTTCAAACAAGCTGGTGAAAGTGCACAATTATTGTTTTATAATTAGTTAATTGACACTGAACATGTGAAGACCATGCATATTGCTTTATTTTGTAGTGCCTATAGATGGTATTTTGGATGGGCATTTGCAGAAGTACCATATGAATTTAATTTCACATTGAATAATTGGAAAGCATGAAAACTGGTCAGGCTGCTGACGCAGCCGTGCACATAACTCCTCCCCATCATTGGGTCATGTTTACAAAAACTTGTGGATGCGTTTAGTATGAACAACAAAATCACCATGAGCTGATAAAATTTTGGGATTGTTTGGCATATTGAAAAATTCTGCAGCTTTGACTATAAGCATTGAAAAGTCTTATTTAGCTGATCTGCGTGTCTGGCTTAGTCACGAGTTTGGTCCTCATCATTTACAGGTTGGTAAAAAGAGTGAGCATGCAACTAGAGGCGCAAGTAATCCTCAAGGATTGTTTTTCCGGCATGCAGGGCACAGGTTAAATAAAGTTCATTTTTTGTCCTTTGATATTAAAATGTGAAAGATGTTAGTTAATTGCACAAACAGATGGTTCTGCAAAGTGAGTTCAATATATTTGTTTATCTGAGTTTTTCTATCAAATTGATTTGTAGGAATGACAGTATTCTTTGCAATTATTAGCATATTGTGTATTTTTTAGCTTAGCTGTAGCTATTTTTGGAAAATAAATAATAACTTTGAGGGAATGTCAGGCCCTATCCTATGAGCATTCTTTTTTCACGTTAACAGAGTTTATTATCCAGACTTGTTTTTCTCTTTATAGCTATTGAATAAAATGATTCACCTTGCCTCCATGAACTTCAACCTAAAACAAAATTAACTGGTAGTTCTGCAGTCTGACTTAAGAACGAAAAAAGATTATTAAATAGTTCTTAATTCTCTGAAAATAAGTGAAGTTGTATTGTGTTTATTTATCATATTCATATTTGATACTGTTTGAAATAGGGCAGATTGTGAAGTTTTTGATCTGGCTGCATACGATTCCAAACTTTTTGCCTCTTGTATACAGGGACAAGGTTGTTGATTTCCATTGGAACACGTATGATCCTTGGACGGTTGTCAGTGTGTCTGATGATTGTGATACAACTGGTGGAGGGGGCACATTGCAGGCGAGTAGTTTTCCTCTCTACTTGCTTTCAATCTATTTGATTACTTTTTAGAAGATTTCTTGATTTTGATAAGATGAATGGCATAATGAAGATAGATTCTAAAAGAAAAAGGTTTTGTTGGTAAAAACAGATATGGCGAATGAGTGATTTACTCTATCGGCCAGAGGATGAGGTTTTGACCGAGCTTGAAAAGTTCAAGTCGCATGTTGTTTCATGTGGTTCGAAGGCGTGAGGAGTCAAATATGGATTAACTGTCAGGAACCATGCAAAGAACTCTAGCAGTGAGTTCATATTGTGATTTAGCTGTGTTGTATTTTTCAATTTGAAGATATATGATAGAAATTGGCAGGGGATGCTCGTGCATTTAGTTTGTGGATGTACATCTCTTTCTGTGCTTGGATAATGCTTTGAAAGTTATTCTATGAAAGAACTAAAATCAAGCAGAAGTTCTTAGAATGGTTGTTTCAGATTGATTGGGATGATATGTGTTGTGCCTTGAAATCAGTTAGGGGTGGGAGTGGGTCCTTCTGTGTTCAAAAGCTTAGCAATAGGAGACGCATATTTGTTAATGCGTATAGGCGTTAAGTGGGGTTGGTTTTGGCCGCCCTTTCCCTTGGAGCTTGGAATCGATTTCTTTCATCATCATCAAGCTATTTTCTTCTTGTGATTGCCTCCCAACTCAATTGACTTGCTTATCCTATGACAAAACAGCCTCCATCAGACTTTGTAAAGGTTTGATAAAATAAAAAAAAGATATTCCCTTGGAATGCATCTTTGTATTGGTAATTGATAGTATGGAAACAAACGTGAAGCAGTCGTTGGTATTGGTAATTGATAGTATGGGAACAAACGTGAAGCAGTCATTGGAAACTGTCATTTCAACATAAAAAGCCTGCCTGAATGAGTGTGGGCTAGAATAGTGTCTGTCTGTTTATGAATTAGTTAATGTAACGCCCACACAACTTCCCGCCAATTTCCATCGCTTACACGTGGCATTCACAGCTAACCTGTATCCTCCCGATACCAGAAATTAAAATTTGGCCCTGCAAAATACAAATACAATCCTACTCAGTGCTCACGGTCACGCCGTTTAACATCTTAAATGTATGTAGTATTTATACCATCCCCCTTCAGGCCTCAACTGCACCTACCACTTGTCATTTTTACTGTTCATTCTCTTCTCTCTCTTATCACTCGCTACAATGGACGAGTCCAGAAAGAGGGAAGCTCCTGACGCCGTTAACGAGACGACGCTCAAAGCGCCGCGCACACTGGCGGTTACTCAAGCTGATATCGGCGAGGACATTGTACCGTGGTTGTCGGTGGACGACGGCACAGTGGGAGAGCTCATGAAGTTTCTAGACCCCAGCTCAGACACGGAGTCCACAACTGCTACAAGAGTGAAGTTCATCGAGAACCCCTACTCCTTCTCGTCGTTGATATTTCAGTCGTCCTCGTCGTACATCACCATAAACGGTAACGAAGAGAGCTGCGGCTCGTCGTATTCGGACTCCGACTCGTCGGTGATGGCGAGTGTGGACATGGGAGGGATGATGTTGAAAGGCTTTGGCGAGGAGGGCTCGTGTGGATCGGGGAACGCAAACAACGGAGCGCGTGGTGAGACGAGAGGGAACCAGGACGTGCTATGGTCGGTGAACGGCGGCGTGGGAGGTGACGGAGTGAAGTTGGCGTGGGAATGGGAGTTGGACGATGAACGTGTAGTGAGGTTATTGGAGGAAGGCTACTTGTTTGACATGTTTGAAGAGGGTCAAAAGGGATGGTGAAACAGGAATGACAAGAGTAAATAGTAAATAGTAAATAGTAAATAGTAGCGGTAAGTTTTTAGAGGAAGAGGCGGGAGGCATTTGTCGTGTTTTGGAAATTGTGTAGAGGATTGGAATGGGTACAGTAAAAAAGGACATATGCATGCATGTGTGTGTACTGTGTACAGATACAGACTCGTTTTTTCAGCCCTATAGTACTTGCAGCTTTTTAATTTGATACCTTACGTAACCAGCTTCTGTTTCATATCTTACCCCCTGTCCTTTCCTCTTTAATTTTTCAAGTTACATTCAAATATGTTGGATTGGGGAATACTGAATTACCGGCAAATAAAAACGAGGGAGGAGGCATACTCAGCTTAATTCAAAGTTAGTGGTTGCAAATTCAATGAGCTTCTGTGTGTGTGGTATTAAGTTATGCCTGAAGAAATGGGCCGCTGAACGAATTGGACAATCAACAAATACTGACCCAAAATAGGGCCTTTTGCCAGCAACCCCTTTTGACAGAAGCAGTAGCATGGAGTCAGAATAATAACGTTGAGTGCCGAATCAATCATGTTATACTCTTCTACATCTGAGGTTTTTTCGTTCTTTCATCTAGCTTATGTTATTCATGTAGTATTCAGACCGAATGACTCTATGAAATTATATCGCTATCAGGTCTTAATTTTGGTACGATATTAGTTAAACAATTCCTAAATATATTCTATTCTATTTTTGCAAATAGAATTACTTATTCTAAAATTGAACATAAAAGAATGAGTTAGACAAAATCAATAATTGAATTTTTGGAAATAATAAACTACATCTTATTTTTTTTTATAGTAATATAGTTCCTTTGGGATTAGAACTTTGGAATTATTCCAATTTTAATAACTTGCTTTAATATACTTTATACATTTATAGATTAGTTAATCAATTTAATTGACATTATTCTCTATCCCAAAACCTAATGGATAATATGAAAACGAAGTCATAGGAGAACATTGGGTGCTTTACACTCCTATTAATTTATGGATATTATAGATGTTGCGGTTTGCATTTTAGGGCTTTTTTTTGTTAGAGTTTCAATTAGGGATATTTGAAATCTTATAGCTTCAATTAAAGGTTTTCTATTAGGGTTTGTAATTTAGGTGTTTTTGTTAGAGTTTTCAATTAGGGTTTTTCTACTAGGGTCTTTAATTAGAGGTTTTCAACTAATGTTTGCAGTGAGATTTTTCATTAGGATTTTTTGTTAGGTTTTAAATTAAGGATTCTTTCATTTTAGACTTTGTAATTTAGGGTCTTTAATTAAGGGTTTCCAATTTAAAATTTTTCAATAAATGGTATCTAATTAGGGTTTTTCAATTAGGTGTTGCAATTTAGGATCTTCCATTATGTGTTTTTCGTTTAGGTTTTTAATTTAATTCATTGTTTTCATTTGATGTTCTTGCAAATATGTTAAATTGCAAAGGAGGGGTTTGGCCATCTCTCTCTTTGTTACTCCACTTTGAAGGTAATGGACTCCCACTATGCCAATTTGGTTTTCTATTTGCTTGTATTAACATGAATTTGATTTATAATTTATCTTGAAATGCATTTGTATTGTTGTCTATTAAAGTTGGTAGTGTTGGGCTAAGTTTAATAGCTAAGATAATTATTTCCCTAAAGACTAAGTGACATAATTTATTCAATTTTATGACATTTGGAATGTTCTCAATTATGTATTACTAGTTAACGTTTGAGTTGTGAATAGCCTATAATTTAGGATAAGCTCATTGCCACAAAATGTTGAATAACTTCGGTTTTGCTTTAGCTTATGTAATATTACAATTTCATAATGTATAAGGGTTGTTTGTAATTTATTATCAGTTATGAAATTTTGGATTACTCTCTATTAAACTATGTTGGGTTTTCTTTTTCTCTTATATAACATAATGTATAATGTTGTAGATACTAGTTGAAAATGGCTGCTACATCTAACCTTGAAACTAGGTTCTAGTGCTTGTATGATGGATGTTTCAAGTTCAAACCAAATGTGAGATATGAAGGTAAAGAGAAATATTGTTTTGATATTTGAGGTGGATGAGATAATCTTGATTGATTTAATCTTCTATACTAAGAGGTCAGGGTATGAGAAAGTATGTAAATTCCTGCATGAATCATTTGAAGATGGTTTTAGGTCATTGCAAAATGATAATGATGTAAAGGCATAGATACAAACAATTAAAGAAAGAAAAATGAAGACAATTAAGGTGTATTTGGATGGTGAGATGTATTCTAAATTATGCACATTTAAAGACCCTATAAAGTAATTAAGGATAATGATGGCCCAATATGCAATGAAGTAAGCAATGTAGCAACCATTGAAGCATCGTTGTAATAGGCACTGAAGTAGTACCCACGGAGGCACATATTAAAGCATCCACTAGAACAACCATTATAGCACTTCTTACTAAGGCAACCACCAAGGCTCCCACTAGTATCTTATAAAGAAAGCATCCAAGGATTCAGCCGACTTAACATATAATAATAGTAAGGATATGCAACTTAAATTGCTCGTTTTACTTTTTCTTAAGATAAAAGACTTTTTTTTTTTGTGATTTCACCAATTCAACCAAAATTTTATTTTGTTTTGAAAATCACTTTTCATAAAAACGTAAACATAATACAAACTTTTTTTAAAAAGAATCATAATACAAACATTAGCAAAGCACAGTGGCCATATATATAAAAATAAATTGATTTACTGGTTTATCATATTTACATACCATTATATATTTAATATATAATATTATTTTATATATAATTAAAACATCAATGTTATTTGTATTTTATAGTTTATAAATAACTAAAATTAACTTAATTAACTTTTATCAATAAAATTGTAAACCTGCTCATTATTTAATACTTATTTATAAATTAATAATTATATTTTATTACTAATTAATAATATTTTAGAAATGACTTCTCTACTAGTTAGGAGTAAGACTGTATACTACTAAACCTTTTCGCACCTTGCGTTTCAAAGTGAGATTTTACTTGAGCGTTGTTATTATTGTGGTACTAATTAATAATATATTGATCAATTTATTATGATAATAAATTAATTTTTCATTAAAATTTTATTTTAATATGTAATGATATTAATAAATAAGATATTAAATAATCTTATTTTTAATTTATATTATAAATAATTAATAATAGTTTGATTGATTTTGTTATTAATAAATAAAATTATAAAATTTCAAAGTATTTTATTCATTTATCATATTGACATAGTGTTAATTATTTAACTAGTATAATAATACTGACTATGTAATGTTATTTTATTTTTATTTTTATTAATAATTAACAATATATTGAGTAGTCTTATGATATATTTCATTATATTTATATCAATACTAATAGGTAAGATGATGAATTTATTATATTTTAATAAATATAAATGACCAAATCATAGCAATAGTTGATATTACCGAAGTAAGAGATAAACAAGTACAAATAGAAATTCATGTAAATGAACTTTTAACTAATCAAACTAATATCACTAGAATAATACAATAATTAATAAAAGATAATATAAAAACAAAAAACAATAATCAATATACAAGAAAACCTAGAAAAATTAGTAGCCAGACTAGAAAAATTGGTTGACAAAATACACACACCCAAATTGGTATCAAAGCCTAGTAATAGGCATATAACCATTTTAGCTAAATCATGAAAAATATAGAAAAAGATATAAGACAGTAATTAGAAGACATAACACAATTAGTGAATAAACTCACCTTAGCACCCTCTCCTTTTGTTATTTAGAACCATATATTTGTGAATTCAAGAATTATTATTATAAATTAACTAGAGAAGAGCAAGAAATGTATATTCAAATTTTTATCCAAATGGATGATTTCCCAGTGATATGTACTGCAGGTTTGTGTCATTCATCATAAATCCTGGCCATAGGTCCATTAAAAATGACATAAACCTTTTCTTCCTTAAAATCTTATTTGCTTTGAGAAGTGGATGAGGAGGCAGATAAAGAGATTTGGGTAATCTGTTGTGGAGTGGTAGTGATATTGGTACGTGGTTGATCAGGAGAGAGTTGTTATTCGAGGAGGGTGATAGTCGATCAAAGTTGGTTAATTTTCTTAGGAACAATACCTACTTGTTGTTGGAGGTCCACTAATTCTACTTCCTTCTTTTTTAATGATTCCTTGAGACTAATTATTGTTGCTTCTATTCTCTAGTTAAAATATCTGCAAGACTATTATTAGAAGATTTTATGTAATGAATACGAAAAATATATTGATTTAATTCAAACAGATTCCAAGTATTTATGTGTTTACTAAATATCAAATCAAAACTAATTACAACCAAGGACGTTTAATCCGATGGCAACTGGAATTAAATAAATATACTTTTCGTATTCATTATATAAAATCTTCTGACAATAGCCTTGCAGATATTTTAACCAGAGAATGGAAGCAACAATAATCAGTCTCAAGGAATCATTAAAAAAGAAGGAAGCATAATTAGTGGACCTCCAATAACAAGTAGGTATTGTTACTAAGGAAATTAACTAACTTCGATCGACCATCACCTTCCTCGAAAAGCAACTTTCTCCTGATCAACCACCTACCAATATCACTACCACTCCACCTACCCTTCAACCAATTACCCCACAATAGATTACCCAACTCTCTTTATCCGCCTCCTCAAAATCTTCTTAACGCAAAGAAGATTTTAAGGAAGAAAAGGTTTATGTCATTTTTAATAGACCTATGGCTGGGATTTATGATGAATGGCAGAAAGCTGTAGTACATATCACTAGGAAATCATCCATTTTACATAAAATTTTTACAAGCAGACAAGAAGCAAAAAAAGCCTTATATGAATTTAAAGAAGGACCTAGCCTGAAACCACAGTACAAACATATTATAGAAAGACCAACACTAGAATCCAACATGAAGTCACTAGGAAAACCTGTCAATATGGATTGAATTAATTCAATCCCAACCAAGGCAATCAAAGAAGAAATGAGAAGGATCACTTCGAAAATGTTCTGTGAATGTTTTCAAGCACTTAATGATTGGAAGGAGGAACAAAAGATTTTTCATTATTATCCACAAAATAGAGGAAAATATGGACTAAAAACAATCATCTTTCCCGAAGCAGACCCTATGACTACTTATCTATTCTTCTAAAGTGGACTCATTGATACTATTTATTTAACCAAATTAAACATTTTGTCAGGATTCCCTACAGGATTTGTCCAGGCAATCAAAAACTATCAGGACAGATTTGTTAAAGAACAAGAAATATTCATCAAGGTATTTAGGAGTTACCCTATTTTTAAGGAAATAGATACTATCAAGGAAGCATAAATCAAAGTATCAAGAATTGCATTCTTTCATATTGGAACAAGCAACAAGATGTACCCTCCCATTGATGAACCACCTTGACATACTTTTCATTAGGATTTAATCAATCAACTCAATCTCAATTGTCTGGAAGGCGTATATCAATAATGCTTAAGAATTAATGTCGAATCTTTAATCAAGGTTAACTACAAATGACCAAACATCATTATGATCTTTGCATATAAAACACCAGTATCAACAGAAGCTCTTCAGATATTAAACAATTCGAACAATCCTTTTCAGCTATCCAAGGCATTTTTTCAGGATTTATCAGACCAATAAAAACAGGCTATTTGTCAGCAACTCAGTAGCCATCCTCAGCACAAATGTAATTATTGTCCTTCGTCATCTACAAACTACAAGGATGACAGTGGCTCCATTGACGCAATAATAGAGGAATAAAAGAAGCAGACAAAAGGATGTAGGGCCTGCCGGCCAAAATTATTAGGCCTTGTCAACCATTAGTATGTACATTATGCTTTTACTTTTACTTTTACTAAAGTAGATTCCTTTTCTTTTGTCAGCCACATATTTTTGGCCTCTTTCTTTTCTTTTCTATATAATGTAGAGGTCACAGCCTCCTTCGGATATGAAATAATAAACTACTCGTAGTTCTCTTACCTTCTCTCTAAAATCCGACTCTTGCCTAGGATTGGCTTTCAAACGGAAACGAGAATAGGTATGAGTTTGTTAATTTTTTATCGTTTCATCACCAAGTAACAATGAATCCAATCATTCTTTTCATTTCATCAATCTTTATGCATTTTTATTTACTTATGAATTATTCATGCCTTCCAATTATGGTTTTCTTATCTGCTAGTTGTACATTTTACTCTCCTCTACATCAATTAACAGACTTTTTACGTAGTTGTTTAATTTACAAATTTAATAGACTATTATTTCAACATTTACTAGACGTAATACATGATCCAACTATTTCGTATAATAATTTAGACTAGATGACCTCTTTAATATTCGATTATGCAATTCTTACTAGTTATCTTTACCTACTAATCATATATGCATGCTCACCTCTGTTTACCTTTTTAGCTGTTTGTTTTACTTATCTAGAATCACGAGAAATTAGCTTTTTATTTTTAGATTTTTTTCAATATCCAGTTAACTCTAATCGACTAGTTATAAGATTACACAATTTAGTAAAATATATTTATCTTTGAAATAAACAGAAAACAACTAAGCCATTTTATTTTAAACTTTTTAGATAATTAACTATGCTCAAAGATTGTAACCGATATCAAGCTACTTTTAGCTATATCAAGTTTATTGAACAAAAGATTAGTCTCAACAAACAAATTTTTACATCCTATCAAAACATGTATATAGCCACATATCTACTCAACATACCTCGCCCACCTTCTCACCAAGTAGAAGAAAGTTATAAAAAGATGCAAAATTCTCTAGATCTCTTAGTTAACGAAGAAGCGGAGCTTAAACAAGCTCATTTATTGTTGTTTGAACATTATACTACCCATCTTGAAACAAGTACAATTTCATCTAATTAAATAAAATTTTAAATATGATTTCTTGTTTGATTTGTCAACAATTACAACAACAAATAACAACTACTAAAACTTTCCTAAATTAATATAAAATAGACATGGAATATTATGAAAATAGATATAATTATTTGCAATTTGTCATAATCAAACCAACAAAAGAGAAACTAGAATTAACTCAAAATGTTCATCAATTTTATACTCAACAACTAACTTATTTAGAAAATAAATTACGAAATCATCAAATCAAGACTCCATATCATCACTAAACATAACTGAACAAGATCAAGAACAAAATATATTAGAAATATACAATTTAGAATTAACCGAATCAATGTGTACTTTTCATATAAATACTTATTATCTAACGAAAAACAAAAAAATAGTTAAAGCTCAATTAAACTTAAAAGTGGATAAGATATTCACTATTCCTTATTTAAAATTTTTATAAATCGAAAAATATTATTTACTTTGGTAAAATTGTTCATGAAACACCTATTAGAATAGATCAAATTGTAATGGACATATTCAAATCAATTTAATTGACCAAGAACAAATTTCTAGGCAGCTATAAAAATACCAGAAGAAAAAGACATAAAATTATATTCATTTATCTATAATACAAATTTTATTTTCAAGAAGGAATCGATTCACCTATAAGAATGTCAATAATTGACGAAAGAATGACTAATCTAAATAACAAAGTCATAGGAATAAATGAACGGAAATCTAGCTTATGGAAAACTTAAATTTAATGCTCGTTTGAAATTAGGCACCCCTTTAAAATCACATAATTTAGATGAAACAATAACCATTACATATAAGTTTTATAAAGAAAATCTAATGAATTTAGGACAATATCCATTTTCCATTACATATCAAATTAGTTATGCTTTAACCAATTCTCATCATAGTATCGAATTTAGAAATACAAATAAAATTTATGTTGACTATGCTGGACCCTAAACTTTTCTTGGAAGTTAGACCTATGGTATGTGAAATATTCGAAGTTAAAAGTTGGAAAATGTAGTTGGAACATGTTACATTGATCATGCTTCGGTGTTTTCACCATAACTTTTTCTCTAGTTATCCAAATGAGACGACTCTTGATTTGGATTAAACTAGAGAAATACGGCTACAAATTATCTGATGAAATTGAGTTCTAATTCAGTCTCTAAGAAAGTTAATTTGTGGATGAAAGTTGAGCACGAAATATTGTTTCAGTGTAGGGTTAGTTCGGAAATGTTTGGGACATAACTGTTAGACTTTTGAACCAAATTAAATGATTTTAGTGTCATTAAAAAATTTAGACAATGAGGAACATTTTTCTAGAAGGAAGTGTTAGCAAATTCCTTCAATTGTTCCATGAGCATTAGTTAAGAAGTTAGAAGTATAAGATGTTAGTTTTAAAGATCAAAGGAGGGCAAAATGGGAAGGACAAGCTTAATGAGGGGTAAAATTGGAAGAAAGACTAAATAAATGGTGTGAAATAAGAATAAGAAGAGAGAAGTGTCGTGAGAGGCCAAAGGAGAGAAGAAAAATCGTGAAATAGAAGAAGAGAAAAGGAGAGAATCGTGGAGAGAAGAAAGGAAGAAGAGAAAAGAAGAAAAATGAGAGAAATCATCTTGTCAAGGTAAGTTTATCTTCTTCTTCTTGTTTTATTAGAGAAATAGGTTGTGTTGAGGATGAAGGGATTAGAGAGAGAATGGGTGTTGTGTTAGAAGAAGAAGATTTAAGAGAACCCATTTGATTTTTGGGTTTCTAAGTTAGTTTTTGGTTTTTCTAACCTAGATGGACTATGGGTAGGTTGGGTTTGTGCTTAATTTATGTTGATTTCATTGGTTGTAATTTTTGAAATTTTAGGGTTTTATTGAATTGGAATTGAAAAGGAGAAATTGGTTGTTTTAGGAAATCAAGAAAATCCTATTCAAGGGCAAGAGAAAAGGCACCATTGAAGTTGGATTTTTCAAGAGTACAAGGTGAGTAATTTATTTATAGTAAAATGCATTGTGATGTATTTATGTTATGTTATGCATTGAAAGATGTATGACATTTTGACAAGAATTGAATTGTGAGCATGATTATGCCTTGTATGATGGCATTTTGATTATGTCATGCTTTGAAATTATATCATGACATTTTGATTAAATGGAAAGAAGAAAAAGCATGAGAATATGAAATCTTGAATGATTAATTTGAGCATGAAAATTTATTGTGTCTGGGCGAGAGAGGAACCGTTTCGTAGTCACGTACACGTCGATGTAAAGCCTTCTCCCGGTTGCCCACTTGTGGCCCACGAGATCCGAAAAATGGACTCGTTTCGTTCACGGTGTAAACTTCAGTTTTTTCGTTTTGTTCCACGGAACCCTCGAGCCATTTGATTGTGCATTTGCATTTCGACTTGCTATGTTATGATGCAAATTGTGTGTTGTGCTTGAATGTCAAAATTACATCAAATATATTTAATGTGATGATTTATTGATTTATGAGTTATGAATGTTGAACTTACATTGATGGATCAAGATAAGATGTGCATGCTTATATGGACATTCAAATATGTTTGATTGTGTGGCTCATCGCCAACGGCTATAAATAGATTAGCCATTGAGCTGTGTAGCTCAACCTGATATTTTTCCTACTCCTCAGGTGCAGAACGGGAAGATTAGCGATCCTTGCAAAGCAATTGGACAACTTCGAGATAGTTAGCTTTTGTATTAAGCTAGTTCGAACACTTTTGTATAGCTTATGAAGCATGCCAAACTTTGAGCATCTATTTGTAATTATTTTAAAGTTTGTGATGTGTAAATTGACATGTAATAAAGCTTGTTCTTATATTTACTTTGCTTAGTAATAAGATTGTGAATTTGGGGATTTCATTTTGTGCATGATTTTGCCATTTTTTGCAAATGAGTATGTTGGTAGTGAAAGTGGATTGTGGGTATGTATATGCTTCTTCGTTGAGATTGTGAATTGTAGGTTGTCTTAGAATAACATGTTAGAAAGGTTTTATGGGATGAATCATTTGAAGTGAGATTCAAGAGTTAATGAAAAGTAGTTAGTGGTGGAATTGATATGAATAGATATTGTATTTTGCAAGTTCAAAGGTATAGCAATTGTGAACCAACTTCAGTCGAAAAACTAGATTAAAATAGGCTGAATCGTCAAAGTGATTTTCACAAAAAGTTGTAGTTCGTCTTTATAGCTTTCCAACACTATAAAGTATGCGATTTTTGGACATCGAAATCGAAAGATACGATTGTTACAAGTTATGATGTTGCATAACATTTGTGTATGATGACAGCTATGGTAAATGATAGGAAATGGTAGTTTAATGAACCAAATGAATTGAGATTTGAGAGTTTTATGAGATAATTTTGGTGTTTGAGTTGTTATGAAGTGATTTTCCACTAGAAGAGTTGAATTTGGGAAGATTATGAGTGAATATGATGTTAGATTGGATGTAGGAAGCATTGGAGGGGCTTTGGAGGGATTTGGGAAACCCCCATGTCCGTTTAACAGACTTTAGGTCCGTTTAATGTCCTTTACGGGTCAAAAAGGACCCCTACCATCACCCATGTCTGTTTAACGGACTTGATGTCCGTTTAACGGACCTTCTCGGGTGAGAAAGTGCACTTTGGCCCGACAATGTCCGTTAAACGGACATTCACGGGACAGCTTCATGAAATCACAATTGTTGATACCTTTAGAGGCCGAATATCATTTTGAGATCTTCATTAAAGTTGTATATTTTGATGTCTTCTTTCAAATGATCTAAAAACGAAATCAATCCGACATTTTTGTAAGAAGTTATGGCAATCGCGCCAAGACATGTTCAGTTGGAATAAGAACATAAATATATTGGATTCTCTTGACCATAACTCCTTCGTCCGACCTCCAAATTGAGTGATTCTTAAAGAAATAGATTCGTAAGACATGTATCTATCTTCCCATGAAAATTGGAATCTTTTGGAGTTTTATTGTAAAATTTGGATGGAGAGAAAGTGAGAGGTCAGTTAGGAGAGCATATTTAGGATATGAACACATGTTAGCTTTTAAAGCATATCTTGATCTATAGAGCTCTGATTAAGATGGTTCTTGCTTCAAAACAAACTAGAGACTTAGAGCTTTGATTTCTTTGAAGAACAAAATTGAAATTCTGATTTTAAGATTTCCAAATTCTGTGCACAAATACGAGAAATGAGTTTGATTATGGTGATTGATTTGTATGGGCACGTCATTGAACAAATTGTGAGGAAAAATTTTGGGATGTTATGAGAATGAAGACGAACTGATGATGGCTAATGAAGGTTAATTGAAATAATTCTACAGGGTGTTATGTTCCCATTTTGTGACTTCGAAATGATTGTTGAGCTTCGAAAACGGAGCCCAGCAGACTAATTATTCAGCGATGTTGCTAAAGTAAGCACTAACGTATGAACAAAATTAAGAGCCCTACTCGAGATTTAGTATCCAATCCAATTAAACCCAAGTATAACTCTTCGACTCTCCTTTTCTGAGTCTAGCTCTATAAATAAACCCAGTATTTTTAGATCACAATCCTTATGATTACAAAGACTCTTAAGATTTACAGAACCTGGACAAACTTTAGAACAGTCAGTTAGGATTACAGATCCTATTATTCCTCATAACGATTCCAAACAATCAAAACCATATATTTGTGAATTCAAGAATTATTATTATAAATTAACTAGAGAAGAACAAGAAATGTATATTCAAAATTTTATCCAAATGGATGATTTCCCAATGATATGTACTGTAGCTTTGTGCCATTCACCATAAATCCCAGCTATAGGTCCATTAAAAATGACATAAAACTTTTCTTTCTTAAAATCTTCTTTGCGTTAAAGAAGATTTTGAGGAGGCAGATAAAGAGAGTTGGGTAATCTGTTGTGGAGTAATTGGTTGAAGAGTAGGTGGGGTGGTAGTGCTATTGGTAAGTGGTTGATCAAGAGAGAGTTGTTGTTCGAGGAGGGTGATAGTCAATTGAAGTTGGTTAATTTCCTTAGTAACAATACCTACTTGTTGTTAAAGGTCCACTAATTCTGCTTCCTTTTTTTTAATGATTCCTTGAGATTGATTATTGTTGCTTCCATTCTCTGGTTAAAATATCTGCAATACTATTCTTAGAAGATTTTTATATAATGAATACAAAAAGTATATTTATTTAATTCCAATTACCATCGGATTAAACTTCCTTGGTTGTAATTATTTTTGATTTGATATTTAGTAAATCCACATAAATACTTGGAATCTATTTGAATAGTAAATTCAACAGGTAGTAAATCAATATGTTATTTTCTCAGAGTTTTGAGATAGGTTGAAGTTTCCTTTTCATGTATTGAACATTTCATTTCTGGGGGATTGAAAGTCCCATTTATATACTTGCAAAGTGAATACTTCTTTTGATTAGGTGGTCGTGTCATAAGGCATCCTACCCATGTATCCATACTGGCATCAATTTATACCAGAAGTGTGTCCTTAGGAAGGTAATTATATAAAATAGGTAAATCCTTGCAGAGTTCTTTCAAATGTCTTACCACTGCTATATCATCAACCGTCCAATTCCATTGAGATTTTATGTTGTATTTTAGTTGTAATCTTTTTCTTTCTTTAAAAAGATTTTTAAAGAAACCTTGGTCTGATATATAATAAGTATACCTAAAAATTGTTGAACATGGGTTCCATTTTTCAATATATTGGGAAACTGTTGCATTTTAGAAAAAATGTTTGGTTGTAATTTTAAAAATCCATTGTGGAATTCAATGCCTAAGTATTTAATATTTTGTTGAGCTAATTTTACTTTTTTCTGACTTAAAATTAGTCATTTTTCTTAACATCGTTAAAGACCTTTTTTAAATGGTCCTCTTTGGTTGTATTGGAGAAGATTATAATATCATCAATATAGGTTAGAGTAAATTCTTCTAATCCTTCAATTATTGTCTATAAAACGTTGATAAATACTAGGAGCTTGTTTAAGTCCAAAGGGTAATACGTTCCATTGAAAATGTTTCTGTAGTGGACACGTAAAAAAGCAGTAAGTGGTTTTGTACTTTCATGCAATCTTAATTACCAGTAGCCTGACTTGCCATCTAATGTTGTAAACCAAATATGTCTTTTTAATTTATTAATAATATAATCTTTTCGAGGTAATTTATATGCATCACCTATAGTTGTTTCATTTAATTTTTTTATAGTTAATAACCATTTATCTTTTTCCTGTTTTTTGTTAAGAATGATTATTTACATAAAAAGTAGGGGAAGAATGTTTACTGGTACTTGGAGAGATTAATTTTTTGTTGAGAAGTTCAATACATTCAGTAATAAATTCTTGAACAACTTGTTGAGTACAAGGAATATTATTTCGAATGTTGATTTCTTGAGTAGGATCTTTTAATTTGATTTCAATAAGTTGAGTATTATGCCGAGTGGATTTTCACTACAAACGTTTTCTAACAATGTTTCTATTTCTATTTGAATAGACACATTGTTGAGAAGATAGAATTGTAAGTAATCGAGTTTATTAGTTAAAAGTTTTAATTTCGATAATAAGTCGTATAATATATAAGGATTTTGAGAATAATTGTTGTTTGGTTTAATGATTTTATTATTGATGTTTTTAATGTTATAAAGTGTAGATATTGGCGAAGGGATTGTATAATTTTAGAAAATTGTTTCTTGATATTAATGGTAATCCCGATTCTTCACGATAAATGGATGATACTATAAATGTATATTTTCAATTATGATATTATTGTAGTAGCTAACATACCAAAGTGATTTTATACTTCCATCGCTATTCTAATTTGAAGTGGTTTTCTAATTTTTCCATTTAGTTAATAGTTGTTTTGATGCTATATCTGATAGTAGCTCTGTATCTATATATGCATTTATTCTTTTATCTTGAATAATTACTTGAATAAAAGTAGTATTCGATTTAATTGATGATTCTGATTTATAGAGATAAAAAGATGAAATAGTTGAATTAGTTTCATGATCTGATCCTATTGGTTCTATATCTTTTTCAAATGTTGAATTTAATACATTATTATTTTTATATTTAGTTTGATTTTTCTTTAGAAAATTGTTTGCATAATGTCCTTCCTCTTCACATAGCCAACATCTATAGGATTATTTCTTTTGAGGGCAATATTGTTTTTCGGGTTTGAATTGTCTATAGTTTTTGCGTCTAAAATACTTTTTATAAAGTTTGAATGGTTACTATTTATATTTTTGGAGATATTTTTTCCATTTGTACCACCTAGTTATAAAGGGTGGATGTTTTGTTCTAGGATGCCTATAAGATGAAAAATCACAACATATTGTTGGGGTACTTATGCATATTTTGAACAACAAAGTTGAATGTCTTTATGTCTTAACTTTTTATGCAATTTGGCTTCTAAACATTTTTGTGATAAAACTTCTTTAGTAATAGCAATGGCTCCACCTAAATTATATGCTACCATATTTTTGCTATTTTTGTCTTGAAATTGTTCTTCTACTTTTTGGTTAATAGGATAAGGAAGTTTTTGGATAAAAATTTGAATATACATTTCTTGTTCTTCTCTAGTTAATTTATAATAATATTTCTTGAATTCACAAATATATGGTTCTAAATAACAAATATCACAAATTCTCATGTTGTTTAAATGCCATAAAACATTTCTTCGTTCGTCATTGTCTATGTGCTGTTTATATGAGGCTACATCTCGTCTAATAAATTTTTTTATAAATTTCTTTTAATATTACTTGAAAGGTTTGTATATTGTTATTAGCGAGTAAATAGTCAGTGGTATTTTTTATTTGTTCTCCTCTTTCTTTTCGTTTCTATATAATGTAGAGGTCGTCACCTCCTTAGGATAAGAAATAATAAACTACTCGCAGTTCTCTTACCTTCCCTCTAAAATCTGAGTCTTGCCTAGGATTAGCTTTCAAACAGAAACGAGAACAGCTATGAGTTTGTTAGTTTTTTATTGTTTCATCACCAAGTAATGATGAATCTAATCATTCTTTTCATTTCACCAATCTTTATGCATTTTTATTTACTTATGAATTATTCATGCCTTCCAATTATGTTTTTCTTATCTGCTAGTTGTATATTTTACTCTCCTCCACATCAATTAGCAGACTTTTTACGTAGTTTTTTAATTTACAAATTTAATAGACTATTATTTCAACATTTACTAGACGTAATACATGATCCAACTATTTCATATAATAATTTAGAGTAGATGACCTCTTTGATATTTGATTATGCAGTTCTCACTAGTTATCTTTACCTACTAATCATATATGCATGCTCACCTCTGTTTACCTTTTTAACTTTTTGTTTTACTTATCTAGAATCACGAGAAATTAGCCTTTTATTCTTATATTGTTTTCAACATCCTATTAACTCTAATTGACTAGTTATAAGATTACACAATTTAATAAAATATATTTATCTTCGAAATAAACAAAAAACAACTAAGCCATTTTATTCTAAACTTTTTAGATAATTAACTATTCCCAAAGATTGTAACCGATGTCAAGCTATTTTTATCTATATCAAGTTTATTGAACAAAAGATTAGTCTCAACAAACAAAT
Source organism: Erythroxylum novogranatense (assembly GCA_029891385.1). Lineage (NCBI taxonomy): Eukaryota > Viridiplantae > Streptophyta > Magnoliopsida > Malpighiales > Erythroxylaceae > Erythroxylum > Erythroxylum novogranatense. The sequence goes on along the minus strand of CM057227.1, from coordinate 28,551,700 downwards.
TTTTACATCCTATCAAAACATGTATATAGCCACATATCTACTCAACATACCTCACCCTCCTTCTCACCAAGTAGAAGAAAGTTATAAAAATATGCAAAATTCTCTAGATCTCTTAGTTAGCGAAGAAGTAGAGCTTAAACAAACTCATTTATTGTTGTTCGAACATTATACTACCCATCTTGAAGCAAGTACAACTTCATCTAATTAAATAAAATTTTAAATATGACTTCTTGTCTGATTTGTCAACAATTACAACAACAAATAACAACTACTACAACTTTCCTAAATCAATATAAAATAGACATGGCATATTATGAAAATAGATATAATTATTTACAATTTGTCATTAGTAATCTCGTTGGAATCAAACCTGCGAAAGAGCAACTAGAATTAGCTCAAAATCTTCATCAATTTCATACTTAAGAACTAAATTATTTAGAAATTACATTATGAAATCATCAAATTAGTATTCCATATCATCATTAAACATGACTGAACAAGATCAAGAACAAAATATATTAGAAATAGACAATTTAGAATTAACCGAATCAACGGGTACTTTTCATATAAATACTTTATTATCTAACGAAAAACAAAAACAAATAGCTAAAGTTCAATTAAACTTAAAAGTGGACAAGACATTCAATATTCCTTATTTAAAATTTTATAAATCAAAAATATTATTTATTTTGGTAGAATTGTTCATGAAACACCTATTAGAATAGATTAGTGTAATGGACATATTCGAATCAATTTAATTGACCAAGAACAAATTTCTAGGCAACTACAAAAAATACTAGAAGAGAAAAGACATAAAATTGGATATATCCATTTATCTACAGTACAAATTTTATTTTCGAGAAGTAATCGATTCACCTATAAGAATGGCATTAATTGACGAAAGAATCACTAATCTAAATGACCAAATCATAGGAATAATGAACGGAAATCTAGCTTATGGAAAACTTAAATTTAATGCTCGTTTGAAATTAGGCATCTCTTTAAAATCACATAATTGTGATGAAACAATAACCATTGCATATAAGTTTTATAAAGAAAATCTAATGAATTTAGGAAAACATCCATTTTTCATCACATATCAAATTAGTTATGCTTTAGCCAATTCTCATCATAGTATTGAATTTAGAAATACAGATAAAATTTATATTGACCAACTATTCAGCGATGTTGCTAAAGTAGGCACTAACGTGCAAACAAAATTAAAAGCTCTACCTGAGATTCAGTATCCAATCTAACTAAACCCAAATATAACTCCTCGACTCTCCTTTTCTAAGTCTAGCTCTATAAATAAACCTAATCTTTTTAGATCACAATCTTTATGTTTACAAAGACCCTTAAGACTTACAGAACTTGGACAAACTTTAGAACAATCAGTTAGGATTACAGATCCTATTGTTTCTCATAACAATACCAAACAATCAGCTTCAAAAGAATTAGCTACTATCAAAAATCAATTACACGAATTAACTACACATATTAAAAATATTCTATAAGTGTCACTCAATATATTACCAAAGTACGAGACAAACAAGTACACATAGAAATTCAAGTAAATGAACTTTTAACTAATCAAACTAATATCATTAGAATAATACAACAATTAGTAAAAGATAATATACAAAACAAAGAAACAATAATTAATATACAAGAAAACCTAGAAAAATTAGTAGCCAGACTAGAAAAATTGGTTGATGAAGTACACATACACGAATTGGTATATTAGTAATGTCGTTGGAATCAAACTTGCAAAAGAAAAACTAGAATTAGCTCAAAATCTTCATCAATTTTATACTCAAGAACTAACATATTTAGAAAATACATTACAAAATCATCAAATCAGTACTTCATATCATCACCAGTTAACTCTAATCGACTAGTTATAAGATTACACCGAAGTGCGAGACAAACAAGTATAAATATGTGGACTAAAACAACCAATCCATAACTTATTTCACACATTAGGTTAGTTATTTTAGTCAATATACATGATTAGTTGACAATTAATTTTTCACATGGACGTCTACAGTCATAGGTAGAAAAAGAATCCATTAGCCAGATTTGTAAAATACTAACAAATCTACCATTTTGATACAAGTTGTTAAAGTTATAAAATGTTAGTCACTTAATTGAAAATTTTCAAAATTTAGACATTAAATTAAAAAATTTCAAAATTTTGGACACTTTAGACCTGTTATCTCTTTTGTTAACTCTAACAAAGTAAAATTTTATTTCGATATATTCAAATTCTTCAAAATTTTAAAATTATATTCTTGAATATGGTACCAATTTTCTTAGGAAGAAGCTTTGTGTAGCCTAAATGGAATTGGAATTATAAATGGTCAAAATAATTTGAAATGATTCTTTGAAAAGAGGAATTTTGTAAATTTTGAGAAAGATTTTTCAAATATTGTATATTTTGTAAAATATGTTATGAGAGAGGTTTTGATTTGTTCAAAACGATTTTTCTCTATAATTTGTAAAATCATTTTTAGAAGTATTTCTTTTTATAGGTATTCTTACTAAATTACAACTATTGGTAGTTTTAGAGGTGTAGATAAATGGTGTAATTATTCTTCCATATTTATTTGGAGTACTAAGGAAGATAAAACCTCACCTTGTAATTTTTAAAAAGCGAATGGTATTGTTTTTCCTCCTCTAGGATTTTTGTCAAAGATTTGATTGGTTAGGCTATTATGGATGTTTTGGTTAGAGTCTTTGTAAGGTTTTATAGAGGGTTTATTAAAGGATTTTGTTAAATAGAATTTGACTTCTCCAATCTTGGGATTATCAATTGGATTATAAAAAATTTTAGTCAAAAATTAGGAATAAAATTTGTTTAGCCTTAAACAAATTAAATATCACAATTGAAATCACTTAAATTACCTTACCACCTATAAAACATTTTTGGTTTAGTATTTTGAACATATTTTATAAAACTTCTTTTGTTGATTTATAATCAATATGCAAAAGACATCTTTTGATTTAAGAAATCAATTTTAAATTTTGTACTAGATAATACAAAAAATCTATTTTTAATAGTTAAATAACTATTTTAGGTACACTTTCAATGAACAAAAGTATATCGTATGATTTATATTTAAATTCCTCCATATCATAAATGATAGGCATTTATTTCAATAATTTTAATTTAATTTTTATTTATTTGACTATATTAGTGTGTTGTCTTGTCAAAGGACATATTTCTTTTCAACATATCATAAGGTGGTTTAATAAATCTATTTATATTTACATAAAATTTACAACATAATTTAGGCTACCTAAAAATCTTAATAATTTTTATCAAAGTTTTGATTAATTTTTTGTGAATTCTAATTCTTTTTATTAGTGTTATTATACCTTTTTGAATATAGTATCCTAAAATTTATTTCTTATTTAGAAAAGTCTAAGTTTTGATTTTAATATGGCTATGCCATTCTTTCCGATTATGTAAATAAATGTTTTAATATGTTTAAAATATTATTCTATACTTCTATTAAAGAAGAAAACACTAATATATATATAAGCTATAAAAAATTGTATTATAGTGAAATATAATTTGAAATTCTTTGAAATTTAGGGATACTTTATTTTAGTTCAAAAGGCATGACATTCTATTCAAATTTTTCAATGGGTACTCTAAAAATAGTTTTGTAATGTTCCTTAAGATCTATTTATATTTGCTTAAATCCATATTTCATGTCAAATTTTGCAAAGATATGAGCTTTGTAATAAATCTTTATCATCGATCTGATTTCTCAATGAGTATCTAAAATTAAGAGGTAAGTGTACTCGTTCAACAAGTAGTATAAATAGTTAAGCACTGAGTATCACCCTTAAGGATCTAAAAGTAGCCACTAAGTCAACAAGTGTATGATTATTTAAAAAATCCAAGTTAAATAACTACAAAACTATTGAATTGAAGTAAACTAAAGAGAATGAGCACACCAAGAGAATAAAGTGACAATTTGTTCAGGGTTTAATCATTTAATTAAGCTCTGGGATATTGCAGTATTAAAAGGACTCAGCAAACTCTCACAAAAGTAACACACCACCAATAATCTTGGTGGCATGCATCTCTCTTAATTTTTATCTAATTATTTTTTCAACTAAATAGACTAAAACCAGAGGAATTAATTTTTCAAGAGTTATTCTCATTAAAGTTAATCCTCCCTTAATAATTGAAGTTTGATCATCCTACAATTTGTTAAGGTCGTCTAATTGAGATCCACTAAACCGAATGTTAATGATCATAGGACCATTAATTTTTAACCAATCCACCTACTTGATCACGCTAAATAGATTAAATTAAGCTAACTATTAGATGAGATTCATGATATCAATCCCAAGAACAAGATTAGCAAATCATCTATCACCCTAACCCATAACCATAATGAATGAGCCACACATAGCTATTATGAAACACACAATAAATATTATGCAATTACTCATCATCATTATTAAAACCAATAATAAGCCATAAGATAGATGAAGAGTTATACAACCGAATTAATGATCCTAGTAAATAATTCTATATTCTATCCTCAATCATACCAAAGCCTCATTGGTGAATTTTCTTATCCAAGTAAATAATTTTCTATTCTATCCTCAATCATACCAAAGCCTCATTGGTGAATTTTCATTATATCATAAAATGATGGAAAAGGAAAAATAGCTGAATCACTAAAGATGAAGGCTACTATAAAAATCCTCTCTAAACTAGGTAACAAAGCTTATTAAAACTTTAACTGTGTCTATGTTAATTTGTCATTCCAGTTAATTCCTTCTTCGCTTTACCTCTTTCCTTCCCAAAAATCATCATCTATAGACCTGAAATAAACACTAAAAATAACCCTATGATGTTTATTCAAATAAAGCACAAATTATATTTTAAAAAACCAATTTCAACTACATAACACACTACAAAAATGATATAATTCAGGCCTAACAACTCCCACACTTGAGTTTTGCTTGTCTTTAAACAAACAAAAAAAATAGAGGTTACAAATAAACCAATAGAAGCTCACCTTACTCATTAATTACTACTCTCATAAAATTTTTTCCACTATTATCAACAAGTTCTCTAACATCAAAGACATCAGATTCAATAGCCATCTACTAATCACATGCAATCATCATCAAGACAAGTCTATGTGCATATATCTTACTTTTATTCAATTCAACTAACCAACTAAAATCAAGGAAGACAACAATATATGAACTTACTACCTATTTTAGCACTTAATAAACAATAACAAGAGATCTTTGGGACCTATTATTAAGCACATCAACTTGCAACCAATGGTGAGTTCATTTTATATGCCATCCTACCATTTCAAGATGTTAGATTCACTTATTGATTTATTTTTTATTAAATAACTCGTACTCTTAGTTAAAAATATCATTCAGTGAAAGCATTGACATTGGTGATGCCAATCGACCACTAAGTAGTTTACTAAGGGAGTAGTTTTTGTTAAAGTCATAACTCATTTATCCCTTAATATGCATCAAAATTAAATATTAAGTACATATAAAGAAGTTTTTCACTCATAAATAGATCTATAAAGTCATGTTTGAGATGTGCAAATTAGCTACTTCACCCAATGAATTCAATTTCAAGTATTCACTCATATCAAATAATAGAAAATTAATACTACTTTCATCAACTCAATGCAATCATTGCAAGATGAACTCCAAACAACTTGTCCTTTCCAACACAAATAAGCAAAAGATAGCCACAAAAGCACGTAAAATAGTCCCTCCCCCATACTTAAACATAACATTATCCACAATGTTGCAGATAAATAACCCCAAGGAAAACATGAGTGATGGGAGAAAGAAGGAGGCCTAAATAAATACAAACAATTAGCTTACTCTAATAGGAAAAAGAGTTATAAAAGTGATGAATAAAAGAAAGTAACCATAGTTAAAGGTAAGGTATAGGAGAATACATAGTCACGGTGTTATATGTAACATCCCGTTACTGTCATTAAGGGTATTATGGTAATATTGGGACAGACTGATAAGATTTCACTGCATACATTGACTGAGCATGTTACTGGCCTCTAATCATAGAGGAAATGGTTTACTGCATATGCATATATTCATTGGTACATGCATTCATGATTTTTCGGTATTTAATTGTGAATTGGAACTGACTGAATTGACTGATTTGTGAACTGATCGAATTGTGGACTGACTGGACTGACTGAATCGTGATTAAATGAAGAATTAGGAGTTAATGTGTTCAAGTGACTGATTTAGAATAGTTTACGAGTGACTGGTAATTTATAGTGGCTTATAGGAGATTTTCGAGAAATTCGGGAGAAAATACCCGGACCGAAAATATTTGGGTGACTGACTGATTGACCGTATATTACTGAGAGAATTGTCCAATGGTAATGGAAAAAAATCAGAATTTTACTGATAGGAAATAAATATGTTGAGCCATTGAAATTTAGAGACTGAAAATCGGACTGATATGGAGACTTAAGGCTATAAATAGCTAGGGTTGAGAAATTGGGGAAAATTGTCTAAGGCTTTATCGTTTCCCCCTTTCTTCTCCTTCGACGGTCGTGCGATTCCTCCATTGGTGAGGATTCTTTGGTTTTTCCTTATGGTTTTCCCTCCTATTGTGCTTAGCTAACGTGTTTATTGTGATTGATGAAGGATTGAGAAGGATTTGGAGTGGATTATCAGTGATTTGAGAAAGTTAGGGTTACGGTGATTTTGAGATTTGGGATTGATCGTCGATTGGTAAGTGTTTTTGTGTTTAATGTTGTTTTTAATGGTTTCTATAGCATTCATGGCATTTATTAGGGTTGATATGGGTTGATGGGAGTGTTTAATGGAGATTGGTATGTGTATTAATGGCGGAAAACGATCGGAGAAGACGATCAGATCGTCGCACGTCGCGACGAGCGCAGAAGCGCCGAGGGCTTCGTCGCGACGAATAATTGAATGTAATTATTTTATTAGTCGCAACGAGCTCGGGTCGACGACGCGACGAGCGTGGATTGGTGCATCGCGACGAATGGGTTCCACGTCGCGCGAGCGTAACTTTATTAGGTAACGCGACGAAGCGGTCCCTACGTCGCGACGAGTGAGCTTTTCACGTCGCGACGAAAGGGCGAAGGTCGCGACGTATGGGGCAGTTTTCTGATTGAATGTATATTCGTTTATGGGACATAACTTATGGTGTAGACCTCCGATTGAGGTGATTCTCGATTCACTGTGAACTAGGGAAAGAGGTCTACTATTGAGAAAAATATTGAGAGTTGGAATTTAATTTAATAGATACTGATTCTTGGGATTTAAGGTTAATTATGGTTTATAGTGTGATCTAAGTACTGAATTGAGACAATTGGAGTTTTAATTGAGATTTTCATTGGATAATTTGACTGATGGATATGAAATTGTTATAGGGAATATGAATTGAGAAAATTGAACTGAATTGAGGATTGAACCAAAGCAGTGTTGATCCAATTGAGTGAAGAGTTGAAATTGAGCATAGGATATCGAATTTGGGTATCAGCACCGGAAATCGTGAACATGCATGGTACATAATTCTGTAGAGACATATGCATTATTGTACTGTTTAATTGGGCAATTAGTAATGGGTTGTACTTTACTGTTATAGTGGCGCCGTTGGATCATCGTTCCACGGACATTGCTGGGACTTCCAAGCAATAGCTCGGAAGTTATAGGTGAGTAACCTAGTTGGTTTATCAAATTCTTGATTGTCTAAATGCTCACTGTATGAATTACTGAAATGAATGTGATTGAATTGTATGCTTTTCAGATCTTTGAGCAGTCTCGCTACATGACACTAGAAATTGCATGATTATTGAAATATACATGATCGAACTGTATGTTCTCACTGTATTGAACTGGACTACTGCATGACCACTGAAATGTATGAGTGAACTGTATTATTACTGAATTATATTGTGGTGATTCGCATACGACATTGTATTGGATTGAATTCTTGGTGACACCGAGAATGTAATCTTGGGCTTTCATAGCCGCATAATCGTAAATCATCGAACATTGAATTATCGAAGATCAGATATCATGCATAAATGCATGATCGATAATGGAATGTGTCCCAGTTGCTAATATCATCGAAAAGAGCTTCGAGCTCGAACATCAGATTGACGGGCCTAGCCCAGGGGAGAAATCTCGACGCAGCGCCCCTCATTGATCATCGATCGAGCGCTGGGCACAACATGAATAATCGAAAAGAGTCTCATATGCATTGCATCATGTATTGAATGTCCGAAATGACCGTATGATTCTTGTGAATGACCGTGATCGCTCATCGTAAATTATTGTGAATGAATGGTGATTGCGTGTTGACATGATTTCATGTGGCTCGCCGATAATATCGCGAACCGTGATGTGACATGTAAATTGTTATGTATGATTACCATAGATCGTTAATAGACTATCGTGAATCGTGAGGCCATACTGTAATCTACTAGATGGTAGTCTGAATTGGTTATCATCGTGAATTATATATAATATTGTAATCTATTTATCATCAGAAATCGTTATATCGTCGTTTGTATAATATTATACGATCATCGTTAATTGACTACATCAGATTGTGCTATACGCGATACGCGTAATGCATGATTTGAGTGAACCATCGATGATGGTTTCTCATTGAGTTCGCAAACTCACCCAACATTGCAACTATTTTTCGGGATCGAAGAGTACCCGTCGATTTAACGGAGTATGTATCTTTGCATTGAGTCGGAGACTAGGGTCGGGATCGTTCAGCGTCGCATAAGTGTCTTTCCGAGTTGTGTGTGTAAATGAATAATTCCGCGTTTCCTACTAAATTGAATTGCTATTATATAGGGCCCCAGAGTGATAATTGTATAACTGATATGTGATTACTGAAATTGTGTATTGAGTTTTGTACTGAAATTGACTTCTGTAGCCTACCATTCTCGTGTGGCGTAGACTTGGATATCACCCACGATATCGGGTTCGGGTCCTGCGGGGTTGGGATGCTACATTTGTGGTATCAGAGCCCAGAAGTACGATTGTATATGGGCGTTTTGAAATTTGTACTGAGTTACATGCATTAAAGTCGTAAAGTCGTCACGGCAGACAGTGACAACTGATCCCCGGTCTAGCGTATGAGTCGCATGCATGAGCGTGTATCAGTCGATAAGCGGTCAGAGATAGAAAGGAAATGATTAGACGGTAGAATGTGATAAAAGGAAGTGGCGATCATCGAAGGATAAGAAAAAGTATATGGTCTGATCTGACAAAAGAACATTTAGTGTATCGATATTGATGGATATACGATGATGTGCAAAAAGAGAGTGGTACTGAAATATGTGATATGAATATAGACTTGTGGATTGATAGAGGAAATAGAAATATGATAGAAATGACCAGAGTTCCAGTGTGTAAAAGGGAATGAAATGAAATGTTACAATTGGGATTGATTACTGTGATAAGTGTTATAAATAATGATTTATGACTGAAGATCGATTACGTTAGTGAGAAATTTAGAATGATGGTAAATCTGTGATGTTGATTTTTGAGTGTGAAAATTTAAGGGTAGGATGTAATAACGAAAAGATTGAAAGGTAAGATAATGATACGGAGAAATGAAACAGATGTTCCGGTTTAATTGCTCTGATTATATGGATGTGTGATTGATCTATATGGGATATTGTGCATAGTTGGAATTGAGTTTCTAGGTATTGAGAATGACCGATAAGACATGTGACAACTGTGATGTTGAAGAATTTCATGAGTAACATCGATGAATGAAAGTAAATGGTGATTAATGAAAGGACAATAAAGAGTTAAATTTGAAATGAGGGATTCTAATCTGAGTTGAGACTCAAGTGTCAGAGATGAAATCTGTTATTAAGAAAATATGTATTATGTTAATGTAAGGGATCTGAATGTGTAATATGATTTTGCTCATTGAGGAGAATATTGATTCGCAAATAATTGAGTAAAACTGTTCGGAAAGTGATGAATGTTTATTCAACCCAGGGAGTGATTTATAGCGGCTTATGTGGAGAAGTTAGTGTAAAGGAACATGTGTCAGAATATATGTATTCGGAATTATTGAGAATTAATCGAGTCTTGGATCTATCCGAAATGACAAAATGTTTGAGGAAATGTGTGAAAAGTATGGTGATGATTGTGGAAGAGACATTTGGAGAGCTGATTCACTTAAGTGTTAATTATATTGTTTTAAATTGGTGATGTGGTAATATATAGTGAAATGTCCCAGTAAAGGATTTGAGGTAATTAGTTACTATAGTGCAATGTGATTAAACGTATCTAGGGACAAGGATAACGTTGTATACTGTACTGTGATCGATTTTCTGAAATTGTGGCGCCTTAAAAAAAGTGTGGGGGCATTAACTGTATAGAAATGTTATGGATATATCCATGGATATGCAAATCAATGATGATCGATATACTTTGGGAATTTGAATGATTCGCAAAGGAGATTAAATGGATTGAGCAGAAATTTAATAGCGTATAAGAGTGTTACTGTTGATGGATAATTGTCAAACTGGTAAAAAGAAAGTAATATGAGTTATCGAAATTTCAAATAAATTGTGTATAAAAAGATACTGGCAAAACAATCGGTGATTCAAAAAACTGCAAACTGTATTGGGGAAATTTTAAATGGGAGTCAACTTCTGAGGAAATGACTGATAACTGTGTTATGAAGTGTTGTGTTTCAACAAGAATGCACCGAAAGAGTAAGAAAAGGTTTAGAGTGTGAACTCGAATAGTTATTCATGGAATAATTAACGGATGTATTCTTTGAGGCAAACGTGAGAGGCGATATCATTGGAATCCATCGAGATTGTGCGAACATAGTTGAAGACTATGGTTGATTTGAGTTAATAATGACCGTAAAACGAATCTGTAGTAGGGGTTGAGCGATCCCAGTTTATGGCAACGAGTCGAATCGATAAGGAAACTAAATTCGTCATTAAATGGCCTCTATATGATTGTCATGAAAATGGATTGGTAAGTGGTTTAAAATCGAAAAGATGATCCTGATCTACAAAGTGATTTACGGATTGGATTAAGATGCAATGCTAAGAATTGATAAATATGTTTCTGGTACTGAGTGTAAGGATTGGCAAATAATTATAAAGATATGAGCGAGAATCGGAATCGAAAGGAGTGGATAAATTCTCCTGTCCTCCTCATCGACTGTATATGAAATTTCGAGGACAAAATTTTTATAAGGAGGGGTGAATTGTAACATCCCGTTATTGTCATTAAGGGTATTATGGTAATATTGGGACAGACTGATAAGATTTCACTGCATACATTGACTGAGCATGTTACTGGCCTCTAATCATAGAGGAAATGGTTTACTGCATATGCATATATTCATTGATACATGCATTCATGATTTTCCGGTATTTAATTGTGAATTGGAACTGACTGAATTGACTGATTTGTGAACTGATCGAATTGTGGACTAACTGGACTGACTGAATCGTGATTAAATGAGGAATTAGGAGTTAATGTGTTCAAGTGACTGATTTAGAATAGTTTACGAGTGACTGGTAATTTATAGTGGCTTATAGGAGATTTTCAAGAAATTCGGGAGAAAATACCCGGACCGAAAATATTTGGGTGTAATCGATCGACCGAGTATATATCGAGAGAATTGTCCAATGGTAATGGAAAAAAATCAGAATTTTACTGATAGGAAATAAATATGTTGAGCCATTGAAATTTAGAGAGTGAAAATCGGACCGATATGGAGACTTAAGGCTATAAATAGCTAGGGTTGAAATCGGGGAAAATTGTCTAAGGCTTTATCGTTTCCCCTTTCTTCTCCTTCGACGGTCGTGCGATTCCTCCATTGGTGAGGATTCTTTGGTTTTTCCTTATGGTTTTCCCTCCTATTGTGCTTAGCTAACGTGTTTATTGTGATTGATGAAGGATTGAGAAGGATTTGGAGTGGATTATCAGTGATTTGAGAAAGTTAGGGTTACGGTGATTTTGAGATTTGGGATTGATCGTCGATTGGTAAGTGTTTTTGTGTTTAATGTTGTTTTTAATGGTTTCCATAGCATTCATGTCATTTATTAGGGTTGATATGGGTTGATGGGAGTGTTTAATGGAGATTGGTATGTGTATTAATGGCGGAAAACGATCGAAGAAGACGATCGGATCGTCGCACGTCGCGACGAGCGCAGAAGCGCCGAGGGCTTCGTCGCGACGAATAATTGAATGTAATTATTTTTATTAGTCGCGACGAGCTCGGGTCGACGATGCGACGAGCGTGGATTGGTGCGTCGCGACGAATGGGTTCCACGTCGCGACGAACGTGGCTTTGTGCAACGCGACGAGCGGTCCCCTACGTCGCGACGAGTGAGCTTTTCATGTCGCGACAAAAGGGCGAAGGTCGCGACGTATGGGGCAGTTTTCTGATTGAATGTATATTCGTTTATGGGACATAACTTATGGTGTAGACCTCCGATTGAGGTGATTCTCGATTCACTGTGAACTAGGGAAAGAGGTCTACTATTGAGAAAAATATTGAGAGTTGGAATTTAATTTAATTGATACTGATTCTTGGGATTTAAGGTTAATTATGGTTTATAGTGTGATCTAAGTACTGAATTGAGACAATTGGAGTTTTAATTGAGATTTTCATTGGATAATTTGGTGATGGATATGAAATTGTTATAGGAATATGAATTGAGAAAATTGAATGAATTGAGGATTGAACCAAAGCGGTGTTGATCCAATTGAGTGAAGAGTTGAAATTAAGCATAGGATATCGAATTTGGGTATCGCACTAGGAAATCGTGAACATGCATGGTACATAATTCAGCAGAGACATATGCATTATTGTCATCGTTTAATTGGGCAATTAGTAATGGGTTGTACTTTCATCGTTATAGTGGCGCCGTTGGATCATCGTTCCACGGACATTTGGGACTTCGTGCAATAGCTCGGACGTTCTGGTGAGTAACCTAGTTGGTTTATCAAATTCTTGATTGTCTAAATGCTCACCGTATGAATTCATTGAAATGAATGTGATTGAATTGTATGCTTTTCTCGATCGAGCAGCATCGCTACATGACTTTGGAAATTGCATGATTATTGAAATATACATGATCGAATTGTATGTTCTCACCGTATTGAATCGACTCTTGCATGACCTTTGAAATGTATGAGTGAACTGTATTATTATCAAGTATATTGTGATGATTCGCATACGACATTGTATTGGATTGAATTACTGAGTGACACTGAGAACTGTAATACTGGGCTTTCATAGCCGTATAATTGTAAATCATCGAACATTGAATTATCGAGCCTGCGCATATCATGCATAAATGCATGATCAGATAATGGAATGTGTCCCAAGTTGCTAATATCACTGAAAAGAGCTTCGAGCTCGAACACTGTACTGATCGGGCCTAGCCCGAGGGGAGAAATCCCTGACGCGCGTCCCTCATTGATCACTGACTGAGCGCTTGGGCACAACACTGAATAACTGGAAAAGAGTCTCATATGTATTGCATACTGTATTGAATGTCTGAAATGACTGTATGATTACTGTGAATGACTGTGACTGTCTACTATAAATTATTGTGAATGAATGACTGATTGCGTGTTGACATGATTTATCTGTAAATCGCGCATATCTCGCGAACCGTGATGTGACATCAGTAAATTGTTATGTATGATTACCATAGATCGTTAATAGACTATGTGGAATCGTGAGGCCATCTTGTAATCTACGGTATGGTATCGTAATTAGTTATCACGTGAATTATATATATATCAGAATCATTTATCATCATAAATCGTTATATCGTGATGTACAATATTATACGATCATCGTTAATTGACTACATCTTGTCTTGTGCTATACGCGATACGCTGTAATGCATGATTTGAGTGAACCATCGATGATGATTTTCATTGAGTTCGCAAACTCACCCAACATTGCAACTATTTTTCGTGGATCGAAGAGTACCCGTCGATTTAACGGGAGTATGTCTGCTGCATTGGAGTCGGAGACTAGGGTCGGGATCAGTTCGCGTCTGCATAAGTGTCTTTCCGAGTTGTGTGTGTAAATGAATAATTCCGCGTTTCCTACTAAATTGAATTGCTATTATATAGGGCCCCAGAGTGATAATTGTATAACTGATATGTGATTACTGAAATTGTGTATTGAGTTTTGTACTGAAATTGACTGCTGTAGCCTACCATTCTCGTGTGGCGTGGACTCCGATATCACCCACGATATCGGGTTCGGGTCCTGCGGGGTTGGGATGCTACATTATAGGATGTTAGAATTGAGGTTAATGCACAAGTACATCAGGTGAAGGATACAAACAATCAAACTAGACATAATCTTTAACAACTTGGTTTTGCAATGCATCTACCACAACTTTGGTTTCTTTGAGGTCCTATCGGGTGCATTGGCAACTTTGAAGAATGCATCATAATAAGGAATTCTTGGGATGATGTTAATGGATGTTGAAAGGGTATCTACCCTTAGTCAGATTATTACTAACTAGAGGATCAGCCTTTGGATCATCATATTGGTAAGGTACCTCATTGTTCTTATGCCATTGACCTAGTATACTTCCTATAAGTACATCGTTAAGAGTAGATTGCCTAGATTTTTCACTAGTAACATCAACTTCAATTTCCATCAGTAACTCATTGATTAGAATAGGAAAAAAATATTTTTTTTCCTTTGCTTAGTCCTTACCATATCATAAATATGTATGAGAATCAAAAGAGACAATGAAATCCTTTAGAGCTCACCTAACCCTGTTTTCATTTTGTTCAAAAAACAAAGATCAAATATTCGCACCTTGTTCAAGCTTCTAGATTGGGCATGACATTAAAGCTCATTATATAAACGGCTAGATGATCCCAAATACATAGTTGTTTAGCTAGCAATAATGGGTGGTTATCACTCCTTGAGTCTACATAAATTCGGTTGTGCTCTCTCTTAGGATCTACAAGTAGTTAACTTAGTTCATTGTTATCCATCTCCCACACCCAGCCAAAATAGTTCATATTTGGCGCACCCAAATGCTTTATAATAATATTTTTAATTATCAGAAGTCCTTCCCTTTTACTATAATGGATATGTTCATGTCTAATCATACTTATTCTCAATATTGGTATAGAATTGCATAACCAACTTAGGGTTGAATGTGCTAGATAACTTTAGAATAAGCCCCCTTTCAAGCACATTAAACAAGTCAGCAAGATGGAAATAACTCTCAATAGTCAAATTAGACCTCTTTTTCACAACTATGGAGTTACCCTTCTTAGTGTTGTACTAATCTTCATTCACCTAAATATTAATTCTATGATGATCAAAGTATGTAGCAACACTTTTGGCATTATCCCCCTTTCCTTTCATTGTTCCTTTTTTCCTCGTATTGATCATGCTTACTCAAAAGAAATGATGAAGAGTCTTGTCAAGTTAATTCTTTATGTGGGTGTTATGAAGAAAAAGAAAATTGAAGGAGAGAAGAGGAGATGGAGGGTATGGATGAGAAGAGTGGTGGAGGAAAAAAATGGAAAAGAAGAAGCAATATGTTTTAAAACAAGTAAAACTAGAAACTTACCTTCAAAAATGACACTATTTCATTAAAATTCCCTTACTTTCAAGGTAACATCAACATTGATTAAGATGGTTGGACCAACTCTAGCACCGGTTTAATTTTGAGAACAAGGCCTGATATGAGGTAACCAAACTGGTGTCGGTCGTAAGGTTAGACTCACTTCAAAGCTAAGTTGGCTTAATCCACGTGTCTACCCTTACTAGCTTGTGAACCAGTTTTAGGGCCGGTTTGTCCCATTTTATATTTATTTGTTAATTATTATTCATATGGATAAAAAGAAAAATAAAAGAAGAATAACAAACAAAACAAAATGAACATTAAAGAAAGTAAATAAATAAATGAAAGCTTAGGTTACCTCCCAGTAAGTGCTACGTTTAATGTCCAGCTTGACATACCTATAGAATTTATTAAGGATTGTGAAGAGAAAAAGTGGTAAAACCACCATCCATCATCTCTGGGAGATAAAGCTTAGCTCTTTGTCCGTTTACCTTCAAACTCTTCTTTTTATCATTCATCACCTTAAGAACTCCAAATAGATAGGTTTGAATGACTTTAAAAAGACCATACCATCTAGATCTCAACTTACCATGTGAGAATTTTATACAGGAGTTATAAATCAAATCTTTATCTCCCAGCTTGAATTTGAGATGAGCAATTCTCTTGTCATTCCACTTCTTCACCCTTTCTTTATACAACTTAGCGTTGTCACAAGCTTCCAACTAAAAGTCATCTAATTTATTGAACTACAAAAGTCTTTTCTAACTTACACTTTTTATGTCAAAATTTTATAGCTTCATAAGCCAATATGCACTATACTCTAGTTCCACAAGAAGATATGATTTTCCAAACATAAGTTTAATGGAGACATACCAATGGGTGTTTTGTAAGCAATTTGATATGCCTAAAATATATCATCTAGTTTTAGTGACCTTTCATGCCTAGATACGTTAATGATTTTTTCTAAAAAAAATTTAATCTCCCTATTAATGACACCATATTAATGCCAATTTGAGGGTGATAAGATGTGGAAACTTTATGGGTGACACAATATTTAACCAATAAATACTTGAACTATAAAAATGGGAGCCCCTATTACGAATTATTGCTTTATGTATGTCAAATCTAGCGAAAATATTTTTCTTAAAAAACTTGACCACACCCTTAGCATTATTACTAGGTAAAAACATTGCCTCTACCGATTTACTAACATAATCAACTATGACCAAAATACATTAATTAGAGTATGAATTACATAATAGTACCATGAAATTTATGCCCCAAATATTAAAAATCTCGTAAAAAGAATATTAGTTATGGCATATCATATTCCTTAGAAATATTTCCTACCTATTGAAATTTGTCAGAAGATTTAACAAAATGATATGCATCCCTAAACAAGGTCAACCAATAAAGGCCACATTCTAAGACCTTATATGTAGCTCTTATAGATTTATAATTCCCTTCAACCTCCTTAGAATAACAATGATAAATAATGTAGGATATCTCCTTGTAAGGGACATATTTTCATGCAATATCATCGACACAAATCTTGTAAAGACGAGGGTCATCCCAAAGATAATTTCTTACCTTAGAAAGAAATTTATTCTTTTGTTGATATGAAAATTAAAAGTAAGAACATTATTAGGTAGATAGTTCACCATGTTCATATACCATGGAAAAGTTAACAAAGCTAGCAACTACTCATCTAAAAAGTGCTCAATGTTTTCTTTCCCAATTTCCTTCTCCATTACTTCCTCATCCAGCCTTGATAATTTATCAACAACAATATTCCCACCCCCTTCTTATCTTTGATTTTCATGTCAAATTTTTACAATAGTAAAACCTACCAAATGAACCTTGATTTGGCATCTTATTTAGCTATTAGATATTTCAATACTAAATGATCTGTATAGAAGACAACTTTTGTCAAAACCACATATGGCTTAAACTTATTGAATGCAAATGCCACCTTTAACATTTCCTTTTTTATAGTGGTGTAGTTCTGCTGAGCATCTTTCAAGATCCTACTTGTATATTACATGGGATTAAGGTTTTTTCCTTTTATTAACCTAACCTAGCTCCATCTGCAGAATCACTTATATCACACGTTAGCTCAAAATGAAGAGGCCAATTAGGAGAAATAAGTATAACTGCACTAACAAGCTTTTCCTTTCAGCAAATTAAAAGCTTGTATTTCAACAAATTAAAAACTTGTATATGTTTGTCAGTGAAATCAAAAATAGAATCCTTAGCAAACAATTCAATCAAGGGTCTAACAATTAAGTCTCTAAAAAACCTACAACCAGGAATAAGTATAGGTGGACCAGTTTCAACGCTAGTCTATGTTGGGCCCGGGCCCCGGATCTCCGATTCCCGAGGCGGCCCCTCGGGCTGCGCCGGCGTCAGGCGCCCAAATACCGTCGGACCCGATCCCAACATTTATACATATACATAATTCGATCATAATTCATACACATACTCATACATATACATAGACATATTCATCATTCTCATACATTCCAAGACTTACATGCATAAATATGAATTAAACTCATGCCATTAGTATTCAACATCTTACTGAAATACATAACAAAGTTCAAATCTAAAATATATGAAATATGCTCCATGAGAGTATGCTCGGAGGCCAACCAAAATACAAACTTATGGCAAAGCTCCTAATTAACTCGAAGTTTCGATGCCTCGCAAATTCAAAGATCGTCCGCTTCTCGCACTTTTGAGGAGGAAAATAATGGGTTGAGCTACACCAAATGGCTAATATAATTATAGTCATCGGCAACTAGCACAAATCCCAGATATGAATGTATATATATTATATCTATAGACATCCATTCAATCATTCAAATGCTAATCAAACAATTCACGCATTCAATATAATTAATTCATCAATTCATGATTATGTCACAAGGTATGCTTCACAATGAACAATTCACATATGCAATGCACATCACAATGACTCGAGGGTTCCATAGAAACAAAAGGGAGAAACCGAAGTTTACACCCTGAACGAAATGAGTCCATTCGGATCTCATATGCCACAAGCGAGCAGCCGGGAGAAGGCTCTTGTCTACGTGCACGTGACGAACAAAATGATTCCACTCTCGCCCAAACAAAAGCACATAATCATGCTCATAATCGTTTAATCATACGATAGTCTTTCATATCTTGCATTTATTCAAAATGCCATGACCGAAGTCGAGGCATGACATGCTCAAAATCAAGATGTCATGCTATCAATTTCCATGAGTCTTTCACATATATGACATTACAATCATTCAGTTCATCACATTTAATCATGCATCATCTATAACATATATTCATACATAGGCAAGAATTTGCCTAATCACACAATCACTATAAGTATATTACCCACCTAAGATCGCTCGAGTAGGTGACTCACTGGTGTCCTTCCTCTTGCGATAAAATCGGATCAGCTTGGTTTCCTAAAACAACCAAGTTTCCATCCAATCAATATCCATACAAAATAATCAAATAAAGCATTAAAAGTCTCCATCCAACTCCCATCTAAAGTCTTGAACCCTTCGAAATAATTTCCGAACTTCCCTTCTTCATACAACTCGTAGCCCTTAATCTCTAGCTCACAATGAATCCATAATCACCTAAATTGGACATCTACACCAAAAGATATGCCCAAACAAATAGAAATCTCACTTTCGAATAACAGAGGGCTCGTCGCGACGAACGACCTACTCGTCGCGGCGACCACAAGTGTGCGCCGCGGCGTGCACCCTACTCGCACGTCGCGGCGAATTTAATTTTCACTCGTCGCGACGAACTCGCACGTCGCGGCGTGTTCATACACACGTCGCGACGTACGGGCCTGAAGAACGACTCCAAACCCGACTTTTCTGCATTTTCACACTTCAATCCTTCCCCAACTCCAAATGCAACACAATCAAACTATAGATCAAGTCTCAAACTACATTTCTAACCCATTAACAACTCAAAATCAGTCACAATATAACAACCTAAAGAAATCTCTACCTTTTCACCCAAAACCCTAAAACCTTCGATTATGCTCAATCCAAGCTATCTTAATGTTTAATCCATCCAGAAACAAGATAAAAAGGATGCAAACTTACCGATTGAAGCTCTAAGATCATCGAAACCCATTTGGAATCGCAAACTCTCTTCTTCTTCTTCCTTCACCAACGACACGCGCTCTCTTTCTTCTCTTCTTCTATTTTCTTTTCTTTCTCTTTTAACCTAAGGCATGGGACAATGACCATAATACCCTCTTAGCTAAGCCCAAATCCATTCCCATATAAGCAAACTTCCCAAAATGTCCTCATAAACTTTTACCCATTAATTCTCATTTAACCACAATTAAACCGTCATTATCCATAATTCTCTCAATTAAATCAAACTAAGGCAAACTCACATACTTAACACAATTCATGCTAATTAATATCATAAAAAAATTTCGGTCTAACATTTCGCCCTCTTAAAAAGAAATTTCATCCTCAAAATTTACAGATAAATCGTCAAAGAGATGCGGATACTTCTCCAAGATGGCTTCCGATGGCTCCCATGTAGCCTCCCTCACCGAATGGTTCCTCTACGGGACTTTGACTAATCGAATCGTCTTGTTCTTGAGGACCTTGTCCTTGGTATCCAAAATCTCCACTGGTTGCTCCTCATAACTCAGATCATCTCGCAACTGAACCTCACTAGTCTGAATAATGTGAGAAGGATCCGATCTATACCTTCACAACATGGACACATGGAACACATCGTGAATCTGCGATAATTCCGGAGGTAACGCCAATCTGTAGGCGAGTGGTCCAATCCTCTCAAGGATCTCATAAGGACCCACATACCTAGGACTCAACTTCCCCTTCTTGCTGAACCTCAATACTCCTTTCCAAGGAGACGTCTTAAGGAACACTTTCTCACCGACTTCATACTCCATCTCCTTTCGGTGAGCATCAACATAACTCTTCTTCCTATCCTGTGTTGCCTTAAGCTGCTGCTTCACCAAATTGATTTTCTCAACTGTCATCTGAATCAATTCTGGTCCTTCCAATTGCCTCTCTCCTTCTTCATCCCAACAGATCGAAGTCCTACACCTCTTGCCATACAATGCCTCATATGGAGCCATCTGAATGCTCGAATGGTACGAATTGTTATAAGCAAATTCGACCAATGGCAAATGCTCATCCCAAGCTCCTCTAAAATCCATCACACAAGCCCGAAGCATCCCCTCAAGAGTCCGAATGGTCCTCTCAGATTGACCATCCGTCTGAGGGTGAAACGTCGTACTAAAATTCAGCTTCGTCCCCAAAGCTTCCTGCAAACTACTCCAAAACTTCGAAGTAAACCGAGGATCTCTGTCTGAAACAATGGAATCCGGAATCCCATGCAATCTCACGATCTCATCGATATACTTCTTTGCCAACACATACAAAGAATCAGTCTGTCTAATCGCCAAAAAGTGGGCTGACTTGGTCAACCGATCAACAATCACCCAAATGGCATCATGCCTCCTGCTGGTCCTAGGCAAACCTATCAAAAAATCCATCGTCACTCGTTGCCACTTCCACTCCGGAATAGGCAACGACCTCAACTTGCCCGAAGATGCCTGGTGTTCAGCCTTGACTTGCTGACACACTAGACATTTACTGACGAACTCTGCTATATCTCTCTTCATGCTTTTCCACCAAAAATGCTCTCTTAAATCCCGATACATCCTAGTGCTACCTGGATGCATGGCATAAGGCGCATTGTGTGCCTCATCCATAATCTCAGTTTTAATTTCCTGCACATCAGGAATACATAACCGATTCCCCACTGTCATAAGCCCATCATCCCGCACATCTATCTCAGAAACCTTACCATTCCGAATCTCATCTCTGAGCCTGCTCAAATCCGCATCCTGAGCCTGTAAATCCCTAACCTTTTCCCTGAGAATCGGCCTCACTCTGAAATTAGCCAGAAGACAATCCGGCTCTTCCTGCGTCAAACTTATCCTAAGCTTGGCCATCTCTTCCAATAAAGGAAGATAAATTGATCGAACATGAGCAATCGACGACTTCCTACTCAAGGCATCCGCCACAACATTGGCCTTGCCCGGATGATACTCAATCAACAGATCATAGTCCTTGAGTAGCTCCAACCACCTCCGTTGCCTCAGATTCAATTCCTTCTGACTCAAGAATACTTCGGACTCTTATGATCGGTGAAGATCGAGTCGAACTCCATACAAATAATGCCTCCAAATCTTCAAGGCAAAGATCACTGCTGCTAACTCCAAATCGTGCGTCGAATAATTCAACTCATAAGGCTTCAACTGCCTCGAAGCATAAGCAATCACCCGATCTCCCTGCATCAAAACACATCCAAGACCCTTCCTCGAAGCATCGCTATATACCGAATAACCTTCATCTCCCGAAAGCAAAACCAAGATCGGAGCACTCGTCAATCTGAGCTTAAGCTCCTCGAAGCTCCTCTAACACTCCTCACTCCAAACAAACTTCTGATTCTTCCTCAACAACTTAGTCATCGGAGCTGATATCATGGAGAATCCCTCCACGAATCTCCGATAATAACCTGCTAAATCCAGAAAACTCCTCACTTCTGCTACATTCTTCGGGGCTTCCCAACTCACCACAGCTTATATCTTCTTTGGATCCACATGAACTCCTTGTTTTGAGATCATGTGTCCAAGAAATGACATCTCCCTTAGCCAAAATTCACATTTCTCAAATTTGGCATACAACTCATTACTTCTCAAAGTCTCTAAAGAAACCCTCAAATGCTCCTCATGCTCCCGATCACTCTTGGAATACACCAATATATCATTAATAAAGACAACGATAAATTGGTCCAAGAATGGCTTAAATACCCGATTCATCAAATCCATAAACGTTGCCGGAGCATTCGTCAATCCGAAAGGCATCACCAAAAACTCAAAGTGCCCATACCAAGTCCTGAAAGCAGACTTGAGCACATCCGACTCCTTAATCCTCAGCTGATGATAACCTGACCTCAAATCTATCTTCGAGAAAACTCTCGCTCCTTGCAATTGATCAAACAGATCATCAATGCGAGGAAGCAGATACTTGTTTTTCACAGTAACCTGATTCAGCTTCCTGTAGTCCACACACATCCTCAAAGATCCATCTTTCTTCTTTACAAATAGGACCGGAGCTCCCCAAGGCGAAGAACTCGACCTGATGTACCCTTTCTCCCATAACTCCTCCAACTGCTCCTTAAGCTCTTTCAATTCCGCCGGAGCCATCCGGTAAGGCGGAATTAAAATCGGCCTCGTACCTGACAAAAGCTCAATGGGAAACTCAATTTCTCGAGCTGGCGGTAGTCCTGGCAATTCCTCGGGAAAGACATCCAAGAAATCCCTGACTACTGGGATATCCTCTAACTTCCCTCTGTCTGCCCTGTAGTCTATCACATAAGCCAAAAATGCCTCACAACCCTTACTCATCATCTTCTCTACTATCAATGCTGAAACAATTCTGGGCGGACTCACTTTCCTGTCCCCAGTAAACACTACTCTTCTGCCATCACCCAAATCAAATTCCACTGTCTTCTGTTTACAATCCAACCGGGCATTGTACTTCTCCAACGTATCCATACCCAATATCACATCTAATCCTCGCATCTTCAGTGGCATCAGATCTACCACTAGAAGTCTTCCTCTAATACTAAGCTCACATCCTCTAAACACCTGACTAATCACAATGTGCTGACCAATCGGAGTACTCACCAACAGCGGAGTATCCAACGGACTCGCAACCCCATCACACACAGGTCTACTCGACGATACAAACGAGTGAGTAGAACCTGGATCAATCAACACAAGCACATCATCAGCAAATAAGTGAGCCATACCAGTGACAACATCTGGAGCGGCATCTGCATCCTCCCGCGTCATAGCAAACACCCTAGCTGGTGCCTGCCCTCTCGGTCTCCCCGGAAGACCCACTCTCTTGGCAAGATCGTAATCGCCACCTCTGTCAAGTCCTCGACCCAGTCTACTGTCCTCCTAGGAGTCTGCATCTGGCCTCTCTCTTGTCGTGGAGGCTGAGGACACTCTCTGGCCCTGTGTCCCTTCTGTCCACAGTTGAAACATGCTCCCGTCAATCTGTAACACTCTCCACTATAAAAATTACCACAGTGCTCACACTTAGGGACGGATGACCTATCCCCATCTCCCCTCCTACTGCCGCCCACCGAAGAAGCTTGGTGAGAAACAGTAGAGGTCCGCATCGGCCTAGGTCGGCTCGCACCACTGCTCCTCTCCTCTGAGTGAACTGGGAAGCTCCTAGCACTCCTGTCTGGCATAGGAGTACAAGTGCTACCCCCTCTCCTGGACTGCTCTCTGCCCTTCCTCTTCTTGTTCACAGCACTCTTGATATTCTCTATGTTTTCCACTCTCAGAGCTACTTCTACCAGCTGCTGGAAGTCACCGAAATTCTGTACAATTACCTTCTTCCGGATAGCCAAATGTAGTCCCGACTCAAACCGACGACATCTGGCTGCCTAACTCAGCATCAAGTCTGAAGCATACCGGGATAACTGTGTGAACCGGTGCTCATACTCGCTCACCGACATCTCTCTCTAGGTGAGACTCAGGAACTCCCTCTGCTTCTGCTGGACATATACCTCTGATAGATACTTCTTCTTGAAAGCCACAAGGAAGTCCTGCCATGCCAACCCTACTGGCCTCATCTGACTGCCTGGCACGGTCTCCCACCAATGCAGGGCATCTCCCTGAAGCAAACTGACAGCATAAATAACCCTCTCATCCTCCTCGCAATCCATCGATCCAAAGACTGCTCGTTTCTTCGCCCAACCATGTCTCGGCTTCCTCGGGATCCATTGTCCCAAAGAAGTCAATCGCCCATGCTTCCTCACTTGTCGAATCTGTTCCCCTCTAAGCGGGGCCGAGCGGAAGGTGTGACATTTGACCTATAGCCTGAACAAACGCCTGAGTAAAGGCCTGAAACATCCTCGGATCAAACTGGGGCACTTGCCCTGGCAGAATCGGCGATTCCTGAGACTGCGATATGGGCTCACTGCCTAGCCCTACTGAAGCCTCAACATGCATTGGGGCTACAGACTCATCGGTCCTCTCCTCCCTAGTCGGAGAGTCAGGTGCAGCAGACCCTTGCATAGCTCCTCGTGTCCTTCTACGAGGTGGCATCGTACTCCTTCAAATGGAAACACTAAGGATTAGCTATATGGCAATCTACATGTATGCATGACATGCATGTCACTTAATACAATCAAGGAATGCAACAAATAATCATAGAACACACAATCCTATATGCATTCTAAGCCGAGGACACCTAAACCTAGGCGCTCTGATACCAAACATGTTGGGCCTGGGCCCCGGATCCCCGATTCCCGAGGCAGCCCCTCGGGCTGCGCCGGCGTCGGGCGCCCAAATACCGTCGGACCCGATCCCAACATTTATACATATACATAATTCGATCATAATTCATACACATACTCATACATATACATAGACATATTCATCATTCTCATACATTCCGGCACTTACACATGCATAAATATGAATTAAACTCATGCCATTAGTATTCAACATTATACGAAATACATAACAAAGTTCAAATCTAAAATATATGAAATATGCTCCATGAGAGTATGCTCGGAGGGCCAACCAAAATACAAACTTATGGCAAAGCTCCTAATTAACTCGAAGTTTCCGATGCCTCGCAAATTCAAAGATCGTCCCCTCTCGCACTTTGAGGAGGAAAATAATGGGTTGAGCTACACAGCTCAGTGGCTAATATAATTATAGCCATCGGCAACTAGCACAAATCTCAGCATATGAATGTATATATATTATAACTATACAGACATCCATTCAATCATTCACATGCTAATCAAACAATTCACGCATTCAATATAATTAATTCATCAATTCATGATTATGTCACAAGGTATGCTTCACAATGAACAATTCACATATGCAATGCACATCACAATGGCTCGAGGGTTCCATGGAAACAAAAGGGAGAAACCAAAGTTTACACCCTGAACGAAATGAGTCCATTCGGATCTCATATGTCACAAGCGAGCAGCCGGGAGAAGGCTCTTGTCTACGTGCACGTGACGAACGAAATGGTTCCACTCTCGCCCAAACAAAAGCACATAATCATGCTCATAATCGTTTAATCATACGATAGTCTTTCATATCTTGCATTTATTCAAAATGTCATGACCGAAGTCGAGGCATAACATGCTCAAAATCAAGATGTCATGCTATCAATTTCCATGAGTCTTTCACATATATGACATTACAATCATTCAGTTCATCACATTTAATCATGCATCATCTATAACATATATTTATACATAGGCAAGAATTTGCCTAATCACACAATCACTATAAGTATATTACCCACCTAAGATCGCTCGAGTAGGTGACTCACTGGTGTCCTTCCTCTTGCGATGAAATCGGGTCAGCTTGGTTTCCTAAAACAACCAAGTTTCCATCTAATCAATATCCATACAAAATAATCAAATAAAGCATTAAAAGTCTCCATCCAACTCCCCTCTAAAGTCTTGAACCCTTCGAAACAATTTCCGAACTTCCCTTCTTCATACAACTCGTAGCCCTTAATCTCTAGCTCACAATGAATCCAGAATCACCTAAATTGGACATCTACACCAAAAGATATGCCCAAACAAATAGAAATCTCACTTTCGAATAACAGGGGGCTCGCCGCGACGAACGGCCTACTCGTCGCGGCGACCATAAAATGTCTTGCGCATGCACCTTACTTGCATCGTCATGGCTAACACAGTTCGCACGTCGCGACGAACCTTCCCCACACGTCATGGCGAATTTAATTTTCACTGTCATGACGAACTCAAGACGTCATGACGACGGGCTGGAGAACGACTCCAAACCCGACTTTTCTCGCATTTTCACACTTCAATCCTTCCCAACTCCAAATGCAACACAATCAAACTATAGATCAAGTCTCAAACTACATTTCTAACCCATTAACAACTCAAAATCAGTCACAATATAACAACCTAAAGAAATCTCTACCTTTTCACCCAAAACCCTAAAACCTTCGATTATGCTCAATCCAAGCTATCTTAATGTTTAATCCATCCAGAAACAAGATAGAAAGGATGCAAACTTACCGATTGAAGCTCTAAGATCGTCGAAACCCGCTGGAATTGCAAACTCTCTTCTCTTCTTCTTCCTTCACCAACGACGACGTCTCTTTCTTCTCTTCTTCTATTTTCTTTTCTTTCTCTTTTAACCTAAGGCATGGGACAATGACCATAATACCCTCTTAGCTAAGCCCAAATCCATTCCCATATAAGCAAACTTCCCAAAATATCCTCATAAATTTTTACCCATTAATTCTCATTTAACCACAATTAAACCGTCATTATCCATAATTCTCTCAATTAACTCAAACTAAGGCAAACTCACATACTTAACACAATTCATGCTAATTAATACCATAAAAAAAATTTCGGGATCTAACAGTCTAACTTTGAGAGTAACTCCTAGGATAATGTATTATTATAGTTGATTTCTTCTTCATTTTGCCTCTTGACTTCCAAAATCACCATCTATAAACATGAAGTAAACACCGGAAAGAACCTTACGACGTGTACTTAAATAAAACACATAATATATTAAAAATAACCAAATTTAACCCTAAAATATATTGTAAAGATGATAAAATTCATGCTTGTCGGGAATAGGAAGCCTAATCCATTTTAATGTTTTGTTGAGATGATTGTAGTTTATTACTAACTTGGGATTCCCATTTAGAATTTTGTTGTCATAAACTTAAGAACAATTCCAAGAAGACTTAGAAGGAGAAATTAATTTTCTATAATAAATTATTTATTTTTGTGGCAATAAATTTTAATAGAACTAGTTTTAATAAGTGTTTGTTTCTCACTGAAATGTTTTTCATATGGTAATTCAATAATATATTGTTTCCTATTTTCAAAAGGCATTAGGTAAGTTGGCACATATTCCATTTTCATCTTCTTTTTTAGTTTTAAATTGTTGTTTAATTTGTAACCATTTTCTATTTTTAAAACAAGATATATTTTATAAATGATTTAGTTATTTTTACTTTGCACGTATTATACTCTTTAGTTTATTTTAATATATAGAATACGCTTTGATCAAGTTCATATTTCTAGTTTTTAATTTTTATGAAAGGAAAGCATAGGTTTTTGCTTTTTTTTTGTTGATATATGGTCATAGTTCAATATTAAGGAGTAATTAGTTCTTATAAAAGGAGTTGGTAATATTACAATAAGATGAACCTCTTTGTGTAATTAGTTTATTATTCCAAGAGGAGGCTTGTATATTGTATATTATATTTATTAGATTGTAAGAGGAGGCTTGTATGTTTTCAAAGGCAATTTTTTAATTAAGGATAATGGATGCAGTTTATTACTTCTAAAAGGATTTTGTTAACACATTTATTTTGGAAAGTGTATTTGTTTCAGAACTACTAATTTCTTCTAATAATTATAATCCGGCTTTATTAGAGAATTCCTTGATATTATTAAAGCTTATATTTTGTCAAATATTTCCTCTTCTAAATCTAAATTTTGTTAATCATATAATATGACCCTTTTCCATATTTATAACAAGTTATATTTTTCTTTTTTTTGTTCATAATTTTGATTTTTTTATCACATATACAGGATATTTATTATTATTTTTCTAATATGTGTTATTACAGTTTTTCTATGTTTGCTTTCGTAAGATGCATCAAATTGTCAACTTCTTTTTTCGATTTAAGCCTTCTTTTTCCTTGTGATTTCTTGCAGGCCAGCTAATTTGAAGCTGCCAGACCATAACTTACTTTACTTTGTCTTCTGATGGAAATATTAAGTAAAAGTATTTTAAAGTTAAGATTTAATGATAAATTTGGAAGTGCCCCAGATTCCTTCCGCTGCTGCTTCATCTTTTATTTAAGGGTCGCTATAAAGGCAAAGTTAGGTGTTCAAATGCCAGGACAATAACTTACTCAAATCAGTTGGTATCTTCTCTTTAGACTTCGTTGCCTCTCTCAATGGATATTAAAGTTATTCTCACTCAAAAAAGAAAAAGAGAATAAGGCACACGCAGAGCCAAGAAGTTAAAATAGGAGGGCCCAAAAATTTAATTTTTTAAAATCTTGGAAGGACCAACGTACCACAGGGCTCCAAATAATTTTATCATTGTATATATATATATTAAAAATATTTAATATTTAATATTTTTTAAAAAATTTGGAGAGCCTAGTGGTGATATTTAATATTTAATATTTTTTAAAAAAAATTAGGGGGCCCAGTGCACCACTGAGCCCGATGTGACTCCGTCTCTACACACGCACCTCCTGTTGCATCATTAGACTTTCAATCCTAGATTTTCTTAAGACCCAAAGTGTTGATTACTCATTGGTTTATCAAATATCTTAATTGCTACATAGAGAAGAAGAGGAGGAGGAGAAATGTTGTCAATTGTCACCAAGTTGGTAATATCAATATCAAAACTTAGTTGACAAATCAGAAGACAGATAATTAACCTTCCCCAACTGAATATAACTGAAAGGCTCCTCATAGTACAACACACCTATCAAAAGCTACCGCCAAGAAAAATATAACTGCAGAATTGCAACTCCAAGGTATCTTTTACTTTGGCATAAGATTTTGTAGTCTTTTTCACTCGAGGATTGCTTCAAGCTCGATGTTCCATGTTGATCATCAACCGCACAGTGGCTAGTTTTGGCCATTTAAATGGCTTATATGCATAATTTTTGTTGTTATAGACCAACCTAGCACTTCCATCAGGGACAGTCAAAGCTTGGAATCACTGTCAACTTTAGCTGAGTGAATGATTATAATTTTAGTGGTTCAAAGTGGGAAGGCTTTGGACTTTGAGATTAGGAAAGAAACATATGTAAACTGCTTGCAACACTAAGAAACAAGATGTAACATCTTGCCCTAGTAGCCGCTCATTCAGCATGTGAAGTCAATTCATTAGTCCCTACTTACAGATGTCCATAACCAGCTGGAAAAGGAATCCACCAGAGAAAAATGAGATTGATAATTGGTTATGTGATAGCTACTCCGAAGCTGATACTATGAGCTTGGCGCTATAATTAGCTTTTGTTTGTTGAAAAACAACTGTAAATTGAAAGAGTGTTTTGATTTACGAAAGGGGTCTGAGGTGAATAAAGCATAGACTACTGATAAAAGAAAGATGCCTCTAACCTATGCAAAAGGTGTTTCATAATTATGATTTATAAATGATTAGAGGCAGTGGTGAACGTGGGATGAGCAATATAGATTCTCGTCTGTTATCTTTGGTGAAAGAGACAAGGACATGGTGACAGATTGGTGTATGATATGAACAATCATCAAAGGTTGATTGAAGCCCACAAGACGCACAAAAAGACACCAGGTGGGCCATTAGAAAGCTTCCTTTTTTTTCTCTCTCCCTGGAGAAGAGCCTGGTAATTCTTGCAATAATAGAGCCCCGATGCATAGCTCTATTGACTTGGTTATAAGATGTCCTCAAACAAACTCAACACATTGCTAATCCAAGGGGAATTATAAAAAAAATTGAAGTTCAGAGACTGCGGTTGTTGCACGAAGCTTGGTGTCCTTCTTTGATTTGATTCGGTACTATAATAAAACACTCTGAAGCCGATACAACAGAAAGGATTCAATTATCAATAGCTTGTGGACCTTTCTTGAGGGCCAGCTCTGATTACTATGTCTCCCGCAACGGGATTGAGATTTATGTGGCACTACCAGACAGATAAACTTGGTGTTTAGCTTGATAATGTTTGCTTATGAACAGTCATTATCTGATGACACCAAGTGGGTAGGCCAAAGGTACTGCCTAAGAAGAGCTAAGTGGTGTATTCTTGGCACATTACGTACGCATGGAAATGGACCCATCGTTTCTTTTGGGACCCTCTGGATATAGCTTTAGCAAACAGCATGATGACCATGAGCATCTATACGTATGTCTCATTGTTAAGGACATCTTGGAAAGCAATCTGATTGACTTCTATTGGCCCATCATAGCTGCTATTTGTTACAGAAAAAAAGTACTGTCTGGGACACAAAGTTTGGTTTCTAGCTACGGTCTAATTTGAATCGTATCAAGTTCTCAGCCAGCTCACTCATTGCTGCAAATAGTCCAGGAGATTTCCATTTTAACTTCCGAGTTGTGTCTTGCTACAAAGGGCTTGTTATGGTTTGTAAGCAGCAGGGGGGCAGGAACAAGCCAAAGAGCGAAAGAAATGACCTGATCAAGAGATTTCCAGCTGGAAAGAGCCGTGTTTAACGGATCCTGTCTATCGTGCATTCAGAAACAAACACCCAAGGCAGAGATGTAGGATCCCAACTCTTCTTGCCCTTTTAGGTCTTGCAATATTCTATGTCAACTTTGGCTTAATTGGTTTGCAACTTTGTTTGGAGATCAGACAAGCTAAAACACTAATCTATACTCACAAACCATAGTGAAAGCAATTGAAGAATTGAAAGAAGCTTCTTTTAAATCCTGCAATACATCTAAACTTGGCCCCATCCATCTCTTTCATCCCCCTCCACTTCATTTCTTGTCTTTTTAGCTCACTAATATAGAAAGAGAAAGAAACAAAGATGGAAACTTTAGAAACATATCGTGAAAATAGTGTATTTAAAAATAGTAGAGAAGTGTCTAAAATCCAACACAATTATAATGCTGAAGAAGCCTATTGGCTTCTCTAAGACCACTAAAGTAAGCACCATGAGTCGTAGAGTAGTGGGTTCTATGTGTAGCCTCCCCCGCAAATAGAACTTGGAGTTGTAGAGAACCAGCAGATTCACAATTAACAATCGTTGGCAATGGCTCAGCCAATGAGTCCATATCATCTCCACTTGATCCGACTGCTATATAACTGTAGGACCCCAAGAACAGAGGATTAGTACCCCATTTGCTCCTCAAAGCCTTTGTGAAAAGAACTTCACTTTGGATTGAAGTTCCGTTAGAATCCGCATTCTTATTGCGCAATTCATGGGGTGTATAATTCACTTGCTTGTAGAATTGCGGTAATACATTTGATACAGTTGCTGAAACCCCATTAATAATATCTTCATCACTGAGGGACTCAAGCTCAAGGGCTTCTTTCCCAGCAAACCAAGATAGCAACACACTAGACTTTTTATAGATTGGACATAAAGAAGCCGTCTTCCTCATCCACCATGGTATATTTTTATCTCCCAATTCAGAGTCCGGTTTATGAAAAGCCATCTGCAAAAATGGGAATTTTTTCCCCTCCTCGTCTCTTCCGACAAAGCTTGAATTCATTTGCAAAAACAACTTGTTAACTACACCAAATCCAAGTCTTGAGATGGCCTCAGTCTTGAAAGATGGGAGAGGAGGGCTGAACATACCTGAAGCATTGCCATTTTGAGCTTTAAGTACCCCAAGGGAGACTGTGACTATAACATGATCAGCAGACATAACCGAGCCATCGCAGAAATGTAGTTTCACTGGCCTATTAGCGTGACCATTTTCAGCTGACTGTTGAGCTTCAGGTTTCCACTCGATTTTTGTGACCTTGCGGCCCAATTGGATTATACCATCAGGTAGAACAGAAGCTAATGACTCGATAACACTTGAATAGCCTTTGGCAATGGTGATCTCTTCACCAGGACACATTATGTACTCCCTTTCTGCGTCGAAATCGAGAGATAGGATATCATCAACAGAAGTGTAAGTCCTTTGGGTGCTCTCATGAATGCCAAAGATGGCTTCTTCAAGCAACTTTCTGCTCCAATTACCGCAACTTTTGACCTCTTCTTGATCTCCCAGAGAATCCCAATAAGCATCAAGGCCCTGTCTAAGGAAAGAACCAACACTAAGCTTACCGAGAGGTCCACCTCTTGTCATACTAATTTTGTGAGCTTTAGCGGCTAGTTCAAAATTTTCACTCTTTTCACTACCTTCTATCAATTTTCCTTGAGCATAGTCCATAAAGTTCTTGAAAAGAGTGGACAAGAAGTCAACAAGAGAAGCATTAGGTTGAAACCCACCTTCAGCTACGGTCAATGGTTCTTCCAAGAAACCGTCCATGCATTCCCACGGCTGCTCAGACTGGAGTGAATGAATTTCTTGAGCAATCTTATGAACTGGGCTGCCTCCAATGCCATGGATCCAAGTTGCACCCATTTCGATCCTGTCACCACCGAACTCCGAAGTGTTAATCCTGCCACCAATTCTTGTGCCACCTTCCACAACACACAGCTCAAAAATGTTTCTTGAACTAGTGCAAGTATAGAGCTTGTTTGCAGCTGTAAGACCCGCCATTCCTGCTCCAATTATCACAATCCTTGGCTTCTTGGCCGCCATTATTTCCTTCTTGTTAGATTCACAAGCACACCGAGGAAGAAATATAATCTATATCAACTCAAACAGAGGAAACAATGATAACAGAAGAAGAAACAGTGAGGTGAGGCAGAATTACTGAAACGAATTCCTACTTATAGGCGAGGCTTATGCGGTTCTCGAGTTTCTTTGGGGTCTCTTTCCATACGTACAGACAGGTCTTAACGTGTTTTCTTTGTCTTTTTTCGACAATTACAAATTACAATGAAGGGTTTAATAAATAAAATATTTATATGAGTAACTTAATTACGTTAATTACGGTTTCATCACTCCTCCTTTTTAATGACCAACTATGGGAACAATTTTTTTTTATACAAGGGAAAAAAAACTAAGAAAAACAAAAAAAAACTCTCAATTTCGGTGCTTCTTAATTCAGAGCGCGAGGATAAAGCACTCTAATCATATTATGGTACAGTGCGTCCCGAATAATTATCGGCGGTTCCTGTAGATACTGCAGTCCTGGCCTTGAGAGGGCTGTTAAGTTAGCTAGTTGATCGGCATATTGGTTCCCTTCCCGATGGATATGTTATAATTGAACCTTTCAAATGGGGTGAATCAACTCTTAGATACCTGTCAACAAAAGATAAATGTCAGACGTAACTTTATTAGAAGTGGAGAGAACATTAATAACCTCTAGCAAATTCACTTCAAGTACTACTTGTCGATATCCTCGATCCTATGCCAGTGTAAGCCTTAAATGGACCCTCGATAGTTCTGCCTCCAGGGGTACACCCATGCCAATATTCTATATTAAAACCTCCACACCAGTGACCTAGGCTATTCCAAAGCAGCCCTCCAGCTGTCGCCACGTGGGATCTTGTGCTGAGATAATTACGTGTATGGAATGGGACAATGTTTTTGTTTTTTGAAATTTTAGAATGGGACAATTTACTAAACAAAAGTATCTTAATAAGATTATAAATAAGAGAGAGGTAAAGAAATAAAAAATTTAAAAAGAAGAGGAAGAGAGAGAGAGGGAGAGCAAAAAGAGAAAAAAGAGAGGAAGTGATAACAAGATAAATAAAATAGAAAAAAAGAAACAAGAGGAGTATTATCAACTTTTAATATAACAAATTATATTTTAAAAAAGTAAAGAGGAGGATCCTCTTTATACAAACAACTACCTCAAAAGCTCTTCCATTTATTAAACTGGAGCCAAAAGACAACTAATTATAATTGAGCTTCTACCCTTCACTAATAGTCTATTTAATTTATTATATTAATTTAATATTAAGTAAAGTATATTTTCAAATCAAAATTTTGTTTAATTTTATCATATTTAAAAATTATACTAATTAAACACACATCATTTTAATTTATCACGAATATAATTTATTGTTTATTTTATTATTGATATTGCTGAAATAAAGGTTATGTAATTAATTTCTATTTGGGAAAACACAAACACAATGTATACAAGTCTTATAGTCCGGGAGATTTATCCAAAATTTTCTTTTTTTTCTTTTTTTCAAAAGATTGTTTTCATAGACACGGGTATATATAAAAAATAAAAATTAAATAATAAGTTTAAGTATAATGGGGAAAAGTAAGGTATTATGGAAATATTGGTTACTTTTGGATCAATGTCTCTTTGGTTTTGGATGCTTTTGAAGTGTCCAACCAAAAACTCGTTATGAATATCCTTTAATGAGGGCGTCTGATTTTGTACCCATCATATGCTTTATCAATCCGAGGAGCAAAAGAAGCTTAGATTGGGCCTGACAGGTTACGTGCGCGTTATTTGGCTCTTCGAGAACTTCAAACCATACGAGCGTGAGAGAATCCTTAGATAAGGTTGTAGGAGAAAAGATCTTTTGTCTAATATTATTTTATTTTATTCTGTCTTATAGAATTTTAATCATTTATTTTGTGGGACTTATGCAAAATTTATGCGGGATTCACATAAATAAATGGTTGAGATTTATTAAATACAATAAGATACCATAATATTAGACAAAAAATCTAGACTCGAGTTACAAAGGGGTGCTGTTGTAAGAGCTCAAAGACTCTGTGCTATTGAATGCTTTGAAACTAGATGACCCACCTTCAACATTCCATAGCAACATTTTATTATTATTATTCAATTGAAAAATAAAAATAATTATTTAATTTAAATAATACATGCATCTTCTCACCAATTTAATATACCCTTCGATTTTTAAAATAGCAACGGAAACGTATTAAATTACAATCAGCTACATTTTAAGACTTCAGTGGAATTAATGTGCTGTGCTGATGTAAGTCACTCCAAACCACTGTCAAATGTATAATCTTGAACCGACTGCCAAAAGGCCCTGAAGCTGTACTAATGATGGGGATGCCAAAAGATGCATAAAACGTTGACAATGCCTTTCACCTACCTCACATGTAATTTTGCCCACCAACTGAACAAGTCATTAGTCGTCATCTGCCCATTTCCATGGAGCGGACAGAGTAATTTGGATGACCCAACATATTCTTAAAAAGTACATCAAAATTAAACAAAATATAAAGCTTGCACATCATCATGAATTATCAAAGCAGGATTTAAGGATCCAGGTGATTAATCATCCCATTTGTCTTTTTATCGACCGACTCCATCATGTCATGTGCACGTTCGATGCGTATGATTTTATGGGACATAAATTATAGCTAGCCCAAGCTTTCCGTTGCAACTTGCAATTTGACCTTTTCATTATATCACTCGATATCGGTCTATTTAATAAACCTTTAAATAGACATAATACTTTATAAATATTATAATTTAAATCAATCATTTTATAAATAGCCGTATTTTCAACGTCTTTTTTCGTTAACAAATTTTATCGTTAAATAAGCTTACAGACAGAATGTATACAAATTCTGTCGGTAATTTTCATTGCTAAACTTTATTTTTCTTGTAGTGTAAGATGGTCTCGCCTTGATTTGTTTTGTTTATTCCTGAATTGAATTTGATATTGATGAATATTTACTAAAATGTGTACTGAATTTCGGACAATAATTGTTCTAGGCGTTAGATGCATATGAATATTATTGAAAGTGCTACCTGTATGTGAATGAAAATGACTAATTGAATTTGATATGAACTGATTGTGTTCTGAATTTCGAACATGAATTGTCTGAGGAGTTTTATACTTAGGTATGTATTGGAAGTGTTATAAATTGTTGCGAAACTTTGTATGATATTTGAATTCTCAACGAAAGTTGGATGTCGAACTTAAATCCGATGATTACGAGATTCTTATTATGCATCATTTGTGATTGTTATACATGGTAAATTCTATAATTTATGCATTTCATAAAATAAATGCTCAGATAAAGGCATTGTAATTAGAGTAGTCAATTTGATAGAGCTTTGAGCTCGATTTTTTGCACGTAGAGCTTTGCTCTGTGATTTCTATCTACACATAGAGCTTTGCTCCGTGATATATATTTCTGATTGAGCCCAATGAGCCAGTATTTGTATTCGTATGTGAAAGGTATTCGATCACAACAATAATAACGAATGTGAAGTCTCATAATTTTGTTTAGTCGGTAAATTTACCAAAAGAAAATAAAATTTTGCCAGAAAATTACCAACATGTTTAGTTTTTCAGTCGATAATTAGCTACAGAAAAAGAATTTGAGTCAGGAAATCCAATATATTTTACCTACGGAAATGGATTTTCCGTCGGTATATCCAATATATTTTACCTACGAAAATGGATTTTTTATCAGTAAATTTGCTAAAAACTATTTTTTAAAATTTACATGTAAAGTGTTCAGTTTCTCTGAAAGCCACCATAGAGAGAACTTTGCTAAATCTCTTCGTACTAATTGTAGCACTTATTATATTCTGGTTCTTGTGCAAAAGTTAAGAAAATAATTCATACTAAAGAACTGAAATTATGAAATTTATACTAAAAAAGAATTGAAAATAAAGAACCGAAACTATTTTTTCAAAGAACAGACATTTCATCAAACACCTTACATGCATGTGAAATTTATCTCAACATCACAACTAAAATCACGTCTTGTCCCTTCTATCACTAACATTTATACTTTAAAGTTATTTTTCAATCACAAAATATACAAATAAACGATAGTAATCAAATATCCAAATTAACTTTAATCCAATATACGAAAAAAAAAACACATGATGATAGTTGCAAAAATACCTCCACCTAAGGACACAATGACACTGAAGAAGACAACGCCGACGAGCAAAAAAGAAGTCCACAATAGAGAAATCGGAGAGAAGAAAGTCGATCGAAGAGGAGATGCAGGAAGAAGGAAGAAAAAGACACAGGTGGGGGGAGATGTCGGGTGAGTTTAAATTTAAAAAGATTTTACCAACGAAATTTACCGACGGAAATTTTCATAGGTAAATTAAAAAAAAAATTATTTTGCCAATAATTCTCGCCTTTCTACCGACGGATATCTTATACCGTCGCTAAATCTTTTATTGACGGGAATCTTGTACCATCGCTAAAGTCCATCGCAAAATTTACCGGGATAATTTCCCTCCATATTTAGCGACAGATATCAATACTGTCACTAAACGAAAATTTCCCTGTCAATTTTACCTACGGAAATGGATTTTCTGTCAAAATTTGCTATGGTATATTTTTCGTCGCTAAAGTCTATCGTAAAATTTGCCAGCATGATTTCTCTCCATATTTAGCGACGGATATTAGTATCGTTGCGAAACGAAAAAATTTTCGTCAATCTTACTTACTAAAATGAATTTTCTGTCGATAATTTGAAACAGTTTATTTTTCGTCGATAATTTTTCGTCACTAATTCTTGCTTTTCTTATAGTGTTAGGTTACTCACAGTATACTCCAATATGATATTGCCTGTATATCACAATTTTGTATAAATGTATAAGTCTTTCTTTATGCACATAAATGTATAGACAATATGTACAATGCATGTTTAATAACAATTTCAGGTATCTTATCAAGATTTTGTCACCATATCATTCTTATAGCAAAACCCTCATTAATATAATTTGTACTTAGGGTTTGAACCATAATAAAACAATGTAAAACTAATTTCATAACCCAATTGATCATTTCAGATTTTTTTCTCATAATATGCTTTCGGGTCAACTTTACATAATTATTCTGATAAGGTAAATGACAAAATTAGGCAACACTTCTTTCTATAAAGTTGTTCTCCAATGTCTTAAGTTTCTAATGATAGTAAGATCATACAATTTGATTCATTATTTTATGAGTTATACTCAAAACACCACAGATTATGTACATTTGAAATTTTAGCTAATGCATGGTCGTGCATTCAAGTTGTACACCTCATATCTCTCAATTCCAATATCCAAAAATTGAAAACTTTATCCCTATCAAAAGCTAAGAAAATAAACTATAACTTTGTGAAGACACCTTTGTCCGAGTCAGTCTATATCAATATAGTTTATTCAATAACAATAGGACTTGATTGCTATCCCTAGTAGTGCTACTGCTTAAGCCAAGACTTACTTTCAAGACCCTTAAGGACATAATTAAAATTCAATTTCTTCTTAACATTTGTAGAAAAATGTCTCTAGTTCAATTTAAAAAAAGAATCATTTCATTTGGAAATCTACAGATCAAAATATAGCCAAAATACCAAAGCATGTTTAGTAAAAATATTCCAGTTATCAAATTCCAGCATACCTCAGCATTTTCATCCTAACACCCCCTTTCGAGATAATTTTGCATGATCATTATGACAAAGAAAATGGTGTATTTCAATAACACTTTCTTTTAGACAATTGTTTCACTATATTTCCAGTTTCTAATAACACCAAACTTGTACAACTTGATTCAATATACTGAAAGTTATACCTAAAACAATTCAGACTGTTTTTAAACTATAACAGAATCCCTAACTCTACTTCCAGCCAAATTTTGAAATGTTTAGAGATAGAATTAACATTCGACTTCTTTAAGAAATTTGTAGACATATGTCTCTAATTTATTATGAATCAATAATCAATGTATTTGGAAATCTATAGTTCAAGATATATCAAAATATCAAAGTCTATTCAATGAAAATTCTCCAGTTCATAACATTCCAGCATACATCTTCACTAATATATCATGCATTTCAGTCCAATTCACACATCATTCTCAAACCATTTAACATGTCATAAGCACTAATCTTTTACTTACTTGTTCAACTCTAATCTCAGATCAAAAAATCACTCCAAATCAGTACTCCAAACATGCAGAATCATCACACATTTAAGATGGAATTAAATGACTTTCAGCTATGATGAAACAATAATAATCAGCTAGTTCTTTAGCTATTTTGTGGTAAAAACATGTATTTAGTGTGGTAATTTAGCTTAGCTTCAAGAAAAACACAAGAAGGGGAAGATAGAAGTAAGTTTTGGCGGTGAGAGATGAGAAGAGAAGAGAATGAGCTTGGTTGAAACAAACATTACACCTAAGGTGCTAGATGTCACCATATTATTTCAACATGTGTCCTTAAGTATGTAAGTCACTTATCTCTTCCATGAGCTACCAAATGTCACCATTTAATTAGTCCATATGTCTCCAAATTATTGGTCTACATGTCACATATTAATTAGTCCAATTGTCATTTACTTACTAGCCCATTTGTCATACATTTAACTATGCCAAATGTCACTTAATTTTAGGCTTAGTCATCCAAATTTTCATGTATCATTTTATCCTACCATTTGGCATTTGTCATAGTCCAAATGTACCTCAAATTTACCAAAAATTTTGAAACAATGTTAATGGTCTCGAAATAAATTTTTAACGCAAATAACTCGCAATTCACATTTTAATTGCATTTTTATCAATTATACTCAGAAAATGTTAATGAATGCATGTACAATTATATTTATGTGCAAATATGTGCATGTCATATTTAACGAAAACATGAAGTACATTTCCTAATTTATCAGTATTTTTTCATAAATCACAATTCTAGCCTTAACATGGGTAATAAGATGTTACAAAAACGAAAAGTTAAAGACTAGAGCAAGGGAGAGTAAAGCATGAAGTGTGAAGACGAGAGCGACAGAGACAAAGATATTTCGGTCGTCAACATGATAATCTTTATTTCGAAATACCCAAAATAGGTAAAGATAAGGTTATGTTATCTTTAGCTATTCCCTAACTTTGGGAAATAATTAAACCCAGAAATAACTATTATAAATTTCTTTCTCTAACCAAACATAAGAATAGATAATTTTGAAAAATACCAAAAGAATATTTATTCTGTTGAACCAAATGTGCCCAAAGTAGGTTGCCTGTGCTGTAGTCTGTTATCCGGTGTCTTTAAGTTTCATGTAAAAGGCAGGGAGGATGTATGGAGTGGAGCATCAAACATCACATCATAGTCACATGAAAAATTTGTTAGAAAGGTGTGGATATTTTTGTCCACTTTAGTCACGTCAGTTAAAACTTTGATTTCATTGATTGCTCTTAGTCTAATGGAGTGGAGACATTCTTACTCAAGTATGCTTTTTAAGATTGCTGGCCAAAACGAAAAAGGCCATGTTGTTGACGTAATATGTCTAATTATTAACCAACGTTGGGATTGGATGGTCCAATTCGTGTTTTTTTGTCCCGGTGCTTAACTTAACTTCGGCCATGTTTGTAGTCCATTAGGATCAAAATTCACAATACAAAGATATTTGGATGTAAAAAGAGATTGTAAGGGGATCATCTATTTTTATTATTCTGCGTATGTTCTAGAGATAATTTAAAAACAAAAGGACAAGGTATTTGAGTTGATATTAGACAATCTGTTTCTTGTCCTAAAAGGTGAAATTGTCCATCTCAAACATCCCCATATTCCGACCCAATATAATAATAAGGAGGTAAATCATGGTTTGATCTAATAAATAACTTCTCAGCGAACGGCCTCTTGCTATTATTACCTGTTGCTTTTACTTTTGTATCTATCATTAATTGTAATAATTTGATTGTGATAGAAAAAAGTTCTTTCTTACTTTTGAATTGATTTGATTTGTCCTTCATTATATAGCCTCGAATAACTTTTCACTTTATCTGGAATTGGATGTAAAAGAGGAGGAACAGGTTCTAGATCTTAAATCTCTTTTTGGCCTGTCTATCAAATTAGTACGTTTAAACATAAATTAAAGGTTAAATATAATTTGTTTTTCTTTAATCATACTAGCAACAACTTATCTCATTTCTATCTAATCAACAATGATTTACCAACAATTCAATAAATAAATCAAAATTTACCATCTACTTCACAAATCAAGTCCTATGCAAATTTATTATTACCCTATTAAGTTTTTTTTTTGTAATATAAATTTCTGACTCATGTTGAGGTCCGATTCAATCCAAGGCCCTGATTTAAGCAAAACCATATCTGTTGACTAATTTTTTTTTTAAAAAATAATTTATGGTCAAATCAATCTGGGCCGCATTAGCCACGATAGGGCGTAGGATAGGGCCCGAGATAGTAGGAGTTGTCTAGGTCCGGTTTGGCCCACTGCCATCCTAGGTAAAATTGTCCAATTATCTCACTAATTTTGTGAACTAGTGGGCTTAGCCACGATTCAATTTGTTCTTATGAAGAAGCTGTTGCCTGTCTATCTCTCCGTATCCACGCATGAATCGATACACTAATTACTCAAGACCCATCAAGAGAACTTCTACTTGGGCCAGATCTTTTAATTGACAGACCCCGACCACTGCGATCCCCGGGGGTTAGGGTTTTGGATATGCAAGGCAGTGCAGGTCAGTTGTCCTGCGAAAGTTTTGTGCTTCAGCTTCTAAGTTCTTGATTTGCTACGCGCTTGGCTTTGTTGGCGTTTGATTCTGTCTAATTCTTCTTGTTTGAAAGCTTAATCATCATACAGTCTCTAAGTGCATAGTTAGTGTGAGAGGATTAACTGTTATATGGATACACGATTTGAAACTATTGTCATTTCTTGTGAAATGCCTACTTTAAGTATATTGGTAAAGATTCCGTGGTTTGTTTGAGCTGAGCAGTCAACATATTTTCGGGTATTGCTGCTAATGCTAGAGAGGATCATGCTATTAAGTACTGTAGTTAGAGTTGCAGTATTGGCATCTGTGGGTAGATATTGGGTTTAATCAAAGCATTTATGCGGTGCTATAGAAAAAGTATTGCCATTTCCCCATCAAATTTTGACCTCCCCCAAGTTTTGGTGTAGTATCTGTGTCCTTTATGCTTGATGATTGGAGGACACATAAATGTTTGGTGGTTGCTTCTATATTAAGATATCCGAGATGATGTAACATCGTTGAACTAGCAAGCTAAGTAGAAGAAACAAATCTGCAAAAGTTTTCAAGCTAAAAATTATCCAAATCCACTGTTAACTGATTTTATTCCTTTTCAAAATAATACTTGCAGAGAAAATGCTTTACTTACAAAAGAGAGAATGAAACCCCCCAGGAAGCTACTTACTACCTGTATGAGAGTATCTGAGGACTAAACATTTTAAACTTACAAGTGTAGTCTACTATGATTTATGCAGCTCTTCTGACAGTATAATAGCTTGTCTATGTACACGGCATCTTTGCAACTAGTTTGCAGTCTGTGTTTGGCTTTGCCAATTGCATCATTATTATATACTTTGGCCTCCTGTGGTTCTTCTCACTAAAGAAATTCCAGATGGATCACCACCCACTTCTTCAAACACAACCAATGAGTTTCCGGTTGATCTGAGCCATGAACGTGGAACATGGTACCTGAAATTTATTAGAGTATGAACAAATTCTCAGTAAATTTGATAGGTTTTTTTTTCCCTCCAAATTGATAGTCCTGCATTTATCCTACCATCTTTGTGAAGGCTCTCCACAGTTTGTTCGACATTTGTCCTCTGTGAAGTATCCAGCATAGTTGCAAGTGTCACAATTTCCTTGAGCTATGTATGCAGGCCAGTGACGTCCTATACTCCTTCCATTTATCCATATCTGACCTTTTCCCATGCTACCCATGTCTAATGCTAATGGATCGTTACCTTCTGGTGCAGCAAAATTTGTCTGGAACAGTAACATAACAATGGATTCTCAGGAATTTCGGGGGAAAAACAAGAGAGTTAAACCGTTGGCCGTCACAGAACCCTCACCTTGTACCAAGTTAGGGGTTGCTTCTGAGCCATTGACAATCCTTGTGTCCAATCAACAGATGAACTCCCACCATCAGTGTACAGGTTTGTGGTTTCTCCTTTAAGACCTATCTGCTCAGAGACGTGGAAGCTAATCATGGTCCAGCTTGTTGTGGACTCCAGGAAATTATCATCACACAAGAATTATTTTAGGATCTATGCCCGTTTACGTTGAAGACGGACACAATGCCAAATAATTTCCCCCCTATGAATGCAAAATGCCCTCGATTTCTTTCTATATTTTATTTGTTGGTGTATAGTTCAAGGCATCAGCTTTCTTAAAGGGGATGTTCAGGTTCCATCTAGGAGAGGTTTGAGGACTGTTATGGAAACTAACCTTGTAAGTCCATACATTTCCTGTGAGGTTTCTTGTACCCCCATTCAGCCCTTCCAATAAGACTGGACCTAGAACCCCAGTATTCCACGTTTCAAAGTGCAGGCCGACATTCTGAGATGAAGTAAATGAATACAGACTGTTAGCTACTGAAGTTCGAGTTGCAGAGCCCAGGAACAAAAGACAAAAAGTGGACTGACCGCAAGGCCCACGGCCACGCTTAATAAAGAAATCTTGTTGACACCAGCTCTCAAATTAACATACTTCTTAAACGTTAACTTGGGGTTCTTTAATCCTCCATAAACCATTCCTGCAATACAAATAATCTCACAAATTATGGCCAGACTGAAGTTCTTATTAATAGATAGAGATAAGCAAGTCATTTATTCCATCCACCACCTGCTAATTGACCATTTATGAAAACATGCAAAGCATGGCCAGCTGAAAAAATTGTGAGGAGGGGCCACTGTCCGCCGTGGAGAAATGCTTCGCGAGAATCTATGTTAACACTGAA
Source organism: Erythroxylum novogranatense (assembly GCA_029891385.1). Taxonomy (NCBI): domain Eukaryota; kingdom Viridiplantae; phylum Streptophyta; class Magnoliopsida; order Malpighiales; family Erythroxylaceae; genus Erythroxylum; species Erythroxylum novogranatense. The sequence continues at coordinate 28,507,654 of CM057227.1, read as the reverse complement.
TGGACAAGATATAAAATCAAAGTGTCAACAACAAAAACAAGACTGATCGATCATATTGACATTCATATACTTACTCCACCATGTACCACAAATAATCCGTGGTATCCCAGGTCATACTTATTTGCTCCACTAACCCCTGCTTTGTAAATGTTCCATCATCATCAGCAGAGGCAACGTCTTCAATGTAAGACTGCCAAGAAAATTGACCACCCGCTGCTACCATCTTCCCTTGATTGCTTTGGGAGCCCAGCTGCAACCAAAACTCACTTCACATGAGCATTCATTAAGAAACCTTCAAAACCAAGTAGCAGCTAACGTCTTACCCTTGCAGTGTTATAGACTTCGGTCTTGCAATCAGGAAGAATGCTGACAGACCAACGTGGCAAGTTGTACTGCTTATTTCCATAGGTCACTCGCACAGAGTTTGCCGTGTCATAGTTTGCTAAGAAGGCTGCACATGCTGATTTTGAGCTGAAGACATGAGCCTGAATAATCATTGGGTTCAGGGGTTGAATTGACACAAGCAAGCACAGGTTTTAAACGAATACGAGAAACTTCCATTCAGTATATGCCTTAGAGCACTTATGATCTCGGATGAAATATTAATTCAGAATGAGCCTTACCTCCTGCTTGTCACCCAGTTTTATCAAAGTGGGATCTACAGCGACTAAAGCAGGTTCACAGAGCTTAATTGCTTTATGCAAATCCCTCAGATGTCCCCATTTTGGTTCTCTTGGAATTCCTGGAGGCAAAATAGACATCACCTCTCATGTCAGGCGGATTTATCATTTAAATCTTTGCACCTGTGGCTGTCCACTTCATAGTTGGTAGTTAAAGCTTTTAATTGCTACAAAGCGGTGATTGGGAGGTGGATAGATAATTCACCCCCTCCTCAAGGGAACGTACCATATTCATCAATAGGCGCATCATAATCGTAGCTAGTAGCAATGAAGGGACCACCAGCAGTTCTTTCAAAGTTGGTTCCTCCATGGTACTGCAGACGAGGAAAAAAAAGCAGAATTTAAGTCAATCAATCATCATATAATCTTGTACAAAGACTAAGATGAAGGAGAAGCTACGTAACTTACCATATAGTAATTAACAAATGAACCACCATTCTGTATAAACCTAGCCACTCCAAATGCCATATCTTCTGCTGGCCTATGAGGAACTGCACCGCCAAATTCTGTGTACCTGATCCCAAGACAAAAATGCAAATTGCTCTTAAGCATTCCAACAAGTACAAGAAAGAAAATCAAACAACCAAAATAAAAAACAAAAAAAAAAAATTAGAAAGGGAAAATAGAGAAGCCAATGCGAAATAAAAAAAGCTCTTTTAACTATTCACTCATCTTTGGTGTGACTTACCAACCAGTCCAGGCTTCTGTCCATATTTTGGGTTTATAGTCCATATTTGGTTTGAAATTCTCACAGTAATATGCATTGCAGGTGTCTATCTGCACATGACAAAGACACCAGTTTGAGTAAACACAACAAGAACCAACAAGTTATATCTATATCGTTCATTTTACAACAAATTGACCTATCCTAACAAGTTAGTGCAGAATCTTCACCGTGCTTGATCTAAAAAGCTATCAGGAGACATAACATCGGTTTCTTCAACTACAATCCCAAAGTACTAGAAAATTATGAATAAAGCCAAAACAGAGGAGACTAGTGCCACCCTGGTTCAGAAAGGGAAATCGGACCACAATATTCAAACCGAGAATAAAGAACCATTTAAGGCCCACCTAAGTAAACAGTATATTGTTATAATAAACGCCACACTCCAGAGAGAAAGCTTCAGAGTTAGAAACCGACACCACAGAATAGAGGTAAAGAAAAAGATTTTAGCGGAATTACTTACAACAGGGTCAGGTGCATCTTCTTGTTTGCACATAACCCATGGAACTCCTGTGCCAAGCCCCACTGCCATGTCAGCTGCCCATTTTGTATAAGCTTTACCAGGAGCACCAATTTCCCATTCTACTGGTCCATATTCATTTTCTATCTATTAAACCAAATAAGATAATCAGTGAAATGATGACAAAGACAGCCACTTTCTCTTATAAAATAATGAAAACGTCCCTCCAACTCTCTGACCCGTGTTCTTGAGTGTTGAACCAATCAAAGGAGAAATATAATATAGAATAAGCATAAGCAAACTAAGGATACAAGGATCTTATTTTCCTTACCTGAGACAGGATTATTGGTCCTCCCTGAGACTCGAACAACTTTTCTGACTTCATCATGCCTACAATTTTCTCTGTGAACTTTTGCATTGCCGCCTTCATCGTTATAATTCAAATATTATGTCAGTTCATTTTGATTAATCATACTGGCAATGACGAAAGATTGGAGAAAAGAGTTACTGAAAATGGCAACAGAAAATTCCAGGTAGAGCAACCTTGAAAGGCTCGTTATCAGTTCTGAAAGAAATTCCCGGAACGTATTTAAGCCAGACAGGGAAACCCCTGAAAACAGATCACAAAAAACAGAGCTCCTATTAATAAAAAATAAACGGAAACAACGAAAAACTATAGTAAAAGATAGAAAATGAACGACTGGAAGTGATAGGTCCAGAGTTGGATAAAGCTACAAAATTCATAAGTTACGTCTTACCCGAGGTTCCATTCACCACAAATGTAGGGACCAATCCGGAGATGAACATAGAGGCCTGCTTGTTGAACCAGCTTGACGAACTTAACCAAATCATACCTATCCCCGAAGTAATACTACCATTTTTTTATTCATTTTCCGGCACAAGAAAAGAGAATTCTGATGAGTTTTGGCGGAAAAAATTCGTACAAACTTGAAGGAAACGTGCGAAAATAAATTATTGGAATAAAAAAACAGAGTGCTGCTTTGAATTACTTTTCCAGGAGAAGGCTCATGCCCGTTCCAGAAAACATAGGTTTGAATAACGTCCAAACCTCCATCTTTTGCCTTCTGGATAAGATCCGGCCACATCTGCAGCCACCACGAAGCAATAGAACAGAGTCAAGAAACTTAACCAATTGCTAAAAAGAGAGTGTTAGAAGAAAATGAAACAATCCCATTTTTCAGAAATTGGAAATAAATCAGAATGAACTGCATTGGACTTATTGCTACCTCAGGAGTGCTTCTGGGGTAATGAATGGACCCAGACATGAGAATCCTTCTATGTCCATTGATTATGATTGCTCTATGGTCATATGTTACAGAAGCTGAACAGCATGAAGACAACAATACCAGGAACATGGACAAGCTGGTCCCTAAAAGGTTCCACATTGAAGCTCTTACTGAACCCATAAGTTGGTTTTTCTCTGACAAGCCAAAGCAACAGAGTTTAGTTATTGTCTGTGTATCCAAATTTCAAATGTATTAGAAACACTTCAAAAGACTGGGAAAGACAGAAAGAGCCCACGCAAATATTCCTTTTTCTATTCTTTCTGGGACAGAAGAAAAGGGAAAAAAGATGCGAGCTTGGGAGAGATTACGTGAAATTATTGTACAGGATTTGTTGGGCTGTGGAGTTTGGTTTAGAGCAGCAGTTGAGCAGAGGTATTTATAGAATCTGAAAAATGAAATGTGGGTCCCCTGTTGCTTTGCCTTTGTGGGGAGGCTTACCAGCAGTGACGACAAGGAATTTGTTATCTTTAAGCTTCTGATAAAGCGCAATTTCTGTTTACATTTGCGAATTTGGAATGGTAATTTTTTGTTCCAAAGTCTAGAAAAGAGTGGCCTCTTCTATTCTCTGTGTGGTTCATAGGAACAGAGTAGAGTAGGGGACAGAAATGGCCTGCCAATGCCATTTCCTTCTCTGCAATGGTTTATTGCCTTCCCTTAATTGCAACACAAAGTTCCCAATCCCAACACTCTTTGCGTTGGAGTCAGTCCTAAGGCTCGGGCCTCAGAGAGTTGCTGGCAAGACCCATCTGCACACGGCACACCCCTTACCTCACTTTTTCAACCTTTAACGATGATCCGTGAAATCTGTACGCGCAGTATTTTATTTTATTTTCAAGCAGCAATTCAAGTTAAGAGTAAGAACCTCGTTTCTTTTAAAATTATTGAATCTGGACATGAGTACCTAACTTCCAGCATTATTCTTTTTAGCTATCAGGTTATTATTACGATAGAATTGGGTTTTTTTTTTTTGAAACGAAGAAACCCGTAATTAATGTCTTTTAAATGCGTATTTAGCAAATCCTCGAATTGATGCAATAACCTACTAATTACGCCAATCAAATATTTGGCACTAGACAAAGAAAATTGACATTGCTTTGTTCGAATTGCCAGATTTTATGCATGCGGATAAAAAGATTGTATTGTAATCTTAGGCATATTTGTTTTTGTTTTCTGTTCTTTTTTTAAAATTTAATAAAAAAACTTGGTTATTAAATTTTGATTTATGGTTTTCTTTTAGTTTACTCCCGTATTTACGAAAATTATAAAAGTGATTTTATTTTTATAATCTGATTTACTATTAATTAAATATATTATGTAATTATTAATAAGAATAATAAATAATTTTAATTTAATTTTATAATTAATTTCTTAAAATAATTTTAATTTAATAATTATTAATAATAATTTATTTTAATAAAATATAATAATTTTACTGATAGTTTATTAATAAATATTATATAAGAAATTCAATTGAATAACTAATTAATTTATCTTGACACATTTTTGTTTTTATTTAAAAATAAAACCAAAAATCAAGAAACAAAAATTACAAACCACAAACAAAAAAAAATCGTCCTTAACTTATTAGGAGACTAATTATAGGGAACTAAGACATCTAGAAATTTTTGTACTGGTACGCTTGTTTCGCATGAATCACGGATTGGTAATTGTCCAATGAAGTATGCCACATCACATCCCAGTAGGAAAATTTGTCGCATCAGATACAGAATATATTTATTATCCACACAAATAAAAATAATAAAAAAGTAAAAACTCGGTTGTAAAAATTAAAAAAGATATGCAGATCAAATTAAATATGAAAATATATTATTATTTGTATTAATAATATTATTATTATTAATTTTCTCTCTCTTCTTTATTTTCTCTCTATCAATTTTTTCTTTTATTTGAGTAATTTGAAAATAGTTTATTTACTGAGTAAAAATAAGACTGTATATTATTAAATCTTCTCAAAATTTTACATGTCAACATAATTCATACTGAATATTGTTGTAGTTATTATTATCTTTAATATTAAGGAAGATAACAATATTTTACTTTTAATTTAATATGCCCAATTATATATATATATATATATTGGTTAGGTCATTCGGTATCCGATTTGAAATAGACAATGGACTAATCCAGATTTGAGATGAGTATGACCATTTTGCAAATGTATATTAACAATGAAATGAAGAAAAAAAAAGATACTGCAAATATCAAAGGAACCTTCAGAAAGATGCACAAGTCAAGTTGCTAACTTATTTGGTTGGTGGTTAAAGCTTATCAATTGTAAATATGAATATTCCATCAACTCATCTAACTCCAAGTTGCCGCGTCCGTGAACCAGATCTTCTACACATATGACATTGTTTCTTTCACTCCAAGCATTTTAGATTTGACCAATAACAAAAACCCACCTCAGATTTTCCGCCCTTTTCCTCTTTTCTCCTTGGAGTCCACAGCCACAACAACAGCCTCACTGTTTTAACTCTTAACTAAATTCCAGGCTACGCAAGCAGTGTGCACTTTTGCAATTAAACCCTCAAATCTTTATTTGGAATTATCGAATATTTTAAAAATTAAAATGATGTAATCATTTAATAGCAAAATTTTAAATTAACTAATTTTATTTTAAACTTTAACTTGTCGATTCAATTTAGTTTAATAATTTATGTTATTAAAATTGATTAATTTATTAATTGATGACCCGTAATCAGTCTTTATAAATTAAAATAAACTGATTAAATTTTATATAATAATATCTTTTAAATTAAACTTTAACATTTTATTTAAGGATATTCTTCTCCAAATTTTTAAAATTTTTACTAATTGTATGATAACTTTAAACTTTAAATTTTTTTAAAACATTGGAAATAACAATTAATCATTATAAAATTAAATTTGGCGGTTACGAGAAGAATACAGATATCACTTAAAAGACAAGCCATGTCTAAACCAAACCGGTTAGTACCAAGGGAATTACGTAGAGGGCATGCTGATTGTTACTGACAACAACTAACTGATATTAACTGATGATGATGTCCTTGAATTAGTGCTGAAGATTAGGTGATAACTGCTAAAGATTAGGTGACCCAACACTACATTTTATGTAAGTTGTGAAGGTTTGTAATTAACAGAAGTGATGTGAATGTGATCTCCTAGTCCTACGATTGAATTTGGTTCTGTTATAACATAAACACTATCTAAAACGCTGAAAATGAGTTCCATATTTTATGACTACAAACTCAGTAACATTACGTCATTGTCCACGTGTTCTTATCATCTTTGAACCGCCCAGGGAAAGTGTTGAGTTGAGGTCTGGAGGACGGAAAGCAACTGTTTTAAATGTCGTGTTACATTAAAATTACTTCACGTCTTAGTCAAATACTGGAAGGCTACGAAGGTCAATGTATTTTGTAGGTACTGTACTTTAATGTGTGCACAAATGGATCAGAGAACAAGAAAGTTTCTTCCTCTTTTTTTGTCATGGATAACCAATTCAGAACCTTTGAAAATGAGATTTATGTACTTATCCATCCGGGATTTCTAATTATAATTAAATAGTATGATATGTGGTGTGGGATTTGATGTTGAATCACATCTTTTGCTTCTGTTTATGTAATGCATTGAAGTTATATTGGGGAAGGAATCATACTTTTGTATCGATCTAATTTAAGTTCAATAATTGATGAGGAAATGGCCTTTTCAAGGCATGAATGCTTTGCCTCATCCAAACCTGAATCAGAAAATGCTTAAGACGTTTCCGTTTCCTAAATCTATCAAAAGTGGGTCCTCTATATATGTTTTGGATGAGATAGGGAGGTGAGCTGTCCCATAGTTCAACACTTTCAAACTGCCCAGATTCATGATCAATTTTTAGCTCATCTCTTTAAACGTTAGACGGCTCATGGTTGCTTGGTAGGTACTGTCTGTTCTCAGAATCCTTGCGTGTAGGACTAGAAAAGGAAAAGCATGTACCCAAGTTATAAAGTTACATTGACATTATAAAAGCAAGATTCGAGTTTGATAAACACGAGCACAGTTAATTAAACAGATGCATATTTTAGAAATATTACTTTGTTAGAGAAGGCATTCTTGCACAACCCACCCTTTCAAGCAAGGCCATCATATAGGCGGAAAGTTACCAATGACACGTTTTACTTCGCTTTGTCCTAAAACCAGCTGAACCTAAGATATATATCTTCGATCATGTAAAGGATCAAAGAAGGGCAAGAATTTCCACAAGAAAAAGGCCTAAGGTTCCTCTTTTCCCTTTTTTAATAATAAAAGATATATAGCTCCTGCAACAGGGGAGAGGAGAGGATGGCTTATATTGGATTTTTTTTTTTTTTTCCCCATCCCTCCCTTTCAAACACAAAACAAACATATGCATACAAGGAAACCACCAAAACAAACATGTGTAGCTGTCTTCTCTTTTATATATGAACAAATTAAACATGTTAATCTTTCAAAACTGACTAAGATGTTACACGATTTTCATACATAAATATTAAATTATGAAAAAGAAATACAACATTCTAATGCGTCGATCGCATGAAATGACAAAACAATTCATGTGCCTGCCGAATCAAGTTGGCTAAGGATCCATCAACGAGAACTCAAACTCCCTGATAGCAGAGCATTGGGATAAGCCTTTATTGAGGAGTCATCAGATTTTATCTTATGGATGAGTTTGCCACGTTAAGAACACCCATGCATATATAGATGGATTTCAGAATTTTTAGGGTTATACACTGCACATCCGCATTTTGTTTAGCTGGTGGGGCTTAAGTAGTTTATTTACAACACTAGAATCTTTTGTGGGGCATATTGAAGATCAATCACTCGTCTACGAGGAGGATGTGAAAGTGTTTCCCATAAGAAAAGGTTTCGCAACCCAAAACTGAACTAGGTTAACCAGCCTCACACTTAAACTTTTGAGTTAAAATAGGAAATATTAATGTCAAGAAACAAAATAGTCCAATAATAAATATTTCCATTCAATTTAAATATAATAAAATGCGGGATTAATTACAAAAAAATTTCAAAACTTAATTATAGCCTGAATTTTAAAAAATAGTAATCAAATACTCAAATTTTCAATTTTTTTTTCCAAATTTAGACATTACTATCTCTTATGAATCGATGGTTGAGAGTGGGGCTTGACTTTGGTTAGGTCATATGTTCGATTTCATGCTAGTCGCTCTTGTAAGAGCCTGGGGCAGCCGAGGTTTTACCTATAGATGGAGAACTAGTTGGGCCCTCAATGATGATGTGCGTCCGCTTGGCCCGCCTGTATGGTGATGTATCAGTTGAGCTCTCAGAGAGGTGTGCCCGCTTGGCCCACCTACAAAATTTCCTCGAGTCCAAAAAAAAAAAAAAACTAACAAGACAAGCCACATAAGATATCAAGCCACATAAGATATCAATCTAAACTCGCATGATCACAACTTTATTAAATTGAGGAGAATAAGAAGGTACCTCAAACATCAGTTTCTTTTAAGGAAGAGAGCAACAAAGGGTCCTATCTGTCTTATTTCAAGAGAAAAGCTTTGGATGAAGAACTCAAGCACTTGGTTCACGAAGCTCTCAAGAGTCACCAGTTCAGTGCTTCATCACTAGAAGGAAAGAAACAACAAAATGAAGAGACAATTTTTGAAATTACCCCACCAAAAGAAAATGAATACTCAAAAAATGCATCAAAGGTCCAATCTTTACCGGATGAGGTATTGGTATGGGGTGATTCCCCATTTCAAGGATGATAGTTTTTTTTAAAAAAAAAATGAATTTTTCATTACTATAGACAAGGGTAAAACAACATTACAATAATTTCTATGTTGTTAGCCTATGTACAAGTTTTATAGCTAAATATACAAAAAGCTACATTACAAGGAATAATTCAAAAGTAATATATTATCCGGTTAAAATTTTCATCTAGAAAATTATACAAGGATAGAGTGAATGATGTAAGTTGTTAGCAAAATTGATGTTCTAATTCACTTAATAATTTTATCAACTATCTGATACTTTCCTTCATTCGAGTTGGTATTGATGTGATTCTGTTGAATTTCTTGAGAGTAAGGGATAAAATGATAAATTAAATTGAGATTTCTTTCATCCTTTTCTTTTAATTTGTTTAATTTTACTTAATTAATTTGATCAAATTTGACGTGTACAATTCAATACAAATTATATGTATTTAAATTTACGTCTTATGTGTTTTGGCATGTTAGTAATGTTAACGAAGATATAAATATTGGGTTAGGTTTAAAAAAATTTGAAAGTTTGAAAATTTAATTATCACTTTTTAAAATTAAGATTGCAAAATTTAGTAAAGTGTGAAAATATTTTGTAATTACCCTTAAAAGGTAATATTTATTGAATGTTTCAACCATCTTATGCGTCTAGAGATCAGAAAGGAAAAACAAAAAGATTAAGAGGGACGGGGATTTGACAATAAGAGTGAATTAAATATCGGCAAAGCAAAGAGGACCAATTCAATCCAACTTATCGCAGCACCAAGACAAGACATCACAGGTTTCAAGTTTCAACGTTGTAAGTCCAACGGAACTTAAAGCAATGTCAATGTTAGGTGTATCTTTCATCGCAAAGTCTCTCTTCTTTTATAATCTAAAATAATTTGACAATGGTGTTCTTCCACCTTATAAATAACAGTTAAACAAAGAATATGGATAATGGTTAAATCTCACTAACAAGAATCAATCAATCAATGGTTTGTCCACAAATACGCCTGCGGCCGGCCGGCCCGCAGGTCAACACCTGTTGTCACTTCTTCGCCGCTGAAGGTTTGGGACTATCCTGGCGTGCTTGGACGATGAACGGGCGGCCAGTCGGCCCCAACGGTTAGCCTAATGCATAACAATTGGCACATTTGAGGAGCTGTAGGATTTTTAATTCTATATAATAATTTAGAAAGTAGGTAAACTTGTACATCAAAATTAAAAACAAGACACAAGTGAAGCCATGTTTGAAAATGAAGGATCCTTCCTGCCCTATAAATGATAAGAAAATATTTGTGCCCTTAAATATAATTATCCATCAGAAAAGACAGGACAACCGCATATTGTACTTGGATTAGGTCTGCTAACTGGAATCTTAACGAAGATAATCCTTCTGTTGTTATATCATAAATGAAATCGAAGTCTTAACTAACTTGTATTATCTCTTCCTTGTCTAAACAACTCAGATAACGAGTTAGTTTGTTGCTGTCACTGATTAGTTATGGACCGGCACAGCTTTGCTTGACACTGAAACTATTCCATGCCATTAATTTCTTTCTGTGTTGTGTATTTTGTTCAACAACCACCGCCTACTTGATTTCGATTTTCAAGGGCTGAACAAGTTTTTTGACTTGCTTCCGTGAAATTGATGGTCTGAACCTACCATCAGTCAACTGTAAATTATTATTTTTACTTGCAGGGGAAGTTGGGTGTAGACCCTGACTTCAATACCAATATGTGTGTGTTTTGTTGGACGGGGGACCAGATCCATGCTCTGTGAGGCCCCTGCCAACTGGATTATTTTAAAAAATTGGCTTAAAAATTTATTATTGAGGTAGAAATATAAGGATAGACGGAGTTATACATGAATAAGTTTCCGAGTCACGGGTCGAGAATGCTTGACCTAATAAGAAGATACAAAATGATATCATTTTATAATTTTTTTTAAAAAAAAGAAAGTTGGGTTCAACCTCGGGTTGGGGGCTAGGCAACCCTGGCTGGTTAGTCAACGAGCTACCCAACCCGTGAGTCGAGCCCGGACGAGCTAGGAGTGATTTGGGCTAGTCTAACCTGTTGTCATCTCTAAAATCTGTTTTAGCAATATAACCTTTGGTCGGGTCGACTACGCTAGGCCCAGGCTCAGTCAACGATCTACGGCCCATTCACGAGTGGGAGACTCCCATGCATATGTAAAGACTTAAACCTAATTACTGCTCCATCTATAAGGTATAACTTGGTCACAACAGAGGTACACATTATCATAACCCTATTTTTCTCTGCTTACAACAATCCTACCTTCACCAAAAGACTGACTTGAGCGTCGAAGGGGCTTATCGAGAAACAACCCCCGACGTGCCTTCTTTGTTTTGCAGGAACCTTCAAGCCGGAATTCTCGTGTTCGACAGTCGACTTCATGGATCCAAACGGTGACGTGCAGCCTCGTCAGAACCAAGTTGAACCAATTGACGCCCACCGTGGGGCCCGACATCAGGGCACCACGTCCAAAAACACGAATCACCAAAGCGGTAACCTAACTCGATATAGCTGCCATCACGCGACTTTGGTGTTACAACGATTGGGTTTGTAGTTACCTGCTACCCTGCCGTCGACGCACCATGCTTCCCGCACGCAGTCGTCGGACCCGAATGATCAACCGCAACCACAAAACCTAGAACAAGAGGAGCAGAGCGTAGCCTTAGAGGATAACGCGGGAGCCAACATACGCCCGAATCTCCAGCACCTCTCGGAGGCAGACCCTCCTGCACCTATGCATACCTCCCTCACCCGAAAACAGATTGAGGAAGCGGCTGATCTAGTGATTCGCCAGATTTTACAGTCTCAGCCGGCATAACAACAACCGTCTGCACGACAGACCAGTGTAACGACCGATCGTCACCCTATCGAAGCCTTAGAAAAAATCGTGGACGATCGGATCAATGCAGCCATGAGCTTCCGCCCGGATCGTCAAATAGCTCAGTACAGCTCTCCCTTTACTCCGGCAATCTTGGATAGCCTCCCGGCGCCCGGCACCAAAATACCAACGCCAAAAAAATATACTGGAAAGATCGACCCCTGGACTACCTACAACTAGGGGTGAGCATTCGGGTAATTCGGGCCGAATTTTTACTGTTCGGGCTCGGCCCGAATTACACGATTTTTAATGTTACAGGCACCAACTCGAAATTTTAATAGCTCAAATTTTCTACCAACCAAAATTGAAGTTACCCGACCCGAATCCAAAATTTTAAATACCCAAACTTTTCGGCCCGAACCCAAAATCAAACTTACCCGGCCCGAACTCAAAATTTTAATAACCCGAACTAATCTGGCCCGAACCCAACATTTTAATAACCCGAACGTATCCGGCCCGAAAATTTTGAGTTACCCGAAATAATATAAAAATAAAGAGTTCAATTATTACAATTGACTAGCATAATTTGATTGTTAATTCTACAAGAAAAAAACAATCATGAAAAGTAGCCTGGTAAATTAAACCGGAGTGTTTGTTCGTTGACTTCTGCCCTTTCTTTGATGGAGTCTAGTAAATCATGAAAGTCATCAAACTTCAGGTAATCCAGGCTCCAAAGAAATTTGTGACAATTCTACATTAGAAGAACATAAATCAGAGAATAAATCAATCATGCAAAAATATCACAATGTATAACAAATTGAAATATTAAATAATAAAGCTATAAAAAAGAAAATTACCATTTTCCAAACGTTCTAACTCCTCCAAATCCTCCTCAATTTTGATCTCATGACGAGTCACCAAGCTCTAATCCAATCTGTCCACATATAAGTGCTTGAACAATTTTAGGAGTCAATGAGCTCTAAATGCATCAAGAACCTTCCTCCGTGCTAAAAGCACTCTCAAGACACGGTTGAGATAGGATTGCTAGAACATCTCGAGCCATGATAGCAAGTGTAGGAAACCTTGCTCCATTAATTTTCCACCATCCAAGTATATCAAAGTTTTCACAATCCGCTTCGCCCTTCACCCAAATACTTATCTAATTTCGATCAGATATCCCAACCTCCCGTTGCACTCTTGAATTTCTTAAATTTGGATTCCATAGTCTCAAATGGTTCACTATCCTTATCTAAATTGCTTGAAGATTGCCCTCTCTCAAATGATCGGCTAGTTTTGGTGACAACATGCATTTATACTCATTAAACATGGCAAACAAAGTATCTCTCACCTTATAACACATCGTGAAACATCCTCCCATTATAAAGTTCTTTGAAAAGCAAATTCCACATACTCTAATTTAGATTGAGGATCAAGAATAGCAGCAATATAAATGAACATATTGGCCTTCTCAATATTTCCCCAATACTTGTCAAATTTTCTTTTCATATTGCTTGCCATCAAACTCAATTCAAGATCATTGTTGTTTACCATTTGATCTAAATTACTAGCCACTGTACTTATTTCACTAAAATAAGTATTTGAAGTCACATAATAAGAGCCCGAAACTCTCAAAGTCAACTCATAAAATTGCTTTAAGAACAATGTTAATCTTCTAGCAACCTCCCAATCATTACAAGTAGAAACCCCCATATCACTCTTAAAACTAGGATCAAGAACTTCAAATCTCTCAAAAGCTTTTTCAAAGTTTTGGGCAACATCAAGCATCAAGTAAGTCGAATTCCATCTAGTTGAAACATCCAAACACAAAGACTTTTTACAGTCAATCATCTCCATCACAATTGCCTCGTTAAACCTTTTCAACCTAGCAGGGGATTGTCTAACAAACCTAACAGCAGCTCGAATTCGCATAATTGAGCTAGAAATTTCACTTAAACCATCATCAACCACCAAATTAATTATATGAGCAACACACCTAACATGAAAATGTTCACATCGAATAACACTATTTTTTCTAGTGCAAAACCTTTTTTTTCAAATATGCAATGGCAGTATCATTCGAGCTAGCATTGTCAACTGTCATCGTTAGTACATTATCAATGCCCCATTCAATCAAACACCTCTCAACTGCCATACCAATGGCCTCACATTTATGACTATCAATAGGGAAAAAGTTAATGATCCTCTTGTTCAATTTCCAATCATTATCAATAAAATGCACAATTAAACACATATAATTGATTCTTTGCAAAGAAGTCCATGTATCCGTTGTCAGACAAACCCTATGGGTGGAGTTCCTTAACAATTGCTTCAACTTATTCCTCTCATTTATGTAGAGTTGGAAGCTGTCCCTAGACACAGTAAATCGGGATGGAAAAACAAACTTTGGTTGAATTTTAGACATAAAATGTCTAAAGCCTTGGTTCTCTACAAATTTGAAAGGAAGTTCGTCTAGTACAACCATATATGTCAAGCCTCCCTAGCTACATTTTGATCAAACTTCCAAGCTGTCAAAATATTTTGACTACCCCCCTCACCCTTAACTACATTAACTTCACGTTGATTAGGATCTAAGAAGGGGCTCATTGTGCAATGATTCATTTGATAAATAAGTGGACGAGTACCTATACTTTTTGAATAGGCATCATAGTCTTTACCACAATAATTGCATCTACCTTTTTCTAGTTCTATCTTCAGCCACAAATGCAGTAAAATGATGCCATACCTCAGATCTTTTTGCCATAGACTTTCGCTCTGGTGCTAGTGGAACTGGAGGCATCTCTTTTCCAGAGGCCTCTCTAGCCTCTTCATTCGGAGACTCGACGTTGAATGGAATCATTGGATTATTTGACCCTCCTTGTTCCATTTGAAAACAGGAAAAAACAAACCCAACATTCAAGATCGAAATCCAAACATGTTCTATTTATACACTTCAAGAACTAGGGAGGCTTATGAGCCTCATACACAACAACAAATGTATACATGGTTATGATCTCTAATTCATTAAATCATTCAGTCAGACTAACATTATAGGAGAACCAAGTTCTGTTCTTTCCAATCAGAAGTCAATTTATAATTAACTCACTTCAAATATGAATCTTCAAAGCACATTAGAAGTGAATTTATAATTAACTAACAACTGATTTAAAAAAAGTATTAGATTTGTAACTAATTTGGGACGATAGTTATGCATATGCATATGCATATGCATTGAGACAGATTTAATTTAGCTTTCTACCTTATAAATAACATCTTAATTTCCAAAAGGAAAAAGTATTAGATTTGGGAAAGGCAAGGAGGAGCAACAATGAGAAGAAGATGAGTACGAAATAGAAACAAGAATGAACAATTAAGGCCAATAGATTTTGTGAGCTTCACTACAGATTGTTCTCAATGAGAACATAAAACAAACAAGAACCAGAAAATCAGATATAATCATATAAGTATTAACCCAATGTAATATAGAAACCAAACAATCTAGATTTGGTCAATTTGGCTGATTCAGCTATATATGACTCCATATGAGTATATGACTATTTTCCATGTTTACTGCTAGAACCTTAGGATTTCGCGTTTACTAGATTATCTTTGTTGTTTTCAATAATTAGGTTTTAAGTGACTAGCCTCATAAAAGGAAATACATTTTCAAGTTGATAGAACTGAAAAAAAAACTATTAATTAGTAGGTGAAATGTGAGTTCTTATTCCAGGGACCTGCTAACTAAAATGCGGAGAATTGAGAATTCAGCTAAGTAATCACATTAGAATAATATTTCAAGACCAGTGAGTGATTGGGGAACATGATCTATTCATCCACATCAAGAAAATATGTAGCTAGAAAGGGAGATGGGGTCCTACAAACGATGACAGAAATCGAAAGTTCTCGTTGAGTGAAAAACAAAGGGAAAGACGTTATTGATGCGCAAGAAGGGAGAGAGACTGAACATTGAACTTCAAATCCAAGTAATCAAGAAGCAATCCAGGTGCAGTATATTCTATATTGATTAAAAAATCCAAGAAAAGGTCTCATTACCGTGAGCAGTGAGCATGGGCACTCTCAAACGTGAAACGTGTATGATGTTTCTCTTGTACCGTGAGCAAGGCAGAGAACGGAGAACTGAGAAGTGAGAAGAACAAAAGTTAGAAGAAAAATACCCAAACCCTAGAAATCGCAGAGAACTAGGAACAGAGAAGAGAAGAACAAGAAGTTAGAAGAGACGACCGTGCGCAGCGGTGCGGAGGGCGGGTGCGGAGTCCTGCGGACGAGGGACGACCGTGCGCAGTGCGGACGAGGGAGTGAGGAAGCCGGAAGAGCCTTCTCTTCTGCGGAGTGCGGACAAGGGACGATCGTGAACGTGAACAATGTTTGTGTTTCAGTTTCAGAAACAGTGCGAAGTGCGGCTGCGGAAGGACCGAAGGAGCGTGGGATTTGATTTTTCAGAAATCAGAAAGGTTAAAACCTAATTTGGTTTAGGATAAAGTTCGGGTAATTTGGGTAACCCGAATTTTTTCGGAGTTACCCGTCCCGGCCCGAAAAAAATTCGAGTTATACCTGGGCCGACCCGAATTACCCGAACTTTACCAATTTATTACTCGAATTAATTCAGGCCGGGCCGGGTAATCGGGTCGGCCTGAATTATGCTCACCCTTACCTACAGCACTTCCAGTCTATGATGAATCTACATTGCGTTCTGGACGCCATTCAGTGTAAGGCTTTCTGTACGGCCTTTCAAGAGGGAGCTCGGCGATGGTTTAATAGCTTGCCCCCGAGCTGTATCACATGTTTTGAAGATTTCAGGTTATTATTCCTGAATCAGTTCGCCACAAGTAAGCGGCCACAGAAGACGGCCTTGAAGGTAATGCAATTCAGTGGCCGGAGGAACGCGAGAAAGCATTTCAACATTTGAAGCAATATCTGTCTAGCCCACCCATCCTGCAAAGCCCAGTTGAGGGGGAGAATCTGATTTTATATTTGGCAGTTACAGAAGGGTCGATTAGCACAGTACTTGTTCGATTGGAGGGAAATGAGCAACGCCCGATCTACTACGTCAGCAAGGTGTTGACCGGACCAGAGACGTGGTATGCGCCTATAGAAAAACTGGCTCTCTCCTTGATAACGACAGCTCGGAAGCTAAGACCTTACTTCTAGAGTCATACCATCGAGGTATGGACCGACCAACCCCTCAGGTAGTGCCTTCAAAAGCCCGAAACCTCGGGTCGACTAATAAAATGGGCGATAGAGCTGGGGGAGTTCGACATACAATATAAGCATCAGACGATGATCAAGGCACATGTGTTGGTAGACTTCATTGCAGAAATGAGCCAACCTAGCTCGCAGGATGAGCAATGCCCTGCCTGGAGCTTATTCGTTGACGGGTCGTCCAACGCTGAGGGATGCGGAGCAGGAGTGGTATTGATTAGCCTGCATATGGAAGAAAAGGTGGAATACGCCATTCGGCTAGAATTCAAGGCATCCAATAACGAGGCAGAATACAAGGCTCTGATAGCCGGCCTCCAATTGGCTAAGGAAATAGAGGTGAAACATCTGAAGATATATAGTGATAGCCAAGTGGTGGTCGGCCAAGTCACTGGACAGTATGAAGCCAAGGGGAATAGCATGATCGAGTACCTGGAGCTAGTAAAGCGGGAGTTAAGTAATTTCGAGCAGTACTCGATCAACAGGATAGAACGAGCTCAAAATGCTAAAGCGGATGTGATTGAACCCAAGTTTAATATATAAGTGGCTACACTTTCATGGTTGTTAATGCACTTTTTGACTCTTAATTCATGATTTTTGTGCTTAAATTAGTCTCTTACGGTGAGCTTATGTTTTATGCAATTTGCTAGTAAAATTGTACAAACTGACATTAATTGCATTATAATTTTTCTAAGAACAATTGATACTGGAAATTGTTATTTTATATTGTAGGAGAAAAGGAGTCAGAAAGCATCAGAAGAGTCAACACGGCATGAAGTCCTTAAGGCACGTCGCGGCGTGAACCAATCACCTCGCCGCGGCGAAATGTAATTCACACGTCGCGGCCCATCAACACAGATCGTACGTCGCGACGTCAACAATTCAACACATCGCGGCGAGCAAGCCAGAGCACACGTCGCGACGAATTTTTATTTATACGTCGCGGCGTGCAGACGGGTATTCGGACTTTAAACGGAAAAATCACTCACTGTACTGACCCGACCCGTGAATCATCCTTTAAATATTGCTGAATTAGGTTAAAATGGGCATCATCTGGATCGGCTAGGCAATCTTCTGGCAATCGACACGCGGGGAAGAAGAGAGAAGATCGACGGGCGAAGAGAGAAGAAGAGGAAGCAACATCGTCCACCACCCAAGGTTCCCTTCGGGGTTCCCTGGGGATAATTTCACATAGGTTTTGTTCTTCATTTTCACCGCCGACGCCATCATGGATAGCTTGGATTAGTCACGAGTTGTGAAGGTTCCAGTTAAAATGCGTGGTTAGGCATTTGTTTTCTGTTGAAGATGCAATGAGGCTGGAGTTCATCGAGCTTTCAAGGGGAGTAGCTTAATCTGTAGTTTTGCTATGATTTATAAATGCCTAGGTCTAGGGTTTGTAATTTGTAGTGAAGTTATTTGATTATAGCTAAATGTTTGACATTTAATGTGTTGTTTGGATTGGTAGTTTACATTGTCACGTTTAACTGCATTGTTATGAACAGCCGAGTTGGGGTTTATTGCTTTGTAGTTAGATTAGCTTAATTAGAGTTTAATTAAGCGTTGAACAATGTAATGTGTTATGGATTTGTTTATGTAGAACTTTGTGCTTAAATATATGAAGTCTCATATATGTCAACTTGTGATCTTGTTGATTCTCTTTTATCTGCCTAGTTGTGTTTGATAATGAGTTGATGCTAGATTTCATTTGACCCATTGCATTGGCAAATCCACCGCACACACTAAGATGCGCTTAACGGGATCTTGAGCAATGGAGTTCATTGATCAAGATCCTGGACTTAAAGAATCCTTTAACGTTCTAGGGCTCAAGAGCACTAATGGGGTCTTGAGACATGGAGTCAAGAGTGACGAGTCCATTAATCAAGACCCGGACTTAAAGTGAGTTCTTTAAGGTTTTTCCCATTCAAACTTAGTAATTTTTAATCCACCGCACACACTAAGATGCGCTTAACGGGATCTTGAGCAATGGAGTTCATTGATCAAGATCCTGGACTTAAAGAATCCTTTAACGTTCTAGGGCTCAAGAGCACCTAATGGGGTCTTGAGACATGGAGTCAAGAGTGACAGGAGTCCATTAATCAAGACCCTGGACTTAAAGTGAGTTCTTTAAGGTTTTTTCCCATTCAAACTTAGTGATTTTTAATCCACCGCACACACTAAGATGCGCTTAACGGGATCTTGAGCAATGGAGTTCATTGATCAAGATCCTGGACTTAAAGAATCCTTTAAGGTTCTGAGGCTCAAGAGCACTCAATGGGGTCTTGAGACATGGAGTCAAGAGTGACAGGAGTCCATTAATCAAGACCTTGGACTTAAAGATAATTCTTTAAGGTTTACCATTCACACTTAGTTTTGAACTGTGATAGCCAAAGCTTGTTTTCAAGAGGATTTTATCACTTGCTTTAGTATTTCCCTTTTCTATTTTCAAAAATCTAAAAATAATTGTTACATGCTTTTTAGTGTAGTTAATGTTTTCAAACAAAACCTCCTTTTTCCTTACTGATTTTACTTGCATTTTATGACATATAGGCTAGCTTAGGTCCATTTCATTAGGTTCCGATTAAGTGAGACGACCCGAGGTTGCATCCTATACTGCAATCTTGGAATTTATTTTATTTGACCGGTTTCCAAGGATCGATCGTAAGATCGCATCGACAGAGCCGCGATCAGGATGCGTTCTCCAAAATGGCCTCCGATCGAGACGCCAAAAATAACGTTCTGATCGAACGACTAGATCGCCCTAACATCCAAAAAGCCAAGGAGGTTCTTGATGTAGATACCGGTTGATCAAGTTGGATGGAACCGATCAGACGATACCTCTTAGAGGGAACACAACCGGAAGAAGCGTTGGAGGCCAAGAAATTGAGAATAAAGGTGGCCGAATACGCGGTCATTAATGGCACCCTATACAAGCGATCTTACGATTGGCCACTGCTGCGATGCTTGAATGAAGAAGAGGCAGAACAAGCGATGGCCGAAGTCCACGAGGGAATGTGTGGAAATCACGTAGGAGGTAGAATGTTGGCTCATAGGCTGATTATACAGGGGTATTACTGGCCGACAATGAGGAAAGATAGCCAGGATAAAGTCGACCGATGTGAGGCTTGCCAGAGAAACAGTGGCTTGTCTCATTAGCCGACCGAGAGGATGAAGATAGTGAGTCATCCTATCCCTTTCGCTCAATGGGGAATGGATATACTGGGGCCTTTCCCTCTCGGTCCCGGATAGAAGAAGTTCCTGATAGTGGCAGTGGAGTACTTCACCAAATGGGTAGAAGCGGAAGCGGTCGCTATAATTACCGAGTAGAAGGTGGAGAGCTTCGTAAAGAAAAATATACTAACTCGCTTCGGGATGCCTATGGTGCTGGTTACAGACAACGGTCGGCAGTTCGATAACGATAAGTTCAGAGATTTCTGCGATCGACTAAAGATAAGGCTACAGTTGACCTCAGTAGCTCACCCCCAAAGCAACGGTCTCGCGGATAACACAAACAAAAAGATAATGAGTGCTCTTAAGAAGCGCCTAGACGGACGAAAGACTTGGATGGAAGAGTTGGATGAAGTGTTGTGGGCGTACAGAACCACACCAAATGGAGCCACTGGGGAAACACCATTCAGGATGACCTTTGGGGTAGAAGCCTTAGTTCTAGGAGAAGTGATGTTACACAATCAAAGAGTGTCGAGCTATGAAGAGGAGCGAAACAATGAAGCCCACCGAGCCGAGCTCGTGCTTCTCAGTGAAGACAGAGATAGGGCAGCCGCTCGTTTGGAAGCTGTCAGGCAGAAAGCAACGAAGTTCTACAACAGAAGAGTAAAGCCGAGCGACGTAAAGGTCGGTGGGTACGTCCTGCGAAAGGCCGAAGCGGCTGGGAAACACCCTAGAAAGCTCGGACAGGCGTGGGAAGGACCTTATCAGGTGATCAAGCAAGCCGGATATGGCTCTTACATTCTTCGCGATGCGAACGAGAAGATACTATCGAGGCCCTGGAATTCTTGAAACTTGAAGGCTTTCTACCAGTAGATAAGTTTCATTTAAGCTAATCTTTGTTTATTATTGTTTTGTACAAAACCTGTGGGTATTTTTTTCCTGTCCCTGCCAGATATGTTTTTTAACGGCCCACGCCTTCATTATCGTCAATAAAGGAGTTTTCAGATTTCTTGGCAAGAAAAAGTTTCATTATATTTGGCAAAGCGTAGAAAATCCCATCGACTACAACTCGGCCTCGACATAGATCGACTACGGTCGATTGGGTCGCCAAGACAAGATCCTTGGGACCCCTCGCTCGGCCTCGACACAGATCGACTATGGTGAGTCGGTCGCCAAGACAAGATCCTTGGGACCACAGCTCGACCTCGACATAGATCGACTACGGTAGGTCGGTCGCCAAGACAAGATCCTTGGGACCACGGCTCGGCCTCGACATAGATCGACTACGGTCAATCGGGTCGCCAAGACAAGATCTTTGGGAACCCTCGCTTGGCCTCGACACAGATCGACTACGGTCAGTCGATCGCCAAGACAAGATCCTTGGGACCACAGCTCTTCTTGACATAGATCGACTACGGTCGATCGGTCGCCAAGACAAGATCCTTCGGACCACGGCTCGACCTCGACATAGATCGACTACGGTCGATCGGGTCGCCAAGACAAGATCCTTGGGACCCCTCGCTCGGCCTCGACACAGATCGACTACGATCGGTCGGTCGTCAAGACAAGATCCTTAGGACCACAACTCGGCCTCGACATAGATCGACTACGGTCGGTCGGTTGCCAAGACAAGATCCTTGTGACCACAGCTCGGCCTCGACATAGATCGACTACGGTAGATCGGGTCGTCAAGACAAGATCCTTGGGACCCCTCGCTCGGCCTCGACACAGATCTACTACTGTCGGTCGGTCGCCAAGACAAGATCCTTGGGACCACAGCTCGGCCTCGATATAGATCAACTACGGCCGGTCGGTCGCCAAGACAAGATGCTTGGGACCATAGCTCGGCCTCGACTAATAGATCAACCAGGTTGCCAAGACGAGATCCTTGGAACTATCGATCGACCCTGATTAATGCTCGGACAAGATCCAAAGAAAAAATCCCGGGTCGATCGGCCTAATTCACTCGATTGTCGCAATTCGAGCGCGTTCATTCGCGACCTACTATTTGAAGGGAGAAATATTTAACACATCAAAGATAATCAAAAACGAGCTTTCATTTCTTTGAATAAAAGTTTTGGCCACAAGCCCGACCAGATGAGCTCAAAGAGGAAGATTACTTTGATCCTCCAGTAGGAGAGGAAGGGCCAGCAACAAGAGCCGCCAAGTTGGCAGGGGAGGAAGGGCCCGCGTCCGAGCCGGGAGAGCAAAGGCCGACAGCCACATTGGGGAAAGGCAACGGAGAGGCTTCCTCGTCCCCTTCCGAGCTCAAGTCCAGCTCCTCATCCGGAATCAACACTTGTTCCCCCTCGACCATCTCCTTCATTCCTTCCAAAGAAAGGTCGAGACCAGCAGGAAGCATCGGCTCGGCATATTCCTCAAATGAAGGGCACTCCGACCCCTCAGGAACGAGAGCCTTATAGCACTTCTTTAAGACCGAAAGGATTAAGTCGCAAGAATATTCTAAGCACTCCCCACGGAGAAACCGTTTCTTCCACCGCTTGATCGCCTCAACCCTTTGTCTTTTGACGGAGCCTCACAACTCTCTCAATACATCCTCGGTCCTATGCTTGCCCTCCACCGCCGCTTGACAATCCTGGAGAAATTTCTTGCTATGCTCCCGCTCCTTTTCCACCATCTTCTTCAGCTCGTCATTCGCCACAACCAGCTGGCTCCTCTCCTCCTCTCCCGTGGTCAGTTGAGCCCTCAGGACGCCCATCGCATCCTCCCGGGATTTCTTCTCCTCCTCCAAGGAAGTGTTTTGAGCCTGGAAGAGGTCTCTCTCCTCCTTCACCCTTGAAAGCTCGTCCTTCATAGCCTTCATCTGCTCATGGAGGTCCTGGACTTCCCGATCCAGAGCCTCCAGAGGCTGCAGCACTACGAAGGACATCACCGCACTCCGTATACCGCTACGAACGAGTTGAGATCCCAACTCCAGATTACTTTTCTTGTCCATGATCTGCTCATCTGCAGGGGGAGTAATCCTCTTGGCAATATGACGGGACACTTCGAGGTCCCTGATCGAGGCAGTTTTGGCCAGCTTGATTGCAGACTCCCATTGCTCGGCTTTAGTCGTTCGCCCTTTCCCCTTGCCTTTGCTCTCCTTCTCTTTCCCGCCTTGACTGGACGGGCCGGATGGTAGATCACCGAGTCGGATCAATCTCTTCATTTTAAGAGGCGGCTCCACTTCCTCCTCCTCTTCTGAACTCGCTCGGCTCGCACTTACTGGCACGATCGGCAAAGACGCCGATACATCAGGACGATCTTCAATGGGCAGAGGGGCCAACAACACAGTAGAATGATCGGGCTCCGTTGCAGGAGGGGCGCCTTCACTAGTCCCAGCCTCCCTCTGCTTCTTCCCTTTGGCCCGCTTTGCGGCTCTGGGAGGAGAGAATTTAAACACGAGGGGTCGACCAGACGGGGCGGTCTCCTCTCCTAGCCCGCTAATTTGTGGCGGGGGGTCGATAAGAAAAGAATCGGCCGAGGCCTCCCCGAAATACCCCATAATGAACCGAACGAAGTCATAACGGTCGAGCTCCTTTATGCGACCGATCACTACCCACTCCTCTCTACTGAGAGACACGCTCGACGTGTCATTCCACTGCTCGGTTAAAGGATACCTCCACGGCCGAGACTCGAAGGAAGATCCTGGGGCTTTCACGAAGAAGTATTTCGTCCGCCAAGCGGAGACCTTCGAAGCTGTTCCCGTCGGGCGATACCTGGCATCTTTGTACATCAGAGAAGGCACCCCGGCCCCAGAGCTCGGACTCTGGCTCATCCTCAAAAAGTGACATAGGATGCCAATCGAAGGAGGGCAGCCGAACTGATGGCACAGCAAGGCCAAACCGTTGATGAACCTCCAGCCGTTCGGAGGAATTTGGCTCGGCATCAGCTGATAGGCCGTGCACACCTCGTCGACAATCGGGGCGTATGGAAACCACATGCCACCAACCGAGAAAAAAACTATCAGAAACCGCAAAATATCTACTCAAGTTGCTGTGGATTCGCTCGTTCCCCAAGGCCAACCTGGGTCCCCAAGACGAGGGGATGTTATTTCTAAGTACTGATCGATTCAACTCTCCCAAGGTCATCGTCGATTCATTCTTCGGTGGCGCCTCCACAACCAACCCATCCTTCCTTTCTCTCGTCGATATTTCTTCAACACCCTCCAC
Source organism: Erythroxylum novogranatense (assembly GCA_029891385.1). Classification (NCBI taxonomy): domain Eukaryota; kingdom Viridiplantae; phylum Streptophyta; class Magnoliopsida; order Malpighiales; family Erythroxylaceae; genus Erythroxylum; species Erythroxylum novogranatense. Next base: position 28,483,334 of record CM057227.1, on the reverse strand, counting down.
CATACTTCTAGAACTGGCCGTCGATATGCTTACCAAGAAGAGAACTTTTGAAAAAGAAAACTTTAGAGGAGGAGACGAAGAAAAAGGACGTACCTATTTAGTGATTTGAAATGGGGAAATCGGACGACGGTTGAAGGAAATTTTCGGAAACTGAGAGCAAAAAAGAGCAAATGAAACCAGAGTAGAAGCAAGAACGAAACAAACGTGAAGAAAACCCACAGTATATTGATCCTGAGTACTTATAGAAGATCGGTCGAGCGGAAGTCTCAATCAAAGCGAGACACGTGGAAGAAATCTGAGCAAGCTCGGACACGTGGCAGAATCCGAGCCAAGGAGAATTAGGGTTATTCAAAATCCGGAGGGGCGCAACAGTTGAAAAGACTTGCATGACAGCTGCACAACGGTTACAAGGACGATACGTTTCAGATTCTGAAAAGGTGTCAGAGGACACACGCCGTCGATAATGATTAAATAAAATACCCTTACGCGCTCAGCAAAAACGTTCGTCTGAACTCTCTTGATACGAGCTGTCGCGCAATAATAAATGCCGATCGATCAAAGACACCCGAACAATCGATCAATCTCGATGCGAACGATCGCGTGCTGCATCTTAATGCCCGACCGATCGACCACCTTACGAGCTGTCTTACGGACGAGCTACAAGATCGCGGACGAGCTGCAAGATCGCAGACGAGCTATAAGATCGCGGACGAGCTGCAAGATCGCAGACGAGCTATAAGACCCTAACATACTCCTTCGATCCTTCTCTTCGCTCAGACTCGAGGAGTAGGGGGACTTATGGTCTGGTCGACTACGCTAGGCCCAGGCCCAGTCTACGATCTACGGGCCATTCACGAGTGGGAGACTCTCATGCATACGTAAAGACTTAAACCTAATTACTGCTCCATATATAAGGTATAACTTGGTCACAACAGAGGTACGCATGATCATAACCCTAATTTTCTCTGCTTACAGCGATCCCACCTTCACCAAAAGACTGACTTGAGCGTCGGAGGGGCTTATCGGGAAACGACTCCCGACGTGCCTTCTTTGTTTTGCAGGAACCTTCAAGCCGAAGTTCTCGTGTTCGACAGTCGACTTCATGGATCCAAACGGCGACGTGCAGCCTCGTCAGAACCATTCACGAGTGGGAGACTCCTATGCATACGTAAAGACTTAAACCTAATTACTGCTCCATATATAAGGTATAACTTGATCACAACAGAGGTACGCATGATCATAACCCTAATTTTCTCTACTTACAGCGATCCCACCTTCACCAAAAGACTGACTTGAACGTCGGAGGGGCTTATCGGGAAACAACTCCCGACGTGCCTTCTTTGTTTTGCAGGAACCTTCAAGACGAAATTCTCGTGTTCGACAGTCGACTTCATGGATCCAAACGGCGACGTGCAGTCTCGTCAGAACCATTCACGAGTGAGAGACTCCCATGCATACGTAAAGACTTAAACCTAATTACTGCTCCATATATAAGGTATAACTTGGTCACAACAGAGGTATGCATGATCATAGCCCTAGTTTTCTCTGCTTACAGCGATCCCACCTTCACCAAAAGACTGACTTGAGCGTCGGAGGGGCTTATCGGGAAACAACTCCCGACGTACCTTCTTTGTTTTACAGGAACCTTCAAGTCAGAATTCTAGTGTTCGACAGTCGACTTCATGGATCCAAACGGTGACGTTCAGCCTCATCAGAATCAGGCTGAACTAACCTTATTTTGGTTTTACCGTGGGACTCGAATTGCCTTGAAGGATTATGCAGGTCTGGTCGAGAACCCGTCTCCACGAATTGCTGGTTTTTTTTTTCCCTGTTAGGTGATAATCAATAACTAATTGTTAGTTCTTTAAGCATATAATAAATCAAGCTGAGCATTCACACAAACAAATGGATAGTGATAAGGACAAATTCAAGATTTAACTTCAAGCTCAGCATTCACGTATCCATGCGCAACTACCGCCAATTCATTCGTACATGATTGTTTAATTTGATAGGCATGCACCTACTAATAATTAAAAATTGGGTTGGTGTGTCAATTTATTCCGCCACAGTTTCTTCCATCAGTTTACAGAATTGGATGGGGAAAAAATTAAATGATTCTATAATATTTATTGTTAAATATGGTGTGCAATATTATATTATTAAACAACTTCTAATTTCGTTTAAATAAATTATACAGATATTTGTTAAGAATATTATATTTTAACAATGTACTCTAAAGTTTTATTTAAAACGTTGAAGGTAAAAATTTTAATTTATATTGTTAAATGTTAATTTAAAATTTAAAATTTAAAACATTAACATTAATATTATATTTAAAAATAAATGATCATTGACGGGGCAAATTAGGTTACAAGTTTACGTCTAATCAAACTTGGTAGGTGCAAGCACAGTTAGTTTAATTGGAAATGAACATCTTATCTTCTTACCCAAGTCAAAAAGTGCAGACATGGAAATTCCATCTTAAAACTGCAATATGGACATGTTTATGAAAACAAGGTAAGGAAAGAATGTAACATTCACTTTTCCAAAAATAAAAAAAAGGTATCATTCACATTTCTATATACAACATCAATGGTCAAACACTCCCAATTTAATACACTTTAATTACGTAAACTACAGTTCAGCTAAACCAAGTATATGTCAACTTACGTCATTGGACCTGCAAGAGCTGCCTTCAATTGACCGAAATTGAATGACCATCCATATCTTTTCTTTAACCAAACTAGGGTTTGAGGAAAGCTAAGCTTGTTTGTTCTTTCAGTGACAAGATGTAAAGAGACACCATTGTTATCGTTCCAACTCATGGAATCTCTGCTTGATTGACCAGACACAAGTGATCATTGTCTTGCACAATCTCAGGCTGCTTTTCTATGCCTGTATCATATATTGCAGAAGTTCTTTGTGTCCCATCAACATGTATTAACATGAATTAGGTGATATATATAGATTATTGTGTCTTTCAGTTCACATATATGTAGAAAGGTAAAGTTTTTAAATATAGAAACATATGCCACAAGCTAAAGGTATTTGTAAACCAATGCGCTTCTATACACATTTAATAATTTTTATTTGATGAAGATTGCTAATCGTTAAGGTTATTTAATCAGTCACCATACGTAGTGTTTCTTGTCCCCTTCTCTGAACCTAATCCTAATGCACGCATTGAACCAGTTACTAAGTCTTTAAAAGAAGATCAATATTAGATTGTAGTATGGTTTAATAGATTCGTGTCCAATTGTTTTTAATATAGTAGTCCTGATTGTTCAACTTCTTAACCAGCACATCATCGATGATGAACAACCCAACAAGAAACCTGAAAACGAAAACTGCTTTCTCAATTATTGCAAGGCTGTCTTGATTTAGAAGTGAATTATTTTTGATTCCCTTGCCAAAGCTAAGCCTATTGGCAGTCATCTTCTACCAGATGTAAAAGGCTTACGGTCTGTTTAGTAATTGCCATTGCCAATGAATGTACCAAAGATACGTTCCTTGTATCAGGGTGAGCAATTATTAGCAATTCTATTCTTCGAACGACATTTCATTTCTTGCTTAACCTCTAATACAAGATTAGAAGGATTAGTTTTCAAAAAAAAAAAAAGAAACGTGCTTAAGGTATAGGATGATATTAAGAAAACACAGATTATGAAGTTTGTACACGAAGTTTCAAAATCAGTTTGTTCAAGTTTTTATGCAGTTGGCCCAACTACATGCCTAGGCCTAGCAAAGACTTGTCGGGTCACTAGGCCTGGAACATGACTACATTAACCAACAGATTGTGGCTTTAGCAGACCTACAAAAACCTGGGCTCTAAATTGCTACTGAGTGAGCGACGATAAAGCCACCCAGTACCTGGTAGCTTTGTGGTACCAAGATGAGGATCCAATGGGGTTGAATGGGGACTTCAGGTACTGACACAGGAGGTTTTATCAATGTTTTAAAAATTAAACTGGATATTAAACTGGTCGAAAGAAAGATTTAAGGTCTAGAGGTTTGATTGATAGTGAGCCACTATAAAATCGGTATAAAATAAATAAGAAATAAAGCTTATAAGAATAAGTAAAAATAAAATATTTTGTTGAAATAAAAATATACCTATGTCTATTATTATATCATGAATTAATAATAAATAAATATAAGTCTAATATAATATTAAAATTACAATAAAAATCAAAATTGTATTTATGAAGGAGGTTGTGTCTTGTCATCATTAAAAGCTCAAAATTCTCCAACGTTATTTAAAAATTAAATAAAGCTTTCATCTAAAGTATTTGCATCAACTTCTTCATACGTATTAAAATAAATTTCAAATTAGTAATGTATGGAATTATTCTTAATTGTAAACTTGTAATATAGTATAATTTTAACTTAAATATGATCAAAATAAGATATGAACCGACCATCAATAGATGTTAATTTATTCGTTGTGACAAATGGATTTTCATCATAAATTATTTTGACAAGGCTTTATTCTATTAAAATTTTTACTATGAAATTTAAACAGTTTGTAAATGTTATAATTCATTTAAATGTCTCAAAATATTAGAAATTAACTTGTGATTATGAAATATTAGTTAAATTTGCACCTTTTGTCTATAGAAGAAATATTGACCAAGATCTAGAGTTTGGTATCAATGCATGTATAACTAACCAGGTGCGTATATTTCTTTCATATTTATTTATGAGTAACAAATATTTTATGAAAGTATAATTCAAATAATAATTCGGATTTTAATATGTTTATGTTTGTAAGTTTCATCAATGTACTTCAAAATGCGTAATAGTGGTGGTGTTGCGTGTAACCGGAAGTAAGAGAGATAATAATTTTCAACTAAAATAAAATAGAAGATATTGAAAAGAAGTATGTGACTTGAACATTTCGTAGGTGAATAATGTTTCTAGCAAAATTATGATATTAATGTAAGAAAATTATATTATGCTTATAGGCACTTATATTGTAATAAGTGATGGCGTCATTTGGTCTTTAGTGTGATTATAGTACAGTTTTCTTCTTCCTCTCTTATTTAGGAGGACAAGGCATCCAGAAAGAAATAATATTATAAACCAATAATTTTAATGAATTTGGCTTGGTAATTAAGTGAACATATTCTTCGCAACAATTCTATAAATGTGAAAGTTTTGATGAAAGAAAGGAAAGGGATTTTGCAAGGTTTTAAAAATCAAATCGGACCGTCCAGTCTGATCGAAAAAGGTTGAATCGGCCGGTTTTTATGTAGAGAGGTTATTAGGTGAAACTGAACCGGTTCACTGACCGGTTCAAACTTTTTCTAGTCGGATCAGATCGTTCGATCCGATTTTTAAAACCTTGGGTTTTACTTTATGACATACCGACTTAGACGTGACAACAAGACCAACCAAAAGTGTTACAAAGTAAAATTTAATGTCAAAGAATTAAGAAGAGTTTCAAGGTGTTGGTATAGATTAGATCATTTGTGCGTCTGTCTGTGCCATCGTCCTCCAATTACAAATTTTGCAATAAATAAATGGGACAAAGCAAAATTTATGATAGAAGGAGAGTGGCACAGGTGATCTTGTGCCTTTGGTATGTTGTAGTTACCTTTTCTGTTTAGAGACAAGTCTTTTAATAGTGTGATACTCAATAGTAAAAGTGAGATGTGATCTTCTGTCTAATCTTACTCTGTCTAACTCTATTCAATTGAAAAAATGTTTTTGTTTCTTTTTAAATTTTATAAACTCTATTAATCTTCCAAAATTTGTAGCTTATGAGCCAAGTTGACCCCAGTCGATGTCCTTCTCCTCTTCATCTTCATTATCACAAAATCAAAAATTTTCGGTCATTTTTCTTCTTTTGAACACTAAAGAAGTCCAGATTTCTTCACTTTTAGTGATATTCAAATCTCTGGAAGACCATCGGCAATTGGAACCCCTCTCATCGTCTCGTCTCTCTTTGCCAACTTCTTACATCTTGTAAACCCAGATTTTCGAATCTTAACCACATCAAAGCGTGCAACTTTTACGGACAAGTCCATTATTGAGCTAATTTTTTCATAGACGAGTCCATTATTGAGCTAAACAACTTGAGTAATGAATACATTATGTGATATTTCCTTTTGTCATTTTATCACAGAAGAAGGGATAAGAGAATGACGGAGAAAATGCAGGGATGTTTGGGGATAATGAATATTTATTTAACATTTGAAATTCTTAAAATGGAGATATTTCAAGAAAAGGGATTAGGAATGGATGATGAAGCATTGACAGTGATTTCCAAAAAATGCACGGGATTGATGCAATTGGACTTGGAGGGTTGCCTAAATGTGACAACAAAAGGGTGACTCAGGCTGTGCAAAACTATAAACTGTAGGAGATTAATAAATATAAGTTTGAAATTGTGTGATAATGTGAAAGTTGATATTATAAATTTTTTGGTGTTCTCAAGGTCGTCACTGAGAAAAATAATCCCTCCATGTGGATTTTCTCCATATCATAACCAAGTAACATTTTTCTTGCGACATGGATGTTTACTTTGCCAAAGGTAGCTTTTAGAGCTTTGGAGTGTATTTGGCTGAATTCTTTATAAAGTTCAATTGTAATCTTTTGAATTGATTATGTAGTGGAGTTTTTCCTTTTGCTTTTCAATATCATTTGTTGTCTCTACAAACTCGCTTTATATAAACGTGTATCAACTCTCATGAACAACTATCATTCTTCTTCAATCTTCTTGAGTTTGTTTGATCAATTCTATAGAATCTTTATGGCGTTCCCAAATATTGTCTCTCAATGCAATCGCCACCACTGTTGATCCAAAACCAATACAGAATTGCCATCTTAATGCCTTTGAGAGTATCTCAACTTGCACTTGCACGACCGTGCAAGTTAAGTCACGACTATGACCTGCTTGGTATACTTAATATCTTCCCCTGCCTCCATGGAAGAAGTATTTTGAAATTAATATATTGGAGGAGAAGAACAAGCTTAACGGGCATCGATGTATGGACCTATATAAAGTAGGATATGAAAAATTGAAAGGTTAACTGGGCAGATAAGAGATGTATCTTTTGGTTTCAAGTTATTCTTGATAATGGTAATTTACTTAAGAGGTTTATATATCTTTTGTCTGGACATCTCCTTAATTTCCCAAAGATGGTGTGATACAATTTTGTCTTCATTTAATCACATTATAGTTGTAGCTTCAGAAATGATGGGTTAAATGTTTGCCCATATCTCTTTTGCTAGTTCACTCTATGATTGAAGGAAATTGTAGCAGTTCAGTTCACCAAGAAAAGTGAAGGTTTCATCTTCTCTTTTTTTCAAGCAAACAGGATCATAGTTTTCATGGAGAGATTCTTTTCCTTCAATTTTTCATTCTTTCTACATATTTTCACCCATTTTTTGTACATTAATTCGTATGCCTCATAAATATTCCCCTTTTTGTCATTTTGGCCACTTCTATCACTGCCATAATCTGATATTAGGTCTTGAGATGAGTTGTTTTCGAAATTTTCTGAATTTTCTTTTTTTCAACTTCAGTTACTTCCTTCTCAGTTACTATTAAGCAAGTAACTAGACTTTTGCTATATAAGGGAACCAACGCAGCACCATTAGCTATTTCTTCTTCGCTACCATATTTACTCTCGGAATCATTCTCACTCTACATGCTCGTGAAGGACCTTTCATTTTCTCTTCTTTAAAGTATTAGCACATTCGGATTAAATGTGTTCGAAACCTTGAAATTCATGATATTGGATTCTCCTTGCCTTCCTTTCACCCTTTCTTCTAGCTATGTTCGCGAAACTAGGATCTGGCACTAACTTGCTATCAAATTTTAAAATGGTGACCTTGCTTTGATACCAATTGAAAAATCAAAGAGGGTAGTCGTTTCACAAACTTTTCGATTTGTTTCTAATAAACAAAAAAATAGAAAAATTAAGAGAACCAAAAATAAATCAACACCAAAATTTGATAATGCAGTTTGACACACCTTGCCTACATCTGTGAGGCTCTCACTCAGCTTAATAACTTTCACCGAAGTATAATAAATTTACCTAAGGCTTTATTGAGCCAACACCACTCAACCCTTGACACTATCTCTCAACCTCACTTCTCATAAAAGAATTTCACACCTAATAGTATGACCACCTCACACTAACCTCGATAGAAGATTTTCTTAACCGATTTTTTAACGAAAGAATAATAAATGAATAACTCAAGTGATTAGAATAATAAAGAAAAATACTAAATACACTTGAGATAAAAGAGAAGAACAACTTTCCGAAAGGTTAAGCTCCACTGAAATAGATCTGGAAGTCATCGCAACAACAATTGGTTGATTCACATAAACACCAACACGAAGTCACTCTTCATAAAGCACGGTAAGAAAGTGGGTACTGAAATAACAATAGAAGCTGGAGATCTGACAAGGTTGATGAAGCAATCGAGGGACTTCCAACAGTGAAGGCGTAAAAATGAGTTTTAAAGCATAGAAACCAACAAGCCTTGCGTGTAGGTATTTGGAATGGGATTGACGGAGTCTTTCTTTGGCTTTTGATATCTTTTCGTAATGATTCTAACTTCTTACTTTTCTTCTGCTACCCATCTGACAAGGTTGATGAAGCAATCGAGGGACTTCCAATAGTGAAGGCGTAAAAATGAGTTTTAAAGCATAGAAACCAACAAGCCTTGCGTGTAGGTATTTGGAATGGGATTGACGGAGTCTTTCTTTGGGTTTTGATATCTTTTCGTAATGATTCTAACTTCTTACTTTTCTTCTGCTACCCAAAACACATAAACAAAAATATCTTCTCTAAATACAAACTTAGTTCACCTTATCTTTGTTCTACCCCTCAACATTGTATGCCCATACACCTTAAATCATCCCACAAAATAAGAACCCACGACAAGTAAGCCCCTTAGCCATACCTTTAAAAATTCTAGTAATAAAACCTTCACTGACTCACACATAATACTCCCTTCACCGTAGCATATATCACTCAGCACTTGTTATTCAACTCACCTCACAAGTTTTTTATTCAGCACCCTTCAGTTCTCAAGTTACAGTCGCACATATACACATAAACCCTATTGCCGCACACTCCTATTTAAGATAGATGTCTAATGCAGATTTTCGATATACACAAGTCCCTCACACAAATAAGAGTCCAATTTTAACTAATTAACCACCACTTTAATTCAACCATGCAATCATAGCTTCATTATTTTTTAGCGCACACCAATTAAGCACCACTTTAATTCAAGTAAGAAGAGTCCACCTTGCATGTGTTTTATTTTATCCATAATATCCTCACAATTCAGTATTAAACATCATCCAATTACTAACATGTTCAGCAATAAAATAATTCCAATACAATGATAATGATAGACTCCAATGTAGTGTAGAATTCCTAGAAGTTATATCTTGTATGTCCAATTAAAATGCCAAAACTAAATAAAATATTTATACAATATATCCTAATAGGAGTGAATTATAGTTGACACAAGGAATCAATTTTGGCTAATAAACACAACTTAAGGTGAAGAATATCGTAATTTTACAATCAACTCTTACTTTCCCACTAAGTAATGCTCTTTTAGGTTAAATCTATGTTTCTTGCTTGGGGGTTTCAGAGCTTTATACATCCTTGAATTTAACGTGAAGGATCTCCAAACTTTGATTTCGAGCTTTCATCTGAAATCTTTTACGCTTGAAGCTAGCTTTTCCCTGAATAAAATTCGGCTGAACAAAATTCACTAAAGTGTAAGGATAACGAAATTTAATGTTCATTTAGACTGTTATCTCAGTCTCTTAATATGAATGAGAATAAGTTGTTTTCTTCAACTCTAAATTAATTTATGCATTAAACTTATCTTGATTCAAGATTGGCATATTAATATGAGATTGCCCAAGTACAAAATTAGGTGCTTAATAGGTAATTATGTGTATCCTAAGGGTTATTCAATACTAATATGATGATTGTTGATGATTTTAAGTCAGCTTTTGCATAACAACTACAACATTAATAACTTGAATTATTGGAGTTGAAGTTGTTTTCCATAGAGTAATTCACCTTATTTAATGTTAATCTTTGAAGTTAATTAGTCTTGACTTATGAAATTATTAATCTTCTCAGTAAGACAAACAATAGATGTGAATCACGTGACATTTTGCAGCAACGTTGACTCATGTTGTTGAAAGATGCCTTAACTATGACAATCATCCCTATCCACTAAACGCATTCCTCACATCTTTGACAATGATGAAGCACAAGAAAAGATAGGGAACTTTATCAAGAAGCTACTCTTAGCAAAGTAAACATCCATGTCGCAAGAAGAATGTTACTTGATTACGATATGGAGAAAATCCACATGAAGGGACTATTTTTCTCAATGATGGCTTTGAGAACACCAAGAAATTTACAATATCAACTTTCACATTATCACACAATTTCAAACTTATATCTTTTAGTCTCCTATAGTTTACAGTTTTGTGTTGCTTGAGTCACCTTTTGTTATCACATTTATAATCCCGTGCATTTTTTTGAAATCACTGCTAATGCTTCGTCTTCCATTCATGATCCCTTTTCTTGTAATATCTCCAATTTAGGAATTTCAAAGTTTAAATTAATATTCTTTATCCCCAAACATCTCTACATTTTCTCTGCCATTCTTTGATTTCTTCTTTTGTAATAGAATGACAGAAGGCAAATCACGTAATGTATTCATCACTCAAGTTGTTTAGTCCAACAATAGACTCGTCTGTGAGGAAATTAGCTCAATAATGGACTCGTCCATAAAAGTTGCACACTTTGATGTGAGTGAGATTCGGGAATCTAGGTATTACAAGGTGTAGGGAGGGGGCGAAGAGAGACGAGATGGTAAGAGGGGTTTCAATTGGCAATGGTCTTCTAAAGATTTGAATATCAGTGAAAGTGAAAGAATCTGAGTTTTTTTAGTGTTCAAAAGAAAGATAATGTTCGAAAATTTTTGATTTTGTGAGAATGAAGATGAAGATGAGGAGGACGTTGACTGAGGTGGGCTCGGCTCATAAACCATGAATTTTGGAAGATTAACAGAGTTTGTAAAATTTAAGAAGAAACAACAACGTTTTTTTGATTGAACAAAGTTAGAAATAGTAAGATTAGACAGAAGATTCGGTCTCTAGTAAAAGTGGTTTTTTATTATTAAGAAAAAAGTAAAAATAGATAGAGCTAACAATGAATGAAATTGATTTTTTGATGACGAAGGTTTTATTCCTTGACAAGTTGAATCGGAGATAACTCTTACGTGAACTTTCCAACAAAAAACAAGGAGAGTTAGTATTAAACTCATATCAATAGTATTAGATAACCTAACTAGCTACGCACCTTTTATCCTATCCGGTCTACCTATATCGCAATCTTATTTTCTGTTTTTAATCTAATTCTACTCATAAAGTGAGCAAAGAGGCGGTTATAACAAATTGTGATCCACACATCATAGCGTAAGAATGAATATAATTTAACCTTATCTTTGAATTCAAAAGAAGAGAATTATTCTTGATTCTTTTTATTGCTCTTATCTCTTTGATGTACCCTTTCTACTTAATGATAATGTATTTGAGCAAAGCAACCCGGATCCTCAAAGTAAGTTCAGTAACGAGAGACGATTGTCATATTGATGGTGACTAATTTGTCTCTGGTTTCCACTGCCCATGCATTATCGTATAAGGTCTTTAGACCAAGCTACCCCTTGCCCATAGGAAAATTTCAGGCACCACCATAGCGTACCTGGAGACAAAAAGGAGAAGATATGGGACCTTTTGGCATTGAGGATATTCATGTCCTGTAGCTTAGAGACATAGACCCTTTTGGATTTGCAAGAACCAATGACAACTACCTATGTTTGGACACATTCTACATTACTCTGACACCTTACACGATAATTTTTCATGATGTCCCTATCTAAGTCTTGGCCCCCCAACGCGTACAGGAATGATTGTTAATTAAGCCACATACGTAGCTCGCCTCGTGATCATGGAAAACTCTTGCCCTTTTGGTTTATTTTGCTCCTTAATTCTCTCTATCACTGTACACTTGCATGGATAATATCATCTTCTGATGATAATATAGACAAGGAAGCTTTAAATGCTTCCTTCTCGTTGTTTGCAAATTATTTGATTGGAGAACTACTTGAATTTTTTGTGTGTCTCTGTGGCTAAAAGTCTTTATAACTCTGTACCTTTTCCACTTACTAATTGCTGTAACTGTATGTCCGGAAATGATGACATCAATAACATGAACTCTAGGCTTTTCTGTTTGAGAAATAGAAAGCATAATTAGAAAAAAAATCAACACATAGGGATGCAACATGTTTGCAGAGAGGTGATGTTGTTAGTACTTAGAGGAGACCTTATTACGTACCACAGGATTACGTGAAAGGATAAAAAATGAAGGTAATGCGGAATACCTAGATTCGGTTCCATCTCGGATTCCGATGCCGATTTCGAGCTCCAAACGTCTCCGAATCTCTCAGGCCTTTAGTGAAAAGCGCTCACCGACTTACTTGACCAGTCTTTCTATTAGCTTCTCCGTTAGCTTCCTTAACGGGTCAGGAACCTTATGCGTGAACGTTCTATTTTTTCTCTTCTGAATAACTACAGGAGACCTAACCTATATATATAGTTTCCATATCGGGCTTCCCTATCACAAGGCCGATATGGACGTCCACATCGACGGGACCCATTTTTCATTCAACTTCACCCATTAATTTAGATCATTTATTGGCCACTTTATTATATTTATCCGGATCAAATGCAAGAACTTAACCTAAGTAATTTATTTAAAAACTAAAATTGCAATTAATGTTACTCCAACTTCAGAGACATTGACAAAATTGCCCTTTGGGGCAAAAATGTCTAACAATCTCCCCTTTGGACAATCATTAATTGCAGTAGACTTTAATTTAAAAACAATTTAAAAACTCGGTAAGCCACACAACTGTATAGACGTCTAAATTTTGAAAAATAAACATTTGATCCAAAGATAATGAAAGTCCATCATTCTATCCCGCAGGGCTTTTGGTACCGAAAAGTATCAAATGCATGTGTCATATGTGACACAGATCCAATACAATCACAAATACCTAATACCCCACTAACATAATGGGAAAATGGAGTGTGGCAAACTACGATGATACCTTTATGATCTAAATTGTATCATCTTCGTTTGTCGGTCTCAATTTCTCTAGCTTTATGCTAAACGAAATTTGTTATGTTCTCCAACTGAATGCTGAACTGCATTAGAGAACCCATTATGGGATTAAAAACTTATATCCCCTATGTCATGTCAAACTTTATAGCTAACTATGTTAAACTTTATGCGTCTAAATGACATAGGCACAAGGTCAATCTGTATATATGCCCAATGACCTTCAAATGCTTAAGATTGACACAAATCTTAAGACTTTTATACGTACTATGATGATGTATGATGACACGTAATACTGAGGATAAATGATGATCATTTCTATCATAATCATCATACCATCATAATACTTTAAATTGTACAAATGTACATGGAGCAAACCTGGCGATCCCCTAACTGGCAGTGTCTTACGACATCGTAACACCCATACTGTATACTTGTGTTACAAACACAAGTGGGTGAAGCCTTAAGTTAAAGGATCGACTCACAGTTCCTCAGTCCTTAAATGCTCTAACCTAAATGTCACTTTTTCGTGTCAACACCTTATGACCAACTAATTGATCTTTAACTGCTATGACCCTGTGATATTCTTCGTTGTTATTAAACAACACTGTAAGAAGAATGTCACAGTAAAACCAGATGGGTCTAGCCACTAATAGACTGATGCACCACTCGTAAATTAAATTTCGAGTCAAACCGTCTATAGTAGCAATTTCTTAGCATGCACTAATCGCATGCCTAGTCAAGGAAGTTACACGTGTCTTTATGACACACTTCTACGACAATGTACCATCTGCAAACTTGAACTGTAACCTTACGTGAACTTTCGATCATCCGGACACATAGCTAAATTTAAACCTGAATTCCCTACGAGGTTCAGTTTATTGACCTTACTATATGTCAACATATAATCCTTGATTCCTTCAACTATCATCAATACTCACTTGACTGTATTCTGAAAGTCTATAACTGGGTTAACCATATATTGACCAAACAGTCAAACAGCAAATGCAACATCCTATCTAGTACATAACTGAGCATACATCAACTATCCACCATACTAGAATACGGAACATCCCTCATAATATCTCTTTACTTTATTCTTTGGATGTTGCACCAAAGATTATCTCTCACTGTGAGAGATAAGTGTTACTATATATTTACTGTCAACCGTATGAAACTTTTGTAACACATACTTAATGTATGCATTTTTTGAGAGATTTGTTGAGTGTTGAGATATGTCCTGGTAAATCTGAATACCTAGGACAGAAGATGCCATACTATGGTCTTTATGTCAAGGTTCTTGACCAAAAGTTGCTTAACCTCATACAACATGATCAAGTGACTTGATGTGAGCAATTCACCATCCTTATGCTGTGATAGGAAGATAACTTGCTCCCCTTAACTCCCCTCAACTTCATAGTACAGGCATCCTGTAACTTTATTTTCCAAGAAGCTGGAAGAGGCCATAACCTCACCAAGTGTAAGGTGTCACCTTCAGGAGGTTTACTGTAAACCATATATTGATCTGCACAACTCACAAACCTAGTCAGTACTGTATGGATCTTGGGACCCTACAGATTGTATCTCATAGACCACTTTATCAAGGTTTTTACTCAAGAAGATGGTTATGACAACCTTCTGATGGAATTCTTTATCATCATAAGCTACAATTGCTTTTGTCACTCAAATGTATCCTACGAGGATACGAGAAGAAAAGGTAACACAAAGTCAGCCTTTTCCTCCTGAGTGAATCCTTATGCAATTGAGCAAGTCATCAAACCATTGAACCTTATCCTAAAATCCTTTAGGTCTCAAACTTTATTTATAACTGACGAGCTTACAGTTCTTGATGCAAATCAACTAGCTTCCCTGACCTTACTGTGCTTCATGGCTTGCATCTCGTTATTTATTGCATCCCACCACACATCCGCACTGGGTCCAGAAACAACTTCTGTAACAGTAACTGGATCCTAAATATGTCTAATAACATAGTCCAGTACACTTGACAAACTATGTTGTCAGATGGGATAGCAGGACGTCTCACTCCAGTGGATTTACATAACCTTATTAGATCTTGTACCCCTAGGAATCCCTCTGTGTACAGGTATGGGTTCCTGTTCCTGTACAGGTACGGTACAAAAATCTAGATCCACTAGATCTAACTGTATGAGTACTGGATACTTAACAACTGTAGTATCCACCCTACTATCGTCCGAAAGGTTAAAAGACCCACCGTTATAGACATGGTGTTCCAGAAACTTGGCTATTCGTGATTCCACTATTCTGGTCCCTCCTTATCTACAGTAAAATCTGTAGCCCTAAAGTGGTTGAGATATTTTACTAAATAGTAATGAAATGAACGAGTATGCAAATTTTCTTTATAAGGATTATCCTACTGAGCCTACTGAGGTAGGGCAACCTTTACATGAGTGTGCGCAAGGCTGAGTTTCTAATTAGGTAGATTAGTCCTGCTCTGTATTGACTTCTTTAAGTCCTTTAGGGTGACGCTATTCCTTTCGGGAACACACCAATTTGCTCAGAACTACTCGATATAGTGAACTAAGTCACTATTCCACCTGACTTCATATATCTGGCAAACGGACTTTTAAAGTCCTGAAACATCATGTTTTCCATTATATTCTCCTCCACGGTCAAATCTGACTATCTTGATGAATTTTCCAACTGGTTCTCAACCTTCAGACCTTAAGCAAGAACACATGACTTTGATGTGAAAAATTATCAAGAATTGTTAGAATACTTTATAATTGCACTATGCAATTGTATGAGGTCTACCGAAATTTTTATGTATCAAACTCAACAAGTTAGAGGTATAAGTTGACCCAGTGTCCTTATTAGTCAACTTACCCCTGTGACCGTTAATAAATATTCCAGATCATCTTAATCTAGAATTAGAAAATGCTTTCCTTAATCACTTTCTCAATCCTAGCTCCGGAAATGTGACTTAACCTTTATGTCACACCATGTATGACTTCTCATTCATCAGGTCCTTCATCCTTTGTTTAGCATGATACGAAGAAGTATATATCTAATCCGGGATAAAAACACATTCTATACAAACTGTATGACAAGAAAGTTGCATATTTATGTTTTGCATTAAACCACAACTGTACAACAGAGGTACTAAATGCAAAACATCAACCTTCAGTGTCCTTAATTGATCAAAGATCACATATAAAATGTGTCGTGTATATCCTAATGAACCTTACTTTAAAGTTCAGCATATACACCCCTTATAGATACCACTTCCACATCTTTATTGTTGTGCACCATAAGTTCCTCCTTCCCTTATTTGGTTTCATCCTGGATATGAATTACTGCATTGTGGAACCACCTTAATCAGATGTTCCACTGAATAGTCACTAATACTTAATGCAACTATCGCAAATTAAATTCATAATTGATAAACCAAAGAGTAACCTGATGGTCTCAGTCTTCCCTTTAAACCTCATACTACCGGTTTCTTTATGTCATCATGTCCAAGGACATGTACCGGAACTGGTTTTGACCAGCGTCAACAAGTGGAGAAGATTTGAGCTTTCTACCTTTGAACTTAATGAGCTTCATCTTTGTCTTCCCTTAAGCTGCTTTGAGGACTGTAGGAGTAACTACTGTAGTTTCTCCACCTCAACAATACAATGGGATATCAAAGCATTGAAGTCTCAACATTTTCACCTACTGTGAAAATGAATTATTCTTGATAAGTACTCCATTACTCCCCTTTTCCTCTGTATACTTTATGGAGAATAATACTTTCACTAAGGCACATGTCTCAATACCGAATAAGACTATGTACCTCTGTGAGACTTTATCAAGAAACTCTTTCGCTATATCTGTGTTCGGAAGTTCACTTTGCAGATGGTTAGGTACGGATTTCGTAATGGTCAGCAGATGTAATATGTTAGACCGATCCTAAACTTCAGAGGCTACTTTGTGAGCTTAACATCTCATGGATGTTATTGGAGATGGCTTACCCTTCCATATGGCCATGTCAACTACAGCTATCTCCATAACCTTCAAAACATCCTCCGTCCAATTCTTTATATTGAAACCAGCAAGGGTTTCAATGGAGACACTACTTTGGTTGACTGAAAAGGTGACTTCATGATGATGATCTTTAACTCAGCACAAATGTAGGACAACAGCGATACTAAAGCCATTAATAGTATCTTCCTGAAAATTTGATCACACATATTATGAAACGCCTTTGGCTGAATACATAATATATGCAAATAGAGTTTCATACATAAAAGCGATCAGAGTATAGATTATCAACTCCCCTGACACTACCACCTTTGGGTGAATAAAGCAGTTGAGCAACAACCTTCCTCCATCTAATGCCTTTATGTACATCTCAAAATTTTATGCAAGGCCAACACCTTTGGGCAGAATGACAAAACATAAAATCAGAGACATCCCCCAACATGTAAACAAAACAATTCAGAATACTGACTCGAAAGGCCACTTTGGTGACTACATTCTCACCAGCATCCAAAAAGTTTGCAAACACAAGGGATACATCTTTATGTTATCCTCACATTCTTTATGGGCATATTGTATGTGACAATGCAATCTCAATGAATACAAAAACTCCGAATGCACAATCTCATTGTCACACACACGTGTTGAAGACATTATCTGAAACTTGATTTGAGACTTTCGTAAACGAAAAATCTCAATAGAATGACTATCGTGCGTCATCGGATACTGAATCGACCTCCTGAGATATGACAATGTCATGTATCTCCCTTATGGCAAGTTTATTGCACGAAAATTCACTCAAAAATGGCTTCAGAATGTCTCAATTCCTATTTTTGATTGATTCTCATGCAATCCCGTATACTGAAAATGAGACCCGAGACACGACACCTCATGTATCTCACTCATACGAAGTCCGAAGCATGAAAATTCAATCGAAATTGGATTCAGAATACCTCATTTCATTTTTCTAGAGTTAAACTTTAATTTATTACAAATGTAATAAATCCAGAAAAATAGAAAAATGTTACTTTATAAATTTTCCGGAACCGAAAACTGACCCAAAACACCCCGAGGAAGCTTTAAGGGAAATTTGGAATTTTGGGGGGTTTTTTTTAATTATGGGGAGCACTGTAGCAGGACGTCAGCGTTGACGTTAGGCGACGCGTCGTCACAAGCGTCACTTGATCAAGCGTGCACAAAGACGCGTGAGACTAGACTTCATTTGGATGCGTCTCTGGCGTGCATTTCACGCGCAGACGCGCGGTGTGTAGGAAAATCCCGGTGTGTCCATCACATACACACGGTGTGGAAAAATAAAATTTTTTGTTCCGGGACCTTCCCGAAAGTCAGGATCCATGTGTCTATATAACAATGTCAAACCATAACGACCAAAAGAGACCGTCTCTAACGGTATCCACGTAGAGATCGGAGAACCTAACCGGGGCAAATCCTTTGACCCGGGAATAGCTAGAATAAAGTAAAGACTGCTAGATCTTACCTTTATTCTTGGCGAGCTAGGAGA
This sequence comes from Erythroxylum novogranatense, assembly GCA_029891385.1. Taxonomy (NCBI): domain Eukaryota; kingdom Viridiplantae; phylum Streptophyta; class Magnoliopsida; order Malpighiales; family Erythroxylaceae; genus Erythroxylum; species Erythroxylum novogranatense. The sequence continues at coordinate 28,464,632 of CM057227.1, read as the reverse complement.
AGACGATGAAGGAGAAGCTTGGAGAAGATGATGGAGAGTGATGAACGATGATGAAGAGATGAAGACTTAGGATTTCTAAAACCCTTCTTCTATATCACGATGATCACCTCTTTCACTTCTTTAAGCCATATGTCTTTTAACTCTTTAAAGACACATTAAAAGCTAATGGTGGAGACTTGTCCACGTTAGCCTTTACACACACACACACACACACACACACACACACACACACACACACATATATATATATATATATAAAAAGTTAAGATGATAAGGCCTCTCCTCCTTCATCCACGTTGACACACACACATATATATATATATATATTAATTTTTTAATTAATTAATAAGATATATATATGTATATAAATGTCAAGTGGTTCACCACACTAAATTCGGTCCCAAGGTCCGGTAGATAGAAAAACATCAAGACTGTTTCAAAGAATATCGATGTCGCGATCTCATCGGGACATATCTCGATCTCATCGGGATCCATTTAATCCTATTGCTCTCCATTTATTGGATCTCTGCCTAAAACTATTTTATTTAATTCTCCGAGTTACTCTTATCGTGTGACCCATTAGGTTTAGGTTATGTTGGCCACTTAGATTAACACTTAATCTGAGCAAGTCATGAGCGGTATCTAGCAACACATCATTACCCCCAATTGATCGGAAAGTAATTGGTTTGACGAATGAACCTATATTCATCATGAACCATATCACGAACCTTTCCATAGACAATTACTGTGCAATTCGTCCTTTCAACATGCTATACCCCACTTGGTTATGAGTATGGGCAAAGTGTCAACTCTTACTAGACTGAGTATGTCAAATCTAGTCCAAGTGATAACAGTTCTTGTCCTGGGACTCATTACTTTATATGTCACTGAAGACATTCTTCATGACATATGAACTCCGACGAGATTTCCAAGTAATGACCGACAAGAGGTTATGGTTATCATCTTCGCTATCACGTAAGTGGTGAATTCTCTATTGGCTACTCAATTACCTTGAATACCTCAAGCTGCACTCCAATCACCATCCTATGAGCGAATTGTAAGGCAACAAGGAATGGAATCAAAGCACGTAATCAAGATCCAAGATATCCTCGAGCACCTCAAGTCAAGGATATTTGCACCATTGCTATGATGAGATTATCACTGACATTAGAATAGGACATCCATGTGATGATCTCATAGCAGGTCATCCAATGTACTTACTATCTCTAGTAAGCATTCACATCTCAACCCTAAATATCTCATATTTACAGTTTCTGAGATCCACTGCTTGATCAAATCAAGGAGTTTGAGATGTGCTAGTCTCTCCGAATTACCGATGTCCAGTTTTAGTAATCCTATGACTAGGGATTATTTAGATACTGACATAATTGCACATGATAGGAATCTCAGTAGTATGATCACATCATAATTTCCTTCATGCTATGTCATATATCACGGACTTCATTAATTTGCTTATAGATCAATATCAGTTCATAAATAATGAATACCAAATTAATGAAATATGCCTTTCTTTATTTATTTATAAAGTCCGTATAATAACTTTGTATTAAAAAGCGCTAAAAGCGATTGCCTTTTAGGCACTACTCTAACAAAATCTCCAACTCGACCTAAAGCCAATCGCTTTGATATCTAATACCATAAAGTAGTACATGAGAATCAAAACTCTTTTGTGATAATGGCTTCGTCAATGGATCAACAATATTCTGCTCTGTGGGAATTCTCTCTATCAGGACATCACCTCGACCGATGATCTCCCTAATCAGATGATATCTGCGGAGTACGATTTGGATCGCTGATGAGGCCTTGGTTCCTTCGCTCGCTTGTAATAGCCCCATTGTTGTCATAATACAATTGTATGGCCCCATCACGCCTAGGAACCACACCAAGTTCAAGAATGAACTTTTGATCCAAACCGCTTCCTTTCTTTGCGTCAAGCGGCAATGTACTCTGCCTCGGTTGTTGAATCAGTGATCGTCTCTTATTTGGATTCTTCCAACCGGCCGCCCGTCGCTCGGTGTGAATATATAACTTGATTGAAATTTAGAATCATCCTTATCGATTGAAAGCGGCATCTCAGATACCCGCCACTTTGAGATCTCCATCTCCATATGTCAAGAAAACATCCTTAGTCCTTCACAAATACTTGAGGATATTCTCGATACCACCCAAAGGACCTCACGAGGATCCGATTGGTATCCGCTCGTAACACTTAGAGCATATGATACATCGAGTCTCGTACATAGCATAACGTACATGATAGATCCTACCGCAGATGCATACGGGATCATATTCATGCGCATCCTCTCATCTTGTGTCTTAGGACACATAGATTTCAAGAGTGTTATCCTATGAGTCACAGGAAGGTACCCTCTCTTGGATTGTTCCATGCTAAACCTCTTTAGCATCTTGTCTATGTACGTTGATTGTGAAAGACCAAGCAATCTTTTTGATCTATCTCTATAAATATTTATCCCAAGGATATAGGTTGCTTCACCAAGGTCTTTCATGGACAATTGTTTGGACAACCAAATCTTCACCGATTGTAGCATAGAGACATCGTTTCCTAGTAATAATATGTCATCTACATATAGCACAAGGAATACGATTGCAGTCCCATTAACCTTCTTATACACACAATATTCATCCGGATTTTGTGAGAAATCAAACTCTTTGATTACCTCATCAAAACGGATATTCCAACTCCTAGATGCTTGTTTCAATCCATAGATGAATTTCTGAAGCTTGCATACCTTTTCGCCATCATAAGAGATGAAGCCCTCATGTTGTGTCATATACACATCCTCGCCTAGATTTCCATTTAGAAAGTCGTCTTCACATCCATTTGCCATATCTCATAATCATAATGAGTGGCAATGGCTAGGAGTATCCTAATGGATTTAAGCATTGCTATTGGGCTGAAGGTCTCGTCGTAGTCAATTTCTTGTCTTTGACGAAAACCTTTAGCCACAAGCCTTGCTTTATAGGTAATTACATTACCATCCATGTCGGTTTTCTTTTTGAAAACCCATTTACACCCTATGGGTTTTATTCCTTCGGGTGCCTCAACCAAAGTCCATACTTGGTTTTCATACATAGAATCCATTTTAGCCTTCATGGCTTGAAGCCATTTCTCAGACTCTGAACTCTTCAGAACCTCTTCATAGGTGGTAGGCTCATTATCTTCTATGAGCAATACGTCATTCTGTTCATTCACGAGAAATCCATATCTCTAGGGAACAGAGCGTATCCTACGTGACCTACTAATTTCGTGTGTTGTAGAAGGTCGAATCTGTTACTTCATCTCGCATGAGTCACAGTTTTAGGTTCAGCGAGTTGATTCGTCATTCGAGCATCTTGAACTTCTTCAAGTTCAATTTTGCTCCCACCGCCTTCTTGTAAAAGAAACTCTTTCTCTAAAGACAACATGCTTTGAAACAAACACCTTTTGTTCCTCAAAGAAGGTAGAATTGGTATCCTATTGTTTCTTTAGGATATCCTACAAACAAACACTTGTCAGACTTTGCATCAAGTTTATCTGACTGTATCCGCTTCACATAAGCAGGACAACCCCAAACTTTTAAATGAGTAAGATGGGGTCTTTTGTTAGTCCACATCTCATATGGAGTAACATCAACTGTCTTTGATAGAACTCTGTTTAGCAAGTAAACAGCTGTCTCGAGTGCATACCCCCAAAAGGATTTCGGTAACTTTGCAAAGCCCATCATCGATTGTACCATGTCTAACAAGGTTCGATTTCTCCTTTCTACCGCACCATTATGCTGTGGTGTGTAAGGAGGAGTCCATTGGGATAAAATCCCATTATCTGTGAGATAATCTAAAAACTGTTGGTCTAAGTATTCCCCACCACGATCGGATCGTAATGTCTTGATACTTTTCCCAAGTTGGTTTTCTACTTCATTTCTGAATTGTTTGAACTTTTCAAATGCTTGATTTGTATCTCATCGACATCTGGTACCCATATTGAGAATAATCATCGATAAAGGTAATGAAGTAAAGACAACCACTTTTAGCATGGATGGATATCGGACCACATACATCTGAATGTATTAGGTCTAATACTCTAGTCACACGTTCACCCTTTCCCTTAAAGGGTAACTTAGTCATCTTGCCTAATAAACAAGATTCACATGTGTCATATGATTCATAATCAAATGACCCTAAACTACCACTCTTATGGAGCTTAGCTATCGTCTCTCATTTATATGGCCAATGCATAATGCCATAAGTAAGTTAATTTTAAATTATCTCGCTTATGTCTTTTCGTGTCATTGACATTCATAATTGATGTGACATATCTAATATTTAAATGCCATTGCATAATGCACCAATACCATAAAGCATTCCATTCAAACTAATAGAACAACCATTGTTACTAAAAGTCAAATAGAAACCAAATTTATTTAAACAAGAAATGATAATATGTTCTTTTTAAAGCAGTACAAAATAACATTCATCCGGTTTAATTACAAGCCCATTGGGAGTGACAAAAGTAAGTGTTTACGCTAATGCAAGAACTCTTGCTCCATTTTCTACACGCAGTCTAGTTCTCCTTCACGAAAGTGCCTACTATCCACGAGGCCCCGTGATATCATTGCATATGTGAGCCACAACCGTATCTAATACCCATATGTTATGATCGTAAAGCAGATTAACCTCAATGACAAACATACCGAAGAAGTCGAGGCATCGATGCCTTCTTCGCTTCAATTCTTCCATATAGACTTTTTCGCTTACGGTGGCGGTCTTGCCACAATGGAAGCAAGTTCCTTTTGCGAGCCTTTTCTTTTTGGCTGCACTTCCTTTTGGTTTCTTAGACTTTTCTTCTTTAGATTCTTTTCTTTGAACCGGAAGAAGAAGAAGCCACCATAAGCACTTCGCTCGCTATCCTTCTTGATAGCTTGTTTCATTGCCTCGAGGATTGATCAACTCGTAGATTGTCGTGGATATTTGGTTCATCCGATAGTTTAACACAAACTGTGAATAACTATCAGACAATCCAACTAGAATTAAGTCAACACTTAATTCATAATCCATAACAAAACCTAAGATAGCCAACCTCTCAATATACCCATTCATCTTCAGTGTATACTGCACTGCAGATGAACCTGGAGTCATCTTAGTAGTGAAGAGTAGCCTCGAGGTCTCGAACCTTTCAGACCGAGCTTGCTCATCAAAAAGCTCCCTAAGATGAAATACTACGGTATTAGCATCCATAGACTCATGCTGCTTCTGCAGCTCTGGTGACATAGAGGCGAGCATAATACAGGTAGCCATGTCACTGTCTTTGAGATGCTTACGATATGCTTCTCGATCCTCATCAAGCATCAACAACAGTGGATCAGAAGTGGAACATCTAGACATAGCCCAGCTTCCTCGATCGAGAACAATTTCGATTTTCACCAATCGAGAAAATTAGGTCCAGTTAATTTATTAGAGTCCATAAGTGAGCGCAAATTCACACTAGAAGACATCTTCAATCAACCTAAAAGGGAAAGAGAGAAAGAATGTTAGAATATTAATATATGTATGATCATAAGGACTTGCATGACATACATATGGCTCCCACTAGTTTCAAAGAATCCATAACCCTCATTACGAATCCAAGAAACATTATGACAAAATGTCCTAGTGGGTCGATATCTGACATTACTAAGAATGACCTTGGGTTTACCCAACAAGCCACCTTAGGTCAATCGGTAGGTATCAGTCATACCGATTGCATCATAGATAGCCGACATTACTAAAATGACCTTGGGTTTACCCAACAAGCCACCTTAGATCAAAAGCAGGTATCGGTCATACCAGTTACATCACAGGTGCAATTATCGACTAGTGCTATCAACTCGTGATGTATGCATACACATTGGGTTATCAACTTTTGATGCGCGTACATCTGATGTACACTACCTAATTTTGCCTCTGTCTACGTTGACCTTGAGTTTACTCAACAAATCAACGCTTCTAGTGAAAACTGACCCATTAATCCGAAAATCTTATTTTCATGGTTCGAACATATCCGTATAGAGTGAGCTTGGGTTTACCCAACAACCCGAACTCTGTAAGAACTCTGGTTCTCCCCATATTAATGGAAGGCGTTAGTTTTCATATTATGTGTGAGGGATTTCAAGCTCTCTTCTTCTCCAAGCTTCCTCTTTCTTCATCGTTTACACCAAGCTCTCATAAGTCGACTTATGCTACTGTGCACGTACAAGTCGACTTATACCATTGTGCAAGTCGACTTATGTGCACGAGCAAGTCGACTTATGCATGTGTAAGTCGACTTACCTGAGAATACAAGTCGTCTTATGTATGTGTAAGTCGACTTATATATGTGGAAATGCTTTCTAATCGGCTAATTTCTCAATCCGTGCAGTTCCAATTTATAATACCAAGTGTAATATCCTTTACTTTGATGTAATGAAACACTTTCATTGTATCATGCTTACCATGTATAATCATACTATACATGAAAAACTTGAAATTGATGAATACACTATTATTCACTTAGATTTCCAAATAATTTTGCGAATACCAAATTATCTTCCTAAGTATCTCTAGGTAGTCTACACTTTATCAAGACTACTTCGGCACTGGTCACAAAACTTGTGACGGCCAAAACAATCAAGACAAGACAATATACTAACGAGACGCTAATGAGACACATTTGACATCCGAAAATTTTTGGAAATCCAATTTCAAGAAAATCATTTTGACAAGAATACAACATCAATTTAAAATATTTTTAATCACATTAAAAATGATCCCAGGCATTGGAATTGAGAAATACACAACCAATCATTCCAAACAAAACAACTCCAGCAACTTTCTCAAAACTGCCAAGCTCTGTCTTTTGCTTGAAAAACTCATTGAAAAAATTTCAATAAATTCTGAGAAAATTACAGAGGTTACAACATGTTCACAACATGCTCCATGAATTTTTTCAGGATTTATTTCCAACAAAAACTCAACCAAACTTAGCAACAAATCCAATGTTGAATCTGTGTTCCTCAACACAGTTATTCCCAGCAGCACACAATAAATTCTCAAATAAATAGTAAATCACCTCAAAAACATTTTTCCATCCTCATAGACATTCATAAACATCTTAGAGACATGTATATGAAAGAAAATCCGAAACTTGTTTTTTCTACAATTTATTCTCGAATATATAAGCATGTCTGTTCAAGGAATGTGCACAAACACAGCAACTAGAACATTAGGGAATAAATTAGAAAAACCATATCAAATCACATTGATAAATTCTCGTCTTCCACAGACATATTCAACAACATCTTATGAGCACATCTGGGCAAGAAAATTTCGAAAACAATATTTCTATACTGATTTCGAATTTAACACAGTCAACATGCATCATCGTCAAAACCAATAGGCAACTCCAACCTTGTTATGATTTCTTCGTTATATACGACACAAGTGGCTCTGATACCACTGTAAGAAAATCCCGGTGTGTGCATCACATACACACGGTGCGAAAAAACAAAATTTTTTGTTCCGGGACCTTCTCGAAAGCCAGGATCCATGTGTCTATATAACAATGTCAAACCATAACGACCAAAAGAGACCGCCTCTAACGGTATCCACGCAGAGATCGGAGAACCTAACCGGGGCAAACCCTTTGACCCGAGAATAGCTAAAATAAAGTAAAGACTGCTAGATCTTACCTTTATTCTTGGAGAGCTAGGAGAAGACGATGAAGGAGAAGCTTGGAGAAGATGATGGAGAGTGATGATCGATGATGAAGAGATGAAGACTTAGGATTTCTAAAACCCTTCTTCTATGTCACGATGATCACCTCTTTCACTTCTTTAAGCCATATGTCTTTTAACTCTTTAAAGACACATTAAAAGCTAATGGTGGAGGCTTGTCCACGTTAGCCTTTATATATATATATATATATATATATAAAGTTAAGATGATAAGGCCTCTCCTCCTTCAACTACGTTGACATATATATATATATATATATATATTAATTCTTTAATTAATTAATAAGATATATATATGTATATAAATGATGAAGTGGTCCAGTCACACTGAGATCGGTCCTACCGGGTCCCGGTATGGAAAAAATACCGAAGACCTGTTTCAGCAATATCGATGTCACGATCTCATCGAGACATATCTCGATCTCATTGGGATCCATTTAATCCTATTGTTCTCCATTTATTGGATCTCTGTCCAAAACTATTTTACGAATTCTCCGAGTTACTCTTATGCGTGTGACCCATTAGGTTCTCGGTTATGTTGGCCACTTAGATTAACACTTAATCTGAGCAACTCATGAGTGGTATCTAGCAACACATCATGACCCCCAATTGATCGGAAAGTAATTGGTTTGACGAATGAACCTATATTCATCATGAACCATATCACGAACCTTTCCATGTATAATTATCGTGCAATTCGTCCTTTCACCATGCTATACCCCACTTGGTTATGAGTATGGGCAAAGTGTCAACTCTTACTAAACCGAGTACGCCAAATCTAGTCCAGTGATAATAGTTCTTGTCACGGGACTCATTACTTTATATGTCATCAAGACATTCTTCATGACATATGAACTCCGCCGAGATTTCAAGTAATGACCCCGACAAGAGGCCATGGTTATCATCTTTCGCTATCACGAAGTGGTGAATTCTCTATTGGCTACTCAATTACCTTCTAATACCTCAAGTCGCACTCCAATCACCATCCTATGAGCGACACTGTAAGGCAACAAGGAATGGAGTCAAAACACGTAATCAAGATTCAAGATATCCTCGAGCACCTCAAGTCTAAGGATATTTCGCACATCATCGCTATGATGAGATTATCACCGATATTAGAATAGACATCCATGTGATGATCTCATAGCAGTCATCCAATGTACTTACTATCTCTAGTAAGCATTCACATCTCAACCTTAAATATCTCATATTTACGCTTACGAGATCCACCGCTGATCAAATCAAGGAGTTTGAGATGTGTTAGTCTCCGGATTCGATGTCCAGCCAGAATCCTATGATTAGGGATTATTTAGATACTGACATAATTGCACATGATAGGAATCTCAATAGTATGATTACATCATAATTTCCTTCATGCTATGTCATATATCACGGACTTCATTAATTTGCTTATAGATCAATATCAGTTCATAAATAATGAACACCAAATTAATGATATATACATTTCTTTATTTATTTATAAAGTCTGTACACAACTTTGTACAAAACTCGCTAAAGGCGATTGCCTTTAGGGCACTACTCTAACAAGGTGACTGTGCGGCGCGTGCCCAGCACGTGCTTACATGTGTCATCCATCCGCCCAGCCACGTGTGGTCGAGTGGACGACCATGATGGGCTCGTGCTGCACACGCGCCCACCGTTCCACGGGGGTCGGTGCGCGTCCGTCGCTCCGTGGAGCGACGTGTTGCGCCGCAGTTGGGGCGGCCCACGCCCGGAACAGTGTCGGGCGCGTGTAGCACACGTGCCCGACGGTCTTCTTCCTTTCCCATGCCGGAGGCGATTTTCGGTGTCCCAAAACTCCGTTTTTCACTCCGTTTGGCCCGTTTTCAACCCGTTTTCTGTAGCTAGCCTTATGTATACTACTTTTACGCAATTAATCACGCAGAAAAGCTGAAAAGCGAATAAAAAAATAGAAAACCAAAAAGAGATAAAAATCGAAAAACCTTCGTTTCTGGCGATCCGATCACGTAACCGCTCTGGTACCACGTGTTAGTACGTAGAGGGGACCTTATTACGTATCCCAGGATCACGTGAAAGGATAAAAAACGAAGATAATGTGGAATACCTGGATTCGGTTCCATCTCGAATTTCGATGCCGATTTCGAGCTCCAAACGTCTCCGAATCTCCCAGGCCTTTAGTGGAAAGCGCTCACCGACTCACGGACTAGGCCTTTCAACAGTTTCTTCAGCGTTTCGAGCTTCCTTAATGGGTCAGGAACCTTATGGTCGTGAACGTTCTTTTTTTTCTCTTCTGAGTAACTGCAGGAGACCTAACCTATATATATAGCTTTCACATCGGGCTTCCCTATCACAAGGTCGATATGGACCCGGTTTACACTAATCGGGACCCATTTTTTACTCGAACTTCGACCCATTAATTTAGATTATTTATTGGGCCATTTTATTATCTTTATCCAGATCAAATGGCGCAACTTAACCAATAATTTATTTAAAAAATCAAAATTGCAATTAATGTTAGTCCAACTTCAAAGACATTGACAAAATTACCCTTTGGAGCAAAAATGTCTAACAGATCTATCCAGAGTTTTGAGAAAAAGAGAGCTAGTCAACAACAAATCGTACGTGTTCGAAGAACAACATACAAAGCAAGAACTACCAAGGAAAAATTTTAGTGATTAAGTCAAAAGATTTCTTATCGAGAAAAACTCAAATGACGAAAGTTATTCATTAAACTTTCCAATATCCATTGGAAAAGAACAACAATAACCCAATACAGTAACTTGACTTTAATACTTGTTCCTTACGAAATTGATATTCCGAGACAACTTTAATTCACTTGATGACAATTTTCTGTCAAACTTATATAATTTGCAACAATATCCTTAGTACAAGATTGTGGTATATCAAAAGTTTTGAGTATGATCTTAAGTCTATTGGTACATTTTCATTACGATCAGCATATGTCACGGTGCTTCAAGTGTTGAACCAGGCACTGAAGACTAAGTTATAATATATAGAAGAGAAGATAGATCGTAATATAAAAGAAGTGAACAAGTTTAAAAAGATGGTCAAATAATTACTAGGTTCAAATTATGTTAGTAGCAGTGACGACGACGTGGAATCTTAGTTTGTTTATAAACCTGTAATTGTTATTTTTATAAAATGCATTTTATTTTAATGTTTATTTTATTTCAATATATTATTATTTAAAATGTCACCAACATTAATTATAAAATGTAACTAATTTATATTTCAAAATGTCTTAAAATTGTAACAAATTTAATTAAATATGTTTTTAATAATTATAATAAAATTTATTTAAAATAAATTTTTGTCACTAAAAAGTATTAGCTACCACAACAAAATCGTCACAAGATATTACTACCTACATTTATAAGAACTTCTCTAAAAACATTTATCTACCACAAGAAATTAGTAGCTAAAACTATTCTGCTCCAAAAACAGATTTGTTACTAAAAAGTATTAGCTACCAAAACAAAATGGTCACAAAATGCTATTACCTATATTTACAAGAACGTCTTTAAATTTTTTTTACCTGCAACAAACAATTAGTAGCTAAAACTATTATGCTACCAAAAAAAAAGGCAGTAAAAAATTATGTACAACTACGGTTTAGTAGGTAAAAACCCTTATGAATGAAACATAGACTTCGCAAAATCCTTTGTATCATGTTTTTTTGTTCTTGTTGGTTATATGTTTTACTGACGAAATTATTGTGTATCTAAAACTTTTTTGTGCCGATTTCAAAAATATGTTGTAGATATTGTTTTGCTGCAGGAATTCAACGACCATTAAGGCAATGATTATTTTTCGATATTTAGCGAAGTTTGGCGTGAAGGATATATGATCAATGTTAATGGATTATAACTATGAGGAAGGGAATATAGTTGTGCTTGATCAAGGAACGGCTCATTGGTGGGATTATGTGAAGGGGTGTTGGGATGCTGTTCACTGATATTTGTCTGCACAAGCATCGGATGCCTTTTGGCTCTATGTCCGCCTCGCGATTCTAATTCATGTTTCATGATCGATCAGGACTACTATTCCCTGTTAAAATATTCCTTTCTTGACCACTCACTTCGTTTTTCACGGGACCTCAATGTGAAGGTTACGCGTCTGGCCAGAGTTATACACGATCACGATACAACAATATAGCTCATTAGAATAAAAGCGAATGTTTCTAAAGAAACACCTGAATATCAGTCATCAGAAACTAATTATTTCTTTAAAAAATACAACTAACGGAATTTTACTAGTGCTCTAAATAATTTTCTCTTAGCCATAACTCTACTCGTCTATTTATTACTCTGTAGTGGAGATCTTTCATGTATAGTGAGACAATAATGCCACATATTCGGCACTCCTAATTTTTTAGTGGACAAGTGAGTATTAAAATCTCTAAAAATCTTCGGCATGTTAGAACATTTGCATTAAGTGACAGGCAAAAGGATCAAATTGGATCTGATATTTTTTTTTATCAAAATTTAATTTAAACTCAAACACTTAGGCACGTTAAAAAAACCCTAATATTTCACAAATATTTAGTTTAATTTCATTTTTAGTCGTCCATTACAAAAACTATATCTACTATTTTTTATGGATTTCTTGCTAGATGTGTATCCTATGTGACAAGTGGAGTCCAAAAAATTAAAAAACAATCATTGTCTCCTCTCTCTCTCTCTCCTTAACTTTTTATTTCTTCTCTCATTACAAGAATTATGTCTATTAGTTACGTTTTCTCTTTACATTTTAGAATTTGTAGTGAAAAAAAGTGTATCGCTGTAGCACTCCCTAATTATAGGGTATATACCGAGACGTTCGTAGGTCATTCCGATACATATTCTACGATAAGGGTGAACTACGAACAATCATTACTGTATCTCACATAACATCAAATCATAAAGCATCAATACTGAAAATCACTAATTTTTGAAACCATAAATTTTTCTCATTTCATATCATCAAAAACAGTAATTTACATAACTGTCAGTTTTTTACTATCTGTACATTACTCCAAAAGAAATCTACTACAAAAAGTCTAACTAGGTCATCCATCAAAAAAGAAATCTACTACAAAAAGCATAACTACAGATGCATTTCAATTTCTTGTTTATTTTTAAACTAAGGCTTGAAATTCTTTGAATTTTTTAAGAACCTAATCTTTGGTCTTCAAAAATAAATCTAAAGTTTCCTAAAATGATCATCAATAATGGTGAAAAATAAAGTATACCACCATGTGATCTCATAAAAGGACCACAACTGTTACAGTGCACAAGCTCTAATAAACTTGACTTTTTAAAAGGAGAATAAATCTAAAAAGAAACTCTTATTTGTTCCCAGCCAAATAATGAACACACTTTTCTAACCTAGCTTCCTTAATCCCAAAAAGTTTTTTTCTTAGCCAATTAATTAATCCTTTTTGCTCCCATATGACGTAGTATTCTCTACCATGATTTTAGTGATGTACTCTCCATTGTATTCATCAAGTCACGATAAATAGAACATTGCATCATGTACAAGTTAGAGGACTTATTACCTTGGGCCACAACCAATTAAACGTTAGTAAGTTTATATGACCTATTAGTGAATGTATTGCAATAACCATCATCATTAAGCTGTCCTATAGAGATATGGGATAATCAACCCTAAAGTACGCAACCTTTTGAGATTTTAAAAGCTTAATAATTTAGATCAAAATGTTAATTTTTACTGATATGACTAATAGATGGACATTCATGTGGCATTTAGTAGACACACTACATCATCACAAAAAACCCTTTGAACTAAATGATTATAGTTTTAAAAAGTTGGTCACTTAATTAAAAAATTTAAAAGCTTAGGTATTGAATTGAAAAAAATCTTAAAAGGTTAGGCATTTTTTAATATGTTATCCTAAAGATTAAATTCAAGTACATATCATGTATATGTTTAACATGTTTAAGAACTAACTTTGGACCATTGTTAATCTTCAAGCAAATTATTCTCATGTTATACACTACAAGAAAATTATAAATTATCGATGCAAAATTACTGACAGATCAAATACCATGGCTAATTGGTGAAGAAAAATCAATATCCGTTAGTAACACTATCGTTAAAATTTTTCATTTTGCAATGGACAAAATTTCCATTGGTAAAGGTGTAGGGAAAATATGCTGGCAAATTTTCCAATGGAATATAGCGATGAAAGAGTTATACTTGTTAGTAAATTAGGCGAGAATGTTTGCTACAATAAACTAGCGTCAGGGATTTATCAATGAATCTATGTTCTGTTAGTGAATTTCTGACCGTATAACCACTCCGTCGATAAATTTACACAAAAATGCTTGGTTTAAGAATGAAGCATTGGGTTTACTAACGGTAATGTATTCCGTCGGTGATGTTTCGACAGTCTGGCTGTAGGAAAATTCCGGTGTGTGCATCACATGCACACGGTGCAGAAAACAAAAATTTTTGTTCCGGGACCTTCCCGAAAGTTAGGATCCATGTGTCTATATAATAATGTCAAACCATAACGACCAAAAGAGACCGTCTCTAACGGTATCCACGCAGAGATCGGAGAACCTAACCGGGACAAACCCTTTGACCCGAGAATAGCTAGAACAAAGTGAAGACTGCTAGATCTTACCTTATTATTGGAGAGTTAGGAGAAGACGATGAAGGAGAAGCTTGGAGAAGATGATGGAGAGTGAGGATCGATGATGAAGATGAATGAAGAGAAAAAAGCCTTTTATTTTCAAAACCTTTCTTCAAAACCAACGACCATCATCCTCTTTTTTCCTTCATTTGCCATTTGTCTCTTTAGTAATTAAAGACATTTAATGCAAAGTTGGTGAAGCTTCCACGTTAGGCATATATATATATATATATAATTAAGATACATGTCTTCTCCTTCTCCTTTCCACGTTGATCACACACACACATATATATATATTAATTACTTAATTAATTAATAAGATATATATATGTATATAAATGTCAAGTGGTCCACCACACCTGGGTCGGTCTCTTGGGTCCCAGATGAAAAAAATACCGAAGACCTGTTTCAGCAATATCAACGTCGCGATCTCATCGGGACATATCTCAATCTCATCGGGATCCATTTAGTCCTATTGCTCTCCATATATTGGATCTCTGTCCAAAACTATTTTACGAATTCTCCGAATCACTCTTATGCGTGTGACCCATTAGGTTCCCGGTTATGTTGGCCACTTAGATTAACACTTAATCTGAGTAAGTTATGAGCGGTATCTAGCAACACATCATGTCCCTCAATTGACCGGAAAGTAATTGGTTTGACGAATGAACCTATGTTCATCACGAACCATATCACGAACCTTTCCATAGACAATTACTGTGCAATTCGTCCTTTCCACATGCTATACCCCACTTGGTTATGAGTATGGGCAAAGTGTTAACTCTTACTAGATCGACTACGCCAAATCTAGTCCAGTGATATCGTTCTTGTTCCGGGACTCATTACTTTATATGTCAATGAAGACATTCTTCATGACATAAGTACTCTACCAGAGATTTCCAAGTAATGACCCCGACAAGAGGCCATGGGTATCATCTTTCGCTATCACGTAGTGGTGAATCCTCTATTGGCTACTCAATTACCTTCAATACCTCAAGTTGCACCTAATCACCACCCTATGAGCGACCTCAGAAGGCAACAAGAAATGGAGTTAAAGCACATAATCAAGATTCAAGATATCCTCGAGTACCTCAAGTCAAGGATACTTGCACCATTGCTATGATGAGATTATCACCGACATTGAATAGACATCCATGTGATAATCTCATAGTAGGTCATCCAATGTACTTACTACCTCTAGTAAGCATTCACATCTCAACCATAAATATCTCATATTTACAATTTCGAGATCCATCGCTTGATCAAATCAAGGAGCTTGACATGTTAGTCTCCGGATTCACCGATGTCCAGCCAAGAATCCTACGACTAGGGATAATTTAGATACTGACATAATTGCACATGATAGGAATCTTAGTAGTATGATCACATCACAATTTCCTTCATGCTATGTCATGTACCATGGACTTCATTAATTTGCTTATAGATCAATATCAATTCATACATAATGAACACCAAATTAATGAAATATGCCTTTCTTTATTTATTCATAAAGTATGTACACAACTTTATATAATGCACGCTAAAGGCAATGGCCTTTAGGGCACCACTCTAACAAAATCTCCCACTTGACCTAAAGCCAATCGCCTTGATATCTAATACCATAGGCGAGTACATGAGAATCAAAGCTCTTCTGTGATAATGACTTCGTCAATGGATCAACAATATTATGCTCGGTGGGAATTCTCTCTATTTGGACATCACCTCGACCAATGATCTCCTTAATCAGGTGATATTTGCGGAGTACGTGTTTGGATCATTGATGAGACCTTGGTTCCTTCGCCTGCGCAATAGCCCCATTGTTGTCACAATACAACTGTATAGGCCCATCACAGCTAGGAACCACACCAAGTTCAGTAATGAACTTTTTGATCCAAACTGTTTCTTCTTTGCGTCCAAGCAAAGAATGTACTCGCTTCTCGGTTGTTGAATCGCATTGTCTCTTGTTTGAACTCTTCCAACTGACCGCCCGCCATTCAAAGTGTGAATATATAACCTGATTGGGATTTAGAATCATTCTTATCATATTGAAAACTAGCATCTGTATGCCCGCTCACCTGGAGATTTCCATCTCCATATACCAAGAAAACATCCTTAGTCCTTTGCAAGTACTTGAGGATATTCTTAACAGCCACCCAGTGACCCTCACTAGGATCCGATTGGTATCTGCTCGTAACACTTAGAGCATATGATACATCGGATCTCGTATATAGCATAGCATACATGATAGATCCTACTGCAGATGCATACGGGATCATATTCATCCGCATCCTCTCATCTTGTGTCTTGGGACACATAGATTTCGAGAGCATTATCCCATGAGTCACGGGAAGGTACCCTCTCTTGGATTGATCCATGTTAAACCTCTTTAGCATCTTGTCTATGTACGTTGATTGTGAAAGACCAAGCAATCTTTTTGATCTATCTCTATAGATTTTTATCCCAAGGATATAAGTTGCTTCACCAAGGTCTTTCATGGTAAATTGTTTGGACAACCAAATCTTCACAGATTGTAGCATAGAGACATCGTTTCCTAGTAATAATATGTCATCTACATATAGCACAAGGAATACGATTATAGTCCCACTAACCTTCTTATACACACAGTGTTCATCCGGATTTTGTGAGAAACCAAACTCTTTGATTACCTCATCAAAACGAATATTCCAACTCCTGGATGCTTGTTTCAATCCATAGATAGATTTCTGAAGCTTGCATACCTTTTTGCCATCATAGAACGTGAAGCCCTCTGGTTGTGTCATATACACATCCTCAGCTAGATTTTCATTTAGAAAAGTTGTCTTCATATCCATTTGCCATATCTCATAATCATAATGAGTGGCAATGGCTAGGAGTATTCTAATGGATTTAAGCATTACTACTGGGCTGAAGGTCTCGTCGTAGTCAATTCCTTGTCTTTGACGAAAACCTTTAGCCACAAGCCTTGCTTTATAGGTAATCACATTACCATCCATGTCGGTTTTCTTTTTGAAAACCCATTTACACCCTATGGGTTTTATTCCTTCGGGCAACCAAAGTCCATACTTGGTTTTCATACATGGAATCCATTTCAACCTTCATGGCATGAAGCCATTTCTCAGACTCTAAACTCTTCAGAACCTCTTCGTAGGTAGTAGGATCATTATCTTCTATGAGCAATACGTCATTCTGTTCATTCACGAGAAATCCATATCTCTCAGGTACAGAGCGTATCCTACGTGACCTACGAATTTCGTGTGTTGTAGAAGGTTGAACTGTTACTTCATCTGTATGAGTCACAGTTTTAGGTTCAGGCAGTTGATTTACGTCTATTCGAGCATCTTGAACTTCTTCAAGTTCAATTTTGCTCCCACTGTCTTCTTGTAAAAGAAACTATTTCTCTAAAAAGACAGCATGCTTTGAAACAAACACCTTTTTTTTCTCAGCAAGGTAGAATTGATATCCCATTGTTTCTTTAGGATATCCTACGAACAAACATTTGTCAGACTTTGCATCAAGTTTATCTCGGTATCCGCTTCACATAAGGTGACAACCCCAAACTTTTAAATGAGTAAGATAGGTCTTTTGTTAGTCCACATCTCATATGGACTAACATCAACTGCTTTGATGGAACTCGCTTAGCAAGTAAACAAATGTCTCGAGTGCATACCCCAAAAGAATTTCGTAACTTTGCAAAGCCCATCATCGATCGTATCATGTCTAACAAGGTTCAATTTTCATTTCGCCACACCATTATCTTTGTGGTGTGTAAGGTGGAGTCCATTGAGATAAAATCTCATTATCTCTGAGATAATCTAAAAACTATTGGTCTAAGTATTCCCCACCACGATCGGATCGTAATGTCTTGATACATTTCCCAAGTTGGTTTTCTACTTCATTTCTGAATTGTTTAAACTTTTCAATTGCTTCAGATTTATATCTCATCAGATACAGGTACCCATATCGAGAATAATCATCGATAAAGGTAATGAAGTAAAGACAACCACTTCTAGCATGGATGGATATCGGACCACATACATCTGAATGTATTAGGTCTAATACTCCATCGCTGCTCACCCTTTCCTTAAAGGGTAAATTAGTCATCTTGCCTAATAAACAAGATTCACATGTGTCATATGATTCATAATCAAATGACCCTAAACTACCACTCTTATGGAGCTTAGCTATGCGTCTCTCATTTATATGGCCAAGGCGACAATGCCATAAGTAAGTTGATTTTAAATTATCTCGTTTATGTCTTTTCGTGTCATTGACATTCATAATTGGATGTGACATATCTAATATGTAAATTTCATTGCATAATGTACCAGTACCATAGAGGATTCCATTCAAAATAATAGAACAACCATTGCTACTAAAAGTCAAATGAAAGCCAACTCTATTTAAACAAGAAACGGACAATATGTTCTTTGTTAAAACAGGTACAAAATAACATTCATCCAGTTTAATTACAAGCCCACTGGGGAGTGACAAAAAATAAGTGCCTACGGCTAATGCAAAGAACTCTTGCTCCATTTCCTACACGCAGTTTAGTTCTCCTTCACGAGTCGCCTCATCGTCCCCGAGGCCTGCGATATCATTGCATATATGTGAGCCACAACCAGTATCTAATACCCATATGTTATGGTCACAAACAGTATTAACCTCAATGACAAACATACCTGAAGGAGCTGAGGCATCTGATGCCTTCTTCTGCTTCAATTCTTCCAGATAGACTTTACAGTTTCGCTTCCAGTGGCCAATGGTGCAGTTTCTTTGGTTTTCTTTTTGGCTGCACTTCCTTTTGGTTTCTTAGACCTTTTCTTCTTCAGTTTCTTTTTCTTTGAACCAGAAGAAGTAGAGTCCACCACGAGCACTGGCTTGCTATCCTTCTTGATAGCTTGTTTCATTGCCTTGAAAGCAGATTGATCAACTCTGGGATTGTCGTGGATATTTGGTTCATCCGATAGTTTAACACAAACTGTGAATAACTATCAGACAATCCAGCCAAAATTAAGTCAACTCTTAATTCATAATCCATAACAAAACCCAAGACAGCCAACCTCTCAATATACCCATTCATCTTCAGTGCATACTGCACTGCAGATGAACCTGGAGTCATCTTAGTTAGTGAAGAGTAGCCTCGAGGTCTCGAACCTTTCAGACCGAGCTTGCTCATCGAAAAGCTCTCTAAGATGAAACACTATGGTATTAGCATCCATAGACTCATGTTGCTTCTGCAGCTCTGGTGACATAGAGGCGAGCATAATATGTAGCCATGTCACCGTCTTTGAGATGCTTACGATAAACATTCGATCCTCATTAAGCATCAACAAGCAGTGGATCAGAAGTGTAACATCTAGACATAGCCAGCTTCCTCGATCTCGAGAACAATTTCGATTTATTATCCAATCGAGAAAATTAGGTCCAGTTAATTTATTAGAGTCCATAAGTGAGCGCAAATTCACACTGGAAGACATCTTCAATCAACCTAAAGGGAAAGAGAGAAAGAATATTAGAATATTAATATATGCATGATCATAAGGACTTGCATGACATACATATGACTCCCACTAGTTTCAAAGAATCCATAACCCTCATTACGAATCCAAGAAACATTATGACAAAATGTCCTAGTAGGTCGATATCCGACATTACTAAAAATGACCTTGGGTTTACCCAACAAGCCACCTTAGGTCAATCGGTAGGTATCGATCATGCCAATTGCATCATAGATATCCGACATTAGTAAAATGACCTTGGGTTTACCCAATAAGCCACCTTAGATCAATCGCGTGTATCGCCATACCGGTTACATCACGGTGCAATTATCGACTAGTGCTATCAACTCGTGATGTATGCACACACATTGGGTTATCAACTTTTGATGCGCTTACATCTAATGTACGCTACCCAATTTCGCCTCTGTCTACGTTAACCTTGAGTTTACTCAACAAATCAACGTTTCTAGTGAAAACCGACTCATTAATCCGAAAATCTTATTTCCATGGTTTGAACATATCTGTATAGAGTGAGCTTGGGTTTACCCAACAACCCTAACTCTATAAGAACTCTGGTTCTCCCATATTAATGGAAGCGTTAGTTTTCATATTATGTGTGAGGGTTTTCAAACTCTGGTCTCATCCAAGCTGTAGGATTATCGTCACCATGACTATATGGAATGATTTAGGGCATTTCATCAATCACATTGAGTCTATACCTATAATCATCCATCATCCCACCTAAGCATGTTGTAAGTCGACTTACCTGAGAATGCAAGTCGACTTATGCATGTGTAAGTCAACTTATATTTAGAATTGCTCTCTAATCGACTAATTTCTCAATCCGTGCAGTTCAAATTCACAATACCAAGTTTAATATACTTTACTTTGATGTACCAATGAAACACTTTCATTGTATCATGCTTACCATATATAATTATACTATACATGAAAAACTTGAAATTGATTAATACACTATTATTCTCTTAGATTTCCAAATAATTTTGCGAATACCAAATAATCTTCCTAAGTATCTCTAGGTAGTCTACACTTTATCAAGACTACTTCGGCACTGCTCATAAAATTGGTGACGGCCAAAACAATAAAGACAAGGAAATATACTAACGAGACGCTAATGAGACACATTTGACATTTGAAAATTTTTGGAAACCCAATTTCGAGAAAATCAGTTTGGCAAGCATACAACATCAACGTAACATATTTTTAATCACATTAAAAATGATCCAAGGCATTGGAACCGAAAAATATACAATCAATCATTCCAAACAAAACAGTTCCAGCAACTTTCTCAAAACTGCCAAGCTCTGTCTTTTGCTTGAAAAACTCATTGAAACAATTTCAATAAATTCTGAGAAAATTACAGAGGTTACAATATGTTCACAAAATGCTCCATGAATATTTTCAGGATTTATTTCCAACAAAAACTTAACCAACCTCAGCAACAAAGCCAATGTTGAATCTGTGTTCCTCAACACAGATATTCTCAGCAGCACACAATAAATTCTCAAATAAATAGTCAATCACCTCGAAAACATTTTCCATCTTCATAGACATTCATAAACATCTTAGAGACATTTCGGTGAAAAAAAATCCAAAATTTTTTTTTGCTATAATTTATTCTTGAATTTGTAAGCATGCCTGTTCAAGGAATGTGCACAAACACAGCAACCAAAACAATTAGGGAATAAATTAGCAAAATCATATCAAATCACATTGATAAATTCTGTTCTTACACAGACATATTCAACAACATCTTATGAGCACATCTGGGCAAGAAAATTTCAAAAACAAGATTTCTATACTGATTTCGAATTTAACACAGTCAACATGCATCATCGTCACAACCAATAGGCAGCTCCAACCTTGTTATGATTTCTTCGTTATATACGACACAAGTGGCTCTGATACCACTGTAGGAAAATCCCGGTGTGTGCATCACATGCACACGGTGCGGAAAACAAAAATTTTTATTCTGGGATCTTCCCGAAAACCAGGATCCATGTGTCTATATAACAATGTCAAACCATAACGACCAAAAGAGACCGTCTCTAACGATATCCACGCAGAGATAGGAGAACCTAACCGGGGCAAACCCTTTGACCCGGGAATAGCTAGAACAAAGTGAAGACTGCTAGATCTTACCTTATTCTTGGAGAGCTAGGAGAAGACGATGAAGGAGAAGCTTGGAGAAGATGATGGAGAGTGATGATCGATGATGAAGATGAATGAAGAGAAAAAAGCCTTTTATTTTCAAAACCTTTCTTCAAAACCAACGACCATCATCCTCTTTTTTCCTTCATTTGCCATTTGTCTCTTTAGTAATTAAAGACATTTAATGCAAAGTTGGTGAAGCTTCCAGATTAGGCATATATATATATATATATAATTAAGATACATGTCTTCTCCTTCTCCTTTCCACGTTGATCACATATATATATATATATTAATAACTTAATTAATTAATAAGATATATATATATGTATATAAATGCTGAAGTGGTCCAGTCACACTGGGGTCGGTCCTACCGAGTCCCGGTATGGAAAAAAATACCGAAGACTTGTTTCAGCAATATCAACGTCACGATCTCATCGGGACATATCCCAATCTCATCGGGATCCATTTAGTCTTATTGCTCTCCATATATTGGATCTCTGTCCAAAACTATTGTACAAATTCTCCGAATCACTCTTATGCGTGTGACCCATTAGGTTCCTGATTATGTTGACCACTTAGATTAACACTTAATCTGAGCAAGTCATGAGCGGTATCTAGCAACACATCATGACCCCCAATTGACCGGAAAGTAATTGGTTTGACGAATGAACCTATGTTCATCACGAACCATATCATGAGCCTTTCCATAGACAATTACTGTGCAATTCGTCCTTTCCACATGCTATACCTCACTTGGTTATGAGTATAGGCAAAGTGTTAACTCTTACTAGACTGACTACGTCAAATCTAGTCCAAGTGATATCAGTTCTTGTCCTGGGACTCATTACTTTATATGTCAATGAAGACATTCTTCATGACATAAGTACTCCGACCAGAGATTTCCAAGTAATGACCCTGACAAGAGGCCATGGGTATCATCTTCTGCTATCACAGAAGTGGTGAATCCTCTATTGGCTACTCAATTACCTTCGAATACCTCAAGCTGTACCTAATCACCACCCTATGAGCGACCTCTGTAAGGCAACAAGGAATGGAGTTAAAGCACATAATCAGTATCCAAGATATCCTTGAGTACCTCAAGTCTAAGGATACTTGCACCATTGCTATGATGAGATTATCACTGACATTAGAATAGGACATCCATGTGATAATCTCATAGTAGGTCATCCAATGTACTTACTACCTCTAGTAAGCATTCACATCTCAACCCTAAATATCTCATATCTACGCTTCGAGATCCACCGCTTGATCAAATCAAGGAGCTTGACATGTGTTAGTCTCTCGGACATCGATGTCCAGCCAGAATCCTACGACTAGGATAATTTAGATATCTTGACATAATTGCACATGATAGGAATCTCAGTAGTATGATCACATCACAATTTCCTTCATGCTATGTCATATACCATGGACTTCATTAATTTGCTTATAGATCAATATCAATTCATAAATAATGAACACCAAATTAATGAAATATGCCTTTCTTTATTTATTCATAAAGTATGTACACAACTTTGTACAATGCGCGCTAAAGGCGATTGCCTTTAGGGCACTACTCTAACACTGGGCACTTTGTCGTTAGCTTCAACTTAATCATTTTAAATAAATAAAAAATGATGTTATTTGGTTTAAAACCAAACGAAGTTGTTTTCGTTTGTTGTTAAGCCCATCCTAAACCTTCCCCCCTCATTTTCTCCTCTGTGGTTTCACCATTTTCTCCTTTGTGTTTTCCCCCTCATTTTCTCCTCTATGTTTTCTCCTTCGTCATCTTCTTCCTTCATGTGTTTTAGTTATTTTTTCTATGAGTCACTTGAGGTAAGTAAGTTTTGTTATTTACTACGTTTTTGTGTACTTGGTTTAATTTGGGTATTTGTTTATAGGTTGAATCTCTCATTTGAACTTGCTGCATTTTTAATGTAAATGTCCAACAAGAATCGAAACTTATTTGTGGTATAAACTTCAGTTTGTGGCTTTAAAATTTAAATATTATTAATCTAAATTTAAGTATTGTTAATCTAAATTTTATGTATTGTTAATCTAAATTATTAGCTTTAGTTTTTAAGAATTTTATTCTCTATCATTAATACATATTCTTATTGGTTATATTTGGTTGTTACATTCTTAAAGTTGGGTTTATCAATGAATTAATAATTTGAATTATAGTTCCAAATATCTAAATTTTGTCAATGGATTATTTCATTAATACTATCTGAATTGATTAGGTTCTCTTTACTTTTCATGTTCTCACCCAATTTTTGGTTGGATTTTTTTTTATTTTTCTTTACGTATATATGTTTTGTGATGGGATTGATAAATGAATGATTTTAGAGGTTTTGAGGAACTTTAATATAGGATATTGTTTGAGTTGTCTTGCAAATGGCATTATGGATTGAGGACTATGGTTTTGTTTATGTATCAATATAGAAGGGGTTTGAATGATAAATAGATATACTATGATATTACTACATTTTTAGAGGTTCATATGGTCAATTATTAACTTCATATAGGAAGCATTTTAACATTTTTATAGTTGCTAAATTTCCATTTTACATATACTTAATATTAGGTGTTGCATCACCATTTATGCTAATAGGAGAATATATAGCATGATTATGAATTAATTTGTTAATTTTTTTGTTTTAAATCATGATGAGATGATCTAAGTCCATAAACTACTAAAACAAAACACTTAACTAAAGTTACAATATGAAGATTATTTATTTCAAAGCTTTTGATTCTATTAATTGGAACTTCATTCTAGCTTTTAGGATTTCCTATCTAGTATACTTTAGGATTTCCTATCTAGCTTACTTGGGATATCCTGTGAGACTTATCGGTGAAACAATATTACGTACCATAGTTTTGAAATCAATTATAGGTGATTAATTCAATCGATTAATGCTTTAACTTCGATGTGATTAATGCAAACTTAGTATTAACACAAGAAATTAATACGTTTTATAGACAAGACAATTCTTTCTATAATAAACCCCCTAAGATGGTATATAGGCTGAAAGCCCTTGATGCAGCTCCCATGAGGTTTATAATGAGAACTTGTTTTCTTGATTCACAAGTATAAACAATGCCATATACCATAGTTTTGAAATCAATTATACGTGATTAATTCAATTGGTTAATACTTAGGGGATGTTGTGTAAGGTTTAGATGTTTTGTAAACTTTGGGGAACATGAAGGATACTAACCTTGGAATCATTGTTTGAAATTAACTGTTTTACAGAAATGAGTAATGTTGATAGATCTTGGATATATAGACGATTAACAACTGATGGTTTCGTTAATCTTGAGTTTGTTGAGGGAGTTGAAGCTTTTATTCATTATGCATATTCTGAACCTGCATATGGATAGCCTAAAGTTCATATATCCATGTATAAAGTGTAAACACATTCGTTTCTTTCCTATTGATGAAGTGAATGGGCATTTGCTAAGAAAAGGGTTTGTCCTAAATTATTTTGAGTGGATACAATGTGGGGAACCATTGATTTGTAGCACCTCAAAGGGTAATGAAATACAATCATTAGTGAACTTAAATGAGTTTGAAGGGGGGATTGGATTTAGAACAAATAATGTGGATGTAAATGAAAATCCTTACATGTAAATGGTTTATGATGCAGTCGGTTATACCTTTCAGCAAATATAGAAAGTCTTAAAGAAGAACCAAACCCACATGTAAAACAATTTTTTGATTTACTATATTTAGCTGATCAAGAATTATGGCCAAATTATAAGATAATGACTCAATTTTCTTCAATTGCTTGATTATTGAACATAAAGTTTGAAGGGCTTATTTCTGATCGTAGTTTTGATAGAATTCTTAGATGGTATAATGAACTATTGCCTCCTGATCATACAATGGTTGATAGTTTTTACAATATGAAGAAACTTATTAGGGTCTTGGTTTGCCTGTTAAAAAGATTTATTGTTTCAAATTAGGATGTATGTTGTATTGGGAAGATGATGTGGAATTACAATAGTGCAAATTCTATGGTCAATATAGGTTCAAGCCTAGAAAACGTTATATGAAACATAAATTAGAAGCCTAGAAGTGGATGTATTATTTTCCGCTAACTCTGAGACTTCAAAGATTGTACGTTTATGATGTTACCGTTTCTCACATGAGATGACATAATGAACATAGATAGGAAGATTGAATAATGAGTCATCCATAAGATGCACTGGCATGGAAATATTTCAATGACCCCTATTATGAGTTTGAATCTGAAAGTCGAAATGTTAGGTTGGGATTGTCGATAAATGGATTCCAACCTTTTGATCAATCTGGCCAGCAATATTCGTTGTGGCCAATTATAATTAATCCTTATAATTTTTGTCTATGGTTGTGTATGAAAGAGGCATATATGTTCTTAATAGTGATTATGCTAGGGCCTATAAATCTAAAACATAAAATTGATGTATTTTTGCAACCATTGATATCTGAATTGCAACATTTTTGGGAATATGGTGTTGAGACTTATGATGTGTGGTGTTGATAAGGGCTTTGATGTAGATCATTAGTGATTTTCTAAAATATGCTATGTTGTCTAAATGGAGCATAGTAGGAAAATTGGCATGTCCTTATTGTGGCAATGATTCTGATTCGTTTTATCTTCCAAATGGGGGCAAAATATGTTGGTTCTACAATCACAGGAATTTTCTTCCTCCAGATCATCCATTTAGAAGCAATAAACAAAAGTTTATTAAGAATATAATGGTAAAAACACCTCCTCTCCCTCAAAAGTTGGTGAAGAGATATTGTATGAGATTGAGGAAGTAGGCTTCCTGAAAGTTACAGAATTTGAAGCTGATGAAGATATTACAAGCATTAGTAAAAATTTTGGTTTGAAAAAACGAAACATCTTTTGGGATTGCCATATTGGAAAACTAATTTTATAAACCATAATCTAATTAAAAAAATATTTTGACAATTTGTTTAATACCATAATGAACATTGAAGGTAAGATAAAAGACAATGCAAAATCATGAGCTGATTTGAAACTTTTTTGTAGAAAGAATGAGTTACATAAAGATCTTTGTACCGATAAATATCCAAAAGCATATTACACGTTGGACAAAAAATAAAAGGAAATATTTTGTGAATGTTTGAAAACTCTAAAGTTTCCTGATGGTTATGTTTCAAACTCGGCAAGGTGTGTGGACCTGAGGAAGTACAAATTATTTGGGATAAAAAGTCATTATTGTTATGTGTTTATCCAAAGGCTAATTATAATTGCATTTCAAGACTTGCTACTAAATAAGGTTTGGGAAGTAATAACATAATTAAGTTTGTTTTCAAAAGTTTATCATCATCTGAAATTAAGTTGGCTGAAATAGAAAAACTGGAAAAGGAAATTCCAGTAATTTTGTTCAAGTTAGAAGGGATTTTTCCTCCAAGCTTCTTTGACTGTATGAAACATCTACCTATGTATTTAACACACGAGGAAAAACTAGCTGGTCTAATTCAATATCGATGGATGTATCCGTTTGAGAGGTAATTTAAGAAAAATGATTGTAATTGAAGTAATAACATGTTTTAACAACCCTATTCACTGATATAGGTTTTTGCATCACTTGAAGAAAAATGTAAAAAACAAGGCTAGAGTTGAAGGTTTGATTTGTAATTGTTGGGACCCGATCCGGGAATCGGATCCCAACTGGAATAATGAAGAGCGGAATAACCAGAACGAGGTAAATAGCGAAATGCGAAAGCCGATAGCAAAAACGAACTCGAATCACAAAGCAAAAGAATCGAAAGTGAAGCGAATACTCGAATCGAAATGGAATAACGAAAGTATCGAATGCGAAACAAAGTACGAATACCAAAATACGGAAGCAAAATAAAAATCGGATTAATCAAACCATATGACGGAGACAAATCAAAGCAGAACATATCCGACATCTGAGAACAATAACCAAAGAAAAATGATCGCGTTGGAAACCTAGACTATCCAAATTCGGTATAATTTTTTTTTCTTTTTCTTATATTCATTTTTACTCAAACTCAATCAAAACATACAATTTCCTTTTTCTTGGAAATTTTCCTCAATCAATCTCTCATATCATAACGAACTTTGTAACAATCATATCAATCGCTAATTCCATCTTTTAAGCATCTAAATCTTATTTTTCTTCTTTTTCAATTTATTTTCTAATGAAAATTCGGCAGCATAACGGCTGAAGCTTTGACTGAAAAATTTACCTAGTTAGAGGTTAATTGAGCCTTGAAGTTCTTCATGAAAGTTGAAGGATTTGATTTGATCTTTATTTTGATATAAAGTATGGAATTTTTCGATCAAGGAATAATAAGTTATGATTTTTACAAGTTTCTGTTATGGTTATAGCATGAATATTAAAGGACAGAATCTTTGACCAGAAAATGGACTCCTTTAGGAGTCAAATTGATTTTTTTGTTTTTCATAAAAGTTGTGGGTAGCATATTTATATTTTGATTTGTAAGCTATACATGCAATTTTGAAAATTTAAAGAAAGCAATTTTGAAAAATTTAAAGAAAGCAAAAAATTGGATTTTTGATAAATTATTGTTTTTGTAAATGTTTGAAAACAATGCGGAAACATATACGAAGCGATTTCGAATCGGATTATCAAATAAAAAACTAGCGAAACAGATATAAAGTGAATATAAAAAAAAATTTATACCGGATTTCGGATCGGTATAGTCTAGGTTTCCAACGCGATCGTTGTTGTCTTTGTATTGTATTCTTGGATGTCGAACATTTGTTTGCTATTCGTTTTGGCTTCATTTGTATACTTTGATTGTAAGTTTGAATTCGATCCGTATCTGTTTCGCTTTTGATTGTAACAGTTCCGATTTGCTTCTTTCGATTCTGCATCCGCTTTGCTTCTGCTTTCGCTTTGTTTGTCGTTATCGAATTCAATTTATTCAATTTGAATTTGCCTCGTTCTTCGTATCTGTTCCTATTTTTCGGTTGGGATCCGGTTCCCGGATCGGGTTCCAACATTAATGCTTATTTAGTGGAGGAAGCTAATATATTTTGTTCACATAAAAGAAAGAAAAGTTTCTCGTAATGACGATAGGGGAGGAATGAGTGATGCTGATAGTCACTTATCCATTTTCACATATCCTGGATGAACATATGGATGTTTAACAAGAAGAATGATAACAAATGAAGAAATGGAGGCTGCCCATGATTACATTTTATTGAACTGCCAAGAGGTTTAACTTTTCATGCAATAAGTTGAAATTGATTATTTGGGTTTTGAAATTTAGTGTTATTCATAACTGAAATACATAATAATGTTTTTAGATTATATGAGGAATTGTTTCATTAGCTAATGCCCATAAA
This sequence comes from Erythroxylum novogranatense, assembly GCA_029891385.1. Lineage (NCBI taxonomy): Eukaryota > Viridiplantae > Streptophyta > Magnoliopsida > Malpighiales > Erythroxylaceae > Erythroxylum > Erythroxylum novogranatense. The sequence continues at coordinate 28,435,189 of CM057227.1, read as the reverse complement.
ATATAGGATGATATCAATATAGAAGTTAGAAGATATTTTCCTTGATGGTTCGAGAAATATGTAAGTTTTCACTTACAAATATTGAAATGATTGAATTATAAGATTTAAGTGTTCAAAAGACATTATACTATTTAATATGATAATTTCTTTTACGTAGGCCTTAGAAAACCCAATAGAAAATAAGTTCATATGTGATCTTGCTAAGGGACCTTTGCGAACTGTTAAATTGTATTCAATATATTTCGTTAATGGATATAAATATCATACAGAATTTCATGGTCATAGCATGGCAATAATAAATAGCGGAGTTTGCATACAGGAAGAATTGATGGATTACTATAGAAACATTATTGAGATACTTGAAATTGAGTACCCTGTATTGTCAACAAAGCGAAGTGTGATATTTAAGTGTGACTGGTTTAATCTAACTCCAAATGTTGGTAAAAGCGTGCATAGCCGATACAATCTAGTTGAAATCAACAAGCGAAGAAGATTTAGACAATTTGAACCGTTCGTGTTGGCAATGTAAGCAATCTAGGTGGATTATGTCCCTTTTTTTGACTTACAGTGAGATAAGTCAGATTGGTTGGTCGTTTGCAAAGTTAAACCTAAATATTTTTTGAATCACATGGAAAAGGAGAATAAAGAATTGAAAGTGAAGCATTTCAGGAAGATGTTTATGAAATAAATGCATATGTCACATATAATGATAATGAACCTTTGAACAATCCATCTAATGAATATGTTGAAATTTCATCTAGAGAGAATGAAGGGGGGCCAGAGATCTAAAGAGGAGCCTAAGTTTGATTCTAATTCTTAAAAAAAAAAAGATGATGTTGATTTACAATTAAGTGATGATATCAATTAATTTGTGTTTGTAATTGAATATTATATTCAACAAATCAATTTTTTCCTTTTCAATATAATATGTAAAATATTGAATTCAAATTGTTATAATTCTAAAAAATTCAATCAAGTATGAATTTCATGTTGAAATATGCCACTGAAGAGAAAAAAATATAATGTGACCAAGGTTCAGACAACAATTCAAAGCTACTTGCTATCCAGGTGAAGCATCACATTCTACAGCTAGAACTGAATCACCTCCTCCCCCTTCATCTACTACACTTGTAGATGAGACATCACCTTTCGTACCAACTGCTACACCATCCACCACTCCTACATCATCCATTACCCCTACATCATCTACTAACCTTAGAGCGATAAAGATATCAAGGATAAATGATGTGGATGAAAGAGGCCATCAGCCTGAAGCTAAAGGACCTCATGAAAGACCTTACATCACAATTGTCAATAATCTGTAAGTAAAAGATACATGAAACACTATATGTTTATAATTAAATTATAGGTTTAAATTTTAAAAATGGTATAAAATTATTTATTTTTATATTAGGTTGATTCCATCTGGACGTATTCAAGAAACATGACATCTAATTTAAGAGGAAGATTGATCTTGAGGGTTATGTATGGAAGAATATCTCTTAAGTCACAAAGGAATTTTACGATTAGGAGTTTAAGGTACAAAAAATATATTATTTTCTTTTTTAATTGATTTTATACATTAATTAGATAAATATTATTACATTATAAGTATTTATCGAATGTTTTTCTTTTTATTTCGAAAAGATTTTTTTTGAGATTTTGAATTTGACGCGGTCATTTATAAAGTATGAGAGAGACGAGCACGTACGCATTATTGGAACTTTGTTAGTGTGATACACAAGGCTAGTATATGACTGCCTTATATTTCTGAACAAGTATAGAGTTGTTGGTAGCAATATTGGACATCACTTGAGGCAATGTTTATTTTAGAACATAATTTTACTAACAAACGTGGAGGATCGGGGGGAGAGAGTCTTCTTGTACATACGGGAGGATCTATTGCCCACCAGGATCATGTAGAGAGACTTGTAAGTATTTATACATTTACATTTATATTCATATTTTTTTACTTTGCTGTTTTTCAATTTAATTTGATGTGTGAATTTTGGAATGAAAATACATGTATTACGGAGAATGATAATGTTATAAATGTCCGATCCCATATATAGTTGTGTTGTTGAGTTATTTTCTTGGTTTAACAAGGGGTAAATATCATAAAAATAGAGGAAACTCTATCAAAATTTTTATAAATTCTAGTTTGCTTATAACATTTTATTCTTATGCAGGAAAAGTCTATAGATATGAGGCCTATACCTTGTCAACTCTTTTTGCACACTCACATTAAAAAGCATGACATGTGACATTCATCAATAACAGATGTAGAGAACTAAATGTATGTGAAATTTATGATTTAATATTAATGCTTAATAATTATCACTTACTAATATAAACTTTGCCTTTTGATATGAGCAAGTATAAGAAAGCATTCAATGACAGTCTCAGTAGTCTGATGATGTTGACGACACTCAAAGTTATCTTCATGCAGTGGGTAGTAGGGACCGTCATGGAAGGATATTCAACTTAGGTTCATTTTTGAACATATATCGCAATCCTTCACACCTAATACAACAACATCTAGTAGGAGGTCCACAACCAATAAAGTCCATGAACTTCAAAACACAGTGCAGACATTGGAAACTCAGTTGCAACAGTCGATGAAGTACATAACTCAGCTCCGTAATTAGATGGATGAGTTACAGGAGAGGTAGCATCTCATCGCAACAATCAGAGCATCCGTGGTCACCAAATTGATAGTGTACTTATAGTCATTTCATTTGAATTACAAATACTTATTATGTACAATTTTATGTTTTTATTATCAATTAAAGATAATTTTAACTTTATATCATCAATCAACTTTATGTTTTAAAAAATTAAATGTATAAACAAATCAAAATATTATGCACAAATAATTCATAACTGTTTAAATTATGCATCAACCATAAGATCAATAAATAAAATTTAATGACGAGATATTTTTATTTTTTTGTTAATTTACTGACCAAAAAACAAAAGTGAGTCAGTCAAATTAATTCTATTTATCGACAAAAAATGACAAACTGTATTTTTTGTTAATTTGTTGACCAAAAAACAAAAGTGTGTCAGTAAAATTAATTCTATGTACCGACAAAAAATAACAAACTGTTGGTAATATTGACAGTAAGTAATAGACGGAATAACCAATTCCGTCACTAACTTTACCTGCAGGATTTGCTGCAGAATAACCATCGGTATACTCGCAGATAGAATAAACATAACCATAAATAATGTTGTAATAAACTTGCCGACAGAATAACCAATACCTTCTATAAATCTACAGATAGAAAAATTTTGACTGTCGAAATTTGTTGACAGTCAATCGCATAAACAATCGTTGGTATGTTTATTGACGGTTATATAAATTGTCCATCGGTACATTTACCGACAAGCATTCTGTTATTTGTTAGAAATTATCACCTACAATCGTTTCTATGACGCCTTGGTCCGTTGGTAAATTTAATCGCTAAATTGTCTTGTCAACAGAATGTTCAAGTTTTTTGTTGGTAATATCTGTTGCTAAATGACATTTTTCTTGTAATGTTAACCACCATAATCTTGCCACCATATTGCCTATCTTTATTACTCCAAAATCACTAAGAGTATACTAAGTGAAGAACTTCTTCCTTAGTATGATATGATATAAAGCATCAATATCTATAACCCATCTAGTCTCATGACACACTAAATTGATGACTTTCTCATCATAAGCAACAAGAAGATCACCATCAATAATATTTACAATATGGTTCATTGTTACCATCCTTGTTTTTCTATCTCATCTCCTTTTTTCCAATTGAAATAGTGCTTCTTTATGTAACTTGCTTTATTATAATGATCACAAACAAAGTTCTTGTACTTTTATCTTGATTTGCTTATACTTTTCTCTCTTTATCCTTCTAACCTTTGAATTTACTCCTCCTTTATCTTTGGTGACTAAAACATCTAACTATGACGAGGATAAAGATGAGCCTAAGATCTTGTTCTCAATTCTTCATTTAAAACACTATTTTAAACATATTCAATAGTCATCACAATACTAAAAACATAACATGTCTAAGAAGCATAATTTTTTTTACAATAATCTAGTGAAATACTGAGCAACTAAAGCCTTTATATCTCATCTTCAAATTTCATATCCATTTACTTCTGATCAAGGGCACCCCATAAATCATTTAAATGATTGAAAGTAGGAATTCTCTCATCCATCATATTATACAAAGTCCTAGCCTTTTTTCCATGAATTTTATAAATGAAAGTAATAAAATGCTCTTAGAAGATGATCCTGAACATGAACATGAAGTTGGAGTTAAAGAAAATGAACTACAACGATCTTGATCTTGAATGTTGTCCAATTTGAGTTGAAAATCATCATAAATCATAATAGAATTATTTAATGACATCAACATGCTCTTAAGCCTGATCACCATAAAACATGTTACATATAAAATTAACTCCCTCCATTTTGTATCTCGAGTCTAACACAGATATGACTGCAACATTATATCTAATCATATACCCATAAGAATTCAAATTCTTAGTCATCTGCTTTGCCATAACTTGGATCGCCTCATTGGAATCAAACATCTAATCAAATAAAGCTTTTCTAATCTCACACGTATTACTAAAGCAACTGTGTGAAGTTGGATACTTAATTCTTGAGAACAATTCAGTCATATTATGAAACAATTCCAATTTCACACAAAGTTCTCTAGCCAGTTGTTATTAGTATTTTGTAGGCAGACCAATATACTAAGAATCTGTTTTTCTCGGTCCTATAAATATCTCAACATATTCAATTAATTGCTAACTACAAAATCTTGAAGGTTGAGTTCCATCTAGTTAGATAATCTAAAACTAACTTCTTCGTCTTTGGAGTGCTTAATAGCCATACAATTTCTTCAAAATTTTGAACTCTTTTATGTATTGCACTATAATATACTACACTATCTCAATAGAATCTATTGTTTCCTTCATCATCTCTAAACCCTTCTTCATATTTAAATTTAGAATATGTGTGACAATATATATGAAACAACCTTCCACTAACTAATAAGCTCCCATCTTATTCTTCACCTTTTCAATCATAACATCATTCGTGATCTAATTTTTTTATTCATTATGGTGGATAATTTGGGGTCGATATTCTAATATATCAAACAGTTGACTAAAACGGTTGCCAACCTTTTGCTTGTATGTGATGTCAGCACATAAATAAACCTACCATTAACAAATATGACCAAATATTAATCATTATATAGTAAAAAAAAGATAACAATATTAAAGAATATAAATTACCTCAAAAGTTTACTGCATAGAGTGTAGTCACTGATAATATAATATGTAGTCACTATCATATAACCTTTATTTTAGTTATCGACTGTCTACATATATGTTAGGATTGTAATTCATCCTTCAATATTCAACAACATCATTATTAAAATTTCTTTCTTCTTGTCTTCATATGTCTTCATAATATCCTTCTTTATCGTATTCCAAGTTAGGATCTTGAAGATTGGTTACAGTAAGTTGAGCAACATCTAAATATTTTCATATCGATTACAAATATTGGATGTTGATTAATAATTACCATATAAGCAATCAAAAACCTTGATCTATTGTTTCCATAAGCCATAGCAATCATTTCATTCTTCCCTCTCATTTTATTACACGAATACATATGTCTTTTTAAATGAAGATGTTATACCTTTTGAACTCTCAGCTGACATCTTGTGACAATATTTACAATTAGCTTTCTTTACTCTGTCTATTGATCTAGTCTTATTAAAGTGAAATCACTTTTCAATGGACCTGGACTTCTATCTTCACTTAGTATGGGATTAGAAGTTTCCACATGTATACTCTCAGGTATTGGATTACAACTCTCTGCTAAAAGAATATGCTCATCCATTTGAAACAATCAACATATAACTATATATGTTATTCATATTCATAATTAATAATTTATAAAACATTAGGGGAGATATATTTTTAAGATCTAGCACATTATAATTATAGCAATATATGTTGGGCCCCGAATATTTTTTATGATGTCATTAAGCATGAATTGTGTTAATTGTGTGATTATGGCTTAGTTTGACTAAATTGGGAGTGTTAGTGGATAATTGAGGTTTTGTTGAGTTTAATGTGGTTTTAATGAAAATTAAGGGATAAAAATGTGCGAGGGCATTTTAGGAAGACCACTTAGGTGGGAGAGCTTAAGGCTTTACAAGGAGGGGTGTTTTGGTCTTTTCCTACCCATTTAGACTTAAAAGAAAGAAATTAGAAGGAGAAGAGAGGAAAAGAAAAGAAAAAGAAGAAGAGAGGAAGAGAGGTGCCGTTGGTGAGGAAGAAGAGAAGAGAAAATTTAGGTTTTCGATCCTTGGAGTTTTCGATGGATTCGGGACAAGTTTTGGTAAGTTAGCTTCTTTTTAACCTTGTTGAGATTAGATTAAACCCTAGAATTGTTTTGCATATGTTAGAATCGGTGGTTTAGGGTTTAAAGGCAAAAATGGGTATAATCATTGGGTTGATGAGTTTGTGACTGATTTTAAGGTTTGAATGGGTTAGAAATGTATTATAAGACTTGAATCAAGGTTTAGGTGTGTTGCATTTGCTTAAGGGAAGGATTGAAGTGGGAAAATGCTGGAAAAGTCAGGTTCGGAGTCGTTCTCCAGACCCGTACGTCACGACGTGCTCATGAGCACGCCGCGACATGCGAGGAAGGTATGCAGGTCGCGACGTGCGAATTTGTGCACGCCATGCAAGTAGCGAGCCTTGTCATGGCGGCGGCGAGGGGCGTGTTCGCCTTGGCAAGACACAGCCGCTCGCCGCATGATTTAACCTGCTTCAAATAAGAAGTATTTTGGTATTTTGGTTGTAACATGGGCTGTAGATGTTCAAATGAGGTGATTTTAAACTCGTTGTGAACTAGAAACAGAGAGCTACAAGTTTATGAAGAAATGAAGTTTGGAAATTGCCTTTAAGATTCAGAGATTGGGCTGGAAGTCGGATGTAGACTTTTAATGCTAGTACTTTTGATTATCAAGCTTTTTGAATATTTCTTTTGGATATTGTTTGAATGGAAACTTGGTTTTTTATAGGAAACCAAGCCGACCTGATCCAATCGCAAGAAGAAGGACAACAGTGAGTTGGATTCTCGAGCGATATTAGGTGGGTAATATATTTATAGTTGTTGTGTGTATGGGAAAAATGTGTATGCTTGCTTGCATGTGTATGTGGCATTGCTTGTTTTGATTTATGGACATCGTTGCAAATGCATCGAGATTGTGATTATGAATTGCCTTTGCAAATATTATGGCATTTTGCAAGAATGAAAAGTATGAAAGCTTTGATAAAATGAATTGAGTATGAAATAAATGATTATGTGCTTTGTATGGGGGAGAGAGTATCAGATAGTTAGTCACGTGCACGTCGACGTATAGCCTTCTCCTGGCTGTCCACTTGAGGCCACGAGATCCTTGAGAAATCGAACTCGTTTTGTTTACGGTATAAACTTTGGTTTATCCGGATCGTTCCACGGAACTCTCGAGCCATTTGTTGTGCATACATTATTGATTTGTTGGGCATGAGGCATATTAATTGTTATATCGTGAAATCACATGACATATTATTGTGATGATTGTAAATTGATAGATGTTGACTTGTTTATGCTTGTATATACATATATATATGTTGGAATGTGTGGCTCGTTGCCAATGGCTATAAATGTATATGCCACTGAGCTTCGCAACTCACCCCATTATCTCCCACTCCTCAGGTGCAAAATGAGAATGTCGTTGACCCTTGCAAGGCATCGGAAACTCCAAGATAATTAGGAGCCTTGTCTTAAGTTAGTATTTTTTGTTAGCCCTCCAGGCATATCATCATTGGGCGTTCTCATGTATTTTGAATTCAAACTTTGACATGTATTAAGCTATTTTTAAGAATGCTTGTTGAATTTCCTTCGGATTGTTATGGCATGAAGCCCCTTGGTTTATGGATGTTTAAATTCATAGATGGAATGCCTGTGTATAATGTATATCTATATGTTTGTATTAAAATTGTATGGATGTTGGGATTGGGTCCGAATGTTTGGGAGCCACATGCAGCTGGCCCTCCTTCTTGTGGCGTAGTCCGAGGGGCCACCTCGGGAATAGGGATCTAGGACCCGGACCCAACATGTTTGGTATCAGAGCTTTAGGTTTTGTGTCCTTGGCTTAGAATGCATAGTAGGATGAATTGTTTGATATATGGTTATGTGTTGCATTTGATTGATTGCATTAAGTGACATGCACATCATGCATACATGTAGGAATTAAGATTGACATGTAGCTAAGCCTTAGTGTTTATATTTGAAGGAGTACGATGCCACCTCGTAGAAGGACACGAGGAGTTTTGCAAGGATCTGTTGCACCTGACTCTCCGACTAGAGAGGAGAGGACTGATGAGTCGGTAGCCCCAGTAAATGCTGGGCTTCTGTAAGGCTAGGTAGTGAGCCCTTTCCATCGCAGACGCAGGAGTCGTCGGTTATGCAGGAGCCAGTGCCTCCACTGGATCCGAGGTTGTTCTAGGCATTTACCTAGGCGTTTTTTCAGGCTATGGGTCAGATGACACAGCCTTCTGCTTCAGCCTCAGCTAAGAAGAGGAGACGGTTTGACAAGTTGAGGAAGTACGGAGTAGTGGACTTCTACGGGACCGCTGATCCTGAGGAAGCTGAGACCTGGTTGAGAAAGACCGAGAGAGTCTTGGACCAGATGGAGTGTGAGGATGATGAGAGAGTTGTGTATGCTGCAAGTCTACTTCAGGAGGATGCTCTGCATTGGTGGGAGACTGTGCCAGGGAGCCAGATGAGACCAGTAGGGTTGGCATGACAGGACTTCCTTGCTGCTTACAGGATGAAATATCTGTCTGAGGTATACATTCAGCAGAAGCAGAGGTAGTTCCTTAGTCTCACCCAGAGGGAGATGTCAGTTAGTGAGTATGAGCGTCGGTTCACTCAGTTGGCGAGGTATGCTTCGGATCTGATGCTGAGTGAGGCTGCTAGATGTCGCCGGTTTGAGTCGGGTCTGCACTTGGCCATCAGAGAGAAAGTGATAGTGCAGAACTTTTGTGACTTTCAACAGTTGGTTGAGACAGCTTTGAGGGTTGGGAACATTGAGAACATTAAGAGTGCAGTGAACAGGAAAATAAAAGGGGAGAGAGCAGTTCAAGAGGGGAGGTGGTACTTCTATACCTGAGAGGAGTGCCAGAACCTTTCTTATGCAGTCTGAAGAGAGGAGCAGTGGTGTAAGCCGATCTCGACCTATGAAGACTTCTACTGTTTCTCACCAAGCCTCAACGGTGGGCAGCAGTAGAAGGAGAGATGGGGATGGGTCATTTATTCTGAAGTTTGAGCACTGCGGGAGACCCCATAGAGGAGAGTGCTACAGATTGACAGGAGCTTGCTTTAACTATGGGGAGAAGGGGCACATTGCTAGAGAGTGTCCTCAGCCTCCGCGATAAGAGAGAAGTCAGATGCAAGCTTCCAAGAGATCTGAGACGGTGGGACATAAGACTTCTACAGAAGTGGGCAGTTTTGATGCAGCCAAGAGGGTGAGTCTTCCAGGTAGACTGAGGGGGTATGCACCAGCTAGGGTGTTTGTAATGACTCGAGAGGATGTAGAGACCGCTCCAGATGTTGTCACCGGTATGGTTAGACTCTTTTCTAATGATGTGCTTGCTTTGATTGATCCGGGTTCTACTCATTCGTTTGTTTCCTCGAGTAGACTTGTGTGTGGTAGAAATTTTAGCCCTTTGGATACTCCGCTGATGGTGAGTACTCCAATCAGCCAGTATATTATTATCAGTCAAGTGTATAGAGGCTGTGAGCTGTGTATTGGCGGGGAACTTCTAGTGGTGGACTTAATGCCACTGAAGATGGGAGGATTGGATGTAATTTTGGGTATGGACATGTTAGAGAAGTACAATGCCCGACTGGATTGTAAGCTGAAGACAGTGGAATTTGAATTAGATGACGACAGAAGAGTGGTGTTTGCTGGGGATAGAAAAGCAAGTCCGCCCAGAATTGTTTCAGCCATGACAGTAGAGAAGATGTTGAGGAAGGGATGTGAGGCATTTTTGGCCTATGTGGTAGACACCAGGGCAGATAGAGGGAAGCTTGAGGATATTCCAGTAGTCAGGGAATTCTCGGATGTTTTTCCCGAAGAATTGCTAGGACTACCGCCGCCTAGAGAAATTGAGTTTCCTATTGAACTCTTTTCAGGTACGGCGCCAATTTCAATTCTGCCTTATCGGATGACTCCGGCGGAATTGAAGGAGCTTAAGGAGCAGTTGGAGGAGTTGTTGGAGAAGGGGTACATAAGGTCGAGCTCTTCACCTTGGGGAGCTCCGGTCCTTTTTGTAAAGAAGAAAGATGGACCGTTGAGGATGAGTGTAGACTACCGGAAGCTTAATCAGGTCACTGTGAAGAATAGATATCCGCTTCCTCGCATAGATGATCTATTTGATCAATTGCAAGGGGCGAAAGTCTTCTCTAAGATAGACTTGAGGTCGGGTTACCATCATTTGAGGATAAAGGAGTCGGATGTGCCCAAGACCACTTTCAGGACACGATATGGGCATTTTGAGTTTTTGGTTATGCCCTTCGGATTGACAAATGCCCCTGCAGCCTTTATGGATTTGATGAATCGAGTCTTTAATCCATTTTTGGATCAATTTATCATTGTCTTTATTGATGATATATTGGTTTATTCCAAGAGTGATAAGGAGCATGAAGAGCATTTGAGGATTGCTTTGGAGACATTGAGGAGAAACGAGTTGTATGCTAAATTCAATAAATGCGAATTTTGGCTGAGGGAAGTTGCATTTCTTAGACATGTAATTTCAGAACAAGGAGTGCATGTGGATCCAAAGAAAATAGAAGCTGGGGTGAATTGGGAAGCCCCGAAGAATGTAGCAGAGGTGAGGAGTTTTCTGGGTTTGGCAGGTTACTACAGGAGGTTTGTGGAGGGATTCTCCATGATATCCGCTCCGATGACTAAGTTATTGAGGAAGAATCAGAAGTTTATCTAGAGTGAGGAATGCCAGAAGAGTTTTGAGGAACTTAAGCACATATTGACAAGTGCTCCGATTTTGATTATGCCTTCTGGAGATGAGGCCTATATCGTGTATAGTGATGCTTCGAGGAAGGGTCTTGGTTGTGTATTGATGCAGGGAGAAAGGGTGATTGCTTATGCTTCGAGGCAGTTGAAGCCATATGAGTTGAACTATCCGACATATGATTTGGAATTGGCAGCAGTGATCTTTGCCTTGAAAATTTGGAGGCATTATCTATATGGAGTTCAGACGAGGATCTTTACCGATCATAAGAGTCTCAAGTACTTATTGAACCAGAAGTAACTGAATTTGAGGCAGCGAAGGTGGATTGAGTTGCTTAAGGATTATGACTTGCTGATTGAGTATCATCCAGGCAAGGCCGATGTAGTAGTAGATGCCTTGAGCAGGAAGTCTTCGATTGCTCATGTTCGGTTGGTTTACTTGCCTTTGTTGGAAGAAATGGCCAAGCTTAAGATAAGCTTAAAGTAGGAGGAGTCCGATTGCCTTCTAGCTAACTTCCGAGTGAGATCGATACTCAGGGAGAAAGTTAGGGAATTGCAGGCACAAGATGCAGATTTGAGCAAACTTAGAGAGGAAATTCAGAATGGTAAGATTTCTGAAGTAGAGGTGAGAGATGATGGACTTATGACAGTGGGGAACAGGCTGTGTATCCCAGATGTGCAGGAGGTTAAGGATGAGATTTTGGATGAGGCACACAATGCGCCTTATGCCATGCATCCAGGTAGTACCAGGATGTACAGGACTTTGAGAGAGCATTTTTGGTGGAAGGGAATGAAGAAGGATGTAGCAGAGTTTGTAAGTAAGTGTCTAGTGTGTCAGCAAATCAAAGCTGAACACCAGGCACCTTCAGGCAAGTTAAGGCCATTGTCCATCTCGGAATGGAAGTGGCAAAGGGTGATCATGGACTTTCTGATGGGTTTGCCTAAGACCAGTAGGAAGCATGATGCCATTTGGGTTATTATGGATCAGTTGACGAAGTCAGCTCACTTTTTGGTGATTAAGCAGACTGATTCTTTGCATGTGCTAGCAAAGAAGTACATCGATGAGGTAGTGAGATTGCACGGAATTCCATATTCCATAGTTTCGGATAGGGGCCCTCGGTTTACTTCGAGGTTTTGGGAAAGTTTGTAGGAAGCTTTAGGGACTAAGCTGAATTTTAGTACGACTTTTTACCCTCAGATGGATGGTCAATCTGAGAGGACCATTCGGACACTTGAGGGAATGCTCAGGGTATGTGTAATGGACTTTAAAGGAGCTTGGGATGCGCATTCGAGTATTCAGATGGCTCCATATGAGGCATTGTATGGGAGGAGATGTAGAACTCCGATCTGTTGGGATGAAGAAGGAGAGAGGAAATTGGTAGGACCAGAATTGATTCAGACGATAGTTGAGAAAGTCAATCTGGTTAAGCAGCGACTTAAGGCAGCACAGGATAGGATGAAGAGCTACATTGATGCACACTGAAAGGAGATGGAGTTCGAAGTCGGTGAAAAAGTATTCCTTAAGACATCTCCTTGGAAAGGAGTAATGAGGTTTGGCAATAAGGGCAAGTTGAGTCCGAGATATGTGGGTCCTTATGAAATTCTTGAGCAGATTGGACCACTCGCCTACAGGTTGGCATTATCTCCGGAATTGTCTCAGATTCATGATGTTTTCCATGTTTCTATGCTGAGGACGTATAGATCGGATCCTTCTCATATTATTCAGACTAGTGAGGTTCAGTTGAGAGATGATTTGAGTTATGAGGAGCTTCCAGTGGAGATTTTGGATACCAAGGAAAAAGTCCTCAGGAATAAGATGGTTCAGCTAGTCAAAGTCCTGTGGAGGAATCATTCGGTAGAGGAGGCTACTTGGGAGCCATTGGAAGCTATGAAGGAGAAGTATCCGCGTCTTTTCGATGATTCAGGTAATAATTTCGAGGACGAAATTTCTTTTAAAGGGGGAGAAATGTTGGGCCCCGAATTTTTTTTATGATGTCATTAAGCATGAATTGTGTTAATTGTGTGATTATGGCTTAGTTTGACTAAATTGGGAGTGTTAGTGGATAATTGAGGTTTTGTTGAGTTTAATGTGGTTTTAATGAAAATTAAGGGATAAAAATGTGTGAGGGTATTTTAGGAAAACCACTTAGGTGGGAGAGCTTAAGGCTTTACAAGGAGGGGTGTTTTGGTCTTTCCTACCCATTTAGACTTAAAAGAAAGAAATTAGAAGGAGAAGAGAGGAAAAGAAAAGAAAAAGAAGAAGAGAGGTGCCGTTGGTGAGGAAGAAGAGAAGAGAAAATTTGGGTTTTCGATCCTTGGAGTTTTCGACGGATTCGGGACAAGTTCTGGTAAGTTAACTTCTTTTTAACCTTGTTAAGATTAGATTAAACCCTAGAATTGTTTTACATATGTTAGAATCGGTGGTTTAGGGTTTAAAGGCAAAAATGGGTAGAATCCTTGGGTTGATGAGTTTGTGACTGATTTTAAGGTTTGAATGGGTTAGAAATGTAGTATAAGACTTGAATCAAGGTTTAGGTGTGTTGCATTTGCTTAAGGGAAGGATTGAAGTGGAAAAATGCTGGAAAAGTCAGGTTTGGAGTCGTTCTCAGACACACGCGCGACGTGCTTTCGAGCACGCTTGTGACGTGGGAAGAAAATATACTGACGTCGCGACGCTTGAATAATTCTGCACGTCGCGGCGAGCAAAAAGCCTTCGTCGTGGCGTGCGAGGCGTGTTAGCGCCACAAGACGCATACGCGTGCACGCCCACGACGCCACGGGCCATTCACCTCGAAGCGAAGTCCGCCTCAAGACACAGCCGTTCGCCATGGCGAAGTTCCTGTTTCTAGCGAAGAAGTATTTTGGTATTTTGGTTGTAACTTGGGCTGTAGATGTCCAAATGAGGTGATTTTGGACTCGTTGTGAACTAGAAATAGAGAGCTACAAGTTTATGAAGAAAGGAAGTTTGGAAATTGCCTATAAGATTCGGAGATTGGGTTGGAAGTCGGATGTAGACTTTTAATGCTAGTACTTTTGATTATCAAGCTTTTTGAATATTTCTTTTGGATATTGTTTGAATGGAAACTTGGTTTATTATAGGAAACCAAGCCGACCTGATCCAATCGCAAGAGGAAGGACAATAGTGAGTTGGATTCTTGAGCGATATTAGGTGAGTAATATATTTATGGTTGTTGTGTGTATGGGCAAAATGTGTATGTTTTCTTGCATGTGTATGTGGCATTGCTTGTTTTGATTTATGGACATCGTTACAAATGCATCGAGATTGTGATTATGAATTGCCTTTGCAAATATTATGGCATTTTGCAAGAATGAAAAGTATGAAAGCTTTGATAAAATGAATTGAGTATGAAATAAATGATTATGTGCTTTGTATGGGCGAGAGAGTATCAGATAGTTAGTCACGTGCACGTCGACGTATAGTCTTCTCCCGGCTGTCCGCTTGAGGCCACGAGATCCTTGAGAAATCGGACTCGTTTTGTTTACGGTATAAACGTCGGTTTATCCGGATCGTTCCACGGAACTCTCGAGCCATTTGTTGTGCATACATTATTGATTTGTTGGGCATGAGGCATATTAATTGTTATATCGTGAAATCACATGACATATTATTGTGATGATTGTAAATTGATAGATGTTGACTTGTTTATGCTTGTATATACATATATATATATGTTGGAATGTGTGGCTCGTTGCCAATGGCTATAAATGTATATGCCACTGAGCTTCGCAGCTCACCCCATTATCTCCCACTCCTTAGGTGCAGAACGAGACGATCGTTGACCCTTGCAAGGCATCGAAAACTCCAAGATAATTAGGAGCTTTGTCTTAAGTTAGTATTTTTGGGTAGCCTTCCAGCCTTATCATCATTGGGCATTCTCATCTATTTTGAATTCAAACTTTGACATGTATTAAGCTATTTTTAAGAATGCTTGTTGAATTTCCTTCGGATTGTTATGGCATGAAGCCCCTTGGTTTATGGGGTGTTTAAATTCATAGATGGAATGCATGTGTAGAATGTGTATGTATATGTTTATATTGAAATTGTATGGATGTTGGGATCGAATGTTTGGGAGCTCACCGCGGCGCAGCCCGAGGGGCCACCTTGGGAATAGGGATCCGGGACCCGGGCCCAACAATATAAATAGTTATGCAATAAGTTGTGTCCTATAAGAAACTTTAAGATAAAGAAATTCCATTGTTTTCTTAATTTCTCAAGTCTTTATTTAATGTTTTGTTTAAATTCTCTTTGTTTTGTTATTTTTCAAAATAGTTTAAATTATTTTGGTTATTCCACTTATTAATAGGACATTGCTATGTTGGGTCACATTCAACAACTTATCTTAAAACACCATCTCTCCTTTCTCGCTATAGAAGCTGAGGGGTTAGAAATTGTCATGTCATGGATCAAGTGCAAATTGAAGTTATTAGCATTGTGATTCTTCACCATTTCGCATCCCTGTTATAAGCTAAGATGCTCTCACATGATTGTTTCGTGTAAATAGTTCCCAAATGACAACTTTAAAACCAATAATTACTATAGGTGATAAGTTGTTAGAACCAAAAATGCATTTCCAATATCTCATGTGTTGCTTTTCACCAGTTAGCAATTCAAATTTTTACATAGGTGGTCTTCATATACAGTAAACAACATCCTCAAACTATTTAGGATGGATCACCATATTTTTATATTTTAGATGCAACTTGAGAGCAATAAAAGCACCTGTCATGTGTAAACATCTAAATCAATAAAATAAATTAACAAATATTTATAAATTGAATTATATATAAAACGTCTAATAATTCCTAATGATACATTGAGAAATGATGTCATAAAACACAAGCAAAGCACCTTAGAAAATCTAATTTTAAAGTTAAAAAAGCTAATTTCTATTAAAAATGGGGGTGGAGGGTAACTGGGGGCAACATAGTGGAGGGTAGCGAGGGCCGACAAGGCAGAGGGCGATGAAATGGTAGGGTTGTAGGGCATGGACACTCAGAAAAAGACAAAGGCATTGAGGAAAAACTAGAGAAGCAGGTGAAATCAAGAGACATTGAGGTAGGAAGGAAAGACAGAGAGGGAGGAAGTGGAAAAAAGCATTTGTTAACTTAACCTAGAGTAAAATGACATTGTTTTGCACGTAGTTTTACAATAAGATAAAACTTAAAAAATAAGAGTAAAATGACGTCGTCTTGCTCTTAGGGCAAAACTAGATTAAATTACAATATATAAAGCAAGAGGACATCGTTTTGATTTTCACATATGTTAGCATAAGGCCTGACATTATCAAAGTTTTATAGTCAAATCGAGCTCGAGCCCAACTCTCATCCCTACTTGAGAAAGGCAATATTGGCCCACACAAATAGTTTTGTTAGGATGGCTTACATCCAAAAGTGAAAGACAACTAAAGTAGATTCATTAGTCAAAATTGATCATTTTTTATAATGAGAAAGAGAACAACCAATCTCCAATATACTCAAAAAGAACTATGAATAATAGTCAATAAAAACCTTTCATCGTTCAATGATATCATTAGCAAAAGCATTTATTATTGGAAAATCGGTCCAAGATTCAATCCCAACCGCAACAGAATAATCACAAAACTTTTTACATTTTTGAATTTTTGAAAAACAAGATCTCTTTAATTCTATAAAATGATTAACACATGAATCATAACAAAGAGTGAATAATAATTTGTACCGCATTTTAAAGCTTGATTTTTATCTTATTCTATTCCTCGAACCTTTTCTAAAATCGATCCATCTCAACTACCTTAGTCATACATGTGTTCGATGTCTATTGGTATCCATAGAATGGGTTGAGAGAACTCTGTAACTCTTATAAAGGGGTTTAAGTAAGAACTGCTAGTTCCATAGAACTTAAGCCTATTTACTATAAGATTAGGGTGTTCTAGTAATTTAATTGAAACTAAATTCTAATTTCAATTAAACGTTAATTAGAATTACAAATAATTCTAATTAAATACCAACTATGCCCAAATCAGATTTAATATCTCATATTAATCCTTATTTCTTAAATATCTCATATTTAATCATAAAGTTCCTCAAACTTTACAATTAGGTCAAACTTGATTAAATTAACTTTGCTCTCTTCAACCTAGTCTATATGTGAGACCCATTAGGTTCTCAAATATGTTGGCAATGATTATAAAATTATAATTATAATTCATAATTAGAATTAGATAAATTAAAACTCCTTTTAGTTCATCTTTAATTTTCCAATTAAACAATTTATAATCATCGATCAAGATTGACATCTAGAAATGCGTCATGACTACCCAAATATTTAAAAATATCAAAGTGGTTTTGATTAACCTTTCCGTGAATAATTTTTTTGTATAATTCAATTCTTTCATCATACAATTTTCCTATTAGAGATAGAGCATGAAATTAATTTCTACTTTATTTTGAGTCCGATCATATTAGTTCTCTGTCATTAACTATCAATTCAATTAATGACACTTGTAAACTATTTACAAAATGTCATTCCACCTTAGCCAAGAATTTCCTGAATCAATACTAATTGAGAAAAATAAAACATTCTCCCTAATTACTTTAGGGTGATGAATTTTATCCTGATCACTCAACTACCTCTATATAGTTCATTTTACATTTAATGACTACTGATTAAATGACCTATAATCAAATAGATCATAAGTAGTATCAAAGCATAGCAATCCCTATACAAGATAACTTTGGTGATCTCAAGTCAAAGGATCACTTATACAATCATTATAATGAAAATTCCAAAGACTTACAAGCAATATTCCAAATGAATTTCTGATGTCGGGTCTGTTCAGTGAACTTGTTCTCTAACAACCACCCATATATTTGTTTAAGTATCTCTTTACTTTAGCCTATGATATGGACTACTTCCTTCATAAGGAAAAATAACGTTGCTACTCTTTTTACGTTCTATTAATGTCCAATTTTAATAGAACAATAACTAGGAATAATTTAGGGATAATACATAAAGCTAACATGAGTCTTATAATTATAATCTCATTATAATTTTATTTGCAATGTACAGTTATCCCATAGACTTTATCATATATATCTAAACATGTATAAGATAAAGAATGTCTTTAAATAATTGTCACTAAACTACAATCAAAGCAATTGGCTCTATGGCATAAACTAACAATCTCCCATTTCCATTAAGTTAATCATTAAATATCTTATACCATATCACTATAGATACTTTGATCTTAATTGAGACCTTAGCTCCTTTCGCTTGCCTAATGGCTCTAATGTTCAACACTACATTACTATCTTGAACAATGCAAAGAAAATATATTAAGTTCACTAAAGAACCTGTTGATCCAATTAATCATTTTCACTAAATGAAAAATGTATTATGACTCAATTAATAACCATTGCTACATTGGAACCCTTCCAATCTTGAATGATATTGTTCTAAGTAAATAAATCTTGATTAGGATTTACTTCTAAAGTTATATCCTTATCATCTTGAACTCAAATATATATTCATACATAGAGTAATGGATGTCTTTAATACTTCACAAGTATTTGATATCTCAAATACCAAATGTCTTTAGTACATTATCTGTGTAGTCGGACTTAGAATAGGTTAATAATGTACAATCTATCTCAATAGATCTAATTCCTATAATTAAGTAGTTACCTTTTTCTATCTAACAAGAGTTGTTCTTGAACAATTATATTTTCAATAATTGAAAGTTAGAATTGTTGTTCTCTATGAGCAATATGTATCTATATATTCCCACTAAAGAGGACAACTATACTCCCACTAACTTTCTTGCAGACATGATAAATTCCTAATCATCTCCAAAACAAAATCTTTCAATTCATCATAAAAGTAAATGTTTCAACCTCTCGTAACCTTTTAACTATACATCAAATGTATTAATAAAGGCAGTAGTTCAAATTTTATGTACTATCTAAGATTTAGACTTTTCAAATTCCATATCACTCCCACAACTTATCTTGAGAGCCATTCTTGTATAAGTATTCATTGAAACAAACAATTTATTCAATAGGTCTATAAGATTATATCTAATCTTTTAGATATTTCATAACCTTTATTATCCAATTTAGTTCTAAATAATGGACAATATATGCTTCAACTAAGTATTACATCCTTAAATCATTAACTTTGATTCTTTCAAAGATTTAGTGTTTGATATCTAATATGAAATCTTGCTAATTGATTCAATTGGAACCATTAAAGGTAATTCATTGTACTAGGCATAACTATAGAAGAAATAATATTACATTGTACAATATCTCATATTGTATTTTACTCTTTACATAATTCCATATGCTTATGGAATTTTGTTGTGAAGGTTTTCACCGAAAATCTCATTCCTTATAGATAACCGAAAATTTAAAACTCACTAAAACCATCTCATCAAAGTGCTTCAACATTCTCAATGCTTAATTTCTACTTATATTTAAACAATTTGATCTTTTCAAAATTTTAAATCAACATTTCATTTAATACGTATGACTATATTACATAAAGTCATTAGTAATATAATGAAATATAATATTATCCTTTATGAATTGTTATTCTATCTAATACATCACATGTATAAGATTTAACAATTCAATACCATCATCATCCTTTGACTAAAGGTTGATTTGTTTATTCTTCAATTTTACAAGTTTCATAAGTTCCATACGATTTATAATCAAAAGGCTACATATATCCTAGTATGTAACTTTATGATTCTCGTTATGTTGATTTAAACAATATGACAAAAAAGGATAATCTCGGTATGCAACTTTTAATTCTTGCCACTTATGTTAAGAATAAGTCTCCTTTGATCTAACACATGCAAACTCTTTGTATAAAATTGGATAAACTACTTTTACTTAATAATATATTTCTAACCATGCATTGAATATTATAATAATGTTGAATCTAATTTAGTATCAAATACTCATAAGCATGAATTATAAATAGATATGATCTCTATCATATCACTTATAGGCAAGAAAAGTCACACAATCATTTTCTTCTAATAACAACTATTATCATACTGTTGCTAAGCCTTTAATTGTAGTCCACAATTATGTTTTTAGTAGGCTACATTAAGTGGAACAATTTCATCATGGTATTGTACCTTTTAGCTCTACTCCATGCAACCTCTTGCATCTTGCTATCATAGTGTTGAAATATATCTTACATGTTGTCATTAAAGTTTATGAGACATTAGTTAACTTAACATGTCAATGCATTTTATCATCTATATGATTTTGACATATCTCTAAAATTTTGTCACTGAAGCCTCAGTTGGATTATAGCAAAATTACAAAATATGCATACGATTTTCTTTTCTAATTTTGAGAACTCTTCTCAAACATAACCTATGTCCAAGAAATTGGATTCACTAACTTATTATCAACTATACTATACAAGGTAAATTTCACTTAGAACAAAATATAAATGTAAGAAAATCAAATAACTAATTATATGTCATGACTACCAAATAAGATTAAGACTTTGATCATGCATTTAGTTATTCAAACTATTTTATTCAAAATAATAGCCCTCACTACTATTCGAAAAATACTACTATAATCTTTCTAGTGGTTTAGGATCCCATTCAATTATAATTGATTTTGAGTTTGCTCAAGAAACTAACTAAACTTAAATTAAGTAGATAATAATTATATCAATCACATCTCATGTGACTTCTAAATTCGTTAGGTAACAATTTTTGTTAAAACATATTGTATATGTTATTCCTAACCTTGCCTTTAAATTCATATGATCATAAGTTTACTCATCCAAATCACACTAATTTAGTTAAGTAAAACCCACTGTCATAAAACTAAACATGTGCGGGTTAAAGCGACATTGAGTTTGCTCAACAAGCCAACTATAAATAGAACTCTAATTTATTCTTATAATAACGAAAGGCAACAATCATGTTCTCAATGTGTACTTAATATTTTAATGAGTAATTTTAACTTAATTCGTCTCATCAAACACAAAATTTCATGTAAAATATCATATATATAAAACATACAATTTTAACATGCATCCAACGTTTTAAAAATCGGATCGAACTGTCTGGTTCGACCGAAAAAGTTTGAAACCGATCAGTGATCCGGTTTAGTTTCACCTAATAACCTTTATGTATAAAAACCGACTAGTTCAAACTTTTTTCGATTGGATGAAACGGTCCAGTCCAGTTTTTAAAACCTTGATACTTGAAACTTGACCTGTTGAAAAATTAGAAACTAAAAAGAGGAAGTTGTTTTGTCCACAGTTTTACGTGTATGGCAGATAGATGTGCACAAGAGAGAACTTATATTGAAAAAAATGCAGCCAGGTAAGTTTTGTACTTTTAATTCGTTATTTACTTATTAATAATTTTTTTATCATAACTATTAATTTAAAATATAGATGAGTGGTGGAGATTATTTGGTGACAATATTCCAACATTGAGAAAACTCATTATTAGGTTACTTAGTCAAACAATTTCCGCATCAGGTTATGAATGTAATTGGAGTGTTTTTGAATGTATTCATACAAAGAAACGAAATTGTTTGAAACATCAAAGACTTAATGACCCTATTTATTTTACTTATAATATGAGAATGAAGAACAAATATTTTACTATTTTAAAGTTTTTACTTAAATAATTTTATTTTATTATTGATTTTATAATTTCTCTATTATGTATTCAAATCGTTTAGTAAGAAGAAAACATATGATCCAATTGATATTGATTGTATTGAACATACTGATTTTTGGATTGAAGAAGAAGAAACATCGCCTGATCTTGATTATAATGAACTTGAAAAGATGATTCATGAAGAAAATGCATTTATCACAACAAATGAATTAATAATATCTATTGATGGTCAGTTCATATCTTATTTGATCATATTTAAGTTAAAATTATATTATATTACAAGTCTATAATTGAGAATAATTTCATACATTACTAATTTGTAATTTCTTTTAATGCGATAGAAGAAGTTAATGCAAATACTTTAGATGAAAACGTAGTTTAAAAATCTTTAAATAACATTGGAGAATTTGAAACTTTTGACGATGATAAGACACAACCTCCTTAAGAAATATAGTTTTGATTTTTATTGTTATTTTAATATTTATATTAGACTCATTTATTTATTATTAATTCATTATATAATAATAGACATTGGTGTATTTTATTTCAATAAAATATTTTTTACTTATTTTTATAAGTTTTACTTCTTATTTATTATATACCAGTTTTATAGCGATTCACTATCGGTTAAACTTCTAAACCTTAAACCTTTCTTTCAACAGGTTTGATGTTCGATTCAATTTTAAAACATTGTAATAATTAATTTCAATATAATTGAAACTAATTAATTCTAAATTTAGAAACTACTTTTCTAACATTAATTAGGAATCAATATAATTATTAATCTTAATCAAGTTGAGAAAATAATTATCTTAATTTAAGAATTGAATTTTGATAATTAATTTAATTTAATAATTCAACTTTTGAAAAATAAACTAAATTCTAAAGTAATCCTATTAAAATAACCTTTAATTTTTTTTTCAAAATAATTAGAAAACATTTTTCTAAATTTATTATGGATTTAAACTGATTTAATCTAAATTAAGTCTTAAAATATATTTAAAATAATTTCAAAAACTGTCTAGCACATGTAGTGCACGCGCCAAAAGTGTCTAACATGAACTTGTTGAGTAGCTTGATGGGCGCATGTCTTACACGCACCTCATCGTTTTTTGGAAGTAATTATCTGGATTTTTTTTGCACCGTGCTCTTAGTTTTCTTCTCCTTCGTCGCATTGTTGCCTCCAACTTGCCAACCATGATGCCCAGAGAAAGCCACCTCTTTCTAGAAGCTTCACCACCACCGTTGGACGCTTATCTTTTGTTTAAGGGCGTTAAATGCCCTCAATAGCAGTGGTGACTCCACTGGTTCTTCGTTGAACCATTGGCGAGAATTAGTTCACGGTTGAACCAATGGCGTTCACCACTTGTTTCAACCCGCCAAATGTATAAGTAACACTTAAGCATAAAATTCCAGATCCAAGAAAGATCAAATAGATGCAATTCCAAAAGCATAAACACAGGTAGCAGATGCACACAAAGAGAGACAATTCTAGAATGCACACAAGGGCAACATATGCAGACAATGAGTTTCTCAAACCCAAGGGGACATGCTCAATTTATTATCCAGAATCCACATTCAAAAACACATAGAGCTTCTTGATTTTCAACCTCAACAATTAAACGCATACAACACCCAAATTATGTCTATATGCGGCACAACAAACACAACCTAGAAAGAAGTATAAATTCACCAAAAACATATAAAAATTGTCATGGTTCTCAATCATTGAAAGCCAGAAAAAAAAACCAATTTATTACTCCAAATTTTAGGTTTCACAGAACACGCAAACATAACCAGAACAATTCTGGTTTTAGTTTCAATTCTAGTTTTCTATCAATAACAACCAAACAATTTAATTAAATCATAGAATTAAAGGTTTTTTCTGATACCACTGTTGAAAAATCGGGTTAAGATATGATTTTAATTGTAGCGAAATAATTACGAAACTTTTTCACATTTTTTATTTCTCGAAAATCAAGATCTCTTTAATTTTATAAAATAATTAACACATGAATCATAACAAAGCATGAATTGTAATTCGTACATTATTTTAAAGCTTGATCTTTGTATTGTCGTATCTCTCGAATCGTTTCCGAAACCGATCCATCTCAACTACCGTAGCCACATAAGTGTCCCGCATCTAACGGTATCCACAGAATGGGTTAAAAGAACTCTGTAACCTTTACAAAAAGGGATAAGGAAGAAGAGCTAGCTCCATAGAGCTTAATCCTATTTATAGTAAGCTTTAGACGTTTTAGTAATTTAATTAAAATTAAATTCTAATTTCAATTAAACTTTAATTAAAATTACAAATAATTCTAATTAAATACCAATTATGCCCAAATAAGATTCAATATCTTATATTGATCCGTATTTATTAAATACCTCATATTTAATCATAAAGTTTTATCAAATTTTACAATCAAGTCCAACTTGATTAAATTAACTTTGTTTTCTTCAACCCATTCTATATGTGAAACCTATTAGGTTTTCAAATATATTGATAATAATTATAAATTATAATTATAATCTATAATTAGAATTAAATAAATTAAAACTTTTTAATTTATCTTTAATTTTCAATTAAATAATTTATAATCATCGATTAAAATTAGCATCTATAAATGCATCATGAACCATCTAAATATTTAGGAATTTTATAGTGATTTTGACTAACCTTTTCGTGAATAATTTTTCATATAATTCAATAATTTCATCATACAATATTCTAATTAGAGATAAAGTATAAAATTAATGTCTACTTTATTTTGAGTCCAATCATATTAGTTCTCCACCATTAGTTTTCGATTTAATTAATGACATTTGTAAACTATTTACAAAACGTCATTCTACCTTGAACAAGGATTTTCCGAATCAATATTAATCAAGAGCAATGAAATATTCTCCCTAATTACTTTAGGGCAATAAGTCATATCTCGATCACTCAACTATCTCCATATAGTTCATTCTACATCCAGTGACTACCGATTAAGCAACCTATGGTTAAATAGATCATAAATAGTATGAAAACATAACAATCCCCATATAAGATAACTTTGGTGATCTCAAGTCATGAAAGTATCATTTATATCATCACAATGAGAATTCCATAGATATACAAGTAATATTCTAAATGGATTTATCATATCAGGTACGTTCAGTGAACTTGTTCTCCAACAATCACCAAAATTTTTGTTTAAGTATCTTTATACTTTAGCTTATAAGATTAGCTATTTTCTCATAAAGAAAAACACCATGTGCTAGTCTTTGTGCATTTTATTAATGTCTAATCTTAATAGAACCATGACTATGAACAATTCGGGAATAATAGATAAATACAATATGAATCTTATAATTATAATTTTATTTACAACGTATAATTATCTCATGAATTTTATTATATACATCTAAACATGTACAAGATAAAAAAAGCCTTTAAATAATTGTCACTAAAGTACAACCAAAGGGATTAGTTGTAACACATAAACCAACATTTACATCGTAGCCTCCTTTCCTTGTATACTAAATCTCCTGTCCTGTACTCACCTTCCGATGTACTATCAACTGTTTATGAAAATATTTAATTTGGCTTCACTAAACTATAGCTGATCTGTGGATTAATGTCTGATAAGTTTGAGTGGTATTTGTGGCTTTGCTATTATACATGTAACTAGGGCTACGAGGGTAAACTGTTCTGCAGATAGGGTTTGACATATGAGGCTGAGCAGAGCAGCAATCCCAGACTACTCATTTCGGTTTTTTTTTGTCTCTTTATAAATTGTTTTCTTTGGGTTCACGTGAATTCGACTCAATATTATTTTACATATATAGAACACTTAACATTATATACGATTGTTTGTAAGAGCTTTCCAGTCTCCACTGCTCTTTAAAATACTTTTTGCCATTTGATCCACAGCTCTACGACTTCTTTTTGCCTCCAAAACTTTCTCTTATTTCCTTTGATCAGTTCCTCTCTTATTTTTCTTCTTTCACGACCCTTCTAGACAAGAACAACACTCTGCTGGATTTTATCTCTCCATCTTTTTATCTTTAGGTTCCAATCCTTCCATGACTCCAACTCACAATTCTTCTTTTTCTGCTTTTCCGATGGACCTTAATGAAGATCAACCCCAACAGCTTTTCAGGGGCAAGCATGCTACAGAAGCTGCCTCTTCATCTTCTTCATTGGTTTTATATCCTAGTTTCATTTATCCACATGGCGAAGAAGGAAGCCATTTTGACAGGGAATCACAGCCCTTAAAACATGAACAAGAGGTATGCCTTTTTTTTTTTTTTGGTTCTTTAGATCGCTTTTCTTTACCCTGAAAAAGAGTGTGTTCACTTGGATTCAGGATAACCATGATAATCTTTCTGAAATGTGTAGAAAGTTATAGGGCTTAATATCTTATGATTTGATCACTGTTTTAATTCCTTGATCTTGTAGGTTAATAATATATTTGCATCACACGGCCGATCATGTGATCATCCAACTCTGAAGCATAACGAGAATCGAAATGTTATAAAATTCTCTCTTTCGAAGAATGAAGATAAAGAAGAATATCTAAGCGATAACAGTTCATCAGTTAAGTGGATGTCTTCAAAGATGAGGTTGATGAAGAAGATGACGACCTCGGATCAGACAGTCCAAGATACACCTGAAACCACTAGGAGAAAATTTGGAGATCATACGGAAAGATCATCGTTAATCCCAAGTACTGAAAATAACAGCAGCAACAATGCAATTAGGGTTTGCGCTGATTGTAGCACCACTAAGACCCCTCTTTGGAGGAGTGGTCCTAGAGGTCCCAAGGTATGTCAGAGCTACCCTTCTTTCTTCTAGAGTGATCCTTATCTCATTTAGGGATTGCATTCCAATGATGTCTCATTCTCTATCACTTGTGAAGCAGTCTCTATGTAACGCGTGTGGGATTCGGCAGAGGAAGGCGAGGCGAGCCATGGCTGCGGGAGCAAATTGCACAGTTTTTGCAGCTAAAAGTTCAGCCGTAAAAACTAAGGTGCAACATAAGGAGAGGAAAACGAGCAATAGTCACCTTCCATTAAAGAAAAGGTGCAAGTTTACCTCACAAAATCGGGCTTCCAAGAAGCTTTGCTTCGAGGACCTAACGATCATCTTGAGCAAACATTCAGCTTTTCACCAAGTTTTCCCTCAAGATGAGAAGGAAGCAGCTATTCTATTAATGGCTCTATCGCATGGCCTTGTTCGTGGTTGATCACTTTAATATATTTTTTTTCTGAATGATTTCCTCCCTTCAGTTTATTACAGTGGAGCTATTTAGAGATCAGATGGTAGAACATATTATGAGAGATCTTGCGTTAGTGAGAAACTATATTAGATTTCAGTAGGAATATAGAAGTAAATGTGTGATAATAATGATGGATTTGAACAGATCGATAACCAGATCTGGTTCCTCAACTTCCTGCTTTCAATACACTATATAAATCAAGATTCAATAATGAAATTGTTTTGCTCTATCTCTCTCACCTATATTCTTATGTGAAAATCTACTTACAAGTGTTTTATAAACGAAAATACAGTAATCATATGTATCTTAGTTATCTTAGACAAATCACTTAATACTTTTAAGGTTTAGGAATGAAAGGTGCTACAGGACATAAAGAGTCACGAGACAAAGATTGTACAGAGAAGGGAAGGCCAGCGAGAACGTCCTTTATCCATCATTGAGTGGTCAATAGGAATTATCAATAGGATGGTCTTAATTGAGATTTGAGTGGTTCAGAGACAACGTTAAGCGTTGGGTGGAGAGTTTTAAAAATCTGGGAAATACAGGATCTTGTGCTGTAGTCTCTTTATTATGATTTGCCCATAATCAATCACGGTGATTGGCACGAGCTTCGGGGCTACAGCTTTTTCACTAGGCATCTGAAACATCACCTGGAGGTTGCTACGTTTTGTTGCAGGCGTTGTCTGTGGCTAAATCTGCCATGAATAGTCATGACGGGATTGTGAGAAGCGATAGGCGAACTGGAGACCCATCCATAAATTATTACAGTTTGAGGCAAAACTTGTCTAATGGAATTCTTTGATTAGTTAAAGAAGGAAAAAAAGTATTTTCTTCCAAACAATTTAACTTTTGAGATTGAGTGCCTTTTGGATATGCCTTCTATAAGTTCATCAAGTTAATATTTTCTCATGCTAGGTCTGAGAAATTGTTAAATCATAGTAATAATTACTGTATTAGTATAGAAATCCTACATATTTCTATCAATTGTTGAAGTTGGGGATGTGGTGATATTATCCTTAATCTATATTTGAGGATTTGATTCACAAAAGGAGATGTAGGAGATCCATAGAAATTTATGCATTCTTTCAAAATATTTGTGAATCACATAAATTTGCTAACGAATAAATAAATTTAACGATTTTCTTTTATCACTACAATAAAAAGTATTTTAGGCAACGGACAACAGTGTTGCTACAAGTATAATTATCGTTGCCTTTTGTTTAAGGCAATAAAATTTGTATTTGACAAGAAAATAAAAATGTTGCTTTAAGTTTGACTAAGGCAACACATTAGTTTTAAACTTTAGCAACAATGTAAATAAATATTGCAATACTTTTAAGTATTTTTAAGGAACAAAGCGAATGTTTTAGGCAACAATTTGTAATAATAAAAACAACAACTTATTATTTTGTCACCAATATTATTTAACATAAAATCAAGCTCTTGTCATTATATAGGCAACATCTATATATACATTAAAAGAAATATATAGATATTAGTATACGTCTTATTTGTGTACGTATTATCAAAGATAAACGACAAAAACGACATATATATATATATATAATATAGTCAATAAGAATTTGTAAAATCCAATCTTTTAACATATTCAAAATACAAAAGTAAAAATCCCTAGCTAAAATCTGCACTATAGCCCTCCATTCTATGTAGAATATAAGTGAATTAATCTAAATACTAAACAAAACCAATATTTATAGGCGATCCAAAATCCTTCACCAAGTACCTTTTTGTCCACTCTAAATCGTCACTATCTTATAAAAGAAAGAAAGAAACAACAACTAGATTAGAATTATAAAACTACTATGCTCGCAAACAGGATGATATATCTAAAAAATGAAATACTAACTACTTTATTATGACATCAATTTAATCAAGACAAATAATATAGTTTGAAAACTAATAACATAATGATTATGTTCTTTTATGAACAAATTCATAAAGCATAAATATAAGAAGCTAATCTCAATAAAAAGTTAACAAGATGATGTACAAAATAGTGAATTAAAGAAATTTGTTACATGATATTCTTTATAATATTATGTATGATTTGGAGGAATAGAAGATTCCTTTCTTGATTGACTAGGTGTAATCAATTTACAAAGCATGTCTACGTCAGTAGTGTTAGCTTGCCCAAGCTGAGTTTCAATAAGAGAGAACATTTGTTTCATCATTTCTTATCTATTAGTTTTATTTTGTTCTAGTTGCCTTTTCATTTCCAAGAGTTCAATTTTCTCTTGTTTTAATTCCTTTCTCATTATCTCCTTTTCAACTTCCACTTTTGGTTCATCTCTTCTTCTAATGCATTCTTGATGGACTAAAAATACTCATTAGGAACTTTGTACAAGGCTTCACTCACCATATTATTAATTCAATTAATGAATAATAGATGTATAAGATATTATTGCTATAAAGAAGATGGATTAAAAATGTAAAAAATTGTTGATTAGATCAAGTTAAAAGAAGTACTTTAACTACAATAGCTGAGTTACATCATATTTTATTAGTCTTATTAATAGAGTTATTATGTTGATTAATACATTAAGTTGCTTATGCCCATAATAATATTATAGCATTAGTGATACGGCAACAACCTAGAATCAATGTCTAGATCACCTCCGTTTCAATTATTATTCTCAAACCTAAATTCAATCAATCTAACAAGACCCCTCACCCCCAAAACAGCAAGGATTTGGTAACAAAGAGTATAAAGATTGTAGGAATTGAATTAACGCCACAAGTTAGAACTTACTTGAAAAGTTGAATCAATCCTTAAGGTAAAACAAGCAAGAATCTGAATTCTCTCTTGAAGAATGCTTTCTAATTTTTATTCATCTCTCATAAGCTCATGTTCATGCCTAAAGCAAGGGTTTAAATACTCTTTGCAATGTAAACCCTAACAAAGATAATCTAAAAACCCTAAAGAAAGCTAAAAGTATCGAAAAGGCCTTCTTGAAACAAATCTATCCAAGAACAAACCCCATATGAATTTGGGCTTCAAAACTAATTAAAATTGACTACTCCTAGTCCAAATAGGATAAGAAAATCACAAAAATAGAAGACTAACTTAGGAGGAGTGAATTGGGCTTTTAAACTAGGCTCATAAGCTTGGTTCCTTAAAATAAAACATGCAAATGACTTTTTTAAAGAAGCACATGCAAACTTAATGCAAATCAACCCATGAAAAAGCCTAAAACAAGTCCACATGCCCTTTATAAGATAAAATAAGCCCAAGCCCATTGATTAGACTTGTGCTTGTGAAAATTGGCTAAGTGTTAGCCCTCTTGGTTTGATGCCTCCAATGTGCACACACACTTAGGTGCCTTCCTAAGCACTTCCCCAAGCTTGATCAACAAAACTTCTTGAAGTTCTTGTGAAACAAAAGCTTGTACATAAATCTGAAATTGTGCTTTGAGTTTGTTGGAGCGTGACCTTGTAATTGGACCCTTTGGCATCCTCAAGTCTCCATTGCCTTGGTGAGTTGTATCATTCCCTCCCTCCTCAAAAGGATTCGTCCTCGAATCAAAACCTACATTATCAAAGGGAGATAAATTAGAAACATTAAAAGTAGCACTAACACCATACTCACCTGGTAAATCCACCCTATAGGCATTGTCATTGATGTGTTCAAGCACTTGAAAAGGACCATCCCCTCTAGGATCAAGCTTAGACTTTCTTTGTTTAGGAAATCTCTCCTTCCTGAAGTGCACCCTAACCCAATCTCCAGGTTCAAACTTCATCACCCTACGCCCTTGATTGGCTCTTTGAGCATACTTCTTATTCTTTTCCTCAATGTGCTGCCTAGCTTTCTCATGTATTGTCTTAACCAATTCGGCCCTTTCCTACCCATCTACATTAACAATCTCATTCAAGGGTAAAGGCAACAAATCCAATGGAGTTAATGGGTTAAAACCATACACAATCTCAAATGGCAATAACCTGTAGAAGAATGAATGCTTCTATTATATGCAAACTCAATCAAAGGGAAACAATCTTTCTAAGCTTTCAAATTTTTACCCACAACAGCATGCAATATGTAACATCCCATCACCGATGGGAAGGGTAAATTGGTCAACAGGGACAGGCTAGTAGTTTAGATTGCATAATTTGATATGTACATACATTTGGCCTCTAATTTTAGAGGAATGAGACTTTTTTCACATGAACTTATATGTACATGCATTCATGACAATTCCCGGCATTTATTTGTGAATATGATATGTTTGGTGAATTATGGGAAAATCATGTTTGAAAATCTGAATTAGAATGCTTTAGGAGTGGTTATCAATTGTTAGTGACTCTTAGAAATTTTTTCTGAAAATTTTGAGAGTAAATGTCCAGACCAGAAATTTTTCGAGTGACGGACTGATTGATTTTATAGTACTGAAATAACTGTCCAATTGTAATGGGAAAAAATTGACATTTGACTTTTAGGGAATAAAAAAATGTGAAACCATTGGAATTTGAGGACAACGGGGACTAGAAATGATTTTGGAAAGAGAAAGAGATTTAAAAGAATTTGAGGAAAAGAAGAGTAGTATGCCTTATGAGCCCTAGGTTTAAAATCAACCCTTAATGCCTTAAGTTTTTGACTTTTCCCCTTGAGAATTACCGAAATCCCTTTGGCAGTAAATCATTTTCTTCACCTAGGGCATGTCTTCTTCTTCTTCTTCCCTTGTTGATTTCCGATCCTCTCTTCAGGACTCTTGCTTGCTCCTTCTTTGTTGTTGAAGACCAACTAAAACTTTTGAGAGGATGATGATTTGTGAGAGTTTAAGAGCTTACTGTGGGTATTAGAGAGAGGTGAAAGGGTTAGAGGAATTTTCGGGAGTTCGAAGAGTTGGAAGCTTGACTTGGTAAGTAAATGGCTTTTATGTTAGTTATTTGTTAGTTAAATGCATTGATGGGTGTAAATATGAAAGATTGGGGTAGTTGTGTTGAGTTATGGCTGATTTTAGAAGATAAATAGGTGAAAAATGGTCGGAGAAGACAATAGGGAGCCCGCACGTCGCGACGTGTGTGAGGGCCTCATCGCGACGAGCGGTTAATTACTCGTCTCGATGAGCTGCTATATCCTCTTCGCGACGTCTAAATCCTAATCGCGACGAGCGTGTTGGGACGTCGCGACGAGCGTGTTAGACGTCGCGGCGAGCGACCTCGTGTCGTCGCGACGAGCGCCCTTTGGCCGCGGCGAGGCTGATTTTTCTGAACTGATGTGATTTAGTTTTTGGGTCATAACTAAGGATGTAGACCTCCAATTGAAGTGATTTTTGATTCGTTTTAAACTAGAGAAAGAGGTCTATAATTAAGGTGAAGAAAGAAAGTTTGAATTCAATTAGTAAGATCTCTAATATTGAATGAAAGTTGAGAATAGGTTCTATTTGAACCTAAGAATTGTTTCATGATAATTGGAGCATAATTTTGAGACTGCTGACTTACATTCAATGCTTTTGGAGTCTACAATGGGTGAAATTGATCTAGTATCTAGCAATTATGGTTTTGAGGTTTTTCTAGGGAATACCCTAGTGTGTAAGATATGGTAAATTGAACTGAATTTTAGAAATGAAACTTGTGGAGTTTCCATGATATGATATTGAAACCAAATGAGTCATATTTGATTAATTGGGTGAAAAGCTGGGTTTTGATATAAGAAAGAGGAAATTGGGAAATAGCGCCGGGAATGTCACGAACATGCATCGTACATCTTTTACTTAAGGCATGTGCATCATTAAACCTTTCTGATTATGCATTTAGTAATGAATGATTATTTGACTGTTATAGAGGCACCGTTGGAACGACATTCTACGGATATTGTTGGGACTTCTAGGCAGTAGCTCGGAAGTTACAAGTGAGTAACCTAGTTGGTTCCTCAATCTTTGATTGTTAAATGTTCTGTACTTGAAATTTTGTGGAGAATAATAATGGATATATGTGAATGATTATGTTTGAAATCTCGGACCGAAGGTCCGAGGGATTGAGTGTTTTGACATTGAAGTGTAAATTGTTTGTAAATGTGAAATGTTCATGCTTCAATGTGATAAATTGTGAATGTGTGGAATTGTGTAATTGAAAACGATATGACTGTTTTCGATAAATTGGATCTGATTGAAGTGTGATAAATGAAATCCATGAATAATCGAATAATAACGGTTGTAACTGGAGCTGCCACCGAGAGCTACAAGCTCGACTACTGGAAAAGAGCCTCGTGCTCGAAAGAAAATAGTGCATACCCAGCGGGCTCTCCTATCCCTAAGACGCGTAGGAAATAGTGCATACCCAGAGGGCTCTCCTACCCCTAAGATGCGTTTATCGCTTAATGAGCCTGAAAAGGGACAGTTCAGAGCTATATGCTCAACGTTTAATGCGCCCGAAAAGAGACAGTTCAGAGCTATATGCTCAACGTTTAATGCGCCCGAAAAGGGTCAGTTTAGAGCTATATGCTCAATGTTTAATGCGCTCAAAAAGGGACAGTTCAGAGCTATATGTCCAACGCTTAACGAGCCCGAAAAGGGACAGTTCAGAGCTATATGCTCAACGTTTAATGTGCCCAAAAAGGGACATATTAGAGCCACAGGCTCAGTGATTAATGCGCCCAGATTAGGACAGTGCAGGCGCTCAGTCACAACACGGAAATAAAATGAAAAAATGTTATGTATTTATTACTTATGCATTTGATTGAATTCTGGATTGGGAAAAAGGCAGAATTCCTTGCAATTATGTGACCTTCTGAATATGCTATTGTGAAATGATCCGTAAACTGCTATGTTATTTTTTGAATGTGCTATTCTGATAATCTGTACGCTATTTGCATTATTGTGATAAAATGGGAAAATGTCATGTGTGATGCATCTGATTGAATTGTGGATTGGGAATGAGGTTAATGCCTTATACTTGAGTGACAACTGCTATGTGATATTTCTGAATGTATTATTTCTGAATGCGTGGGTATCGTAATCTGTGAATGGGTCACAGCAAAGTAATATATGGAAATGTGTTACATAAGTATCGCATCTGTATTTGGTTAAATATTGGATTTGTGTGAAAGGCGAAATGCCTCATACTTATGCAAAAATAGCTATGTGGTATTCCTGATTGTACTACCGTGTAGTAAGCTATGAATTGCTTGACTATGCATGAGTTGAGTGAACCATCGATGATGGTTTCTCACTGAGTTCGTAAAACTCACCCAAAATTTGCATTTATTTTTCAGGATTTGAAGAGTACCCCGTTAGACAAACGAGAGTATACCTACTGCATGCAAGTCAGAGATTGAGGTCAGGATCAGTTCACGTCTGCATTAGTGTCATTATGTTCTTGTGTAAATTTGTATTTCCACAATTTTCGCAGAATAGTGCTTTTTATTTCAGTGGGTTCCAATTGGTTAATGTTGTATTTGTAATGTGATCACTGAAAGCATTCAGGAACAACATTGGGCCCAATTTGGTTATGGATTTTTGTACATGTAATGGTTAAATACTGTTGAGTGTCTTTTTATGACTGAAATTGTGTTATGACTAAAATTGTGTTATGATCGAAAATGTTTTCGAATTAAAGCGTGTCCAAATCGTTTACTGAATTCTGCATATACAATTATGTTAAACAAAAAAATGTCATATTGAGTTTTTGAACTGTAATTGAATGCTCTAGCATACCACCCTCGTGAGGCACGGGCTCAGATATCATCCTCGATGTCAAGTTTGGGTCTTGCGGGAGTGAGATGCTACATTTGTGGAATCAGAGCCCAGAAGTACGATCTTATATGGGCCGTTTTTGAAATTTGGGTCAAGTTACATGCATTTAAGTCATGTCACGGTAGACAGTGAAAACTGATCCCCAGTCTAGCATATGAGTCACATGCATGAGCATGTATCAATTGTTTTTAGAAATAGTGAGGAAAATGGTGATATGTTAGAATGTGATAAATGGAAGTTGTGGATATCTTGGAATAAGAAAAAGTGTATGGTTCGATTTGACAAATGAAAATTAAGTGTATTGGTATTGGTGGATATATTATGAAATACAACATCAGTGTTATACCGGGGTATATCCTTAAATGTGGGATAGATATGAAGTTATAGTTGTGGATTGATAGAGGAAAATAGAGATATATTAGAAATGGCAAGATTACAAGTGTATAAAGTGGATGAAAAATAAAATATTCTATGATCTAGAGAGGCTACAATTGGGTTTGATTACCGTGATGAGAGTTATGAAGAAGGTTTTATAACGTAGAGTCCGAATATGTTAGTGGGAAATCAAGAATGATTATACATCTATGATTTTGACTTAATTGTGAACATACATGGGTTTGATGAAATAGTTGTCAAGGTTCAGTTGATTTGTCTATGTGAACGCATATCTGATAATGGGAGCACCATGGCTAGTGAGTTAGTGGATAATTGTTAGTCATAGTTCTTATAGTTTAAAGTTCAATACGAGTTAGAATAAGAAGTGAAAGTACTTATAGTGATCAATTGGGAATAAATTGAGATTGTTATATGTTGAATTTTTTTTTGATTCCTTAAGGCGTTGAGAATGGCTGACAAGAAATGGTGATGACGGTTGATGAGTAGGTGTAACATCCCGTCACCGATGGGATGGGTACAGTTCACTGCATACGTATTTGTGCATGTGTTGGCATTCGTACGTACATACATGTATGACATATGTCTGTTATGATAGGGATAACTTGGATTTGGAGATGATTAGGGCATGTGTGATAATTAGGTCAAAGTAGGCTCGAGAATTGAATTTGAGTTAGAAAATGAAAGCTAAGAAATGGAATTATGAAATTGGAGTATACGTTCATGAGCTTTCTACTTTTTTTGGATTTATAGGAATTTTTCTGAAATTTTCAGAGCAATAGGCCCGGACCGAAAAATTGATCAATGACTGGTTAATTGGATTTTCGGTTCCGAAATTGATTATCCAATGGCACGGATAGGTTAGAAATTTGATTTGAGGAATTAGGGTTTAGCCATTGGAATTCGGGAGAAATTAGAATTAAAAACTAACTTGAGGTGGCTCGGGTCGGACTTGTGGCAATTAGATTTGCCAAACAAGCCTTAAGTTTCTTAAGTTTATAAACTTCCTCCTTTGAATTTGAGAATCACGATGCTTTGCCTTTGAAAGAAGAATTTCCTCCTTCCTTCATCGTGATCTTCTCCCTCGATTGTTCTTAGTTCCTTCTTGCTATTGTCTTTCTCTTTCATTCTTAAATCTACCCTTGAGTTGTTGTTGAAAGAGATGAAAATGGGTTTTTGCTTGGGTGATAGTCGTGAGTGTCGATGAGCTTGGATTGGTGTGATCCTTGAAGATTTGAGGTTATTAATCAAGTAAGTTACTTCTTTCTAGCCTTATCTAGTTTGATTGGTTGGTTTATAGAGTTATTTGGATGATTTAATTGGTATATTTGAGGATTTGGCATTTAGGGTTTCCGATGGTTATTTTCGTTAGTTTTAGGGTTGAAATTTTGGGAATAATGGTTGTTTGATGAAATAGAAGCTAATGATTAGTTGTATGATATGTATGGAATTATTTAGGAGTGGTTTGTAAGGAGAAAACCTGAGTTTGGAGTTGATATCAGTCGAAAATCTGGAAATTTCTGGGTTTTCTGGGCGTGTCTGCGATTGCACGTCAGTATAAGACGAAGAACACGCCATGGCGAAAGCAAGATTGTTCAAGACGCCGTGATTTAGCGCAGAAGGAGCGCCAGATATGAAAGTGACGCTGTGTGGCGGCGTCGTGTGACGCCATGACGAAGGCGAAGAGAATAGGGGAGCTCGCCGCGGCGAGGGACCAGGCGCCGCAGCGAGGAATGCTGAATTTTCGAAAATGTAATTTTGAGGTTTTAAGTTTTGGGATTTAGGAATTTGGTGATTCAATTAGTTATGGATTAATTCAATTTGGAGATTATGAATTCGGGAATTAGAATTTGAGATCGGGAAATTCAGATTAGTGTCGGAAATGTCATATCATGTATAGTACGTACATTATTCGATTCGTATGCATCATTGAACATTGGAATTGATACGGTTAGTAATGTTATCTATGTTTTG
This sequence comes from Erythroxylum novogranatense, assembly GCA_029891385.1. Classification (NCBI taxonomy): domain Eukaryota; kingdom Viridiplantae; phylum Streptophyta; class Magnoliopsida; order Malpighiales; family Erythroxylaceae; genus Erythroxylum; species Erythroxylum novogranatense. The sequence goes on along the minus strand of CM057227.1, from coordinate 28,398,077 downwards.
ATTATTATAGAGGTGCCAGTGGATCGTTGATTGTCCGACGTAGGCGAGACTTCCCGGCAGTAGCTCAGAAGTTTTGAGGTGAGTAACCTAGTTGGTTTCTCAACCTTTATGTGTTTAATATTAGATGCATTAATGCCATGTGGAGTTGAGGATAGATTATATGTGTTTGTTTTGGATTGATTTCGGGCCACAGGTGTTCGAAATATTTGGACTGTACTATAGAAGTGTTAATTGTGTGTAAATTGATCATAATTGGTTTTAAATGGTGAGATTTAAGCATATACAGTTATATCGTGATGCATGTATTGTAAATTGGATGTGTGCATACATGCATAAAAGTATGATCAGATAAAGGCAGTTGTGACCGGTGCAACCACCGATTCGAGTTTTTAAGCTTAACGCATGTGTCTTCGTATGCTAATGATTTTCAGAGCTTTATGCTCAACGTATTAGGGCTTTTGAGCCCAATGTTTTCAGAGCTAATGGCTCAACGTATATGAGCTCAGGCGTACGGTCACAACAACGAAAGAAAACGAAAGAGTCACACGTACATTGCATATATAAATGTTCAAATGTGAATTGTATGAAAGGCGTATCGCCTTATAAATGTGAAAATTAACTGCATGTGATTCTGGTTGTGATATTTGTACGATACTGTGTGATTGTCTGGATATGCATGAGTTGGGTGGACCATCGATGATGGTTTCTCACTGAGTTCGCAAACTCACCCAACATTGCATCTATTTGTTCAGGACAACGATAGTTTGACTCTTAGCTCCAGTCCGTGAGACTTTTTATGCTGTGTGTGTGTGCCGGCGAGAGGAGCATGGCCCACGGGTTGGTCAGCTGGGGATCTTTTTGGGTATTTTGGGATGATCTATTTAGGAGTTGTGTTAGTTCTTTTGGGCTTGTACAGTTGTAAATATGACCGGATGGTGTAATTAGGGTTTTATGAAATGACGGATATCTTTTAGTTTCAAATTTTAGTGAAATTGATATTACTGCTTTATTATATTGATGCCATGAGGTTTATAGAATGATCGAATTGTAGTGCACCCTCATCGTAGGTTATGCAGCGGTACGACCTACGGGCGTCTCGGTGTATACTCTACGGTAAGGGGGCTCCACAGTAGGAATTCTGTTGGACCCCGTCTCCGAGGCCTAACATTCGGACCCATACAAGCATGGAAGACCCAAAATCGAACACAACTGACCACAAGTAGAGGAACTTTTAATAGAAAATTTGGGATTGGCTTGTTAAGAAAATATGTTCTTTATGCTCTCACGGTTTCAACGCCACTGAAAACGCTCAATTTGGATTTGAAATGAAGAAGTTATGGCAAAAATGTTATTTCAAAGAAAACAATCAAAATTGAGCACTACCGACTTCAGGTCAGAATTTGAAAATCTTAAAGGCTTAATAGTCAGTCGGCTCCTTCATAAAACTTGTAGGTTTATGTCTCTAGTTTAATTTAAAACAAGAATCGCTTCGATCCGAGCTCTCTAGCTTCGGATAATTTAAAATTTGTAAAGTATGTTCAGCCTTGATCAGCCGACCTCCACACTTTGTTTCAAACGACCTTTTTCAATTTAAAAGCAATACTGCTAAATCAAGTGTAGAAAAATAAAAAAATTTCTTAGAAATCCATCGCTTCGAGAATCACCTCAAACGGAGGTCTATGTAAAAAGTTATGGCCAAAGGAAGGAAGAGGGGTCGGTCGGCCAGAAACCGACCCCAAGTGCTCTCAAGAGCCCGGCATGCCGGGCTCTTGGGGCTCGCCCGGTATGGGCGAGGGCGGGCGAGCGGCCGACCTATCCGACTTCTAACCCTCATAACTTTTGACTTCAAGCTCCAAATCAGACACGGTCAGAAGCGTTGGAAAGGTAAGAGAAACATCTATATTTTTCAAGAAGGGCTCACAAGCATGCTCGGACTCTACGGGAATCAAAAGTTCCCACTAAGACAGGTCGACTAGCTCTACACAAACAGCACCAGAACTTGCGACCTCCATAACTTTTGACCCAAAACTCCAAATTTAACAAATTAGTGTCTATGGAAAGCTAAGAAAAAGCCCTACAACTTTCATGAAGACCACAGACCTATTTTCAAACTTTATGAGGGTCAAAAGTGGACTCAAAACTCTGCCTGACAATCTGCCCTATAGACAGCACCTGCAATTAATTCTAACGACTCACACCTACCAATTTAACACATCATAAATAGCTCTTAAAACATCCTGGGAGAGCTCTACAGCTCACTATAACAGAACATAGACCATAGCAAGTTTCCAGCGAATTCTCCTAAAGTCAAAAACTCAACAGCAACTCAAAAGTTAAAATACTCATACACATGCCCTCTCAAGGCCATACTTAGATCGGAAATCAACAATTTCACATGATGGGGAGAGTACTAGAGCTCTCATTCACATCTACCAATCATACAAGAATCCATACACGACTTTACTTACAAACCGCATATCCATTAACAAATAAGTATGAATACAAAATGTGAGATGCTCCATGTTTGATATGCTTATAAGCTAGTTACTAACTTAATACAAAAGTGGCTAAATTCTTGGAGTGATGCCCGTTGCCTTGCAAGGTTCAGCTCTCAACTTGAATTTGCACCTGAGGAGGGAGAATGGGGGGTGAGCTAACACGACTCAGTGGCTAACACGTTTATAGCCATCGGGTAATGAACCACACAACAAAACATTACCAATCTGAAACAATAACAATTTTTCATATAAAGCTCAAATAATCCAAAACCATCACATAAGCATAACATGAGAGTTCATATCAATCAAACACATATTATGCATCATAAACACAAATAAATGATGGAATGCACACATTTGGCTCGAGAGTTCCATAAACACGACGGAAACCGAAGTTTACCGTAAACACGACGAGTCCATTTTCGGATCTTGTGGGCCACAAGCGGGCTGCCGGGAGAAGGCAAAAGGGGTCAACGTGCACGTGACTTATCAAAGTAGGTTCTCTCTCACCCAATGATCACATATTCAAGCGCAAGACAAGCATTTTATGCTTCTTTCATTCTTTCAAATCATCATAGTTTCACACTTTACTTTCAAATAACAGGAAATACATTTTCAATATGCACATAATTATCAAAGATAGCATACATAGGGCATTTGTCCATTACACAACAACTATAAAAATGTTACCCACCTATCGTCGGTATCCGAATTCAAGATTGCCCTTCCTCCTTGTCTTGAGTGGGGGTCTCTTGATTTCCTTCAATTAAATTACACTCTATTCAATAAATACATTTTAAAAGAAAGCATATCATTCATAAAATCAAGCAAAATAAAAGTCTACTTTAAACCTAACCTACCCATAAGCCATTTAAGCTAGAATAACCATAACCTTAGCTTAAAAATTCCTAAAATCCATAGATCTCATCTTTCCCTCTATCTTCCTTCAATCTCTACACAAACCCTAACTTCCATCCTACACCATTCTTAAACCTAACTTAAGCAAAGATGAAACTTACCTCTCCCAAGTAGATTTCTCCTCTTTTTCTCCTTCTTTCTTCCTCCCTACGACTCTCTTCCACTTCTTGGCCGAAAGTTCTCTTCCTTTCTTCCCTCACGATTTTCTTCTCTTCTTTGCTCTTCCTTTTGGGTTCTACGACACTTGCTTCTTCTTCTTTTTCTTTAACTTAATTAACTCTTCTATTCTCATCTTTAAATCCCTACCTCAAAACTACATAGTTTTGATATTGGGCTCTCCCTTATCCTCTTACAAGCAACTATAATGGGCTCACCTCTAACTTACAAGCCCACTACACATCACCCATTAATTTCTAATCCTCCTTCTTCTTATCTTTCATTCCTAAAGCCCAACATAAAAATATCTATATAAATACATATTTAACTCAATTAAGGCAAGATAAAAATAATTAACGAATAAATTCAGAAATAAATAAATAAATAATTAATAAAAAAATAAAAAAATTTGGCCCCAACAATTCTCCCCTCCTAAAAGAATTTCGTCCTCGAAATCCTTACCTGAATCTATGAAGAGGTACGGATACTTCTGCTTCATGGCTTCTAAAGGTTCCCAAGTAGCCTCCTCGGTCGAATGATTCCTCCATAAGACCTTAACCAGCTTCACACTTTTGTTCCTTAACACTTTTTCCTTTGAATCTAAGATCTCCACTGGATGCTCCTCATAAGTCAAATCCTCTCTCAACTGAACCTCTGAAGGTCGAAATATATGCGAAGAATCTGATCTGTACTTCCTCAACATCGACACATGGAACACATTGTGAATCTTAGACAACTCCAATGGCAAATCTAACTTATAAGCCAAAGGCCCGATCCTCTCAATGATTTCATATGGGCCTATATACCTCGGGCTAAGCTTGCCCTTCTTGCCAAACCTCAAAACACCTTTCCATGGAGAAGCTCTAAGAAATACCTTCTCACCCACTTCAAACTCCATCTCTTTCCTATGGGCATCTGCGTAGCTCTTCATCCTATCTTGAGCTGCTTTAAGCCTCTGCTTTACCAATTTAACTTTATCCACTGTAGCCTGTACCAACTCAGGCCCTACTAGCTTCCTTTCACCTTCCTCATCCCAACATATAGGAGTTTTGCATCTCCTGCCATATAAAGCCTCATAAGGTGCCATCTGAATTCTTGAGTGATAGGAATTATTGTAAGCAAACTCAATCAAAGGTAGGTGATCATCCCACGAACCTTTGAAATCCAAAGCACAAGCTCTCAACATTGCCTCCAAAGCCTTTATCGTTCTCTCCGATTGTCCATTAGTTTGCGGATGGAAAGCTGTACTAAAGTGCAATCTCGTCCCCAGAGCCTCCTGCAAACTTTCCCAAAATATGGAGGTAAACCTAGGATCCCTATCAGACACTATCGAACTCGGAATCCCATGAAGTCTGATTACCTCATCCACATACTTCTTAGCCAAAACATTCAAAGAATCATGCATCTAATTGGTAAGAAGTGGGCTGACTTAGTCAGCCTATCCTCAATCACCCAAATAGCGTCATGCTTCTTGCTAGTCCTTGGTAATCCCATCAGAAAATCCATGGTAATCTTCTCCCATTTCCATTCCGAATCGGCAAAGGATTAAGCTTGCTGAAGGTGCTTGGTGTTTCACTTTAACTGGCGACACACTAAACATCTTCTAGCATACTCTGCCACATCTTTCCTCATTCCCTTCCACCAGAAATGGTCTTTCAAATCCCGATACATCTTAGAACTCCCTGGGTGCATTGCATAAGGAGCGTTATGCGCTTCATCAAGGATCTCATCCTTCAGTTCTAACACATCTGGAACACACAATCTGTCACCCACAACCATCAATCCATCTTCCTTTACCTCTACATCAGAGGACTTACCATCTTTTATCTCTGCTCTAAGCTTATTCAAGTACTCATCCCGTTCCTGCAATTCTTTGATCTTCCTCCTCAACACTAGTCTCACTCTGAAATTTGCCAAAATACAGTCAGGCTCAACTTGCCTCAATGTCACATCAAGTCTGGCTAATTCCTTCAGTAAAGGAAGGTACACGGTCTCCACATGTGCCATAGTGGACTTCCTACTCAATGCATCAGCTACCACATTAGCTTTCCCCGAATGGTAGTCTATCACCAAATCATAATCTTTTAATAACTCCAACCATCGCCTCTGCCTCAAATTCAGCTCTTTCTGAGTCAACAAGTACTTAAGGCTCTTATGGTCCGTAAATACTCTAGTAGTAACTCCATACAAGTAGTGTCTCCAAATCTTCAATGAGAAAATAATAGCAGCCAACTCTAAATCATGAATAGGGTAGTTCATCTCATAAGGCTTTAATTGCCTAGAAGCATAGGCAATCACTTTCTCTCCTTGCATCAATACACATCCTAAACCCTTCACCGAAGGCCCTTTGTACACAATGTATCCATCATCACCATAGGGTAATGTCAAAATCGACGCAGTAGTAAGCCTGTTCTTCAATTCCTCAAAACTACTCTGGCACTCCTCAGTCCACTCGAACTTTTGATTCTTTCTCGTCAATTTGGAAAGTGGAGCAGCTATCAAAGAAAAGCCCTCCACAAACCTCCTGTAGTATCCAGCTAATCCCAAGAAACTCCTCACCTCAGCCACATTCTTACGTGCTTCCCATTTAACCACAACCTCTATCTTTTGTAGATCCACATGCACTCCACGCTCTGAAATCACATGCCCAAGAAATACTACTTCCCTTAACCAAAATTCTCACTTGTCGAACTTGGCATATAACTCGTTCTTTCTCAAGGTCTCCAAAGCAACCCTCAAGTGATCCTCGTGCTCCTCATCACTCTTAGAATAGATCAATATATCATCAATAAAGACAATGATAAATTGATCTAGGAAAGACTTGAAAACTCTATTCATCAAATCCATAAAGACTGCAGGAGCATTTGTTAACCCAAAAGGCATAACCAAAAACTCGAAGTGGCCATACCGCGTCCTAAAAGCAGTCTTGGACACATCGGTCTTCTTAATCCTCAACTGATGATAACTCGATCTCAAATCTATTTTGGAAAAGACTCTCGCACCTTGCAATTGATCAAACAAATCATCTATGCACGGGAGCGGATATCTGTTCTTAATGGTGGCATGATTCAACTTCCTGTAATCCACACACATCCGCAACGATCCATCTTTCTTCTTCACAAAGAGAACCGGAGCTCCCCAAGGAGAAGAGCTCGGCCTAATATAACCCTTCTCCAAAAGATCCTCCAATTGCACCTTAAGCTCTCTCAATTCTGCCGGGGCCATTCGGTAAGGCGGAATTGAGATTGGCGTAGTACCTGGAAGAAGCTCAACGGGAAACTCAATTTCCCTCGGAGGAGGTAGTCCTGGCAATTCCTCGAGAAAGACGTCCGGGAATTCCCTGACTACAGGAATATCCTCAAACCTCCCTCTATCTGCCTCCGTGTCTAACACATAGGCCAAATACGCTTCACACCCTTTACTCATCAATCTTTCTGCTGATATAGCTGAAACCATCCTAGGCGGACTGGCTCTTCTATCTCCCACAAATACCACTTTTCTGCCATTCTCCGACTCGAATTTCACTGTCTTTTGCTTGCAGTCTAAGTTGGCACGATACTTCTCTAAAGTATCCATACCTAGGATCACATCCAATCCTCCCATCTTCAAAGGCATCAAATCCACCACAAACTTCCCTCCACTAATCTCTATCTCACGGTCTCTATACACTTGATCGATAATAATAAACCGGCCGATCGGAGTACTCACCATCACGGAGTATCCAATGGGCTCAAGACTACCACATCTGATTCTACCCGAGCGACACAAAAGAGTGGGTAGAACCCGGATCAATCAAAGTAAGAACATCGACATCAAAAGTTTAATCATACCGTCACCACTTCAGGGCCGTCTCGCCTCCTCTCAGTCATAGCAAACACTCTAGTGGTGCTTGCCCCCTGGATCTGTCTGGAGGATAAGCTCTCTTAGGTACACCAGAGCTACCCACTTCTGTCACAGCTTTCTGTCCCACTGCCTCTGTCATTCTGGAAGCTTGCATCTATGACCCCTCTCTTCTATCCGGCTTAGGACAAAATTTGGCTATGTGTCCTTTCTGCCCACAATTGAAGCATGCCCCTGAAAATCTGTGACATTCCCCTCTATGGAGGTTCCCACAATGCTCACATTTAGGAAGAGGTGGTCTCTCCCCATCTCCTCATCTACCGCCGCCCACTGTTGAGGCTTGGTGAGAAACAGTAGAAGTCCTCATTGGTCTAGGCCGGCTCCCACCGGTGCTCCTCTCCTCGATCTGACAGAAATGTTTCGCACTTCTCTCGGTATAAGTACCACCTCCCTCTCGAATCGCTCTCTTCCTTCCTCTTTTCGCTAATCGCACTCTTAATATTTTGATGTTCTCAACCCTCGAGCCGCTTCAACCATTGCTGAAAATCAGAAAATTCTGCACCACTACCTTCTCTCGATGGCAAGATGCAAACCTGACTCAAATCGGCGGCACTTGGCAGCCTCATCAACATCACCTCTGAAGCATACCTCGACAACTGAGTAAATCGGCGCTCATACTCAGCAACAGTCATTTCCCTCTGGGTGAGACTCAGAAACTCCCTCTGCTTCTGCTGAATGTACACCTCAGACAGATACTTCTTCCTGTACACAGTCAGGAAGTCTCCCCATGTCAACCCTACTGGTCTCGTCTGACTCCCTGGCACAGTCTCCCACCAATGCAAGGCATCACCACAAGCGGTGGCGGCAAAGATAAACCACTCTCTCATCATCCTCGCACTCCATCTGATCCAAGACCCTCTCGGTCTTCCTCAACCATGTTTCAGCTTCTTCAGGGTCTGTGGTCCCGTGGAAATCCACCGCTCCATACTTCCTCAGCTTGTCAAACTGTCTCCCCCTCTTAGCTGGGGCCGAACCAGAAGCCTGGGGCATTTGACCCATAGCCTGAACAAATGCTTGGGTAAATGCCTGGAACAGTCTCGGATCAAGAGCAGGCACTTGCTCTCGACTGACTAGGTGACGGCTGAGTCTGAGATCGGAGGGGCTCACTACTCTGCCCTAGAGAAGCCTCAGCTGGGGCCACTCCTGGAGCTACGGACTCATCCGTGCTCTCCTCTCTCAGTGGAGAGTCAGGTGCAATAGAACCTTGCAGAACTCCTCGTGTCCTTCTACGAGGTGGCATCTTACTCCTTCAATGAAAACAATTACTGATTAGCTACATTTCTTTTTAATCTTAGTTCCTATATGTATACATGAGATGCATGTCAATTAATGCAAATCATCAATTCATAATGCAAACATTTAATCATATATCGTAACATAAGCCTAGGAGTGAAACCTAAGCTCTGATACCAAACAATGTTTGACCCCGTCTCCGAGGCCCAACATTCGGACCCATACAAGCATGGAAGACCCAAAACCGAACACAACTGACCACAAGTAGAGGAAATTTTAATAGAAAATTTAGGATTGACTTGTTAAGAAAATATGTTCTTTATGCTCTCACGGTTCCAACGCCACTGAAAACGCTCAATTTGGATTTGAAATGAAGAAGTTATGGCAAAAATACTATTTCAAAGAAAACAATCAAAATTGAGCACTACCGACTTCAGGTCAGAATTTGAAAATATTAAAGGCTTAATAGTCAGTCGGCTCCTTCATAAAACTTGTAGGTTTATGTCTCTAGTTTAATTTAAAACAAGAATCGCTTCGATCCGAGCTCTCTAGCTTGGATAATTAAAATTTGTAAAGTATGTTCAGCCTTGATCAGCCGACCTCCACACTTTGTTTCAAACCACCTTTTTCAATTTAAAAGCAATACTGTTAAATCAAGTGTAGAAAAATAGAAAAATTTCTTAGAAATCCATCGCTTCGAGAATCAGCTCAAACGGAGGTCTACGTAAAAAGTTATGGCCAAAGGAAGGAAGAGGGGTGATCGGCGAAAAACCCGCAGTGCTGCAAAAGCCCGGCATGCTCTTGGCCTTCGCCAGCGTGGCGGGGCGCCATCCGCATGGGCCAGCGCTGGCGCTCGCCGGCATGTCTTGGAAGGTGGTGCTCGTCGCCATGAAGGCCTGGGCGACTGCCTACTACCCGACCTATCCGACTTCTAACCTCATAACTTTTGACTCCGAGCTCCAAATTAGACACGGTCGGAAGCGTTGGAAAGCTAAGAGAAAAATCTATATTTTTCAAGAAGGGCTCACAAGCATGCTCGGACTCTACGGAAATCAAAAGTTCCCACTAAGACAGGTCGACTAGCTCTCCACAAACAGCACCAGAACTTGCGACCTCCATAACTTTTGACCCAAAACTCCAAATTTAACAAACTTAGTGTCTATGGAAAGCTAATAAAAAGCCCTACAACTTTAATGAAGACCACCAACCTATATTACAACTTTATGAGGGTCAAAAGTGGACTCAAAGCTCTGCCTGACAATCTGCCCTATAGACAGCACCTGGAATTAATTCTAACGACTCACACCTACCAATTTAACACATCATAAATAGCTCTTAAAACATCCTGGGAGAGCTCTACAGCTCACTATAACAGCACATAGACCATAGCAAGTTTCCAGCGAATTCTCCTAAAGTCAGAAACTCAACAGCAACTCAAAAGTTAAAATACTCATACACATGCCCTCTCAAGGCCATACTTAGATCGGAAATCAACAATTTCACATGATGGGGAGAGTACTAGAGCTCTCATTCACATCTACCAATCATACAAGAATCCATACACGACTTTACTTACAAATCCACATATCCATCAACAGTCAAGTACATAATACAAAATGTGTGAGATGCTCCATGTTTGATATGCTTATAAGCTAGTTACTAACTTAATACAAAAGTGGCTAAATTCTTGGAGTGATGCCCGTTGCCTTGCAAGGTTCAGCTCTCAACTTGAATTTGCACCTGAGGAGGGAGAATGGGGGGTGAGCTAACACGGCTCAGTGGCTAACACGTTTATAGCCATCGGGTAATGAACCACACAACAAAACATTACCAATCCGAAACAATAGCAATTTGTCATATAAAGCTCAAATAATCCAAAACCATCACATAAGCATAACATGAGAGTTCATATCAATCAAACACATATTATGCATCATAAACACAAATAAATGATGGAATGCACACATTTGGCTCGAGAGTTCCATAAACACGACGGAAACCGAAGTTTACCGTAAACACGACGAGTCCATTTTCGGATCTAAATGGGCCCTGGCGGGCTCAGGGAGAAGGCAAAAGGGGTCAACGTGCACGTGACTTATCGAAGTAGGTTCTCTCTCACCCAATGATCACATATTCAAGCGCAAGACAAGCATTTTATGCTTCTTTCATTCTTTCAAATCATCATAGTTTCACACTTTACTTTCAAATCACAGGAAATACATTTTCAATATGCACATAATTATCAAAGATAGCATACATAGGGCATTTGCCCATTACACAACAACTATAAAAATGTTACCCACCTATCGTCGGTATCCGAATTCAAGATTGCCCTTCCTCCTTGTCTTGAGTGGGGGTCTCTTGATTTCCTTCAATTAAATCACACTCTATTCAATAAATACATTTTAAAAGAAAGCATATCATTCATAAAATCAAGCAAAATAAAAGTCTACTTTAAACCTAACTTACCCATAAGCCATTTAAGCTAGAATAACCATAACCTTAGCTTAAAAATCCCTAAAATCTATAGATCTCATCTTTCCCTCTATCTTCCTTCAATCTCTACACAAACCCTAACTTCCATCTTACACCATTCTTAAACCTAACTTAAGCAAAGATGAAACTTACCTCTCCCAAGTAGATTTCTCCTCTTTTTCTCCTTCTTTCTTCCTCCCTACGACTCTCTTCCACTTCTTGGCCGAAAGTTCTCTTCCTTTCTTCCCTCACGATTTTCTTCTCTTCTTTGCTCTTCCTTTTGGGTTCTACGACACTTGCTTCTTCTTCTTTTTCTTTAACTTAATTAACTCTTCTATTCTCATCTTTAAATCCCTACCTCAAAAATTCATAGTTTTGATATTGGGCTCTCCCTTATCCTCTTACAAGCAACTATAATAGGCTCACCTCTAACTTACAAGCCCACTACACATCACCCATTAATTTCTAATCCTCCTTCTTCTTATCTTTCATTCCTAAAGCCCAACATAAAAATATCTATATAAATACATATTTAACTCAATTAAGGCAAGATAAAAATAGTTAACGAATAAATTCCGAAATCAATAAATAATTAATTAATAAAATAAAAACATAAAAAAAAAAAATTCGGGCCCAACAAATTCCGTGAACGGTATCGATGACAGTAGTAAGAAATCTTCTTTCAAAGAAGAATTTCCCTGAATTGGGTTAAGTTGATAAGATGATTCAATTGAAAAAAAATGATCAATGAAAGGACAAATCTGAGATAAATCTGAAATGAATTAAAAGTCATTGTGGGAGTCCTAATCCTAGCGGAGACTCAAGCGTAAGAGATAGAATCTGCTACTGAGAAGGTATGCACTATGTTAATGTAAAGAATCCGACTATGTACTAGGATTTTTAAACATTAAGGAGACATTAGTTGCGAATATGAGGAGATTATCGGTTCACGAATATTTTGTGTAAATATGTTCGTGTAGTACAAAGTGGATTTGTTGAATGTGTTATCAAACCAGGGAGTAAGGATTTTAAATAAATTAAAGTATGTGGAGAAACTAGTGTAAAGGAACATATGTCAGAACATGTTATTATGAAACTAAGAAAATCATAAGAGAAATTTTCCTCATTGGGGAAATCAAATACTTAAAGAGTTAGGAAAATCAATCATAGGTATAAGGAGTTTTGGGTTGTAATTGTCAGAGATAACAATGCCCCCGATAGTATTATACTACTGAAGCGTAAAGTGTCTCAATTGTGTTTAATTTGGATAGTGACTATGATCATTAATGATATTTTTTAATGTATATGAAAAGTGGAGAAAGATATTTTGCATAGATGGGGAAATCTTTTATATCATGAAAGCTTCATAAAAGTGAATCTTAGCTTGATCAAATAAATTGTAGATGAATTAGTGTTCGAACATGGCACATTGGAAGACTTAATGACAATAGAGGTGATGATAAAATGCGAAGGTGCAAGGATATATATATATATATATATATATATATATATATATATATATATATATATATATATATATATATATATATATATATATATATCTGGATTTGGAGTTATTTAGAACTAGCTATATGTTGGATATGTCCAGAAGATGTTAAAGATTTTCTGGTCTTAGCCATTTGACAAAAATGTTTGAGAAAAAACGTGTGAGTCGTATGACTGATGAATGTAAAAAGAGACATTTTGAGAAATTTACACCTCGAGTATTGATCGTATCACTTTAATTTGGAGATTTTACTATATTTAACGAAATGTCCCAGTAAAGGTTATGATGCAATTTGTTGAAATAGTGTAAAGTGGTTCTATGTACATGGGGACAAGTATAACCTCATGGGCTGCATTGTGATTGATGATTTGAAATTTATTGTACTGGGTATTGCTTTGAAAGTTTGGAGACACTATTCGTACAGAAACATTTTTGGATATATCTATGAATATGCAAATTGATAACGGTCAAGATATTTCGAGAATTTGAAAGTATTTCAAAATTAAGCTAGTGATGCAATTTAATGTATTGAATAGAAAATTCAATGGCAGAAGATCACAATTTGGGCGATAAGGTTATAAAACCTAGTGTAATACTGAGTGCAAACTGTCGAGCTAACATGGGGCAAAAAGAAAGTATTATCAGCTATTGGATTTCCAAATCAGGTGTGTATAAAAAGGATTGGCAAAGCCCAAATTGAGGATTTAGAATATGCGGACCTTATCGAGGAATTGAAAATGAATTCAACTTTTTAAAAAAATGATATTTATGACTGGATTAAGAAGTATGTGTAATACTCACTAAAGAAACTGTTAGAGAAAACACAAGGAACAATCGAAGCTTTATGTTCTAGTAAGAGTACATTGAAAGAGTATTTGAAGGTTTAGAATGTAAAATCGAATGATTATATGTGTGAATAACCAACAGACTTGACTGCTGGAGACAAATGTAAAAATGATATTTGTTTGGAGTTCTTTGGGACATGAGATTGATGTATAGTTCAGATTGATTGTGGACATAACAATAGTTATATTGGTGTCACCATTCGAATAGTGTATAAGGGGTCTTACAGCCAAAAAGGAGTCGTTCACCCCTATATTAAAGTGAACATGGCCTAAAAATAGTCGAAGGCCATGATTGATTTGAGATAATGTTGATAAGTTAAATGAATCTGTAATAGGGGTTAAGTAATCCAAGTTAATGACAATGAGTCGAGTTGATTAATATTGAGGTTATGGAATCTTACGAGATTAGTGTTTTAACACTAAAGAGATGTAATCTAATAAGCGATAAATGAAATACTTCGAAGTGTATCGCCTCGGCCAAGATGCACTTAGATGGAGATAAAGGGTAATTAGGGGAAACTAAATTCGTTATAAAGTGGCCTCTATATGACTGTGGTGTGAATAGAACTATGGATTGGTAAGTCAGTCTAAAACCTAAAAGATGATTCAGATCCACAAAGTGTTACATGGACAGAATTAGGAAATATTGTTATGATCCGATATAGGTGTTATTGATACCGAAAGTGAAGAATTGCGAGTAATCATGAAGAAACAGTTAAGACAGTGTAAAGTTTGAGGAAGGTAAAGGGGTGATTGATTGTATTGATTTCAGTTAATTGACAGAAAGTAGTCATGTAGAGAAATAAGTGGGAAACAAAATATAAATGAACGAAACAATTCCCCTGCCTTTCTGATCAATCATATAAGAAATTTCGGGGACGAAATTTTTGTTAGGAAGGGAGAATTGTAACATCCCATCACCGATGGGAAGGGTAAATTGGTCAACTGGGACAGGCTAGTAGTTTAGATTGCATAATTTGATATGTACATACATTTGGCCTCTAATTTTAGAGGAATGAGACTTTTTGAACATGACCTTATATGTACATGCATTTATTTGTGAATATGATGTGTTTTGTGAATTCTGGGAAATTTGTGTTTGAAAATCTGAATTGGAATGCTTTAGGAGTGGTTATCAATTGTTAGTGACTCTTAGAAATTTTTTCTGAAAATTTTGAGAGTAAATGTCCGGACCGGAAATTTTTCGAGTGACGGATTGATTGATTTTATAGTACTGGAATAACTGTCCAATGGTAATGGAAAAAATTGACATTTGACTTTTAGGGAATAAAAAAATGTGGAACCATTGGAATTTGAGGACAACGGGGACTAGAAATGATTTTGGAAAGAGAAAGAGATTTAAAAGAATTTGAGGAAAAGAAGAGTAGTATGCCTTATGAGCCCTAGGTTTAAAATCAACCCTTAATGCCTTAAGTTTTTTACTTTTCCCCTTGAGAATTACCGAAATCCCTTTGGCCGTAAATCATTTTCTTCACCTAGGGCATGTCTTCTTCTTCTTCTTCCCTTGTTGATTTCCGATCCTCTCTTCAAGACTCTTGCTTGCTCCTTCTTTGTTGTTGAAGACCAACTAAAACTCTTGAGAGGATGATGATTTGTGAGAGTTTAAGAGCATACCATGGGTGTTAGAGAGAGGTGAAAGGGTTAGAGGAATTTTCGGGAGTTCGAAGAGTTGGAAGCTTGACTTGGTAAGTAAATGGCTTTTATGTTGCTTATTTGTTAGTTAAATGCATTGATGGGTTTAAATGTGAAAGATTGGGGTAGTTGTGTTGAGTTATGGCTGATTTTAGAAGAGAAATAGGTGAAAAATGGTCGGAGAAGACGATCGGGAGCCCGCACATTGCGACGTGTGTGAGGGCCTCGTCGTAACGAGCGGTTAATTACTCGTCGCGACGAGCGGCTATATCCTCATCGCGACGAGCGTGTGGGATGTCACGACGAGCGGCTAAATCCTCGTCGCGACGAGCATGTTGGGACGTCGCGACGAGCGTGTTAGACGTCGCGACAAGTGACCTCGTGTCGTCGCGACGAGCGCCCTTTGGCCGCGGCGAGGCTGATTTTTCTGAACTGACGTGATTTAGTTTTTGGGTCATAACTAAGGATGTAGACCTCCAATTGAAGTGATTTTTGATTCGTTTTAAACTAGAGAAAGAGGTCTACAATTGAGGTGAAGAAAGAAAGTTTGAATTCAATTAGTAAGATCTCTAATATTGAATGAAAGTTGAGAATAGGTTTTATTTCAACCTAAGAATTGTTTCATGATAATTGGAGCATAATTTTGAGACTGTTGACTTACATTCAATGCTTTTGGAGTCTACAATGGGTGAAATTGATCTAGCATCTAGCAATTATGGTTTTGAGGTTTTTCTAGGGAATACCTTAGTGTGTATGATATGGTAAATTAAACTGAATTTTAGAAATGAAACTTGTGGAGTTTCCATGATATGATATTGAAACCAAATGAGTCATATTTGATCAATTGGGTGAAAAGCTGGGTTTTGATATAAGAAAGAGGAAATTGGGAAATAGCGTCGAGAATATCACGAGCATGCATCGTACATCTTTACTTAAGGCATGTGCATCATTGAACCTTTCTGATTATGCATTTAGTAATGAATGCTTATTTGACTGTTATAGAGGCACCGTTGGAACGACATTCCACAGATATTGCTGGGACTTCCAGGCAGTAGCTCAGAAGTTACAGGTGAGTAACCTAGTTGGTTCCTCAATCTTTGATTGTTAAATGTTATGTACTTGAAATTTTGTGGAGAATAATAATGGATATATGTGAATGATTATGTTTGAAATCTCGGACCGAAGGTCTGAGGGATTGAGTGTTTTGACATTGAAGTGTAAATTGTTTTTAAATGTGAAATGTTCATGCTTCAATGTGATAAATTGTGAATGTGTGGAATTGTGTAATTGAAAACAATATGACTGTTTTCGATAAATTGGATCTGATTGAAGTGTGATAAATGAAATCCATGAATAATCAAATAATAAAGGTTGTGATTGGAGCTGCCACCGAGAGCTACAAGCTCGACTACTGGAAAAGAGCCTCGTGCTAGAAAGGGAATAGTGCATACCCAGAGGGCTTTCCTATCCCTAAGACGCGTGGGAAGTAGTGCATACCCCGAGGGCTCTCCTACCCCTAAGATGCATTTATCGCTTAATTAGCCTGAAAAGGGACAGTTCAGATCTATATGCTCAATGTTTAATGTGCCCGAAAAGGGACAATTCAGAGCTATATGTTCAACGTTTAATGCGCCCGAAAAGGGACAGTTCAGAGCTATATGCTCAACGTTTAATGCGCCCGAAAAGGAACAGTTCAGAGCTATTTGCTCAACGTTTAATGCGCCCGAAAAGGGACAGTTCAGCGCTATATGCTCAACACTTAATGAGCCCGAAAAGAGACAGTTCAGAGCTATATGCTCAACGCTTAACGAGCCCGAAAAGGGACAGTTCAGAGCTATATGCTCAACGTTTAATGTGCCCGAAAAAGGACAAATTAGAGCCACAGGCTCACTGATTAATGCGCCCAGATTGGGACAGTGCAGGTGCTCAGTCACAACACGGAAATAAAATGGAAAAATGTTATGTATTCATTACTTATGCATTTGATTGAATTCTGGATTGGGAAAAAGGCAGAATGCCTTGCAATTATGTGATCTTTTGAATATGTTATTGTGAAATGATCCGTAAACTGCTATGTGATTTTTTGAATGTGCTATTCTGATAATCTGTACGCTATTTACATTGTTGTGATAAAATGGGAAAATATCATGTATGATACATCTGATTGAATTGTGGATTGGGAATGAGGTTAATGCCTTATACTTGAGTGACAACTGCTATGTGATATTTCTGAATGTATTATTTCTGAATGCGTGGGTATCGTAATCTGTCAATGGGTCACAGCAAAGTAATACATGGAAATGTGTTACATAAGTATCGCATCTGTATTTGGTTAAATATTGGATATGGGTGAAAGGCGAAATGCCTCATACTTATGCGAAAATAGCTATGTGGTATTCCTGATTGTACTACCGTGTAGTAAGCTATGAATTGCTTGACTATGCATGAGTTGAGTGAACCATCGATGATGGTTTCTCACTGAGTTCGCAAAACTCACCCAAAATTTGTATTTATTTTTTAGGATTTGAAGAGTACCCCGTTAGACAAACGGGAGTATACCTACTGCATGCAAGTCAGAGATTGAGGTCGGGATCAGTTCACGTCTGCATTAGTGTTGGACCCCGATTTTTGAGTGAAAATAATAAATATTCAAAAGTGGATGAGTTGATTGAAATTAAGTTGAAAATCAAGAAATAAAGAGAGAAAG
Organism: Erythroxylum novogranatense; assembly: GCA_029891385.1. NCBI lineage: Eukaryota > Viridiplantae > Streptophyta > Magnoliopsida > Malpighiales > Erythroxylaceae > Erythroxylum > Erythroxylum novogranatense. The sequence goes on along the minus strand of CM057227.1, from coordinate 28,380,185 downwards.
TGTGAGAAGATGAAAAATTGTGAAAATATTGACTTTTTGGCCTTTGATGGTTGACTTTTGATTTAGGAAAATTTTAATAAAATGATTTACGTGAAACTTGTAGATTATGTTAAGAGCTTTCTGTAGCCATAAAGTTTGTAATTTTTCGATCTCGGGAGTGAAAGTTATGATCAGTCAAAGTTTAGGTGTGTTATAGGTTAGCTTATATTATAGCTGAAGCTTTGACTGGAGAATTTGCCTAGTTAGAGGATAATTTAGCTTGGAAGTTCTTCATGAAAATTGAAGTATTTGATTTTATCTTTATTTTTACATAAAGTATGCAATTTTTCGATTAAGGAATAATAAGTTATGATTTTTACAAGTTTATGTTATGGTTTTAGCATGAATATTAGAGGATAGAATCTTTGACCAAAAAATGGACTCTCTTAGGAGTCAAATTGATTTTTATGTCCTGCATGGAAGTGGAAGGTGACTTTCTGATCTTCGCATCGATGTAAAATATGACATGATTGGACTTTGGAGTTGAAAGATACAAATTTTCAAAGTTGAGTCTTTGTTTAAAGATATATTAATTTGGACAAAATCTTTGACTAGAAAAGTGATCAGTTTAGAGACAGAATTGATTTTTGATTTCTCATGAAAGTTGTAGAGCTTCCTTCAAGCTTTCTATAGAGATCAAATTTGCAATTTTGGAGTTCTGAGTGAGAAGTTATGAATTTTGAAAATTTGAGATTTTTACTTATGCAAAAACAAAAAAGAGAAAAGTTTTGGTCCAGGCGCCCTCTCGCGAGGGCGACCGATTCGCCCTGCTAGCGCCCTCGCGAGGGCGAGCTCACCCTCGCCTCGCCCAAACGCAGGCGTTTTGCCCACGCACGACACCGTTTTGTTCTTTTGGTTTTCTTGACTTTACCTTCCCAAATCTGACCTTTGTCTACTATTTTGCTTATATCTTTTCCGTCCGACATCCGATTGAGTTGATTCTTGAAGCGTTGGATTCCTAAGACAATGAATTTCATTTGACTGGAAATTTGTGAATTTATGAGATTAAATTAAGGGTGATTATTTTAATCAAAGTAAGTTGGACTATTTTCTAAACATGGTTCGGTATTTTGTGAAATTCGGGATCTATGGTGATCCGATTGAAGTGATTCTTAAGGAGAAATAAACTTAAGACATGGGGGCACAAATCATATGAAGGAAGTAAATTTCAATTTTGCCCCTAAGACCCTCAAATTATGAATGGAATTTCGGATTAGAGTGCAGTTTTTGGATTAGGGATATCTGAGAGTATTTTAAGCATAACTTTTGATATGGGAATCGGAATGAGCTGATTCTTGTTTTGAATTAAACTAGACACATAAGGCTACAATTTTTATTAAGACATAGAGTTTCAATTTTATGTTTAAGAATGTTAATTTCTGGATGGAAATAATAGTACATGGAAAATGTGTTAGAATATGAACATGTCGGAAATGTTTTGAGCATAACTTTTGATGTAGTGCTCCGAAATGGATGATTCTTGTGGAATTATGAAATTAAGACATAGAGGAACATTTCTCTAGAAGGAAGTTTTGACAAATTCCTTCAAATTGATAGTGCGAATCAGATCCGCAAGTAAGCATGACTTAAAGTATATGTTAGGGGCATTTTGGTCCTTTATCTATCATTTAATGACATGGCCTCTTAACACATAAGGAGTTGTCGTTTTATAAGAGTGGAAGTTAACTTTAAGAGGAAAGGAGAAGAAAATAAGAAGGGAGAAGAGAGTAGAAGCTTCGCCCATGGAGAAAGATGAGAGAGAAAGCTAAGTTTCGATTTTTCTACTTGTTTCTTAGGGATTTTTGAGATGGTTCAAGAGAGAAAAAGGTGGAGGAGCACAAGAGCTTCCTTCCAAGCTAAGAAAAGTTGGATTTCAGTGGAAAATGAGGTAAGGTCGAAAATTTAATGTGTGATTTTTGATGAGTTCTTGGATTAGAAATATGGGAAATGATATGGGTTCATAGATTATGAGCTCAATTTTGAAGATATCATGATTAATTGAATTTAATTTTGGATTTATTTGAGTTAGGGATTATGCCAAATTTGTGATTTTGGGGATTTTGTGAATTATTGGTGTAGAATCATAGATAATAGTATGGGTTTGTGAAATATGAAATCAATTTTGAAGAAATTATGATTTATGATATTGAATTTGTGTAAATTGGTTTAGGCCAATTTTGGAAATTGGGGTTTTTGAAAATTGGAGATTTAGATAGCTTGAATATGTGAGGAATTAATGTTTTCTAAGCTCAAATTGAGAAATTAAGTTAAATATGATATTGAATTTGAGTGAATCGGTTTAGGTCAAATTTGGAATTTGGGGATTTTAGAAATTGGTGATTTAGATATCTTGAAATTAGTATGAATTGATGAATTATGACATCAATTTTAAGAATTATGTTATTTATGATGTTGAATTTGGATATGTATGGCTTAGGTAATGTTAAATTGAAAGAAGGAAAGAAGCAAGTATCAAATTGGAGCTAGGAACGAGTTTCTGGCATCGATTCGAGGTGGGTAGTATATTTATTTGTTGAATTTTAAGCTAAGCATATGAAATTGAAAATTTAAGAAGCGAATTTTTGATAAATTAATGTTTATATAAATGCTTGAAAAATTATGATTTCGAAGGATTAAATTCCTTATTGTGGAAATGATTTTTAGAAAATGCAAGGTTTATGAAATTCAGGATTTTCGAATTATTCGAATAATTTGAGAAACGTGCTTTGTAGATTTTGAATAAGTTTGAATTATGACTCAAAGGAATTATTGCATTCATTGTTATGAATTTTGATTGATTGCGATGTGTGATTAAATTGATGATTTGAATTGCATTAGAATTGTTATATGATTTTCATGTGTTATGAGAATGTGTCAAGTATTGACACTATTTGATATTATGATATAAAAAGTTTGAAAGTAAGTTTTCGAAAAGTGCCTTAGGGCAATCCGAAAGTTTCAGTTTTGAATTATGTGTTAAGTGAGTTTGGTTAGGTCCCTTTCGTGAGTCAGTGCACTACCTCTATTTGTTTATAGCCTTCTCATTTTGCTGAAGTGGCTTAGAGTTCGATTTGAACTCCTCCGCTCACGATCGCCTGCAGGACCGCTTATGCGAGAATGTGCGACGCTCGCTAGGACCGACCCAAACCGTTTGATGTGTTTTATTACTTGATTTATGATTTTATGTGATAGCTATAAATGATTTTATATTATAGTTTATAAATGTTATTAATTAGCTATTTGTAACATTTTGAAATGTTATATATTAACTTTTGCAACATCATTAACATGTAGTAGATATAAATTTTGTAACATTTTAAAATGTTATAGATAAATTTTCATGACATTAATGTAATGCTATTGTTGAGTTTATTATAGCATTTATTGATAGCTACGAATGATTTTATATTGTATTTTATAAATGTTATTAATTAGCTATTTGTAACATTTTTAAACTGTTATATATTAACTTTTATAACATTGTTAACATGTAGTAAATATGAATTTCATAACACTTCTAAAATGCTCTAGATTATTGTTTCATAACACTTCTAAAATGCTCTAGATTATTGTTGAATAACAATATTAAAAATATGTTATTATTGAATTTATGATAACATTTGTTGATGTTATTATAATAGTGTTTCTAATATATCTTGTGTAACTTAAATAAATAACGGTACACTAATATGGAAACAAATTTATAACTATAAAATTAACTTTTCAAAATCACATTTTGTCATTCATCAAAGATGAGCAAATCATAGATAATGAACACATAGACACGGATAACAAAAAGCAATAACATATGTCTCTAAATCGTTATTTCAAAATAGTTCCTAAATTATTGAAACAAAAACTAGCTACCATATCATCTTCAATTTTCATGTGTTATCTTCTCATGAATAATACCCTCTAAACTCAAGATACTTGTAGAAAGCCTTCTGCAAATTCTCATCCAAATCACTGCCAAATTGAAACCCGAAAATGCATTAGCAAAAAGCCATTAGCAGAAGCCAACAATTGCAAACTTTCAGGCAATCCATATCATAAGCTTACTTAAAAACAAGTAATTCATATTACAATCAGGCAACTGATATCACAGAACTTACTTAAAGTCAGGACCTTTATACGCAAGTTGATCTTCGAAAATACTGGAGGAAAGAGTCTTTAAGAAGCTCATTGGCAGGCAACCTCTCAGAAGCTGGAGCCAAACGTTTTTCAATGAAGTCCTTCATTTGTGGATTGCTCACCTTATTCAAGGAAGCAGGTTTCATGCCCTGAAGAAAATGAAGAGCACATTAACAAATCAAGAAGATGCTTGTATAGAAGATCCAGGTAATTGATCATGTTACTAGAAGCTCTAGATGAATACTTACAGAGGTAACCTTTTTGAATATTTGAGTTGGATTATTACATTCACAGTATGGATACTTAAATGTGACCATTTCCAACTTACACATGCCAAAAGAATATATGTCAACAAGTTCATTATATTCCTCTTCATAAAGGGAGCCATAAATTAAGGGGTTCCTAAAGAAAAACATTCAGTACTTCCAGAAACAGTATCTTATCAATGGGAACTTGAGGTATTAAAACATTAACAATAACACTTTTAGCTATAGGTTGTTGCATGGCAGTGGCCAATCTAAGGTCTCCAATGTTAACTTCTCTATGATTCCCGTTAACGAACACATTGTCACATTTTAAGTCCCTGTGAATGATGGGTGGATTATGGCCATGGAGATAGATTAATCCATGGAAAATATTCCTTGCCCAGTTCTTTATTGCTTTCATATCAACATTTCTATGCTTCTTACGATATCTGATTACCAAAAGTAAGCATTAGAATTAAAAAAATTGAGAGAGTCGAAAAAAGAGAATCAAGAAAGCTCCAGAGAACATACTGCAGCAGATTCCCAAATATAAAGAGCTCAATAATCATGTTAACTGTTTTCTTCTTCTCATCCACCCATGAGTTATACAACTTGATGATGTTTTCATGCTTTAATGACCTTAACAAATTAACTTCAAAGTATAGCTTCTCCAAATCTTCTAAGGTCTTTAAGACATCATCGATGCTCACTTGGTTCCATGCAACTTTTATGCCATCTACTTCATCAAATGCTTTGTAACTACAAGAAGATAACAAGTAAAAAGGAAGTTTATAAACTAAAAAGGGCAATGTGTGAGAACCATACATAGTCTTGAAGGCACCTTTGCCCAACACCTCATGATACTGTACCACAAAAGGGGAACAGATGGAAATTAATGACCATACAAGAAAAAACAACCACTTCCACAAGGGAAAAAAACAGAACAAAGTTCAACAAAATTTCTTTAAACATCAATGCCAAAGAATTGATAAATGACGAAGTTATCAAAACTAGACCTTGTATGCAACATTTAGAAATAATCTTCAGCATCACAGGGCTCAATTACTTCCCTCAGCCTAAGTACTGCATAATTATCCAATATATGGGAAATGGTTAAAGTCCAATCTTAGAAAACCAACAAATGAACCATCATAAAGTAAAATGACTGGGAGCTTATCTTAACAAAAATCTATTTTTTTTCAAGCCCCAATACATTTATTTTAACAGCATGTAACCAGGATGCCAATCCTATGCACAACAAATTAAACATGCCATAAACACAATGTAAACCCAAATGAAAATTACAAACCAGAAGCATTACGAAAAGGGGTTGTGAAGTAACCCGAACATATCTACCAGTAGGATCTTTTTCTACAAAATCGGCCCCCGTATCAGGAGGCTACATAGTTGAGCAAGTTCGGTTATTCAAGGCCAACATAAATCCAGTTGTGTCCCCAACAACAACAGTTCTCATTCCTGCCAATTACCAAACACCAATAGGCAAGCGAAAAAAGGACAAAACGGACTTGACAACAGTTACTTTGTGGTCCAAAAGACAACTACTTAGGACAACACATAAACGAAGAATCAAAGTAAGCATCACGAAGTGGGAACAAAGCATTGCCATTTAAAAGAGAACATGATAAAAGCGTTGGAGTTAGGAGAATTACTACCTTATTAGTCCAATCCATGTCGCTTTAGCATCTCATAAAGCCATTTAGTTCTTTCTTCCTGGATTATTCCTTTGAATGAGAAAGAGGTCCCCGCTTGATCTTGATAAAACATCAATAATAATGAATAGAAAAAAAAACTCAACCTCAAGCTCAAGCTTCGCTTCAAGCTCCTCCCGCTCGTGTCTAGTAGCAATAGGCATCACATCCTCAACTCTCTTCTTCACAGAGTCGTCATTGAAGTATCGATTTAAGAGAGAAGCAGAAGGCGAAGGAGAAACGATGGATCAAACGACAGAGGCGGTGGAGGAGGTAGATCGGGTAGCGGTGGTGGATGCAGCAGCGAGGATTTTGAGCGGAGGAGGTAGATCGGGTAGAAATGGATACAAAAATCCATAATCACATGTTTCGACGATTGGGTTTGGGCATTCAGCTAAAAAAGCAACAAATCCGCTGTAAATATCCAATAGATTTTGATAATACTATAAATTGTACACATAACGGATTATGTAACAGTAAGAAGGTGGTCCAATAAGCCTAGCTAGATTAGAAATAGTGCTCTAGTTGGATTAGAATGTGTTATATAATTTTGAAAAAAGAGTTTTTCTAAATTATAATGAATAATAAACAGAATTTATTATAACATGTTTTCAAATAAATTTTGTTGAAGAGTCAAGATATTTAGAAATAGTTTTCAATTAAATTTTGTTAAGGAGTCACAACAAGTAAAATATTGTATGACGATAAACCGTTTCGTCACAATAAGAAAAAAAATTAGTGACCAAACTATGTTTTGTTACAACAAAAAATATTAGTTACCAACATATGTTTTGTCACAATTACAATTAATTCCGTCAAAATTATTTTGGTCCCAAATTTCATAGATTTTACTAACAAAACTTAGTGATAAAATAAAATTTAACACTATTAATATATTAATAGTGACAATTTAACTGTGAAAGATAGTAAATTACCAAAATTCATTGTATTAGTAAAAATATATATAAATCATCACAGATAATCCAAATAATAATGTCAATCAATTGTCTTAGAACTAAAAATATCGTATTTGAGATGACAAAATAGTTAGTCACAAAAAATTGTCACTAAATTACGAATAGTTATGACCGTAGTTATAGTTAGGTTATTGTGACAATATAAAGTAGACACTAATTAATTGACTATTTATTCTTTAAATAAAATTTTCTTAATCTTTAATTTTTCTATTTTCATAAAAACTTCTTCAATTTATGTTAAAATAATAGAAAATATAAAATAAATATTATATATAAATCAATAAAATCTTACCCAATTTAATTCTTAATGTTGACTTAAAATAATTAAATTGAACTTAAAATAATAATTAAATATATTTTATTAATTTAAATCTAATTTGTTTTAGTTAAGTATTAAATTTAAATTGTGTCACATATCTCATATATTTCAAAAGTTTAACAGAGATGTATGTTTTAAAATTAAAAGTTTTGAGAATTTTAAATAAAGTAAATTAAATTATATAAAATTTTATATCATTCACCTTATTTTTATAATTGTTTAATTTAACATATTATTAATTAATTATGTCAATAAATCATATTTAAATCAATCTTAATATCATTAAATGATTAAAATTTTAATACATAAGTTATGATCCAATTTAATATTATTTCAAATTAATATTAACCAATAAGAGAAATTGAATTTCTCGTGCATAGTATGAGCAATGTATAATGAGGATGAGGATGATGATTTCATGTATTGGTCAGAATATGTTACTGCACAAGATACGAACGTCCATGATGATAGTAAGGAAGTTAATTATGTAAGAGATGATTGTGAAGGTCTATTGGTGTGACAACTTTGTCGTGTTTTCTCTAAACTAACTTTAAGTTACATTTAATGTTGGTATATATTTCATTGATTTAAGTTAATTATTTGCTTTTGTTTTACATTACTAACATAACATAACTTATATAAAGTGTTATTAATTTACATAACTAAGATAACTTATATAAATTATTATTATTTTATTAATAAAGTAACTTATACATAATGTTATTATAATACACTATTATGATAACTTTTCTAAAGTATTATTATTTTACATTTATTAAAGTAACTCATATAAAGTGTTATTGATTTACATTACTAACATAACTTATATAAAGTTTTATTAATTTACATAACCAAGATAACTCATATAAATTGTTATTATTTTATTAATAAAGTAACTCATACATAATGTTATTATAATACACTATTATGATAACTTTTCTAAAGTGTTATTATTTTACATTTAATAAAGTAACTCATATAAAGTATTATCTATCTATATTACTAACGTAACTTATATAAATTTTTATTAATTTACGTAATTAAGATAACTCATACATAATGTTATTATAATACACTATTATGATAACTTTTCTAAAGTGTTATTATTTTACATTTACTAAAGAAACTCATATAAAGTGTTATTGATTTACATTATTAACGTAACTTATATAAAGTGTTATTAATTTACATAACTAAGATAACTCATATAAATTGTTATTATTTTATTAATAAAGTAACTCATACATAATGTTATTATAATACACTATTATGGTAACTTTTCTAAAGTGTTATTATTTTACATTTACTAGGATAACTTATATGAAATGTTATTAATTTACATTACTAAGGTAACTCAAATCAATTGATATTATTTTATGATATTAAGATAACTCATATAAAGTGTTATAAATTTATTATTAAAGTAACTCATATAAAGTGTCATTATTTTACATCACTTTCGTAACATCTTAAAATAGTAACCTTTTATAATGTTTAGTAACACTTTAAAAATTGTTATCAATGATAATTTATATGTTACAAAATCATAAAGTCTTACTTATCAAATTAAGAATCATAACATTTTAAGATATAATGTTACCATAGATAGGTATTTTATAACATATTGTCAAAAGTGTTATTGTCTAGTGTTACTGTATGTCATTTTTGTTGGCCAATAAAAATGCTCCTATAATATGTCAAGTGTTTTAGCAATACCAAAATGCCCCATTAAACCTCCATCATGAGACTCCCTAGCAAGCATCTCACGCATAGAACAAGTAGGAATACATAGTTTATTATCTCTAAACAAATATCCATCATTCCTATAAAACTTTTGAAAAGCAACTTGTTCACATGCATCATACACATTAACAAAGTTAGAATCTGATTTGTACAAATAATTTATATACTCAAACCTAATCAACTTAGAACTAAGAGAAGAGATTAGAGCATATCTCCTAGACAATGCATCAGCGATCACATTTTCTATACCTTGCTTGTATTTCACAACATATGGGAATGTCTCTATGAACTCCAACCACTTAGCATGTCTTTTATTTAACTTACCTTGGCCCTTAAGATGCTTCAAACTCTCATGATCAGTGTGAATCACGAATTCCTTTGGCCATAGATAATGTTGCCAAGTTTGTAGAGCTCTTACCAATGCATATAGCTCCTTGTCATAAGTGGAATACTTCAATTGAGCATCATTCAACTTCTCACTAAAATAGGCAATGAGATGCCTTCCCTGCAACAAAACAACACCAATACCTATCCCAGAGGCATCACATTCAATCTCAAAAGTAGAAGAAAAATCAGGTAAACTCAAAATAAGTGCATAACAAAGTTTTTCTTTAAAAGTGTTAAAAGCAATTTCCTGCGCCTCTCCCCACTTAAATCCTACCTCCTTTTTAACAATCTTAGTCAATGGAGCTGCAATGGAACTAAAATCTTTCACAAACCTCCTATAGAAACTAGCAAGTCCATGAAAAGATCTCACCTAAGTAACACTTGTAGGTCTCGGCCACTCCCTAATTGCCTTGAACTTTTCTTGATCCACCTCAATTCCATTAGAAGAAACAACATAACCAAGAAATATGACACGATCCATGCAAAATGTACACTTCTTTAGCTTAGCATACAACTTTTCTGCCCTAAGTGCATCTAACACAAGCCTAAGATGCTCAATATGCTCATTAATGCTTTTTCTATAGATCAATATGTCATCAAAATATACCACAACAATACCAATAAATGACCTCAAAATATGATTCATCAAACGCATAAATGTACTAGGAGCATTAGTTATGCCAAAAGGCATCACAAGCCACTCATATAAACCATGTTTTGTTTTAAAAGCAGTTTTCCATTCATCACCAATTTTCATTCTAATCTGATGGTAACCACTCATAAGATCAATTTTGGTAAACACACATGCACCATGCAATTCATCAATCATATCATCCAATCTAGGTATAGGATGGCGATACTTTACTGTTATCTTGTTAACAGCTCTGCAATCCACACACATCCTCCAACTCCCATCCTTCTTTGGAACCAACATCACTGACACGACACAAGGACTAAGACTCTCCCTGATGTGTTCCTTTTGTAGCAATTCTTCCATTTGCTTTTGGAGTTCCTTAGTTTCTTCAGGATTAGCCCTATAAGCAGGTCTATTTGGAATCTGCGGCCCAAGCATGAAGTCAATATGATGTTCTATTCCTCTAATAGGCAGCAATTCCTTAGGCAACTCCTCAGGGAAAACATCTCCATACTCATGCAAAAGAGAAACAACACTACTAGGCAAACAAGGGTCAAGGTCAGATTCATTAAAATAAGCTTGCTCGTATAAAAGTACAAACAAACATCTCCTTTCCACATAAGCAACCCTTACATCTCTCATTTTTGCATAGAAGTTTTGTTTCTTTCTACCCTCTCTCTCATTTGGGCCTTTTAATTGAATTTCTTTTGAGGACTCTTTCCCCACTTTTCTTCTCTCAGTCTCGGTCTCACTTTCTCTCTTTTCTTTTGATTTAAATTTTTGCTCCCTTTTTGCAAGGTTCTCAACCTTCCCCTCAATTTTTGTATTATCATGCTTTTCTTGAAGTTTTTCGTCCTGTCTTTGTTGCATTGCCTCCATACTCCTTTTTAATTGCATTTAGTCATCATATACCTCTTTTGTTGCCAATGGAGCAGGAACAAATTTCTGATCTCCCATAGTAAATGAATACCTATTCTTAAAACCATCATGTAACACTCTTCTATCATATTTCCAAGGTCGACCGAGCAATAAATGACTAGCATGCATAGGTACAACATCACAAAGTACTAGATCAGAATACTTTCCAATGGAGAAAGATACAAGGACTTGTTTATTTACCTTGATTTCCCCATGTCATTCAGCCATTGTAGTCTATACGGCCTAGGGTGTTTCAAGCACTCCAACCCTATTTTTTCCACCATCAATGTACTAGCCACATTAATGCAGCTTCCCCCATCAATGATCAGGCCACAAATCTTCTCATTCACTAGGCATCTAGAATGAAAAATATTTTCCCTTTGCTCAATTCCATCTTCCTTCACTTGAGCATTCAAAACTCGCCTAGTAATAAGTAATTCACCCCTAGGTGCATCCTCAACTTCCACATCAGAACAATCTTCCAACTCAAGCATGGAAGCCAAATCATCTTCTTCCTCCTCAGACACAATTTCTTCATCTTCCACATCATCATATTGATCTTCATACTCATAGCACACAGGAGTTGGTTCCCTAGCATTTTGCCTCCTTGTTGCACCATTAGATGAAGCCTCTCTTTGTAAATTCCTAATGGCTTGATCTTGTCTATCAAATTTATCACTGACATCCCTGAACATGTTCTCAATCCTTCGGAATTGATGTTGCATAGCATCCAAAGTAAAGAATGTGTGTTGATCAGCCTCACTATTCTTTTCATCCTTGTCACTACCTTTACTATCCTTTGAATTGGTCATGATGTAAAACCTGCAAAAAAACACGTTAGAACAGCTCCTCACATACTCCGTCACGTGTTTCTCTCTAATCAGATTGGATACCCTCGTGTTTCAGTCAAGAAGATGGCTTTTACCCTCAAATGAGCTTACACACTCTAGATTCTAGCACAGTTTTACTTGTCCGGATCAATCACTACCAACCAAATAAACACAACAGCAACTTAATTCAATAGAAAACAACGAATACCTAAAGAAAGGAAGAAACACAAAACTAGATGCAATTTAAGGTAAAGAAAGCAAGGAAGATGAAAATAAACACATACTAGATGGAGAAAACGTATGTGAATGATTTTTGGTGCCAATTGAGCAATATGAAACAAGATTACTCAATTCAAGTGTAATGGAAACAAATGGACAGCAAACAATAAAAAGCAACCAAAGAGTGTAAGAAAAGACGAAACTATGAATTAAACTCAACCCTAAACCCGAACTAACAAGAACATTCAGATCTGCCCAATAACTCAAAAATTGAAAGATAAGCAATTATATCAAAGACACACGTTTTGGGTGCAAGAAAGTAAATCTTGAAACAAGAAATTGTTTCTTGATGCAAGAAAACAAGTCTTGATGAGTTTCTTGAATGAAGGATGTTTTCTTGATGAATCTTGAATAATAAAGAAACGAAATTAAAGAATTCTTGAATGATCAGATTCGTTTTTTGATGAATCTTGCAAACAAATCAACTCAAACTCACAAAGATTCACAATCTTGATTTTCTTTTCTTTTTTACTTCTTTCTTTCTTTCTTTTTTTCTTTTCTTCTTTTTCTTTCGTTCTTTTTTTCTTTTCTTGATTTTCTTTCTTTCTTTCTTTCTTTCTTTTCTTGATTTTCTTTCTTTCTTTCTTTCTTTCTTTTTTTCCTTTCTTTTCTTTTTTTTCTTTTCGAATTTGAATGATAAACTAACTATAATAATCAAGAACAAACAGAAAATTAAAGATAAAGATTGAATTTAAAACCTAGGCTTTGATACCAAAGATGATACAGCAACAACCTAGAATTAATGTCTAGATCACCTCCGTTTCAATGATTGTTCCCAAACCTAGATTCAACCAATCTAACAAGACCCTTCACCCCCAAAACAGCAAGGATTTAGTAAGAACGAGTATAAAGATTATAGGAATTGAATTAACGCCACAAGTTAGAACTTACTTGATAAGTTGAATCAATCCTTAAGGTAAAACAAGCAAGAATCTGAATTCTCTCTTGAGGAATGCTTTCTAATTTTTATTCATCTCTCATAAACTCGTGTTCATGCCTAAAGCAAGGGTTTAAATACCCTTTGCAATGTAAACCCTAACAAAGATAACCTAAAAACCCTAAAGAAAGCCCAAAGTATCAAAAAGGCCTTCTTGAAACAAATCTTCCTAAGAACAAACCCCACATGGATTTCGGCTTCAAAACTAATTAAATTTGACTAGTTCTAGTGCAAATAGGATAAGAAAACCATAAAAATAGAAGACTAACTTAAGAGGAGTGAATTGGGCTTTTAAACTAGACTCACAAGCTTAGTTCCGTAAAATAAAACATGCACATGAGTTTTTTAATGAAGCACATGCACACTTAATGCAAATCATCCCGTGAAAAAGCCTAAAAAAAGTCCACATGCCCTTTATAAGATAAAATAAGCCCAAGCCCATTGATTAGACTTGTGCGTGTGAAAATTGGCTAAGTGTTAGCCCTCTTGGTTTGATGCCTCCAATGTGCACACACACTTAGGTGTCTTCCTAAGCTCTTCCCCAAGCTTGATCAACAAAACTTCTTGAAGTGCTTATGAAACAAAAGCTTGTACATAAATATGAAATTGTGCTTTGAGCTTGTTGGAGCGTGACCTTGTAATTGGACCCTTTGGCATCCTCAAGTCTCCATTTCCTTGGTGAGTTGTATCGATTAGAGAAATAGAAATGAAATCCATAGAAAAGATAATCAACCCAAATACTTACACATTCGAAAAAAATCCAAACTCATGGCTATAACAAAGAAATAATGCAAGATCGAATCTAAACGCAGCGGAAAAATTTAAAAATTTTCATAAAATCAACTTTAACAGAATTTAAGTAGAAACATAAAATAAGAAATTGACAAAGCTATACTAACCTATTTCGATTTCTTGTTACAATTTCCTGTTTCTTTGAATTCGTCAATCCACGAGCCGTTCAATTATTCAGTCTCTAATGGTATTCATAGATCTTCAGAAAAAATTCAAAACTAATTTGAGAGGAAAAATGTAAGAAGTGTTAGGTCCAAAATTTTCTAAATTTTCCTTTTATATGAAAAAACTTATTTTTCATGTTCTTAGATTTTATTAAAATTACAACTAAAGTCAAATTTTAATTATAATTATAAATTAATCCTTATAAGATCAAGTATCACATATTGATCCTTAAAGTTTCTAAAACTTCTCAATTAAGTCCAACTTAATTCAAATTTCACGTTCTCCTTTATAAATTTTTTATGTGTGACCCATTAGATTCCTAATATGTTGGTCATGATTATAAAACATAAATTATATAGATAAATTAAAACAAAATCTTTTAATTTATCTTTAATTCCTAATTAAACAATTTATAATCATAGATCATGATTGACATCTAGCAACATGTCATGACCACCTAAATATTAGGAATGTCAAAGTGGTTTGACTTAACCTATCTATATATGGCTATAATGTATAAATTAGTCCTTTCATCATCTAATGTTCTAATTGGAATTAAAGTACGGAATTCGTGTCTACTCTAAATAATCCAATCATGTTCGTTCTTGCTAATTAGTAAATGATTTATAATTTATATTTGAAAATAACTTTTCTAAATTTCAATTTACTCTGGCCAAAGATTCTCAAAATTATCACTAATCAAGAATGACAAAACATTATCCCTAATTACCTTAGGAAAACGAATTCTTTATTGATTTACTCAATGATTTTCACATAGTTCATACTATGTCCAATAACTATCGAATTGAACTACTCCAAGAATAGAACATAAGTAGTATCAAAATATAGTAATTCTTATGTGAGATAACTTTGGTAATCTCAAGTTTAAGGATTAATTATATAACCATCATAATGAGATAATCCACGGATACACAAGTAATGTTCCATTCGGGATTTTCATAATTAGTCAGTTAAGTGAACTTATTCTGTAATAAGCACCTACATGTTTGTTTAAGTATCTCCACACTTTAATCTATGATATCGATTATATTTTCATAAGAAAGAAACAAATATGTGCTAGTCTACCCATTTCATCAATACCCCGTCTTGATGAAACTATGAATAGGAACATTTTAGGAATAATACAAAATGCAATTCGAATCTTATACTTATAATCATATTATAATTTCTAATTACATAACAATTATTCCAAGGATTTTATCTTTATGATTAATAATTAAATAATTAACAAATACACAAAGATAAAGAATGCCTTTTAATGAATAAAAAACAAATTTTATACAAATAAAAATACAACAAAAATTGGTCGTCCAATGACCCTTACCAGGATAAGCTTGATATCTTCTTGTTATGCTCAAAACATAAGCAACATCTGGTCTTGTACATAGCATCGCATACATGATTGATCCAATAGCCGAAGCGTATAGAACACCATTCATTCTATCTCTTTCTTCTTGTGTCTTAGGACACATGCTTTTAGAAAGAGAAATCCCAGGTGATGTAGGTAAGAATCTCCTCTTGGAATTTCTATGCTAACCCTCTTTAACACTTTGTCTGTGTACTAGGATTGGGACAAACTAAGCAACCTCTTTGATTTGTCATGATAGATCTTTATACCTAGTATGTAAGTTGCTTCTCCTATATTCTTCAAGGAAAAATTCTTAGATAACCATGTATTAACAGACTGGAGCATTGAAATGTTATTTCCAATGAGCAATATGTCATCCACATAAAGCAATAAGAAAGCAACCACATTCCCACTTACCTTTTTGTAAACACAAGGCTCATCTACATTTTTGATAAAATCAAACTCTTTGATTGTTTTATCAAAACAAATGTTCCAACTCTGCATGCTTGCTTCAATCCATAATGGACCTTTACAACTTGCATACTTGATCAAGAAATTCTTTGGATTCAAAACCCTCAGGTTGTATCATAGACACATCCTCTTGTAAATTCCCATTGACAAATGCTATTTTGACATCCATTTGCCAAATTTCATAATCATGGTATGCTGCTATAGCCAATAAAATCTTTATGGATTTAAACATTGCTACTAGCGAAAAGGTTTCGTCAAAATCAACTCCTTGTTTTTGTTTATAACCTTTTGCCACCAACCTTACTTTTTACATATGTACATTTCCATCCATGTTATTTTTTCTCTTAAAAATTCATTTGCACCCAATAGGTACTATACCTTCAGATGCATCCACCAAAGACCATATTTGGTTAGTGTACATGGATTCCATTTCGGATTTCATGGCTTTTTACCATTTTAAAGAATCAATGTCTAACATTGCTTCCTTAAAATCAATAGGTTCGTCATTCATAAGTGAAGCATAATCACTTCCTTATATGTAGATATAATTTAACAAGAGGATGACGTACTCTTCAGATGCATCCACTAAAGACCATATTTGGTTAGTGTACATGGATTCCATTTCGAATTTCATGGCTTTTTACCATTTTAAACTTACCACTAAAGGGAAGTTTGATCATTTTACCCTTTAAACAAGATTCACAAGTTTCATATAATTCATAATCGAAAGGATTTAAATATCCTTCTTTATGTAACTTAGCGATTCTTGTTTCATTAATATGACCTAACCTATAAAGCAATACATAAGAAGGATTTTGGTCACTTAATCACCTTTTCTTGCTATTTATTTGTAGAATTGGTCTTTCAAGATCTAATTCATACAAACCATTTGTAAGCATACTAGATCCATAATAAATATCATCTTTATAAAACTTATTCTTAATATTTAAAACTAATCCATTGATGTCAAAACATCGAATAGAAATAATGTTTCTTGTGATGACAAGAACATAATAACAATTATTTAGTTTAAGTATAAGACCAGAAGGCAAAGCTAAACTACAAGTTTTAATAGCTAATGCAACAACACTTGCTCCATTACCAACTCATAATTCCACTTCACCTTTTCTCCATGTTGCACTATCTGTTAGCACCTACACATTGTTACAAATGTGAGAACCAAAACTGGTATCCAATACCTAAGATTGTGAAACAAAAGTAGAAATATTGATTTCAATCATAAACAAATTTGAAGTTGAAGGCACGTTTAACTTCTTTTTCTTCAAGTTAGCAAGATAAGCTTTGCAATTCCTTTTCCAAGGTCCAACTATGCCAAAATGGAAACAGATGCCCTTGTCATTCTTCTTCTTAACACCACCTGCTAACTTTGCTCCTTTAGTAAAAGCCTTCTAATTCTTGTTCTTGTTCTTGTTCTTGTTGTTCTTCTTAAGGGTCTTACCCCTTATTCTTGGAAGAAGAAGAGCCAACAACAATAATAGAACTAGAATCCTTCTTAAGGCATCCTTCAGCGGTCTTGAGCATGTTGAGTAATTCAGCCAACAAAATTTCTTTTTTATTCATGTGGAAGTTCATAATGAAAAACTCGGGGCAAGAGACTGGAGCACTAAATATACCCCAATTGGCCTAATTTTTCAATGCATCCAATCATCTATAGAGCATACATTTCCATCGATGATCCAGGAGCCATTTGACATTGAAACAAAGCTCTCACATTCTCAAACCTCTCCACCCAACTCTAAGCACCAAGCAACTCTTTAAGGTGTAGGAACATTTCCCTTGCATTTGTATTTTCATGTTGCCTCTGAAGCTTGGAAGACATGTTGGCTAACATCACACATGTCAATTGCTCACTGTCATCTATATGACTTTGATAATATTCCCAACCCTCATTGGCAACATCTTGCGTAAGTTCAGGTAGAAGCTCATTGTCAAGAATGTACAATTTTTTTTGTCTTAAAACAATTTTAAGGTTAGCAACTAGTCTGAAAATTTGGTCAAGTCAATTTGTTTACATCCGTGATGCTCCTCAGGGACAAGTTTGTACTCTTTTTTCAAAAACTATTTCGTCAAAAACAAAATTTAGTTTATGTCATAAAACCAAATAAATAAAGACTTTAAATTTTTTATTACTCCCATTATTTTAAACAAATCAATAGCCTTCACTATTAATTTGAGAAATTATCACATAATTTCCTAGTGGGCTAGGATCCTATTTTAATTTAATTAATCTTGAGTTTTCTCAATAAACCAATTAAATTAAAAATAGGTAGATAGCATATTATCAATCACATCCTATATGATTCCTAGTTCCGTTAGGAGATAACTCTTTGCCGAAACATATCTAATAATGTATTCCTAACCTTGCCTCTAAATTAATATGATCATGAGTTTACTCATCCAAATCATATAAATTTAGTTAGGTAAAATCTATCATTATAAGACTAAACATGTTCGAGTTAAAGCGGCCTTGAGTATACTCAACAAGCCTAATAATAAACAAAACTCTGGTTTAATTTTATAATAATGGAAGGCATTATTCATTTTCTAAACATGTACAAAATATTTTAATGAGGGATTAAAATAAGGTCTCATTCTAAAAAATATAATTTTATTATATAAATTTATTTGACAAAATCTAATTATGAAAAATAAATTGAGAATTTTTAATAAAAATATTAATTTAATTAATCAACTCTTGAAAAATTAAATAAATTAAATAAATTTTTTTTGCATCTGTCAGAACAACTCCTCGCCAATGCGCCAGCTAGCCAAAAGACAACATCTCCTATCTTGTGGCCTTGTAACCTACCTCAAGACACTCTATGCCATCTATTTCAGTATAAACACACTAATAAAAATACACATAAAACTCTAGAGAGATCAAGCTCTCTAGAGTGTTCGGTGGTGGTTCTCTAACTATCGATGGTTACAACAGCCTCCGGTGGTCTTAATCTTCATCAACTATGAAGCACAATAAAACTCATTAATCAAACATTCATCAACATTCATTGAAGCATATGTTACCCAAGCATCTGGTTCGTATAAAATGCAATGAATAAAAAAAATGAATAATAGATAAACATAATGGCCACCTTCAACGTAAAAAGAAGGTTGATTTAAAGGACTAAAATGTTTGAGTAAATGGACAAAACCCTTTGTCTGTATCGTAACCGTTTGTAGTTAATAACCTAAAGCATACGTTATGAATAGATAAACAGAGAAGACCATCTGTTTCATTTTTCTATTGTTCAATTATGCAAATGCAAATGAAGAGAAAACAATAATGTAAGCAACTCTTCATCTGGTTTTCAAGAAACATCACACAAGTGAAACACAAATGCATCAAAGATCAAAATAAAATAAGTTTCAGAAACACATGAAACATTTTCCAGATTTCTAGAAACACATGAAACATTTTCTAGACTCCCAAAATACATCAAAACATTTTCCATATTTCCAGAAACACATGAAAATGTTGTACATCACTTCTAAAGATTGTTAACGCAAGCTTTAACAGAAGTCAACTAAAATCAAGTCCTACCTTTTTTCAAGAAACACTTTTGGAAAATTATTTAATGTAGCACCTCACTCCCGCAAGACCGAACCTGACATCGACAGGTGATATCCGAGTCCGTGCCCCGCGAGGGTGGTGTGCTAAAACACTCAATCAGTCAAATTTTGGTATAATATTTTTTTAAAAATACAATTAAATACGTGAAAATCAATAATCAATTAGGGCCCACTTTATTTCATAAATATTTTTCAAATCAACACATTACAATCAGAACACAACTCATCCGAGATTCACTAATCACTTGGGGCGCATTACAGAAACAAAACATTTCCAATTCCAAAGTAATTACATACCGCAATATTCAATTACAAATGATACAAAAATTTATGGAATGTATAATTCAGTACGAAAATAAAGAAATACATTACAGACACAAACTAATCCCGACCTCTATCTTTCCCTTACATGCAATAAGGATACTCCTGTTTGCTTAACAGGGTATTTTTCTGAGTCCTAAAAAATATTTGCAAATTTTGGGTGAGTTTTGCGAACTCAATGAGTGACCATCATCAATGGCTCACCTAATCACATAGCACATAAATCACATTTTACACTTCACATTCAATACAATTTGATCACTCATATTATGCATATGCAGTGCACATGAGACTCACTTTTCAATTGTTACTTTGTTATGACCGAGTGCCTAAACTGTCCCATATAGAGCTCATTGATAACTGTCCCTTATCCTCTTGGGAGATACAGGGCTCATTAAACGTTGAGCCTGAGGCTCTGATTCACTTTTGAGCTCGAAGCTCATTTTCACTCGTTGAGCTTTAAACTCTGATCGGTGACTACTCTAGTCGCAATAGTCATTATGTTCCATGCATTCATGAAATGAAATGCATTACTCACGTATGATTACTTATTCACTTTCACATATCATCGAACCTTGATATGGTATTTAACATTTATGTTGAGAAACACTTTGTGATCATACATTCATGTCATGAAGCATTTAGTTCATCACATTCACATACAATTAGCCCTTCAATATTACATTCAAGCATCAGAAACCTCGGACCTTCATTGTCCATAATCACACAATCAATTCACATCTCATTCATATTCACTCAGGTCAAAACATAAACGAAACAAACAATAAGGTCATACCATCTAGGTCTACTCACAGTACGCTCTAGATTAGCATTTACTTCCAAATTTTGGAAACGCCTTAATGCAGACATTTAACTTGCATAACTCATTTATGCAAAATACACACATATATCACAATTTGTACAATCATAAGTGTTTAATAATGCACATGAGTGAAATGAAATATGCACAATGCATGTTCATGACCATCCTGGATATTTTACCATTAATTTCATCATAAAATCAATCTCATATCAAAACTCCTCTAAGTATAGTTTATACTTAGGTTTATGCCTCACCAAAACCATTAAAATTTCCATTCATTTCTCATTGACTCACTTCAGAATTTTGTTCAAGTCACACTTTTGGGTCTTCTATTCACATTCAATCAAAAAGTGAAACTGATGCAGTTTTGTCACACTCTATTATATAAAAGTGTTCCTCTATGTCTTATCTTCCCATTGACACCAAAATTACTCAATTTGGTTTAGTAATTTGGAAGATATGCCTCAAACATTATCGGGTTATCCATATTCAAAAATAGTGTATTATACATAAATTTCATTTAGAATTTGAATATCTTAAAGACTGAATCACAATTATATTTCTTGAGACAATTTGTAGGCCTATATCTCTAGTTCACTCCAAATTAACAATCATCTCGTTTAGAATCCTACAGCTCTAGATATACTCGAAATACTGAAGTATGTTCAGTGAAATAACACTAGTTCATATTACTAAAGAGCACACTCATTTTACCCATCCCACATTTTTCTCTCAATCTTTCTCAATTCAATTCAGAGGGATATAATTTTTGATGAAGATGTAGAGCAATGTATTACAAGTCCAATGGTTCAAGAATCAATTCATTTGGGCATCTAGAGAAGAAGTTAAGGCCAAAAGAATCAAACAGGGTTTTGTCCCCAATTATATTGAACCTTTCTCGGGACAAATGACATAACTCTCACTACAGATGTCGGATTAAGGAGTTCTTTATATGGTTAAAAAGAAAACTTCAAGATCTACAACTTGCATGAGAGCTTGAAGATAAATTCTATCTTCTAAAGAGTCAAAAATGGAGCAGAAGATAGGTATAGAAGAAGTAGAAGACAAAAGATAGCAAAAGACAGACGACACATCATCACAAATGACACATCATCACAGACGACATGTCATCAAAAATGAAATGTCATCACAAAAGACACGTTATCACAGATGACATATAAGCAAAACACAGACGACACGTCATCACAGAAGAAGTAAAACATAGAAAAAGCGAAAAGACAAAAGATACATATTCCCTTATAAGGACCATAGCTTTCAGCCTGGAAGTCCAAAAATTCCATACTATCTATTGTTGAAAAGTTTAAAAAATATCTACAACTTTTTATAAGACAACTTTCTCTAATTTAGCCTAGAAAAAATCTAGAATTGCCCTCGAATTCAGAACAAAAAATTTACATTCATCCACCAATGTACTACACCCAATTCTCAACTTTATGACAAATTTTGAGATTCTTAAAGACAGAATTTAAAATTGATATCTTCATAAGAAATGTAGCCTTATATTTCTAGGTTAATCCAAATTAAAAATCATCTCGTTTAGATAACTAGAGAAAAAGTAGTGGCTTAACTACTAAAGCATACTCCGAGAATATTCTCCAGATCAACCACCCTTTTCGTTTCACAATCTTTCCTTAACATAACTGATACCAATGTCACCTTTTCTACTTCATTTCAAATCAATATCATCCATAAGAAAATATAGTCCATGCTATATGCGATGACAATAAATTCATCAGTTTATTTCAAAATTTTAACTCTAACAAATTTATCCACTACTTACTCGTTGAAAACTCCTAAAAGCTCTAACTATCTTCAAGCCCTACTCCATGCAAAACTCACGTTCCACTGTGAACACTAACCAACCTGTGGTTTCCTTTTTTTCTCAAAGAAGAAGAAACACTTAGCAATAGGATAGGGGAAGGAAAAGCAAAGAAATCTTTCAAAGAAAATTTGATGGAAAAACTCTGTGTGTTTTACGAAAATTCAAAGGAGGTGATAACAAGGAAAGGAACTTAAGAAATACCAAACCCCTTTTTGAACTCTCGAATATCAAGACTTACAAAGCAACTTAACACTTGTCACTTTCCTATGGTCTAATCTCTAACTTAGTTTCTTTTGAAACTAACTCCATTTAGCTCTCCTTTTTACAATACAACTATCATCTGTACAATCCAATTATCCCCAATATTCTTTTGATTCCTTTTTTCTATTTTATTTTTTCTATTATCCATAAAAATTCCAAAATTTTCGAAATTACCCCTAAATTAAAAAATAATACAATTCTACTAACCCGAAAATTTCCAATGTAAAAACATTCATAAGTCTCAAAATTTCACAAATCAATCCAATTATGCCCGGAATTATTCATGAATGCATGTACACTTATATTTTCATGTGCAGATAAATTCACTATTCATGTATATGTATATGACATATTATGCATGAGCATGAAATGTGTTTCCTACTTTCTCAGCAATTTCTCTCATTTATTGTTTTTTTCCTTAACAAGGGTAGCGGGATGTTACAATTCTCCCCTCCTTAAAAGAAATTTCATCCTCAAAATTAATATTTGATTAATCAATAAGGCAGGGGTACTATTACCTCATATGCTTCTCCGTTTCTCATTTAACTTCATCATTTGAATAATTTTTTCCAATTGAATATAGTCAATGAAATCAATCAATCCTCTACTCATTTCTTCAGATATCACACTATCTTAACAGTTTCATCAATATATTTCAGATTACTCATAATTTTCCGCTTCGTAAGTTGTCAATACATCTCTGTCAAATCATATCGTTATTTCTTAGCATATTCACATATCACATATTATGAACCTAAGACATCCTTTTATCAGTAACACTAACTCGTAATAATTTCTTACAAATCAATTCATATCAGGCTTAGTTTATCCTTTTTCCTTATTTGAGCACACTTTTTTTCAATCTAAACACATCTTGGAAAGGTGATACTCTCAGAGACATTACATCTTTCGCTTGATACTTCACATCTCTTTAGTGTTAATACACTTGACTCTTAAGTCTACCTCATTATGTTCCATAACCTCGAAGTTGATCCACTTAACTTATTTATCATTCTTGAATCACTTAACTCCTGTTACAGATTCATTTCACTCATCATTAGTATCTCGAATCAATTCTGGCCTTCAACCATTTTTAGGCCCTTTTCATGTCAATGTAAGGGCGAACGACACTTTTTGTCATTTTAGTCCTCATACAATATTCTAAAGATATCACTATGATAATGATTTTTATGCTTAAAGTCACTTAGAACTATACATTGATCTAATATTTCGATGAACTCCCAATTAAAAGCTTTAAGCATATCTGCAACATGTAAGACTGTTGGTAATTCAATCATTCAATCACTTGATTCTACATTCTTAGCCGCTATATGTTGTTTATGTGAATTCGTACTAAGATGTATAGCTTAGGTTGTTATTTGGGCTTTCATTAATAATCTCCTTGCTCAATCACCTTTATCGTATACACATACTTCTTATTTCGATCACAAGTATCATGTTTCCAATTCAAACTCGAAATTCATATTCATTTTCAATTCCTTAATAAGATTCACAATTCTAGATTCTCATTTCGGGCTTTGTCAATCTTTTCATGTGAAACTGATCTTAAATTTCAAAGCGGCCAATACTACTTTATTTTACCCCAAAATTCAACTCGACATTTTATTCTCTTTATTGCACTAGAATTGGTGACCTCAATATCAAAATTTGTGATACACTGTTATGGAATTTTATGTCCAATGTATCAGATTATAACACTAGCTTTATTAGGAAATACACAATTGCACAATCCTTTCAAACTCAATAATTACCTCAATCTTTTCTGATTTATGTATTCATATATATATATATATCCAAAATGTTTCTGTATAGATAATGTCTCCAAGCTTTCAAAGCAATTACTATTATAGCAAGTTTCAAATCATGTATCAAAATTCAGCTCATGAGGCTATAATTGTTCCTATATACATAAAAATCACTTTATAATCTTGCAATAGATTGCATCTTAATCTTTAATGGGAAACTCTATTGTATATACTGCGAAATCTCCAAATCCAAACGACATAATTAACATTGGGGTTATAGTTCCTCAAAAATTCTTTATACATTTATCACTCATACGGTTTACACCCCCTTTTTTAGTATTCAAAATGTTCTTTTTACTTTTTGAACACACTCGAAATACCATTTATGATCATAGTCATTAACTGATATAATTTTGCTTGGATCACTTTAACCTTTAATATCATAATATTATTGGGGCATTGTTAACTCCAGTAAATATAACCTAAGACTCTTTATGCCCACGATTTGTTCTCGTACTTCTTTAAGTAAATAATTCCTCGATGAGGTAATATTATCCCATGTAAATTTCGATTTTTCCCCAATTAACTTCTTTTCTTGAATGATTTTCTCCATCCATTCGATTTGCTCTGATTTTACATTGACTTAATTATAATGTCTGTTCATTCTTACTAGTTTCTTCACACATTTCAATTTATTTGCAATCTTAACTTCCTAAATTTGCAACACATTCATTATATCAAATTTGTATCTCCCGAATATATTTACATAGAATACAATATGGACCTATATTCTCCTCATATTAGCAATTAATGTCTCCTCAAATTTAATAATCCAATCACATAGTTGGATACTTTGCATCAAAAAAAATACATACACTCTCAATAGTATTTTCCACCTCTTATGCTTGAGTCTCCGTTAAGGATATGACTCCAATATTTACTTTTGACTCATTAACTACTCATTTTTGATTTATTCCTTCACTAATCATTATTAAATTGAATCATCTGGTTTATTGAACCTATCTTAATGAAATTCTTCTTTAGAAGAAGATTTCTTGATACTATCCTCGATACTACTCATGAAATCCTTATCAATCAACTATTTTTTCATGATTACTTATCAGTCATTCTTAGTACCCCCAAGAAGATCAATTTCAACTTTTCATAATATCTTAGTAAGATCAATTTATGCCATAAATTATATGATTAGAACATCCTTTATAATAAGGCTCAGTAAGGCATTAAACACATTCGTTTACTCTATTACCTTGGCATATACCATCCAAAATCATTACATCTTATCTAGAGATGTATTTATATCAGTTCTCCAATTAATAACATTCGCTAATGATACTTGAATTCCAATTAATTCTAGACAACAGTTCTATCCTTGTTGCTTCCCATGATTGGGGTATCCCCACACGATCTTGACAGAAACCTATTTTTGGTCAGGCCACTATCATGCCCTACACTTTCCTCCTCTCATTATCAAACATACTAACTTCAATTTTACTCCAATTTTCTAGAATTTACCTCTTTCGAGGCTACCTCATTTCGAAATGAGTTAACTACCATATCAAGTACACTAATTCTTCTCATTTGATTCATCATCTTTTTCTTTATCTCATTCATACATAAAATCCTCCCTTATATGCATTTCTAACTTTCTCCTTACTACATATCATTAATTTCTTATTAAGTCATTTATGACTATTTCATTCCCCTTTTTCTCTTTCCTCATTTCCATCTCATTTTCCTATTGACATTTATTCATTTTACATATATATATTCGCAATCCACTCAGAGTTATAGATGCATATTCATCCTGAAATTCTGATCTCAACTTTCCCCTAATATCTTCTTATACTAAATTATGATACTCACATGACCATTTCGGTTCTAAATTCATCCTTTTATGATTACAACAATTTTATGATTTCATTACATTCTGTCTGTACACTTTAGTCTCTTCATTTCTACTCATATCCCTATTTTCCTCACACAACCATGACAATATATTCACTTCTCTCTCACATTCAAAGGTATACCATTACAGTACAATATTGATATCATGTTCCGTAATACATACACCAATACAAATGTAGTGAATCTTTATCTATCATATCGAACCATATACTATTTCTCCTTTCCAATTATCCACATATCATTATACATAAATGTGTTTGCAATCAATTCAGAATCATAGACACCTAATCATCCTAAAATTTTGATCTCGATTTCACAAATACATTCTTATGCTAAATCATAACTCTTATCACTTTTAACTGACATTCATTTTAAATCCAAGTTTGACCTCTGCAGGCCATAGAAAATTTCATTTTTTTTCAACTCGGCTTATACACTTTAGGTCTCATCATTCATATTGATATCACTTCTTTCCTTAATCAGTCCATGACAATGTATTCACATTATATCACATTCGAGGATATATTACCATAGAACAATATGGATGTCATATTCAATGATACAGCCATATATATGAATGTAGTTGTAACATCCCATCCCTGATGTGAAGGGTAAAATAGTAATTTGGAACGGGTTATGAGTGTTTCGAATTGTCTTGGTATGTTCATGCATACACATACATGTAAATAGTGACTTTTACACATGTAAATGACTGTACATGCATTAATAACATTTTCTCGGTATATTTGGTCATAAAAGTGATTATTGTGAAAAATGTGATTTTTGTGCTTGAAAATTTAATTAGAGTTGGTCTTTGTTTGTTTTAAATTTTAGGAGAATTTTAGAAATTTTGCTGGAAATTTTCGGGGTACTTTTCTGGACTAGGAAAAATGTCAAGTGGCAGACTGACTGGGTTTCGGTAGTAAAAAATACTGACCAATGACACTGGAAATTAGATACATGATTTTAAGAATTATGAATTTTAAGCTATTGGAATTTTGGGGTGAAATTGGACTAGAGATTGGAAGTGAATTGGAAGGAAATTAGTGGGTATTTGAGAGGTTGACATGTGGCAAGTGACATGTGTCACTTGCCTAACATGTCACCTTATGTCTTTAAGTTTTTAAACCAAGTGATTCTCGATGCTTCCTTAGAAAGAATTAAAATCACTTTTAAAATGCAAGTTTTTCCTCCTCACCCGTAGCTTCTTCCTTGCTCCTCCTTTGTTGGTTCAAGCTCCACCCACACAAGACACTCTTCTTTGTTACTTGCTTTCTTTTCCTTGTCCATTAAATATCCAACCGAACCCTCACCCCCCTCAAGTGATGATGATTATCGTGTATGGTGTTGGGGGAAAGGAAGTGAGTTTGTGATTTTTGTGAAGAATTGAAGAAAGTGGAAGCTTAAGTAGGTAAGGTTGTGCTTTATGTTATAAATTGGAATTAAATGCATTGTTTGTGATGGTTGTGAACCTAATTGCATGCAAATTGTGTTGGTATAGATGGGTATGAAATTTGCTTGTTTAATTGATGATTGATGAGGTAGGATGTATGTGTTGTATGAAAATTGAGATGGTTTGTGATTAAAGATGAGTGTAGAAAAAGATTATTGAGTGCGTGTGTTGCCATTTGTGGACTAATGTTCAAGGATAGGTTGTAGTTTAGTTATGGGGGGATTTATGAAGTAAATTGAGTGAGAATTGGTTTAGAAATGGTATGGAAGAGGTAGAAATTGAGTTAGGTTGAGAATCTGGAAAATTGGATTTGTATATGTTTCAATGTTTTGGTCATAACTTTTTATATGGTTAAGTAATTGAAATGAGGTTTGGCTTGAATTAAATTTGAGAAGTTTGGCTAGAATTTTTATGAAGTAAGTGTTGTTCAATTATGACTTGAAGGGTTCTGAATTTTGCCTTGAAAGTGGGCAATATGTGCAGGATGATCCTAACATTGAAAATTTGTGATCTGAAACTTTGGGGAATTTTTCTAGGCTAAATAAGACAGATTTTGTGAAATTAGTCTTCATGAAAGTTTTATATTATGTTTTTATGTTTCCATTGATGTGAAGTATGTAATTTTTGGACCATGGAATGTGAAATTATAATTTTTAGAAGTTTCAGTTACTATTGGCATGATCATTAATGAACAGAAACTTTGAGTGGCTATTTGACCTCTTTAGAGACAGAATTGATTTTTGGGTTCTTCATGGAAGTTGTAGAGCTTCTGTTTTCTTTCCATTGATATAAATTTTGTAAAATTTTGAGTTCTGAATCAAAAGTTATGGAGTTTGGAAGTTGAGAGGTTGGTGAAGAAATGTGGTGATCGGTCGGCTAGAAATGTGGCGATCGGTCGGTCAGAAATGTGGCGATAGGTCGGTCAGAAATGTGGCGATCGGTCGGTCAGAAATGTGGCGATAGGTCGGCCAGAAATGTGGGGATCGGTCGGCCAGAAATTTGGCTATAGGTCGGCCAGAAATGTGGCGATCGGTCGGCCAGAAATGTGGCGATAGGTCAGCCAGAAATGTGGCGATCGGTCAGCTAGAAATGTGGCGATCGGTCAGCTAGAATGTGGTGATCGGTCGGCTTGAAATGTGGTGATCGGTCGGCCTCCGCTGGTCCGCCAGAATTTGGCGATCGTACATGCGCACGATCGCGACTTCCCATTTTATTTAAGGAAAATTATTTTCTGAATACACTTCACTCTTTTGGCTATATCTTTTCTGTCCGACATCCGATTGACTTGATTTTTGAAGAGTTGGATTCCTAAGACATCCATCTATCTGTCCATGTAAAATTGTAGATTTTTGAGATTAAATTGAGGATGATTGATTTAATCAAAGTGAGTTGGGAAATTTTCTGAACATGGTTCAGTATTTTGGTGAACTCTTGGTCTGTGGAGATCCAATTGAACTGATTCTTGTTGTAAAATAAAATAGAGACATGGAGCTATAATTCATATGAAGAAATTGAATTTCAGTTTAGCTTCTAAGACTTTCAATTTCTGAATTGAAGTCGGGTTTAGTGTGCAGTCTTGGATTAGTAAGAGCTGAAAGTGTTTTAGCCATAATTGGACCTATAGAGATCCGAATTGAGTGATTTTAGTGTTTATGGATTCCTACTGCTTAGGGAAATTTTTCTATTAAGGTAGGTTGCCTAGGTTACCCTATGTGGACTAGCTCATCGATCGGGAGTAGTATACCTGAAAGATTACAATAAGCATAAATTGCGAGTTTAAGGATTTTAGTGCGGCTAAACCCTAGGCATACTTGAGTTATGATATTGGAATGGTTTTTGTGATAAAATTTATCGATTGATACTGGGATAGTCATGAACATGCATCGTACATATATGTGCATCAATGATTATAATTGTGCAGAACTATTAATGTGTGTGCAACGTATTGAATAAATGGGTTGTGCAGGCTAAGAGTTCGTAGTCAGACGTTTCTAGAATTTCGAAGCAAATGCTAATCTGGAGTGTACTATGAGTAGACCAAGATGGTCCTATTTCACCTTTTATTTTATTTTGTTTTCATTTTGTATAAATTTATTGCTGAATGGGTGAATAATGGTGGGTTTGAGGTTTGCTGTGAATGTGAATTCCGGACAAAAAGTTCGATAATTGTGTACTGGGTAGTTGGTTATAGAAGTGCTACTTGTATATGAATTTACGACCTATGTGCCTATGATGTGACTAATTGGGATACATGTGATTAATTGCGATACATAAATGTTGATTGTGACATATGCATATGTGCATAGTAATATGATTAATTGTGGCATATGCATTTCATTCATGAATATATAACTAGATAATGACAGTTGTGACCGGAGCAGCCACCAAGAGCTAAAAGCTCAATGATTGTATTCGGGCTTCGAGCCTTACAGTGATTTAGAGCCTCAGGCTCAACGATTAACTTGCCCATATTGGGACAGTTCAAGCGCTCGGTCATAACATCGAAATAAATTGGAAAGTGTCACATGGGCATTTCATATTCATTTGCTTACATATATTTGATTGAGTGAAAGGCAATATGCCTTATGTTTACGTGAAATGTGTTCTTTTGCCAGACTACGGTCCGATGACTTGTGAAAGTGAGTAGATGTGACTGATGCGTTACGTGGCATAAGTGTATGAAATATAATGGCTGTTGTGACCAGATTCGCCACCGATCGAAGCTTTAAGCTCAACGAATGGAAATGAGCTTCGAGCTCATAAGTGATTCAGAGCCTCCGACTCAACGTTTAATGAGCCCTGTATCCACCAACGGATAAGGGACAGTTGTTAATGAGCCCTACAAGGGACAGTTTAGGGTTTCGGTCACAGCAAAATAATAAATGAAAAGTGATTCTTATGTGCATGTATCGAATATGAATAATGTGAATGTACAATTCTGTAAACGTGTGAATGTGAAATATTGTGAATGAGCACTATGAAATAAAGTTAGATGTGTGAATATTGTGTTCTATATCTAGGTGAGCCATCGATGATGGTCACTCACTGAGTTCGCAAAACTCACCCAAAATTTGCAATTATTTTTCAAGACTCAGAAGAATATCCCGTTAAGCAACGAGCGTATAGCAACTGCATATGAGTGAGAGAAGAGGTCGGAATTAGTCCGCATCTGCATTAGTGTCTTCCTATTTCTGTATAAAAGTTTGTACATGTGACTAATTGATTTGTATATATGAAAGAGCCCATGTGGTCATTGTAATTACTATTAATTGTATATGTGTTAATTGATTTCTGCATAGTGTATGTTTATGTTTTAAAAAAAATTTATACTGAGTTTTGACTGAGTGATGTAACACGCCACCCTCGCAGAGCACGGACTCGGATATCACCATCGATGTCGGGTTCGGGTCATGTGGGAGTGGGGTGTTACAGTAGTGGACCTTTATCTATTATACAAAATCATATACTATTTCTCATTTCCAATTGCCCATAAACCTTCATTGGCTCACATTCTGACAGATTATCATTTTTCTCAGTGTTGCTCAGAGCTCAAACTCTTAAGGAATGCTCATGCATGTGACTCATATTGGGGATCAATTGCCGCTGTCTGCTATGACATGACAAAATGCATGTGACTTGACACATATTTCAGAAGATGCCAATATAAGATAGTAATTCTGGTCTTTGATACGACATAAATGTAGCATCCCACTCCTGCAAGACCCGAACCTGACATCGATGGGTGATATCTGAGTCCGTGTCATGCAAGGGTAGCGTGCTAGAACACTCAATCAGTCAAAACTCGGTATAATATTTTTTAAATATAATTAAATACGCAGAAATCAGTAATTAATTAGGGCCTCCTTTATTTCATAAATATTTTTCAAATCAACACATTACAATCAGAACACAACTCATTCGAGATTCACTAATCACTTGGGGCCCATTACAAAAACAAAACATTTCCAATGTCAAATTAATTACGTACTGCAATATTCAATTACAAATAATACAAAAATTTGCGGAATGTATAATTCAGTACGAAAATAAAGAAATACAATGCAGACGCAAACTGATCCTGGCCTCTATCTTTCCCTTGCATGCAGTAAGGATACTCCCATTTGCCTAACGGGGTATTCTTCTGAGTCTTAAAAAATATTTACAAATTTTAGGTGAGTTTTGCGAACTCAATGAATGACCATCATCGATGGCTCATCTAATCATGCAACACATAAATCACATCATTACACATTTCACATTTCACATTTAATACAATTTGATCACTCGTATTATGCATATGCAGTGCAAATGAGACCCACTTTTCATTTGTTACTTTATTGTGACCGAGTGCCTAAATTATCCCATATAGGGCTCATTGATAACTATCCCTTATCCACTTGGGAGATACAGCGCCCATTAAATGTTGAGTCTGAGGCTCTGATTCACTTTTGAGCTCAAAGTTTGTTTTCACTTATTGAGCTTTAAGCTTTGATCAGTGGCTACTCTAGTCAGAATGGTCATTATGTTTTATGCATTATGATCACTTATTCACTTTCACATATCATCGAACCTTAGTATGGTATTCAACATTTATGTTGAGAAACACTTAGTGATCATGCATTCATGTCATGAAGCATTTAGTTCATCACATTCACATACAATTAGCCCTTCAATATTACATTCAAGCATCAGAAACCTCGGACCTTCATTGTCCGGAATCACACAACCAATTCACATCTCATTCATAAGCACTCAAGTCATAACATAAGCGAAACAAACAATAGGGTAAGATCATCTAGGTCTGCTCATAGTACGTTCTAGATTAACATTTACTTCCAAATTCTGGGAATGCTTGAATGCGGACATTTAACCTGCACAACCCATTTGTGCAAGATACACACATACATCACAATTTGTACAATCATAAGTGTTTAATAATGCACATGAGTGAAATGAAATATGCAAAATGCATGTTCATGACAATCCCGAGTATTTTGCCATTAATTTCATCACAAAATCAATCTCATATCAAAAATCCTCTAAGTATAGTTTATACTTAGGTTTATGCCTCACCAAAACCATTAAAATCTCCATTCATTTCTCATTGACTCACTTCAGAATTTTTTCCAAATCACACTTTCGATTCTACTATTCACATTCAATCAGAAGGTGAAACTGATGCAATTTGGTCACACTATCTTCTAGTAAAGTATTCCTCTATGTCTTATCTTCCCATTTACACCAAAATCACTCAATTTGGTTTATTAATTTGGAATATATGCCTCAAACATTATCGGGTTATCCATATGCAAAAATAGTGTATTATGCATAACTTCCATTTAGAATTTGAATATCTTAGAGACTGAATCACAATTATACTTCTTAAGACAATTTGTAGGCCTATATCTCTAGTTCACTCCAAATCAACAATCATCTCATTTGGAATCCTACAAGTCTAGATATACTTGAAATACTGAAGTATGTTCAGTAGAATAACACCAGTTCATATTACTGAAGATCACACTCACTATACCTGTCCCACATTTTTCACTCAATCTTTCTCAATTCGATTCAGAGGTCTATGATTTTTGGTGATGATGTAGAGCAATGTATTATGAGTCCAATGATTCAAGAATCAATTCATTTGGGTGTCTAGAGAAGAAGTTAAGGCCAAAAGAATCAAACAGGGTTTTGTCCCCAATTCTATTGAACCTATCTCGGGACAAATGGCATAACCCTCACTACAAAAGTTGGATTAAGGCATTCTTTATATGGTCCAAAAGAGGACTTCAAGATCTACAACTTTCATGAAAATCTTGAAGACAGATTCTATCTTCTGAAGGAAAAAAAGGAGCAGAAGATAGGTATAAAAGAAGCAGAAGACAGAAAATAGCAAAAGACAGACGACACGTCATCACAGATGACACGTAAGCAAAACACAAACGACAAGTTATCACAAAAGAAGCAAAACATAGAAGAAGCGAAAAGACAGAAGATACATCTTCCCTTATAGGGACCATAACTTTCAGCCTAGAAGTCCAAAAATTCCATACTACATATCGTTGGAAAGCTAAAAGAAAGATCTACAAATTTTTAGAGACACCTTTATCTAATTTAGCCTAGAACAAATCCAGAATTGCCCTCGAATTCAAAACACAAATTTTACATTCATCCACCAATGTACTACACCCAGTTCTCAACTTCATGACAAATTTTTAGATTCTTAAAGATGGAATTTAAAATCGATATCTTCATAAGAAATGTAGCCATATGTTTCTATTTTAATCTAAATTAAGAATAATCTCATTTGGATAACTAGAGAAAAATTTGTGGCTAAAAGATTGAAACATACTCTGAGAATATTTTTCAAATCAACCACCCATTTTGTTTCACAATCTTTCCTTAACACAACTCATACCAAGGTCACCTTTTCTACTTCATTTCAAATCAATATCATCCATAAGAAAATATAGTCCATGCTACATGCGATGACAATAAATTCATCTGTTTATTTCAAAATTTTAACTCTAACAAATTTATCCACTACTTACTCATTGAAAACTCCTAAAAGCTCCAACTATCTTCAAGCCCTACTCCATGCAAAACTCACGTTCCACTGGGAACACTAACCAACCTCTGGTTTCCTTATTTTTTTTTTCTTAAGGAAGAAGAAACACTTAGCAGTAAGATAGGGGAAGGAAAAACAAAGAAATCTTTCAAAGGAATTTTGATGGAAAAACTCTGTGTGTTTTAAGAAAATTCAAAGGAGGTGAAACAAGGAAAGAAACTTAAGAAATACCAAGCCCCTTTTTGAACCCTAGGATATCAAGACTTACTTTTAACAAGAAACAAGCTTATGAATCAAAATTAAAACTATTAAAGGTGGCTTTGGTTACCACTATCAAAGAAATAATACAAGATTGAAACAAATCGTAGCGGAAAGAATTTAAAATTTTTCAAAGAATCAACTTTAACAGAATTTAATTAGAAACATAAAACATGAAATTGACAAAGTTATACTAACCTATTTCGATTTCTTGTCACAATTTCCTGCTTTTTTTAATTCGTCAATCCACGAGCCATTCAATCGTTCGACCTCTATTCAAAGAAAACTCAAATCTAATTTGAGAGGAAAAATGTAAGAAGTGCTAGCTCCCAAATTTTTAAAATTTTTCTTTTATATGAAAAACTTATTTTTCATGTTTTTGGATTTTATTAAAATTACAACTACAGTCAAACTTTAGTTATCATTATGAATTAATCCTTATAAGAACAAATATCACATATTGATCCTTAAAGTTTTTAAAACTTCTCAATTAAGTCCAACTTAATTCAAATTTCACTTTCTCCTTTGTAGACCTTTTTATGTATGACCCATTAGGTTCCTAATATGTTGACCATGATTATAAATTATAATTCTAATTCATAATTAAAATACGATAAATTAAAACTCCTTTTAATTTATCTTTAATTCTAATTAAACAATCCATTATCATAAATCATGATTGACGTTTAGTAACATATCATGACTACCTAAATATTAGGAATGTCAAAGTGGTTTGACTTAACCTATGTATGCATGGCTATAATGTATAAATTAATCCTTTCATTATCTAATGTTCCAATTGGAATTAAGGTATGAAATTTGTATCTACTTTATATAACCCAATCATGTTCGTTCTTGCTAACTAGTAAATGATTTATAATTGATATTTGAAAATAACTTTTCCAAATTTCAATTTACTCTAGTTAGAGATTCCCTAAATCATTATTAATCAAGAATAGTAGAACATTCTCCATAATTACTTTAGGACAACGAATTCTTTATTGATTTAATCAACTATCTTGACATAGTTCATACTATATCCAATAACTACTGAATTGAACTACTCCAATAATAGAACATAAATAGCATCAAAACATAGTAATTCCTAAATGAGATAACTTTAGTAACCTCAAGTCTAAGAATCAATTATACAACCATTATAATGAGATAATCCATAAACACACAAGCAATGTTCCATTCGAGATTCTCATAATTGGGTTAGTTCAGTGACCTTATTCTCTAATAAACACCCACATGTATATTTAAGTGTCTCCACACTTTAATCTATGAGATCGATTACTTTCTTCATAAGAAAGAAACCAATATATGCTAGTCTAACCATTTCATTAATATCCCATCTTGATAAAACTATGATTAGGAACATTTTAGGAATAATACAAAATGTAATTCAAATCTCATAATTATATTCACATTATAATTTTAATTACATAACAATTATTCTAGGGTTTTATTTTTATGATTAATAATTAAATAATTAAATAAATACACAAAGATAAAGAATGTTTTTTATTGAGTAAAAAACAAATTTTATACAACTAAATATACAACCAAAAAATTGGTTGCAAAGGCATAAACCAACAGACTACCGGCTCAATATCCATTCCATCCAGTAAACAACGGTAAGTAAAAACCCTAGAAACTATTCAAAAAGAGATAATTTTTAATTTCACTTTTACTATTCTGGCCTTTAAAACTTTGAAGCACCCCACTCCCGCCAGACCCAGACCCGATATTGATGGTGATATCCGAGCTCGCGCCCCGCGAGGGTGGCGTACTAGAGCACTCAAATTCGTTCAGAAATTTAATAAAACAATTTTGTCTTTTTTGGAAACAAACGAGTGCGCAGAAATCATTAAACAATTTGGGCCCATGATACAAAAACATTTTTCCATCAAAATACTATTTCAGTAAACAAATAGCAATACAGAATTAATCAATTGGGCCCTCTGAATAACAGTACAAATATGCGAAAATACAAATTTACACATATATCAGAATAACACAAATGCAGACGCGAACTAATCCCGACCTGAACTCTGACTTGCAAGCGGTAGACATACTCCCGTGCCCAACAGGGTACTCTTCAATCCCTGAAAAATATTTGCAATGTTGGGTGAGTTTGCGAACTCAGTGAGAAACCATCATCGATGGTTCACTCAACTCATGCATATTCACACGATTCACAGTATCACATATATCACTTGCAGAAATATCACACTATCCACATTTAATCATTTACGTATGTAATGCACATGTGATACTGTCCATTTTCATTACGGTGTTATGACCGAGCGTCTATCAGGGATCAGTAATCAGACGCGTCTAGGGAGTAGGAGAGCCCTCTGGGTATGCACTAACTCCTCTCAAGCTCAAGGCTCGGTCAAGATGTCGATAAGCGATGCGATGAATCGCGTCTTGAGTAGGAGAGCCCTCTGGGTATGCACTACTTTCCACGCGTCAGTAGGGATAGGAGAGCCCTCTAGATATGCACTAATCCTTTTTTTAGCTCGAGGCTCTTTTTTAGTGATAGAGCTTGTAGCTCTCAGTAGCAGCTCCAGTCACAACTGCCTTTATCTGATCATGCCTTTATGCATGAATGCACATGTATCAATTCACATTCATAATCATTTTACATTGCAAAGACCAATTCCCATTCCTTCGGACCTTCGGTCTAGTAAGTCAGTCATTAGCAAATTTCATATTCACAATTCATTTCATAGCAGCATTCACATATAGTATACACAATTTGCACTTCAATATCACATTCAATTACTTCGGACACCCGTGGTATGAAATCAATCAAAGCAAACACATATATCCCTCCATTATCGCCACATGGCATAATTGCAAAATATTAAACACATATAGGTTGAGAAACCAACTAGGTTACTCACCTGAACTTCCTAGCCGTTGCCTGGAAGCTCCATCACTGTACGTGGAATAACGATCCATTAAATGCACAGTCAAAATAATTTGATGATGCACATGCCTTGAATAAAGGATGTACTATGCCTATTCATGACCCTCCCGACACTATTTCCCAATTTTCACTTTCTTTTGCTAGATCTAACTTTTCACTCAATTGGTCGATAAAATTCATTTCAATTCAATAACATATTACGAAACTCTCAAATTCCAATTCTAATATCCAGTCAATTTATCACGTCATATCCACTCGGATATTCTCAAGAAAGATCTCAATTTCAGTGTCGCTATTCTCTATATCAAAATTCACACTTTATACTCTGTTCCCGAAACTCTCAATAGCATTTCCTTAAATTCAGAATCACACAATTATATCTCAATTATCCATAAACAACCCCTAGGTTGCAATAGAACCTATTCTCAAATTTCATTCAATACTTTCTTCTTTTTCCTCAATTGTAGACCTCTTTCCCTAGTTCATAATGAATCAAGAATCACCTCAATTTGAGGTCTATACCATAAGTTATGCCTTAAAAACTAAACCCAATCAATTCAGAAAAACCATCCTCGCCGCGACGTAAGGACACTCGCCGCGGCGTCCAGCTAGGCTTGTCGCGACGTATCGATTTTCGCTTGTCGCAGCGTCTACGCACGTCACGGCGTACGCTCGTTGCGACGTCCTATAATTCCTTCATCGCGACTTGCGGCCCTGGTTCGTCTTCTCCTATCGATTTTTCCGCCATTTCTCACTCTAAAAACTTCTATAACTCACCCATAACCACCCCAATCACCATATCAATGCCATAAATGCATCAAGCAACATTAAAGAACAACATTAAAACCATATACTCACCGATCGAGCCTCGATTCCGCAAATCTCTGAAATTCCTCTAACTTTTTCCCTTTCCTTTAGCATCCACGATTTGCTCCCAAAAATCACACAAAACATCATTTTCCTTAAGCATCAAGCAAGGCTTTGCACAAGGAGCAACAAGCAAACAAAATATCAAAGGAAGAAGAAAGATCGATCAATGGAGGAGGAACGTGTGTGCCCTAGGGAGAGAAGGATTTCTTTTCTCCAACATTTTAAAATCTAAGCTATTTAAAGGATAAACAAATAAACCTCCGGTCTTTTCCTCACAATACAAGTAGATCTCTTTCTCTTTTCACAATCATTTTCAGTCCAATTTGTCTCCAAATTTCAATGGTTCGACATGTTAATTTCTAGAATCATATGACTAATTTTCCATAGCCATTTGACCGTCATTTCGGTCCTATACAATCATTCAGTTCGCCACTCGAAAAATTTTCCGATCCGGACTCTTTCTCTCGATTTCCAGAAAAATTCCTAAGAGTCACTATCAATTGACGGTCACTCTAAAACATTTCCAATTCAACTATACAAGCCCAATTATTTCCAATTTCACAATTCATATCAGTATCACAATTAAAAGCCGAGAAAATGTCATGAATGCATGTACCTACATATGTATGTGCTAAAAGACTCAATCCTCTACAATTAGAGGCCAAATGAATGATTACATTTCAAATATGCAATGCAACAACCTCGCCTATCCCAATTTACCAATTTATCCTTCCCATCGGGGACGGGATGTTACAATTCTCCCCTCCTAACAAAAATTTCATCCTCGAAATTTCATATACGATTAATCAGAAAGGCAGGGGAAAATTATTTCGATCACTTATATACTGTTTCATGCTTATTACACTACACGACCAAATTCTGCCAATTAACTGAAATTAATACAATCGATCACTCTTTTTATCTTTCTCAAATTTTTCACTATCATAACTGTTTCCTCATGATTACTTGCAATTCTTCACTTTCGGTATTAATAACACGTATATCAAGTCATAACAATATTTTCTAATTCTGTTCATGCAACACTCTGTAAATCCGAATCAACTTCCAAGTTCTCAACTGGCTTTCCAAGCTATAGTTCTATTCACAACACGGTCATATTGAGGCCACTTATAACGAATTTAGTTTCTTCAAATTTTACCTTTATCTCCATCTAGTGTATCTTGGCCGAGATTATACACTTCGAAACATTTCATTTATCGCTTATTATATTACACCTTTTAGGTGTTAACACACTAATCTCATGAGATTCTAATAACCTCGATAATAATTAATTTGGCTCTGGATCATTTAACCCTATTACATATTCATTTTACTAATCAATATTACCTCGAGTCAATTATGCCCTTCGACTATCGAATGATATCACCGAGAAAACAATTGATATACCCACAATAAATCTGGATTATACATCAATCTCATATCCCTATGAACTCCGAAAATATCAGTTTCACAATTGTCTCTGGCAGTCAAGTCTGGTAGATAATCACACATTCTCATTTGATTTCATATTATAACCCTTCAATTACTCTATTAAAGCACTCTTATTATAACATAACGTTTCGATTGTTCCTTACGTTTTCACGAACAGTTCATTTGGCGGGTATTACCCATACTTCATAGTCCAATCACAAGTATCATCTTCTCAAAAGTTGAATCTATTTTCAATTCCTCGATAAGGTCTGTAAATTTTAAATCCACGATTGGGGTTTGCCATTCCTGTTTATACACACCTGATTTAGAATTCCATTTACTGATAGTACTTTCTTTTTACCTCTTGTTCACTCGACAGATTGCACTCAGAATTACACTAGGTTTAATAACCTTATCACCCATATTGTGATCATTCTGTCATTAACTTTTCTGTGCAATCCATTAAATTGCATCACTAACTTAATTCTGAAACACTCAAGCACATAATCCTTTTCAATTCTTTCAATTTCCTGAAATACCTCAATCACTGTCAATTATCGATTTGCATATCCATAGATATATCCACAAATATTTCGGTACGAATAAAATCCCCAAACTTCCAAAGCAATACCTGGAATAGCAAATTTCAAGTCACCAATCACACTGCAGCTATGAAATTATACTTGTCCCTATGCATATCAAACCTCTTTACACTATTTCAATAGGTTACATCAAAACCTTTACTGGGACATGTCGCTAAATATTGCAAGATTTCCAATTT
The DNA here is from genome assembly GCA_029891385.1 of Erythroxylum novogranatense. Lineage (NCBI taxonomy): Eukaryota > Viridiplantae > Streptophyta > Magnoliopsida > Malpighiales > Erythroxylaceae > Erythroxylum > Erythroxylum novogranatense. The sequence continues at coordinate 28,339,407 of CM057227.1, read as the reverse complement.
AAAGTACTACCATCAAAACTCGAATTATAGATATCTCACATGTCTCTTGTTACAATCATCAGTCATATAAATCACACGTTCTTCCTCAATCAATTCTATCAATTAGCTAAGACTAGAAAAACTTTAGCAACTTCTGGACGTATCCAGCATACAGCTAGTTCTAAATAACTCTAAATCTCATATAGATATATATATATATCCTTTACAATTTCACATTTTATCATTACCTCAATCGTCATTAAGTCTCCCAAAGCCATGTTCGAATACTAGTTCATCCACAATTGTGTGATCAAACTTAGATTCACTTTGTTGAAGCTTTCATGATATGAAATTTCTTCACTTATGCCACTATTTTTCTTCACTCTCCAAATGCATTTAATGTATCATTAATGATCATAATCACTTTCCAATCTAAATGCAATTGAAACACTTTACTCTTCGGTAGCAAATAAATTTCTTATACCCTTGATTGACTTTCCTAACTCTTAAAAAAAATTGAATTTCTCCAATGAGGAAAAATTTTCTTATACTTTCTCAGTTTGATCATAACATATGCTAACACATGTTCCTTTACACAAATTTCTCCACATACTTCAATTCATTGCTATCTTTACAACCTGGTTAGTAACATATTCATCAAATTAACTTTACACTTTCTGAACATTTTACACAAAATATTCGTAAATCAATATTCTCCTCATAATCACGAATAATGTCTCTTTACTATTCAATAATCCTATTGCACAGTCAGATTCTTTACACTAACATAGTACATACCTTCTCAGTAGCAGATTCTATCATTTACGCTTGAGTCCTCGCTAGGATAAGGACTTCCAATAATAACCTTTCGTTCATCTCAAACTTATCTCCAATTTGTCCTTTCATTGATATTTCGTTCAATTGAATCATCTGATCGACTTAATCCAAGTCGAGGAAACTCCTTTTTAAAAGAAAATTTCTCACTACTTTCATCAATACCGATCTTGAAATTTCTATTCATCAACAGTTATCACATTTCTTGTCAGCCATTCTCAACGCCTTAAGAAATCAATTTCCCATAAAGATCAATTATGCCTCAATTCATATAAATCAGGACATCCCTTTTCAATAAAATTCAGTGAAGTAAATACCATCAAAATCATTTCATCTTATCGAGGGATAGATATAAGACAACTCACCAATCAGTCACTTATACTAATGATACCTTGATCTCATTTGCTTTTTGATAACACTCTCCCTTTTTGCACCTGTCCTCGCTCTTGAGGATTATTCCATGATCATGTCCTTAATATATAACAATTTCAATTCATTTCCAATTGATCACTATAAACACTTTCATTTCTTATTCTAACTCATACTGAGCTTTAAACTACAAACTATGACTAGCAATAATCCACTAACTCACCGATGACTTCAAATATCATTTCCACACTTATGATACATATAACCTTAATACTTTCACTGGTCATAGTGTATTCCCATTATCAGGTGTGCTTTCTCAGGCAACTCAATTGAACCCTGACAACTTTTTCATCTACCAATTTCATTGTCTTACATTTCAATCTTTTCCTCATTGCATCATACCCACGTATTTTCCCACTCAAACCATTATCATAGATATACAATCATTCTTGACTTCCCACTAATATCTTCTGACTCCAAGGCATAAATCCGTATTCATAAACTCTCATCCTAATAATCAAACCCAATCGTAGCCTCCCTAAACCATAAAACATTTTATTCTTACCCACTTTGCTTATACACTTTCAATCTTGCCATTTCTAACATATCTTTATATTTCCTCTATCAATCCACAGCTATATGTATTCATATCTATCCCACGATCAAGGATATACTCCAATATAACTCTGATGTTGCAGTTAATGTTATATATCCATCAATAACAATACATTAAATCTCTATTTGTCAAATTGAATCATACACTTTTTCTTAAGTCTCGATATCCACAACTTCCACTTATCACATTCAAATATATATTCATTTTCCTCACTATTTCTAATCACTCAAACAATTGGTGCAGGCTTACACATGTGACTCATATGCTAGACTGGAGATCGGTTGTCACTGTCTGCCGTGACATAACTTAAATGCATGTAACTTGACACAAATTTAAGAATGCCCATGTACAATCATACTTCTGGGCTCTGATACTAAAAATGTAGCACCCCACTCCTGCCAGACCCAGACGATATCGATGGTGATATCCGAGCCCGCGCCCCGCGAGAGTAGCGTACTAGAGCACTCAAATTCGTTCAAAAATTTAGTAAAATAATTTTATACTTTTTGGAAACAAACGAGTGCGCAGAAATCATTAAACAATTTGGGCCCATGATATAAAAACATTTTTCCATCAAAATACTATTTCAGTAAACAAATAGCAATACATAATTAATCAATTGGGCCCTCTGAATAATAGTACAAATATGCGGAAATACAAATTTACACATATATCAGAATAACACAAATGCAGACACGAATTGATCTCGACCTAAACTCTGACTTGCAAGCGGTAGACATACTCATGTGCCCAACGGGGTACTCTTCAATCCCTGAAAAATATTTGCAATGTTGGGTGAGTTTGCGAACTCAGTGAGAAACCATCATCGATGGTTCACTCAACTCATGCATATTCACACGATTCACAGTATCACATATATCACTTGCAGAAATATCACACTATCCACATTTAATCATTTACATATGTAATGCACATGTGACACTGTCCATTTTCATTACGGTGTTGTGACCGAGCATCTATCAGGGATCAGTAATCAGACGCATCTAGGGAGTAGGAGAGCCCTCTGGGTATGCACTAACTCCCCTCAAGCTCAAGGCTCGGTTCGATGTCGATGCTTGATGAATCGCGTCTTCGGAAGTAGGAGAGCCGTCTGAGTATGCACAACTTTCCACGCGTCAGTAAGGATAGGAGAGCCCTCTGGGTATGCACTAATCCCTTTTTGAGCTCGAGGCTATTTTTCAGTGATAGAGCTTGTAGCTCTCAGTAGCAACTCCAGTCACAATTGTCTTTATCTGATCATGCCTTTATGCATGAATGCACATGTATCAATTCACATTCACAATCATTTTACATTGCAAAGATCAATTCTCATTCCTTCGGACCTTCGGTCCGGTAAGTCAGTCATTCGCAAATTTCATATTCACAATTCATTTCATAGCAGCATTCATATATAGTATACACAATTTGCACTTCAATATCACATTCAATTACTTCGGACACCCGTGGTCCGAAATCAATCAAAGCAAACACATATATCCCTCCATTATCACCACATGGCATAATTGCAAAATATTAAACACATATAGGTTGAGAAACCAACTAGGTTACTCACCTGAACTTCCTAGCCGTTGCCTGGAAGCTCCAGCACTGTCCGTGGAATAACGATCCAACGGTGCCTCTAAAACAATCAAATAGTCATTCATTAAATGCACAGTCAAAATAATTTGATGATGCACATGCCTTGAATAAAGGATGTACTATGCCTATTCATGACCCTCCCGGCACTATTTCCCAATTTTTACTTTCTTTTGCTAGATCTAACTTTTCACTCAATTGGTCGATAAAATTCTTTTCAATTCAATAACATATTACGAAACTCCCAAATTCCAATTCTAATATCCAGTCAATTTATCACGTCATATCCACTCGGATATTCTCAAGAAAGATCTCAATTTCAGTGTCACTATTCTCTATATCAAAATTCACACTTTATACTCAGTTCCCGAAACTCTCAATAGCATTTCCTTAAATTTAGAATCACACAATTATATCTCAATTATCCATAAACAACCCCTAGGTTGCAATAGAACCTATTCTCAAATTTCATTCAATACTTTCTTCTTTTTCCTCAATTGTAGACCTCTTTCCCTAGTTCATAATGAATCAAGAATCACCTCAATTTGAGGTCTACACCATAAGTTATGCCTTAAAAACTAAACCCAATCAATTCAGAAAAACCATCCTCGCCGCGACGTAAGGACACTCGCCGCGGCGTCCAGCTAGGCTCGTCGCGAAGTATCAATTTTTGCTCGTCGCGGCGTCTACGCACGTCGCGGCGTACGCTCGTCGTGACGTCCTATAATTCCTTCGTCACGACGTGTGGCCCTGGTTTGTCTTCTCCGAACGATTTTTCCGCCATTTCTCACTCTAAAAACTTCCATAACTCACCCATAACCACCCCAATCACCATAACAATGCCATAAATGCATCAAGCAACATTAAAGAACAACATTAAAACCATATACTCACCGATTGAGCCTCGATTCCGCAAATCTCTGAAATTCCTCTAACTTTTTCCCTTTCCTCTAGTATCCACGGTTTGCTCCCAAAAATCACACAAAACATCATTTTCCTTAAGCATCAAGCAAGGCTTTGCACGAGGAGGAACAAGCAAACAAAATCTCAAAGGAAGAAGAAAGATCGATCAATGGAGGAGGAACGTGCGTGCCCTAGGGAGAGAAGGATTTCTTTTCTCCAACATTTTAAAATCTAAGCTATTTAAAGGATAAACAAATAAACCTCCGGTCTTTTCCTCACAATACAAGTAGATCTCTTTCTCTTTTCACAATCATTTTCAGTCCAATTTGTCTCCAAATTTCAATGGTTCGACATGTTAATTTCTAGAATCATATGACTAATTTTCCATAGCCATTTGACCGTCATTTCGATCCTATACAATCATTCAGTTCGCCACTCGAAAAATTTCAGGTCCGGACTCTTTCTCTCGATTTCCAGAAAAATTCCTAAGGGTCACTATCAATTGACAGTCACTCTAAAACATTTCCAATTCAACTATACAAGCCCAATTATTTCCAATTTCACAATTCATATCAGTATCATAATTAAAAGCCGGGAAAATGTCATGAATGCATGTACCTACATGTGCATGTTCTAAAAGACTCAATCCTTTACAATTAGAGGCCAAATGAATGATTACATTTCAAATATGCAATGCAACAACCTCGTCTGTCCCAATTTACCCTTCCCATCGGGGACGGGATGTTACAAACTTGGGCAACAATTTCATGAAATAATAAGATCAACACAATCATGTTGAAGGAAAGGTATGAAGAAATAAGGCAATTCTGAGTCAAGATGCAATGAAGAAAAAAAGAACTTTAAGGAAATAAATGAAGAATGACCTTATGAAGACTAATGAGTACATAGTTCTCAATATGAGGCAAGGCAAAGAAGTGACTCACAGTAAAATATGAGGCAAGGCAAAGAAGTGACTCACAGTAATAAATGTACCTCATTTTTAAACTAGACTCCTTCTAGGTATCAAAATCTCCAAATGAACTGTCAATCTCCGTACTTAAACGGTTGTATGGAAGCACAAAAGCAAAATCACTTAAACGTACTAGCAAGAAGCTCAAAATAAATCAGAGTCATATTATCATAAATGGGTGTCGTTAATGGCAATAAGTATGAACATAGCTCATGACAGCATCTAAAGCAAGTCCTCAATTTTCTTAACAATATGATAATTGTGTCTTGTTCATCTTCAAATAAAGTAGTGACTTTGAATGACTATAACACGCACTAGACTACCCTTGTTTGTTTTAAATAATGAGGACGTTATAAAGAAAAATACACTACGAACTACTTACCCATCTACCCAAAAAGAAACTACATCATCACCTGGAAAACGAAGTTCGTAACCCTACTAATTGAACCTAAAACTGAGGCTTCAGCCACAAGATGTATGCAATACAAGTAAATCCAACAATGACCAAAACTCATATTTCAGCTAAGAAACTAAAATCTTTCAATAATAACATAAATATTATAAAAAAATTTCTAATAAAAAATGCTTAAAACTGCTATCAAAATTTGACCCAAAATGGTCAAAAACCAATAATATTCTGATCAAATAATTGAACCCCATTTTCAGCTACTACACTCATGAACTATCTCACAAAAATAAAGCAATGAATCTCCATCCAACCAAAAGAAAAGACCCAAATTATATTTTGAAAAGGTTCTCACAACTAAAAATAACCAACCTTTCCCCATTACAGGAGACTATTACTTGTTGCAATTACCACGATTTTCAAATGCCCTAAAAGCGTATATCAACTAAAACCCAAAAACAATTTCAAAATTATCATCAAAAACACAAATCCCAACAAAGTCACAGAAAAACCCTTATTGAAAGACAAAGAAAGATCTAGTCTTTCAGCGTACCCATAACACAAACTTTGGGCATTGACCTGAGAGATTGAAGCCAAATAAGCCCTGATCATAAAAAGATGAGGAGGTATTTTTCAAAGAATTCCTAGATAGATTATTTTGATTTAGAGAAATAGAACGAATGTTTAAATAGATTGGAAAGCACGACACCATTGTTATCTATCAAAGAATTCCTGGATAGATTATTTTGATTTAAAGGGGATAAGTTTGAATATGTGATCTCTTAGAGAGTAGGAAAGCACGACACCATTGTTATTTTAGTTCATTTTTTATTTTGTGCTTTGTTCACATAGGTATCAATTTAGTATTATCCTTATTATAACTTTATAATTAATGGAAGTAAAGTGCTTGAAATTGACTAATAAATTTCTATTTTGATTTTTTCAATTCTTTTGCCTCTTATGTCTTTTTGAAAAAACAATCACTTTATTCAATGTTTTAAAAATCGAACTAGAAGTTAAAATTGGTAAAACAAAAGGTTTAAGGTTTAACAGATAGTAAATTGTCATCAAATTGGTTAAAAATTAAATAAACTTAAATTTTAAAATATGATTGAAAGAGATTGTCCTTAACTATCAAATAATTTGAAGTTTAATTAAAAAGATTATTGAATAAAAATTAATTATTAATTTTAGTTTATAGGAACTTATTAATTTACAAAAATTAATCTACTAATTAACAACTTAATCTTATCCAACCTAATTAAAATTTTAAGATTTAAAAATGATGTTTCGATTGTGCTCGAGTTTAGATAGGGTTTAAGCTTAAGTACGTCTGAGTTCGAGGCTACTTATTATAAACCTTAATTATTGTTTAAATTCACAACAGATTTAATTGTTACTTATATAAAATTTTATAGCAACAACATTTTAATTTTGTTGCCTTATAAAATATATGGCAACAAATCACCATTAGCATTGCCTATTATTATTACTAAAGGCCGAGCTTTAAAAATCATTGCATTATATTAGTTTTAAGCAACACGTTTTAAACTGTTACAAATTTAATGTTGCCTAAAGCATTTTTTGCTGTTGTGTATCTTGCAAATTTAATCGGGTTACTACTACCTTAAACTTGATGATCTAGTAATTAAGGTGGAGCATATAAACTCTAAAGGGTAAATATTAGTATATGTCTTATAGTCAATTGGTTAGTTTTAGATTTTGTGATATAATTAATTAAAAGTACTATTTATCTTCATATATTTTATTAATTATATTTGATATTTTAATACTAAAGGTAAATTTCTTAAAATAATTATTGCATATTTAGAATTAGGATGAGATCATAATTATGATATTCAATTTACAATTGTGTGTTATTCCTAAATTATTTTATTGTAATATCATCAAAATAGGATATTAGAACAGTAAAACTAGTACATGATATTTTTTCTTATGAAAAATAATTGATCGTATAAATTAAATTACAAAGTACGAAGATATTTAAGAAAACATGTGAGTGCTTGTGAGATAATAAATTCTTTGAACTAGCTCAATGATGAGGATCCCAAATAGAACATTACTTAAGTCTTTGTGAATTTTTTGTTATGATGGTTATATAATTGATCCTTATACCTAAGATTACCAAAGCATTTCATGTAGAAATTACTATTGTTTGATGATTAGGACTTATTATATTTAAGACAACTTAGTTGATAGTATTTTGACATAATATGAATCATATGGAGATAATTGAGTAAGTTAACAAAGGACTCGTTACTCTAAAGTAATTAGGGAGAATGTTTCACCATTGTTAATTAGTAGTGATATAACGAATTATCTTACTAGAGTAAATTAAAATTTAAAAGATGTTTACAAATATCAATTATAAATTAATTAACATGATTGAATTTAAAAAAGAAAATATTAAATCCTCACTTTATATCCAATTAGAACGCTGGGTGTAGCGCCCTCTTATCGTAGGGTACACACCGCGACATTTGGAGATCATTCCGGTACATATCCTACGTTAAGGATGAGCTACGTTCAAACACTACATTCACTTCAAACACTACATCCGCTCCATTTCTACTAACTTATTCATCATAAATTTCATACTACTCTAAAATGTGCAAGTTTAGTTATAAATCATCAAAAACTAAGAATTCATAGTCAACCTATTCATGCTCTATTGCTTTTCTTCATTTTCAACTTTCATGCTCAATCACTATTCTTCCTCTCAACTTCCATTTAAACTCAATATCATCCATAAGCAAATTATGGTCCATGATTGATCATGAACATTATTAACAGAACATACACACATATACCCACTCATCATCAACTTACTACATTCACTACCTAAATCTTGCATATCATTTCAAATTCAAGAACTCTCATTTTTCTTTACTCATAACTAATCACTAACAACTTCTCATTTAATAGTTCTAGCTTCCAAGAAAAGTTCAGGTCCAACAGTACTCCATATCACGTCGGTGTTGATCTATATAACTCTTTTGTCTATCCTGAGCTGCTTTAATCCGGCTTCAAATCAACTTCACCTTATCTACTGTATCCTGTATTAACTCTGGACCTTCAATCATTCTCAAGCCTTCTTCATCCCAATATAATGACGACCAACATTTTCTACCATACAGTGCCTCATACGGTGCCATTCTAATACTACTGTGGTAATGGTTGTTGTAGGCAAACTCTATCAATGCCATATATTGATCCCAAGCTCCTTTAAACTCCAATACACAAGTCCTGAACATATCCTTAACCGTCTTGATTGTTCTCTCACTCTATCCATCTGTCTGAGGATGAAATGTTGTACTAAAGTTCAACTTAGTACTCATAGCAGACTGTAAACTCTTCCAAAATCTCAAAGTAAATCTAGGATCCCTATCCGATACTATAGATACTGGAACCCTATGCAATCTCACCACCTCATTTACATACTTCTGGGCCAACTGATCAAGTGAGTTATTCTCTCTCACTGGTAAAAAGTGGGCTAATTTAGTCAACCGATCCACTATGACCCATATAGCATCGTGTTGCCTTGGAGTCTTAGGCAATCCCATAACAAAATCAATAGTGATCCGTTCCCATTTCCACTTCAGAATAGGCAACGAATGTAACTTCCCTACTGGAGCTTGGTGTTTAACCTTAACTTGTTGGCAAGTCATACATCTAGATATATACTATGCCACTTGCTTCTTCATTCCTGGCTACCAAAAATGTTGCTTCAGTGTGTTATACATCTTGGTAGTACCAGGATGCATAGCATAGGCGACCATATGAGCTTCCTTAAGAATCTCCTTCCTCAGACCATCTACATTAGGCACACACAACCTATGTCTCAACCACAAAGTCTCATCCCTCAACTCAAAATCGAAATCTGGATTTGCCTTCACTTTCTCTTTAAGCTTTACCATATCAGAATCTTTGTTTTGTACTCTTTTGATTCTATCATGTAGCATTGGCCTTAACTTCAAAGTAGCAATTAGTGCCTCATCTTGCTCCAGATTCAGCTCTATATTTAAAGTTCTCAAATGAATCAAATTAGGTAACCTCGATAACTGAATCTGAGCTATACTGATATTAGACTTCCTGCTCAAAGCATCTGTCACCACATTAGCTTTCTCTAGGTGGTACTCAATAATGCAATCATAATCTTTCAATAATTCAATCCATCTCCTTTGCCTTAAGTTCAACTCTTTCTGACTCAGTAAATACATCAGACCCTTATGATCAGTGAATATCTGGAAAGTCTCTCCATACAAATAATGTCTCCAAATCTTTAAATCAAAAACTACTGCAGCTAGCTCTAAATCATGTACTGGATAATTGATCTCGTGAGACCTTAATTGTCTAAATGCAAAGGCAATCACCTTACCATACTGCATCAGTACATATCCCAATCCTTGATACGACGCATCACTGTACACCACATATCCTTTGGTTCCCGATGGAATAGTCAATACCAATGCAATAGTCAACTAATGTTTTAGCTCCTCGAAGCTCTTCTGACACTCCTCATTCATTTAAACACTACATTTTTCCTCAGAAGTTTTTTCAGAGGGGCCGATATCAGAGAAAACCCATCGACAAATCTCTAGTAATATCAGGCTAATCCTAGAAAGCTTCAAATCTCTGACACATTTTTCGGAGCTTCCCAATTCATCATTGCCTCTACCTTCTTCGGATCTACTTGTATGCCATCTCCAGTCACTATATGCCCCAGAAATACAACTTGATCCAGCTAAAATTTACACTTACTGAATTTGGCATACATTTGCTTTTCTTTCATAATCTGTAAAATAACTCTCAGATGTTCAGCATGTTCCTTTCTGCTCTTCGAATACACTAAGATATCATCAATAAACACAATCACAAAACGATCCAGGTAAGGCTGAAACACTTTATTCATCAAGGCCATAAAAGATGTCGAGGCATTAGTCAACCCAAACGGCATCACTAGGAACTTATAGTGCCCATACCTGCTCCTGAATGCACTCTTAAGTATGTCGACCTCGCTCTTCTTGTTGATAATACCACGATCTCGGATCCACTTAGTAAATACCGAGGCTCAGAATGGCGATTAAGCAAATCATCAATTCTAGGCAACGGATACTCGTTCTTCACTGTCACCCAGTTTAGTTGCCTATAATCGATGCACAACCTCAAAGTCTCATCCTTCTTCTTCACAAACAGCACTGGAGCTCCCCAAGGTGAAACACTGGGCCTTATGAAGCCCTTTTCCAATAACTTCTACAACTGCGCCTTCAAATCCTTCAGTTCCATAGGTGTCATCCTATATGGAGGAATGGATATAGGAGCAGCACCTAGAACCAGATCAATTGTGAACTCTATTTCCCGATCTGATGGTAAACCAGGTAACTCTTCGAGAAACACATCTAGGAATTTCCTAACCATTGGAATGTCCTGTATGCTCTGCTCAACCGTAGTGTCAATGTTGTGGGCCAAATAAGCCTCACATCCTCCCTGCATCAACCTCAAAGCACTCGTGAATGATATCATCTTAGTTGGCACTGCCTGACTGGCTCCTCTGAAAACTGCCCTCGGCTGACCAAGAGATTCCAATATTCCCTCCTTGGTGTAGCAGTTCATGATGGCCTTATGGGTAGTGAGCCAATCCATGCCTAGGATCTCATCTATCTCCCTCAACTGTAATATAATAAGGTTTACCTCCAGCTCTACTTGATCAATCTTAATCAGGCACCCTTTGTAGACCTCTCCTAAAACAGTAGTACTACCTAGAGGTGTACTCACCTCTAATCCATACTACAGTAACTCCCTATCACAATGCAATCTACATGTTAAATGTGGTGCGATAAAGGAGTGTGTGGATCCAGGATCTAGTAGTGCAAATGCCTCAAATTCATAAACAGAAAGCACACCTGTTACTACATCAGGTGAGTCTTGGGCCTCCTGCCTGTTCATAGCATAGACCCTGGCTTGGGACTACTGTCGATTGCCCTGTCCCTCAGTCCTCAAGGAAGAACTCCCAACTCTCCCTCTGCCACTACCTCGGCCTCTCTGTCTAGATCTACCACCTTTGTTCTGTTGGACTGTCGTATTACTCCCAAATTGCCCACTGACAGCATACTGAGTTTTCAACATATCTGGGCAATCTCTGATTTGGTGGTCTATGGAGCTGCATTTAAAACAAGCTCCAGTCGATCTCCAACACTCACCACTATGCCTCCTCTCACAATATTCACAAACTGGAAACTAATTCTGAGCTGAGCCTCTTCCACTGCCAGTATGTGACAACCTACCCCTCTGCCTAGATCCTGACTGCCTGGATCTACCTGATGATCTGATTGCTCTATTCTGGTGCTTACTGAAGCTCCTGTCAAAACTGCCCTGACTCTCACTAGGCCTCTTTCCTCTGGACCCTTGCCCAGCCTCTACTTGTTTCTCCTTCATCAGTTGTTCAATTCTAATTGAGGCAGCTCTCAACTCAGTGAAAGTGCCCATATCTGACCTTGCCAACCTTGTTTTGATCTCCATATTAAGCCCATTCTTAAACCTCCTACACTTGTCTTCCTCCGTAGGGATTAGAGCAATAGCATAACTCATCAATTCATTGAACTGAACCTCATAATCAACCACTGACATCTTGCCCTGCTTCAATTCTAAGAACTCTTGCATCTTCATGTCTAAATAGATCTTGGGCATATAGTTGTCTTTAAAGACCCTCAAAAAGTCTTCCCACTTCAATTGGCAAGGCCTGGTAGTACTGCCTGGAATAGTCTTCGACCACTGGTAAGCTGGGCCCTGCAGTAATGATACTGCATAATCAAACCTCTCATCAGGCTCGCAGTCCATCTGATTGAAGACTCTCTCTGTCCTCTCTAACCATCCTTCGGCCTCAGCAGGGTCTGTGATACCATAGAAGTCCATAGCTCCTTGATTCCGCAGTCTATCATACCTCCTCTCCCTTCTCTCAGGAACTCTAGAAGACAAGCCCTCAGATCGAGGTATCGAGGACTCTCTATTGGCTCCTACAGATCCTTGGTCAGCTGATTGATCAATCTGATCACTTAGAGCGGATGACCTATAAAAAATAATAACTTCAATCATTATCCACATTTTTTAAGATATTTCATGCTTAATATTCCTATACGTCCCAACAGATGTCAAATCATGCTCTGATACCACCTATATATAGCGCCCCCTTACAGCAGGGTACACACCAGGACGCCCGGAGATCATTCTGGTATATATCCTACGTTAAGAGTGAGCTACGTTCAAACACTACATTCACTTCATATGACATCATATCACTATTCACTTATAAGGAATCATAAAAAAATCACAATATTTTTTTTTGTTTAAACCACTCTTTCCTTATTTCCTTTCATAAAATCGATGATTACATTGTGTCTTTCACGTTTTCCTTATGAACATCATCAAAAACCTAATACAAAAGTCCTACATGAAAGAGGAAGTGTATCGAATCTATCTAAGTCATCCAAGAGTCCCAACTGACCGACCTTTGAGCCATGACCTCACTCGCCAAAACACAATCTACACGCAGTGGAGTCCCTCAATGAAATGAATCGCCCCTCTGTCCTGAAAAGACAACGTTGCAATTTTGATGAGTTTTACGAACTCAGTGAGTGAACCATCATTGATGAGTTCACCGGATCAAACACACATATCACATATTTCACAAATATTCATTCAATGAATTCAATCTTATAATGTTATATGCATGAGACCCATATTCGTTATTATTGTTGTGATCGAGTCCCCATCACATACTTATACATAATTACTGGCCCAAAGGGCTCAGTCGGAATAGAATCCCAGAGCATAACTCTGTACACAAAACATATATCACGGAGCAAAGCTCTAGGTGGAAGCACTTCATTGGCCACTCAAATCACAACACCTTTATCTGAGCATGGATTTTATGAAATGCACCACATACGGATTATGTCATATCAGATAATCACATGCGATATTTAATCAGAAACTCATTATCATCGAACCTAAGTCCGGCATTCAACTCTCGTTGTGAATTCACACATCATATAGGATTTCAGATCAAAATAAAGCACTTCCAATACCCATATTCACATAACAAACTCTTCGGACTTTAAGTCCAGAATTCAAATCAAATCACAAACGATTTATAATTGGAAACTAACACTTCAAATAATTCAAAGCAAACCAATCCTAGGAATCATCTAGGTTGACTCACAGGTTGCTCCCGAAGCTAATGCCTAGAAGATCCGGCAATGTCTGAAAGTTGATGTTTCAGTTGCTCCGTTATAACAAATAACATACACGATATCACAATTTTCACCATTAAGAGTATTCAATAATGCACATGTATGAAATGAATTATGACAATGCATGTCCATGATAATCTCGGGTATCACTCCAAAAAAATTCTTCACAACACTATCCCCATACCGAAACTCATCTAAGCATAACTAATACTTAGGTTGGTGCCTCACTAGAACCATTGAAAGCTCAATTCATTACTCACTGGTTTACTTTCAGACCTTCCAAAATACACTTTTAGGTCTATTGTTCACATACAATCAGAAGGTGAAACTGAGGTAATTTGGTCATAGTTTCTTCTAGAAAAGTGTTCCCCTAAGTCTTATCTTTCTATTAACACCAAAATCACTCAATTTGGTTCAGTAATATGGAAGATATATCTCAAGTATTTTCAGACTGTTCTTAATCAAGACAATTTTCTATATACAACTTCCATCAAGAAATTGGACACCTTAGAAACTAAATCGAGATTAAGAGTCTGCATGATATTTGTGGCCCTATTTCTCTAGTTTACTCCAAATCAAAAATCATCTCATTTGGATCAGTAAGGCTCCAGAAATCATCAAAATATTGAAGTATGCTCAGTGGAGTAACAACAGTTCATATTGTTTAAGAGCACACTCACTGCATCCGTCCCACTCTTTACACTCAATCTTTCTCCATTCATTTCAGATGTCTATGATTCTTGGTGAAGATGTATATCAATGTCTTACGAATCCAATGGTTTAAGAATCAAGTCATTTGAAGGTCTACAGGAGAAGTTAATCCAACATGTTCATATCTTTACTCGTATTGTACATGTCTTGGCGTAATTGCTATAACTCTCACTAAAGATGTTGGATTGACTTTGTTTTTGGACTATTGGAAAGAGGACTTCAAAATATACAACTTTTATGAAGAACTTTAAGGCAATTATATCTTCTAACTTCTGTATCATCTCACTTTTGCATCGTCTTACTTTCCTTTCATCTTAGTTCTATCGTCTCATTTCTATCGTCTCATTTTCTTCCGTCTCATTTCTATCGTCTCATTTTCTTCTGTATCATTTTCTTCCGTCTCATTTCTATCATCTCATTTTCTTCTGTCTCATTTCTTCCGTCTCATTTCTATCGTCTCATTTTCTTCCGTCTCATTTTCTTCCGTCTCATTTCTTCCGTCTCACTTCTATCGTCTCATTTTCTTCCGTCTCATTTTCTTCCGTCTCATTTCTTCCATCTCATTTCTATCGTCTCATTTCTTCCATCTCATTTCTTCCGTCTCATTTTCTTCCATCTCATTTCTTTTGTCTCATTTCTATCGTCTCATTTTCTTCTGCAGAACGTCTCCACTTATAAGGATCATAACTTTTGACTCCGAAGTCCAAAATTTTCATACTATATACTGTTGGAAAGATAAAAGAAAGATATACAACTTTCCAAAAGGCATTTGGCTAAAATCTCTTTATATCAATCCCAAATATACACCTAAATTCTGAAGACAAATTTTCCCTACACACACCAATGTACTGGACCAACTTCATAATATCATGAAATTTTGAGACTTTTAAAGACAGAACTGAAACTCAATGTCTTCATACAAAATGTATCCATATATCTGTAGTTTAATCCAAATAAAGAATCATCTCTTTTGGACAACCAGAAGAAAAGTTATGGCTAACAGACTAAAGCACACTCAGTGAACATTTTTTCATATTTTTAACCTTTTAATATTTTACATCATCAAAACACCAAAAAAAAATTTCAAAAACTAATTTAACACTATAACTAAATTATTTCTTCCCAACCACCCATTATTTATGAACAAACATGTAAATGTCATTTTTCATGTTGATGACAATAATTTATCAACTTTATTTCACAAAGCCCCCAACTCTAAAGGATTTCTTCACCACTTACCAGCTAAAAACTCCAAAATCTTCAAACCCTAAACTCCACACGTTTTACGCACTCCACTGAGTACAATGACCAGCTTTTGGTTTTTTTTTTTTTAGGGTAGAGGAAACAATTGGCAAAGTAGGTTTGGTGGAGGAAAGGAAAAACACAGAAGTCTCTTAGAAAGTATTTGATGGAAAACTCTGTGTTTCAAAAGTAAGTTTGAAAAAGATGATAATAAAGAAAAGACTTAGACAAGATTTAACCTGTCATTGTCAACTCTCAAAGAATAGTAACCTACTTCTAGCAATAGTACAAAAGCCAAAGTGACACTTGTCACTTATCTAATACCCAAGTTCTAACTTAGTTTCTTTTGAAACTAACTCCCTTAACTGTCATCTTTACAATCCAACTATCTCCAAAGCTTCTTTTAATTTCTTGTTCATAAAAGATGAGATAAAAGAGATATCGAATATGCCCTACTAATAATGAAAAACTACTAATGAGAAGTTAGATACTAATGATAATTTATATAGGAATTCCAATAAGAATAAGATAAGAGCCATTCCTTTTCGTTTGGAATTATGATACACGCGGTGCGGAAAACAAAAAAAAATTATTCCGGGACTTTCCCGAAGTCCAGGATCTATGTGTTTATATAAAGAAGTACCAGAATTCTCAAACCACAATGACCAAAGGAAACCGTCTCTAACGGTATCCACACAGAGGTCGGAGAATCTAGCTGAATCAAACTCTTTGATTTGGACATAGCTAGAACAAAGAGGAGAGTGCTAGCTCTTACCTTTTGTTCTTGGAGAGAGGAAGAAGATGAAGCTTCAAGGAAGATAAAACGATGAAGAGAACTTGGAGATGGTTATATTAAAAACTTGTTTTTAAAACTTCATTTCTATCTCACGATTATCTTCCCTCTAAGCTTTCATTTTTGTCTTTTTATCCATTAAAGACATTAAATGAAACTTATAAAAGAAGATTGCTTCATCTTTACACGTGGTGGTCCAGTCACACTGCGGTCAATCCTATCGGGTCCCGGGTGTGAAAAAACACCAGAGATTTATTTCAGCAATATCGATGTCGCGATCTCATCGGGACATATCCTGATCTCAAAGGGATCCATTTGGTTCTATTGCTCTCTATATAATGGATATCTATCCTTTACGAATTCTCCGAGTCACTCTTATGCGTGTGACCCAATAGGTTCCAGGTTATATTAGCCACTTAGATTAACACTTAGTCTAAGTAAGTCATGAGCGGTGTCTAGCAACACATCATGACCCCCAATTAATCAGAAAATAAGTGGTTTGACGAATGAACTCGTGTTCACCACGAACCATCTCGTGACTCTCATAGACAATTGCTATGCAGTTCATCCTTTCACCATGCTATACCCCACTTGATTATGAGTATGGGCAGAGTGTCAACTCTCACTAGACTGACTACGTCAAATCTAGTCCAAGTGATATCAGTTCTTGTCGGGGTGTCATTACTTAGAAATCTCTGGCCGGAGTATATATGTCATGAAGACTATATATATATATATATATATATCTTTCTCAATACTCCATAAACTTCAAAGGTAACTCCTAAATTCACCAATATATACAAATACGATATTTCCACCAATCACTAATATTTCCAATGTAAGAACATCCATAACTCTAAAAATTCACAAGTCAATCTAGTTATACCCAGAATTATTCATGAATGCATGTACGATTATTTTCTTGTGCGGATATATTTACTATTCATGTATAAGTGTATGGCATATTATGCATGAGCATAAAGAAGCATTTATAAGCCTCTCATTAGTCACTCACATTACTATTCTAATCCTTCCACAAGTAATAGGATGTTACACCAGGTTACGAAATGATTAAATTATACATCATAACCATTTATAGACAAGTTAAGTCAAATTAGTTTGATAATCCTAATATTTGAATGGTCATGACAGAATGCTAGATGTTAATCTTGATCTACATTTAAAAATTGTTTAATTAGAGAACCAAAGATAAATTACAAAAGTTTAATTAATCTAATTCTAATTGTAAATTATGATTATAAATTATAATCATTACTAACATATTAGAAACCTAATAAGTCACATATAAAAAGTAGTTAAAAATCAATTTAAATTAAATTAGACTTAATTATAAAGTTTGAGAAACTTCAGAGATCAAATATGATATGTTTAATATTATTTAAAATAAGTTTTAATTATAATTAAAGTTATACTTTAAATATAGTTAGAAAGCATAATTTTGATAAGAAAAACTCTTTCATCTTTCTCTATAAATAGGAGGAAGGCATAAGGGTGTTAGCATTCTTGCCTTCTCCTCTTCAAAGTTGAAATTTTTTTTACTTTGTAGATATTATTATAGGTTGGACACATTGATAACTTATGGTTTACATTTCAAGAAGAAAATTTTATGCAAGAATCCAAATTGGTTACATTTCAACCCTTTTATTTATGATTTGTACTTTTCAAATTGTTCAATTAAAGAGATTCAATTGTAATTATCATATCTAAGCCAATGTATTTGATTGTACTCTAAGTTTAGGCTTTTATCATTAAAAGGAAAATAATTGCATGACTTTTCTTGCGATGCATGATATGATAAAAATCATGTATATATTTCTAATTCATTCTTTTGAGTATTTGATACTAAATTTAGATCCAACATTATTACAAAATCACGTCATGATAAGAAATATATTGTTGAGAAAAGTAATTGATCTAACTTTATACTAATAGTTTGTATGTGTTGAATCAAGGAATATTTATGTTTAATATATGTGGCAAGAATGAAATGATAAATAATTGAGATTATCCTTCTTTCCTATGTTAGTTAAATCAACATAATGATAATAATAAGGTTACATACAAGATTATATATTTTCTTTTGATGACGAATCATATGAAACTTGTTAAGTTTGAAGAATGAACAAATCAAACTTTGATGAAAGGATGATGATAATATTAAATTGTTAAATATATACATATGATGTGTTGGATGTAATAACAATTCATAAAAAGTTAAATACTTATATTTCATTACGTTTACTAATGACTTTATATGATAGGATCATACGTATGAAATAAAATTTTAATTAAAAATTTTGAAAAATTCAAAATATTTAAATTTGAGTGAAAGTTAAGCATTAAGAATGTTGAAATACCTCGATGAGATTGATATTGTTGAACCCCGATTTTTGAGTAAAAATAAGAAATATTCAAAAGTGGATGAGGTGATTGAAATGAAGTTAAATAGCAAGAAGTAAAAAGAGAAAGTGTGAAAATATGAGAAATTGTGAAATAGTTGACTTTTTGGCCTTTGAGAGTTGACTTTTGATTTAGTCAAAATTGGAGAAAATGTTCTATATGAAACTTGTAGATTATGTTAAGAGCTTTCTGTAACCACAAAGTTTGCAATTTTTCAATATCGGGAGTGGAAGTTATGATCAGTCAAAATTTATGTGTGATAAGGTTGACTTTTGACTTTTATTATGATTGAAGCTTTGACTGAGAAATTTACCTAGTTAGAGGTAAATTGAGCCTTGAAGTTCTTCATGAAAGTTGAAGATTGTGATTTGATATTTATTTTGACATAAAGTATGCAATTTTTCGATCAAGGAATAATAAGTTATGATTTTTACAAGTCTCTGTTATGATTTTAGCATGATTATTAGAGGACAAAAGTTTTGATTAAAAAATGGACTTCCTTAAAGGTCAAATTGAATTTTATGTCCTTCGTGGAAGAGGTAGAGCTTCCTTCAAGCTTTCTATAGAGACTAAGTTTGTCAAAATTGAAGTTCGGGATTAAGAGTTATGAATTTTGGAAGTTTCGAATTTTTCATGTGGAAAAAAAAAAGATTAAAAAAAAAGAAGAAAAGAAGAATAGGAAGCATCGTCGTCGCTAGGGCGACGCATCGCCCTCGCGAGGGTGATCGTCAGCTCGCCGTCGCTAGGGCGACTCATCGCTCTCACGAGGGCGACGCCTCGCGAGGGCGAGCGAGCCCTCACCTCGTCCAAAACGCAGGCTTTCCGCCCTCGCACGACGCCGTTTTGTTCTTTTAGTTTTCTTGACTTTACTTTCTCCAATTCGACCTTTGTCCACTATTTTACTTATATCTTTTTCGTCCGATATTCGATTGAGTTGATTCTTGAAGCGTTAGATTCCTAAGACAATTCCCTTCATCCTCATAGGAAATTTGTAATTTTATGAGATTAAATTAATGGTGATTAATTTAATCAAAGTGAGTGGACAAATTTTCCGAACATGGCTCAGTATTTTGAGAAATTCGGGATCTGTGGAGATCCGATTGAAGTGATTCTTGAGGAGAAATAAAGTTAAGACATGGGGCTACAAATCATAAGAGAAATGAAATGTCAATTTTGCCCCTAAGACTTCCAATTTCTGAATGGAAGTTCGGATTAGTGTGCAGTTTTTGGGTTAGGAACACCTGAGAGTATTTTGAGCATAACTTTTGATCCGGGAATCGAAATGAGGTGCTTCTTATTTTGAATTAAACTAGAGACATAAGGCTACAATTGCTATGAAGACATCGAGTTTCAATTCTGGGATTAAGAATGTGAATTTCTGGATGGAAATAATCGTACATGGAAAAGGTGTTAGAATATGGATATACCCGTAATTTTTGGAATTGTTGCTTTAGATAGCTTGGATTAATGATGAATTTGAGATTTCTTAAGTCAATTTTGATGTATATGTTTTAGGTTATGTTTAATTTTAGATGGAAATTTATTTAAGGTTTAGACTTAATTTTGTGTTCAGGGATTTTGTGAATTATTGGTGTAGAATCATAGATAATAATATGGGTTTGTGAAATATGAAATTAATTTTGAAGAAATTGTGATTTATGATATTGAATTTAGATAAATTGGTTTAGGCCAACTTTGAGATTTTGGGATTTTTGAAATTGATGGTTTACATATCTTGAAATTAGTATGAATTGATGAATTATGACATCAATTTGGAAAATTTAGTTATGTATAAGATTGAATTTGAGTAAATTGGTTTAGGTCAAATTTGGAGTTTGGGGATTTTAGAAATTTTGGTTTTAGAAAGTTTGGAAAAGTGATGAATTTCGGTTTCCTATAGTTAATTTTGAAATTTATGATTTTTTTGATGTTGAATTTGGATATGTATGGCTTAGGTTATTTTAAATTGGAAGGAAGAAAGAAGAAATGACCAAATTGGAGCTTGGAATCAAGTTTTTGACATTAATTCGAGGTGGGAAGCATATTTATATTTTGATTTGTAAGCTATACATGCAATTTTGAAAAATTAAAGAAAGCAAGTTTGAAAAAATTAAAGAAAGAAAAAATTTGGATTTTTGATAACTTATTGTTGTTGTAAAGGTTTGAAAACAATGTTGATTAATGTTTGAAAATATGATTTTCGAATGATTTCTGAGAAATGAGTACAAGTTTAAATGTATTGTTTTCAAATGATTTAACGACTTCTGTAGAAATTTCTGAAAAATTCATTTGTTGTGTATGCATTGATAAATTATGCAAAATTGTTGAATTGATTGAATGGATTGTAGTGATTGAATTGTATGCATTATGTGAATGTGCGAAAATGAAGTTTCAAAATGTGCCTTCGGGCAGTTAGATTAGTATGTTTGAAAAGTAAGATTTTTGAAAAGTGCCTTCGAGCATTCCGACCTTTCGATTTCGTTTATGTGTTAAGTGGGTTTGGTCAGGTCCTTGTGAGTCAGTGCACTGTCTCTATTCGTTTATAGCCTTCTCCCGGCTGCCCGCTAGTGGCACGGACTCGTTCGGACTCCTTCACGCTACTAATTGGTCCATTATGCGAGAAAGTGTAATACGTTCTATTCACATTTGCAGGCTGCTATGTATCTTGGGGAATGTGCGATGCGTTCTTTCGGACCAAACCAGACCATTTTGATATGTTACGTGCTTTTGCTTTGTTTTTATGTACTGCATTCATGTTTAAAAGTGACAAATGAAAAAGTGGGATTTATATGAAAAGTTTGAAAAAAATTGAAAGGTTTGAGGAAACTATTTGAAAAGTTACAAAGTTTGAAAAATTAGTCCTTTTGGCAAAAAGCTTATGAAAAATGTTTTCTGCTTATCTGTCAATTTATAAATGTGTTATCCACGAGCTATTTCAACTCACCCCCCTTTCATCCCCATCTCCAGGTTTTCAAGCAGGAGATCGGATGAAAGAAAGACCAGTCATCTGTCTGATTTATGTCTCGTTTGTAATTCGTATTCTTTGAATTTGAGTATTTGGTTTGCAAATGGCTTGAAACGCCATTAAGGATTTGTAAGCACCTAATTGATGATATGTATGAATTAAAGAAATTGTATCCAGATTTGATTTATGGATTTAGATTTGTGTATGGTTTATGGAGAATGAGATTGTTTGGGTTGACTAATTGAGAACTATGGAAGTGTTTAGAAATAGGTTTGCGTTTGCCTATGCTGAGATCCCGGACTGAGGGTCCGGTTGATCCTGATAATTGTATGATTGATTAGGAATTTAGAAGTGTGTTTTGAAACACTTTGCAGGTTTGGGTTTGGTCACGTGCAGCCGTTATGCTGCCGCAATTTCGGTAAAAATGGATATAAAAATGAGTTTTAGGATTTATATGCATGTATAAGAAAGTGTGTATGAATTGAGAATTTGTTTAAGGATAATTTCCAAGACAAGGGAAATTGTAGGGATTTGCATAAGTTTGAATAAAGATGAGTATAAAGAAAAGAAAAAAAAATTATACCGGATTTCGGATATGTCTTAGTCTAGGTTTCCAACGCGTTCGTTTTTCTTCGATAATTGTTCTCGGATGTCGGATCCATTTTGTTAAGTTTATGTTCTGTTTCGATTGTTCGTTCCGATTCGCTTTTGATATCGATAAGTATTTCTTTCACTTTTGCTACCTTTGTTTCGATTCGTTGCTTCCGCATTTTGTTATTCGAGTCATCTTCGGATTCCAATTATCCGATGTGCATTCGCTTTGTTTTGACCCCTTTTTCTTTCGATTCTGTTTTCGCTTTGCTTCCGCTGTCACTGTGTTTGTCGTTAGCGAATTCAATTTATCCAATTTGAATTCGCCTCGTTCTTCGTATCCGTGTCCGCTTGTCAGTTGGGATCCGGTTTCCGGATCGAGTCCCAACATTTATGGTATCAGAGCCCAGTATTAGGATCTTAACTGGGCATATAAGATTGATAAGAGTGTGTGAGGATAAGGTTGAATTAGTGAGGATATGCTAAGTGATCATTTGATTTTGATGAAAGAAGTATGATTGTCTTTAGGAATGTGAAATTGATGTGCATGACTATTTGACGAATTCAAGTGATTGGTTCGATTTGGGTGTCAAGAATATGATTGATTTTCGGAGTGTGTTGAGGAACTTAAAATTAGAATTTCTTGATAACTTGTGATGAATTGAGATAGATGAAAGAATGATGACATAATTATAAAGATTAAATAATGATTGAACCATATTAGGGTTCCTTAAGAAATGGACCATTGACTTGTATCCATATCTGAAGAAATAATTAGTTATAGCTATAGTAAGTTGAGATGATATGAGGGGTATAAGGTACAAGAAGTGACGTATTGTGAAGAGATTGAGAGTATGTATGATGAGAAAATTAGATAAGAAAAAGTGATTGATTATGAGATTTGGAAAAGAAATTAGTAAGAAAGTGTTTGATTATCTTCGTTTGGAAAGAAAATATATGTAAGGATGTGGTACTTAGTGTAAAATCAAGTATGAATTTCGAGGACGAAATTCTTTTAAGAGGGGGGAGAAATGTTGGACCCCGATTTGTGAGTAAAAATAAGAAATATTCAAAAGTGGATGAGGTGATTGAAATGAAGTTAAATAGCAAGAAGTAAAAAGAGAAGTGTGAAAATATGAGAAATTATGAAATAGTTGACTTTTTGGCCTTTGAGAGTTGACTTTTGATTTAGTCAAAATTGGAGAAAATGTTCTACATGAAACTTGTAGATTATGTTAAGAGCTTTCTGTAGCCATAAAGTTTGCAATTTTTCAATATCAGGAGTGGAAGTTATGATCAGTCAAAGTTTATGTATGATAGGGTTGACTTTTGACTTTTGTTATAATTGAAGCTTTGACTGAGAAATTTACCTAGTTAGAGGTAAATTGAGCCTTGAAGTTCTTCATGAAAGTTGAAGATTGTGATTTGATATTTATTTTGACATAAAGTATGCAATTTTTCGATCAAGGAATAATAAGTTATGATTTTTACAAGTCTCTGTTATGATTTTAGCATGATTATTAGAGGACAGAAGTTTTGATTGAAAAATGGACTTCCTTAAAGGTCAAATTGATTTTTATATCCTTCGTGGAAGAGGTAGAGCTTCCTTCAAGCTTTCTATAGAGACTAAGTTTGTCAAAATTGAAGTTCGAGATTAAGAGTTATGAATTTTGGAAGTTTTGGATTTTTCAAATGTGGAAAAAAAAGAGAAAAAAAAAAGAAGAAAAGAAGGATAGGAAGCATCGCTGTCTCTAGGGCGACGCATCGCCCTCGCGAGGGTGATCGTCAGCTAGCCGTTGCTAGGGCGATGCATTGCCCTCGCGAGGGAGAGCATCCAGCTCGCCATCGCGAGGGCGAGCGAGCCCTCACCTCGCCCAAAACGCGGGCGTTCCGCCCTCGCACGACGCCGTTTTGTTCTTTTGGTTTTCTTGACTTTACTTTCTCTAATCAGACCTTTGTCCACTATTTTACTTATATCTTTTCCGTCCGACATCCGATTGAGTTGATTCTCAAAGCGTTGGATTCCTAAGACAATTTCCTTCATCCTCATGGGAAATTTGTAATTTTATGAGATTAAATTAATTGTGATTAATTTAATCAAAGTGAGTGGACAAATTTTCCGAAATGGCTCAGTATTTTGAGAAATTCGGGATCTGTGGAGATCCAATTGAAGTGATTCTTGAGGAGAAATAAAGTTAAGACACGGGGCTACAAATCATAAGAAGAAATGAAATGTCAATTTTGCCCCTAAGACTTCCAATTTCTGAATGGAAGTTCGGATTAGTGTGCGGTTTTCGGGTTAGCAACACCTGAGAGTATTTTGAGCATAACTTTTGATCTGGGGATCGAAATGAGGTGCTTCTTATTTTGAATTAAACTAGAGACATAAGGCTACAATTGCTATGAAGACATAGAGTTTCAATTCTGGGATTAAGAATGTAAATTTCTGGATGGAAATAATCGTACATGAAAAATGTGTTAGAATATGGATATACCCGTAATGTTTTGCGCATAACTTTTGATGTAGTACTCCGAAGTGGATGATTCTTGTGGCATTATGAAATTAAGACATAGAGGAACATTTCTCTAGAAGGAAGTTTTGACAAATTCCTTCAGCTTGATAGTACGAATCAGACCCGCAAGTGAGAATAACTTAAAAGCAAGTATTAGGGGCATTTTGGTCTTTTAATCATCATTTAATGACATGGCTTTAAAAATCAAGTGGGCTGTCGTTTTTTTCATGGAGAAGCCGAAAACTTGAGAAAAGAAGAAGAATAAGGAGAAGAGAAGAGAGGAGAAGGTTAATTTATGGAGAAAAGATGAGAGAGAAAGCTAAGTTTCAATTTTTCTACTTGATTCTTAGGGATTTTGAGGTTGTACCAAGAGAGAAAAAGATGGAGGAGCACAAGAGCTTCCTTCCAAGCTAAGAAAAGTCGAATTTTAGTGAAAAATGAGGTAAGGTCGAAAATTTGATGTGTACTTTTTGGTGAATTTTTGGTTTAGATTACTTGATATTGGTATGGGTTTGTTAGGTATAAGCTCAATTTTGATGATTGCTAAGTACTATGGGTTTAATTTTAGTTGGAAATGAATTTGGGGTTTATGTCAAAGTTTGAAATTTGGGGATTTTTGGAATTGTTGCTTTAGATAGCTTGGATTAATGATGAATTTGAGATTTCTTAAGTCAATTCTGATGTATATGTTTTAGGTTATGTTTAATTTTAGATGGAAATTTATTTAAGGTTTAAGCTTAATTTTGTTTTCGGGGATTTTGTGAATTATTGGTGTAGAATCATAGATAATAATATGGGTTTGTGAAATATGAAATTAATTTTGAAGAAACTGTGATTTATGATATTGAATTTAGATAAATTGGTTTAGGCCAACTTTGAGATTTGGGGATTTTTGAAATTGGTGGTTTAGATATCTTAAAATTAGTATAAATTGATGAATTATGACATCAATTTGGAAAATTTAGTTATGTATAAGATTGAATTTGAGTAAATTGGTTTAGGTCAAATTTGGAGTTTGGGGATTTTAGAAATTCTGATTTTAGAAAGCTTGGAAAAGTGATGAATTTGGGTTTCTTATAGTTAATTTTGAAAATTATGATTTTTATGATGTTGAATTTGGATATGTATGGCTTAGGTTATTTTAAATTGGAATGAAGAAAGAAGAAATGACCAAATTGGAGCTTGGAATCAAGTTTCTGACATTAATTCGAGGTGGGTAGCATATTTATAATTTGATTTGTAAGCTATACCTGCAATTTTGAAAGATTAAAGAAAGCAAGTTTGAAAATTTTAAAGAAAGCAAAATTTTGGATTTTTGATAACTTATTGTTGTTGTAAAGGTTTGAAAACAATGTTGATTAATGTTTGAAAATATGATTTTCGAATGATTTCTGAGAAATGAGTACAAGTTTAAATGTATTGTTTTCAAATGATTTAATGACTTCTGTAGAAATTTCTGAAAAATTCATTTGTTGTGTATGCATTGATAAATTATGCAAAATTGTTGAATTGATTGAATGGATTGTAGTGATTGAATTGTATGCATCATGTGAATGTGCGAAAATGAAATTTCAAAATGTGCCTTCGAGCAGTTAGATTAGTATGTTTGAAAAGTAAGATTTTCGAAAAGTGCCTTCGGGCATTCCGACCTTTCGTTTTCGTTTATATGTTAAGTGGGTTTGGTCAGGTCCTTGTGAGTCAGTGCACTGTCTCTATTCGTTTATAGCCTTCTCCCGGCTGCCCGCTAGTGGCACGGAGCTCCGATTTTGGACTCCCTTCACGGCTACACTGGTCTGCTATACGGAAAAGTATAGTACGTTACATTCACATTTACCGCAGGATCGCTATGCGGAATGTGCGAGACGCTGTTCGGACCAAACCAGACCATTTTGATATGTTACGTGCTTGTGCTTTGTTTTTATGTACTGCATTCATGTTTAAAAGTGACAAATGAAAAAGTGGGATTTATATGAAAAGTTTGAAAAAAATTGAAAGGTTTAAGGAAACTATTTGAAAAGTTATAAAGTTTGAAAAATTAGTCCTTTTGGCAAAACGCTTATGAAAAATGTTTTCTGCTTATCTGTCAATTTATAAATGTGTTATCCACGAGCTATTTCAACTCACCCCCCTTTCATCTCCATCTCCAAGTTTTCAAGCAGGAGATCGGATGAAAGAAAGACCAGTCATCTGTCTGATTTATGTCTCATTTGTAATTCGTATTCTTTGGATTTGAGTATTTGGTTTGCAAATGGCTTGAAACGCCATTAAGGATTTGTAAGCACCTAATTGATGATATGTATGAATTAAAGAAATTGTATCCAGATTTGATTTATGGATTTAGATTTGTGTATGGTTTATGGAGAATGAGATTGTTTGGGTTGACTAATTGAGAACTATGGAAGTGTTTAGAAATAGGTTTGTGTTTGCCTATGCTGAGATCCCGGACGGAGGGTCCGGTTGATCCTGATAATTGTATGATTGATTGAGAATTTAGAAGTGTATTTTGAAACACTTTGCAGGTTTGGGTTTGGTCACGTGCAGCCGTTATGCTGCCGAAATTTCGGTAAAAATGGATATAAAAATGAGTTTTGGGATTTATATGCATGTATAAGAAAGTGTGTATGAATTGAGAATTTGTTTAAGGATAATTTCCAAGACAAGGAAAATTGTAGGGATTTGCATAAGTTTGAATAAAGATGAGTATAAAGAAAAGAAAAAAAATTATACCGGATTTCGGATATGTCTTAGTCTAGGTTTCCAACGCGTTCGTTTTTCTTCGATAATTGTTCTCGGATGTCGGATCCGCTTTGTTAAGTTTTTGTTCCATTTCGATTGTTCGCTCCGATTCGCTTTTGATATCGATAAGTATTTCTTTCGCTTCCGCTACCTTTGTTTCGATTCGTTGCTTCCACATTTTGTTATTCGAGTCATCTTCGAATTCCAATTATCCGGTGTGCATTCGCTTTGTTTCGACCCCTTTTTCTTTCAATTCTGTTTTCGCTTTGCTTCTGCTGTCGCTGTGTTTGTCGTTAGCGAATTCAATTTATCCAATTTGAATTCGCCTCGTTCTTCGTATCCGTGTCCGCTTGTCAGTTGGGATCCAGTTTCCGGATCGAGTCCCAACAGATATGGTAAGATATAAAGTTTTTTGCTTATCTATAGGAAATTAGACTTTTTTAATGAATACTCCCACAACTAAATTCCATAATTGTATGAATTTATATAAGCAGGAATGTAACATGAGATATTGTATGATGTAATATTTATTTCTTCTACATCTATACTAACACAACAACTTACGTTTGATAATTCTAATTAAATCAATTAGCAAGGTTTCATATTGGATATGAAATAATGAGACTTTGAAAGAGTCAATGTTAATGATTTTAGGATGTGATGTTTAGTTGAAGCATGTATTATCTAATAAATTTAGAACTAAATCGCATAATTGAAGGTTATCATATATTCAAAAGTTGAATATAATCTTACAAATCCCAATGACCAAAATGTTTGTTACAATGAATATTTATAGAAAATAATTCTCAAGACAAGTAGTGAGAGTAAGATAAAATTTAAATAAGTTCAAATCTTATAATAGTACATCATATTGGAAATTTATTAATATATTAGATGTATAGTCAAAAGTTACAAAATATTGAAGCATTCACTTTTATAATGAATTCAAAGTGTTTGTTTTGGAGCTAATTACATATTTTATGTCTACAAGAAAGTTAGTGGGAGCATAGTTATACTTTTTAATGGAAGTACATAGATACATATTACTTAAAAGAACAAAAATTCTATATTTTCAATTGTTAAAGATATGATTATTCAAAATAACTCTTATTGGATATGAAAATGTAATAACTTAATCATAAAAATTTAGATATATAGAGAAAATATAAAAGTTGTTTATATATTAGGCATCTAATAGGTTATACATAAAAAGCAATTAAAAATTAATTTAGACTAGTTATAATATCGAGAAACTTTAGAGATCAAATATGAGATATTTGATTTTCAGTAAAATAAAATTATAATCACAATTAGAGTTAGACTATAATTATAATTAGGAGGTTTAATTTTGACGAGAAAGAAACTTTTTTTGTTTTATAAATAGGAGGAAGGTATGGGGAATCTAGCACATATGCCTTCTTTTCTAAAAAATTGAGTTCTTTTTCTCTATCATGTGAATACTGTTAAAGGTTGGTTACCTAAACAACTTGTGGTTAACAGTTCTAGAAGAAATATTTATGCAGAAATCCAAATTAGGTACATTTCAACCGTTTTATTAATAATTTGTTTTTTTTCAAATTATTCAATTAAAAGACATGATCAAGAGAATGTAAAAGTTATTTTTTCATTGTGTCCTTAACTGGAACACGATTAGCTTCCTAAACATATAGGCAGAAATCTAAGTAACCAAAAAATAACATTTATCTATTTATGAAATACATAATAATAAAATGAATTATACTTCTTCACTTAGGTAAGATTTACTATTTACATTTCTTAATGTATTCTTTTATATTGCATATTCTTGTTTGTGTTTCTACTTTCTAATAAAGATTATTTTTGGTGAACTTTAGGTGATTGAGTATTAATCCTTAAGGAGTCCATGCTAAAGGTTGTGTTGCTTTTAAGAAATTATTTTTCCCAGTATTTATAAGTCAAGTTTCAATGGTATGTGCCTAACTACTCAACTTCATAAAATATTTTATTTAAAATTTTATTATTCTCCCTTATATTTTGCTGCATGTATAGATAATAACTAATATTGTAATAATAGGGTAAAAGACACGAAGTTCTCTTATAATTTAACTAACTTTAAAAATTTTAATAATACGGTAAAAGGCATAAAGTTCTCTTATAATTTAACTAACTTTAAAAACTTCTTGATTTTTATAAAGTAATATTGATTTCTTTTCTTTATACTAATACAACGACTTACTTTAGATAATTTTAATTAAATCAATTAAAAAGTCTCATATTAGTTATGAAAGGGTAAGATTTTGAAAGAGTCAATATTAATGATTTTAGGATATGATGTTTAGTTAAAGCGTACATTATCCAATAAGTTTGAAATAAATCGAATAATAGATGGTTATAAGATATTCAAAAGTTGGATATAATCTTACAAATCTCAAAGAACAAAATATTTGGTACAATGAATATTTATAAAAAAATGATGCTCAAGATAAGTAGTAGAAGTAAGATAAAGTTTTAAGAAGTTCAAATTTCATAACATAACATCCAATTGGAAATTAATGCTTTTATTAATATATTAGTCGTAGAGTTAAAAAGTTACAAGATATTTAAAGATTTACTCTCATAATAAATTCAAAGTATTTGTTTTGGAGATAAATACATATTTTTGTCTATAAGAAGATCAGTAGGAGTATAGTTACATTTTTCAGTAGGAGTACATAGAGACATGTTATTCATAAAGAAAAGAAGTCATATTTTCAATTGTTAAATATATGATTATTCAAAACAACTCTTATTGGAAATGAATAGGTAACAATTTAATTGTGAGAATTTAGATGTATAGAGATAAATATAAAAGTTGTTTGCGTAGTAGGCATCTAATAAGTTATACAAAAAAGAGCAATTAAAAAAAAGAAAAGTTAACTTAAAATTAAGTTGAACTTAATTATGATATTTTAGCAACTTTAATGATGATTTTATATATTTTATATTACACCTTCTTGCTTAACAACTTTATGCTAAAGGTTGCATGGCTTCTGAGAGACTTTTTCCGCTCGCTATTTATAAGTTGAGTTACAATGGTATGTGCGTAACCACACAACTTCATGAAATATTTTAATTAAACTTTTATTAATCTCTCTTTTATTTTTCCACTATTGAAAATGTACATTAGCTAATATTTTAATAATAAAGTAAAAGACACGAAGTTCTCTTATATTTTATGTAACTTTAATAAACCTGCTAATTTTAAAATTAATAATCTTATTTTTTAAAAAATTATTTTAAACTTTAGTTGAAAAGTACGTGACATGAATATCATACTTGGGTTGATCTCTCTTTCGTTTAGGAAAGAGAAATGAGCATTCAAAAAGGATGCACATTACATTAGCTGTGAATTGTAGGAAAACAAAATTATGAGTTTGTTAGTCTTATTCCAAGCGTTTTACATAAATATCTTTTGGATTGTTTATCAAATAATACTAATAAATTAAAAGTTTTAGGTAATAAATTCTTTAATTACAAAGTAAAGTATTATTTTAAAATTTATATTACCTCTTAGAGTTAGAGGAGGAAAAAAGCCCATAAATTTGTCTTTAATTCAAGAATACTCTTTATTTTTATTTTCACGTAAGCTTTTCTTAAAACAATTAACTCTATTTTCAAAAACAATTTTATATGTTTTATTTTTTAAAATATTTTATCAAATTATATTTTTTATTCCATTTTAATTTAAAATTTATCATTTAACTGTTTTTTATCTATAACATATGAACAGTGAATTCTCCTATTTATGACTTAATGTAGAGATTAAAAAAAAAATCTATGCAGACCTATGGTGATTATTATGGAAACATGGTTAAGATTATGCTTCTTTTTCTGAAACTTGTAGCTAATGTGAACCAACATTGTTTATTAGTGTAGCCTTCTTTATAAATACAACATTAACTAACGGTTGTTCTGGGCCGTTGAGACGTTCCCTCCAATTGGCCCAATCATTGCCACTGGAAACTGGGTTCCTACTGGGCCCCCACATTAAACCCCACATGGTCAACAAGTCAAAACCCTCCTCAACTTCCACAATTTTCTGGCTGAATCACTGTTCAATGTCTAACTTCCGGTGTTGTACTTGTTGAAATGCGAGGTTGATTCTTGGATTAGAGACGAAGCCAAGGAATATCCCCTGTTTGCGTTCCACGAAAACGATGGGAAAATGAATATGATGGAGTGAAACCAAAATCTTCAATCCCAGAAAAGAGAAACCATTGTTGTTGATGAGAGAAACGGAAGGATCCCAGCCTCAGCCCCAATCAGAACACCCACCTCCATTGAAAACCGAGTCGCTACATAGGCGTTTCAAGCCCATTTGGAGGACTCTCTTGATTTTTAATCTGGCTCTTGGAGGTTCGTCACCATTTATTGGTTTTACATGCCCCATTTTCCTCTCTTGCTCTTCTTATTTCAGAATGCGTCTAAAACCCTTTACATACGTGGGTATGTTCATTTTTTATCTTTGCGAACGGGGTCTATTCATTTAGGTCTTGGTTGTTTATGTGGTGTAATGACTTCCAATCTGATCGCATGGGTATGCGTGATTTTAGCTAAAGGTGAAGACGGGACCAAATAAATATTGACTAATTCTGCGACTTATGGCCGATTGAGCGTTTTGATTTGATCCTATTGACGGAAGCTTTGAGATTGCTTGTGGGTTTAGTGCTTTTTGGGGGGGATCAATTCTGGTGACTTTGAAATTTTTCTTTGTTTGGACCATGTGTTTAATAGTCTTTGTTCATAAGCTATTGATCATTATATTCCAGTTTGTAGATTTTACATTTAGCTAAGTTTTGCTCTATTGGAGAATGCTTACCAACTTGGCTCGTCAACTAGTAAAGACTTTCAGTTTGTCTCCTAGAACTGAGATTGAATCTTTCATCGCTGTAACCAAGACGTGTAAAATAGGATAAAAACTTTAACGCACCATTACTGCACTTCGAGAGACTGTTGCTGTGATTGATCATGGAAGCTCATCATTTTAATTCTTATCCTTGTTTGTAGCCTTTTTTTTAAAGCTCCTAGTGGAGATTTTAACTGGTTGAAAATAGCGGTGGCTATTTTATAGAAGTTGATACTTGTAAGAGGGATTTCTAAGTGTTATTGAGGTGGAGTCCATAATCATTCAAGTTCATTACAGGCTAACGGTCTATTGTTTTGATGTCTTGAGCTTTTTACAAATATTTCTGATGTCTGAAGGCATAAACCATTTGATTTTTTTTTCCAGTACGGTGTTGCCCGGCTTCTTGTTTTATTTGAAACCACATTATTGGAAATGGCAAAGTTCTATTTCCATAATTAAAATGATAAGAACCAACTCAATTTTCTTGCATCACTTCTGGAAGCCAGAGATGGAGGTTTATGACTCTAAATTCTGTGACCATTGATATGCTGAATTTGGTGATCTCTTTATACTATCTTCATAGTTTTGGAATGGTCTGATGCGTCATAGAACTATCTTTTTAATGAGTGACAAAGTGCTTGACAGGTAATATTCATAAATACAGGAACTTGTAAGTGGTAACAGAAATTTTTTATGTTTTTCAACCTCTGGCAGCTTATATGTTCACAAGGGCAAAAAGGAAAAGTATGAATGCGGAAAATAGCAAAGCTGTAAAGAAAAGTGCAGAAGACAAAGGTTCGAGAGAAATGGAATCTTCCTTTGAAGATTACCTGGAAATTGCTGAGATGCCATCAAGCCTGCCTGAAGTTATCAAGGAAAAGGAGCCAATACCTGAAGATCAACAACGTGAACTATTCAAGTGGATGTTGGAAGAGAAAAGAAAAGTGAAACCCAAAGATCCTGAAGAGAAGAAACGAATTGATGAGGAGAAGGCCATTCTCAAACAATTTATACATGCCAAGTCCATCCCAAGAATTTAGTTGGTGCTCATCAGTTGCTAAAAGTTTA
The DNA here is from genome assembly GCA_029891385.1 of Erythroxylum novogranatense. Taxonomy (NCBI): domain Eukaryota; kingdom Viridiplantae; phylum Streptophyta; class Magnoliopsida; order Malpighiales; family Erythroxylaceae; genus Erythroxylum; species Erythroxylum novogranatense. The sequence goes on along the minus strand of CM057227.1, from coordinate 28,305,560 downwards.
GGATTCCGTTGAAGGAGGATAACTTAACATTCTTTGTTCAATTCTTGGCCTGCGCCAAACATTGTGAATTTAACCTTTTGAACTGATGTCTTCATGAATTGAATAGATTTATGTAACACGAGCTGATTATAAAAAGCCTTGCAAGCGTGTAAGTATGCCAAATTTATATGGAATTTAGAATTAACCTCATGGGATACAATAGGATGAGTCAGAAACCAATTCATGCCCTTTTGCTTAATTAGGCTATATTTGGTTGAAAGTTTTATAATGGAATGAAATATTATTCTATCGTTTGGAAGAAAATTTTATAATGGAATGGAATTAGATGAAATAGGAGGGTTTCATATTACGTCTCATTCTATTCTAAACAATAAGAATAAAATATATTTGATTTGAAGAGTTTAGGATGAAATGTAAAATGATTTAATAACTTTACACTATATTATATGATAAATCTTTTATCCAAACAACATTTTATTATATTACGTTATGAATCATTTCATCCCTTTCAAACAACAATTTTCTAATATTACATTCATTTACGTTCTATTTCATTATAAATTATTCAATTCTATTCTATTATATTCCATTTCATTAAAAATCTTACGTTCAACCAATTATAGCCTTAGGGCACTTGAGTTCATATCCAATAGCAAAAATTGTTATAGAATAGAGCTATTTTGTAACTGAGCTAGTTGAACAAGGCCATTAATATATGTATATATATTACGGTACATATCTGATGATATTACCATCAATCCTAATAGTTTAGTCCTCTAGCCTTGTGTTCAGTTTCTTCATTGTTCCATTGGTAAATTAATTGCAAATCATTTTTTAAGCTATATTAATTGAAGAAAATCAACTTAACTAGAGTGACATACTTTATGAGTTTGGTTTCATGTTCACTGATAAACTTGTTTGTAAAATTTATTTATATGCTTATTTTGTATTGACTATCATGTTATTGGAAAATAAAAGTCTCACATACTTTCATAACCACTTTATTGAGTTTACCTGTTGACACATGTTACAATATTTGGTTCCAGTAATATCCTTAACTTGAAGATGGAGACAACCTCATGCAGAAGAAGTTAGATAGAGACTTGGCTAGTCAGTTATGGTTTACCAAATTCCCAAGTTGTTACATTCACTTCAGAAACCCAAGTCTCTTTGATCACTCAACTCTTATAATTCACGTAACGTTAGAAAGAGTTACCTTCTTGTTTTAGTTCAACAAACTCCGAGCTGGACTTGTTGAATTCGACTCGTGTATTATGAAAGCATTATGTACACCAGTTTAACGAATCAAACAATGCATACTTGCAAGGAAACTCTCACTCATTAAGCAAGAAATGCAAGTACTTTTTAAAAGTAACATCGGAAACACTCATCATCTATTAAATACTGCACAAGCTGCTCTGGAGAGAATCCAATTACAACTTCAAGACGATCCCCTATCTCCATCATTGCTCGAGAAAGAAAGAAAAACCATTCAACACCTCTCCAATGCTCTTCATTATGATTACTCCTTATTGAGAAAAAGGTCAAGGGTTGAGTGGTTGAAAGTGGGGGACAGAAACACTGCTTAACTCCACAGAAAAGTCATCTCTAGGAAAAACCACAACAGAATCATTTGCTTGCTACATAAAAACCAAGAATTAACTTCTTAACCTTCATTACTATATGGTGCCTATGATTATGACAGCCACTTCACAGGCCACTTCTTTTTAGCACCTTCTAAGTGAAATTATGCAATGTCAAATTACTACTATTGAAGCTGAATGGTTAACACAACTTGTTTTCAGTCAGAAAGTTAAGAATGTCTTGAAAACATTGAACCCCTAAAAAGCCCCTGGTTCAGATGGATTCAATCCATTCTTCTATAACAAGGCCTAAAACATAATCAAGCCCAAGGTGATAGCTGTTATTCTTGAATTCTTCAATAATAGGAAGTTGTTGACAGAGTTTAACAATACCTTCATAACCCTAGTGCCTAAACTTGGGAAGCATAATACTTTCTTTAACTTTTGACCAATCTCATGTTACAGTACAATGTACAAAATCATCTCAAAGGTGTTAGCTCAAAGATTAAAGAAAGTCTTAGAAAATTACCTCAACTTATCTCAGGATACATTCACCCCTGGATGGGTCATGGGACACAACATCCTCCTTATACAAGAACTCATTAAACCTTATGGCTCTCGAAGAGGCGGGAAGAATTGCTTCCTCAAAGTAGACCTAAGGAAGGCTTTTGACAGTGTGGACTAGCAATTCCTATTAAGCACACTTCTAGCCTTGAACTTCCACCCACCTTCATCAAGTGGATTTTTGAATGTGTCACCACTCCTTTCTTTAAAATCTTGGTGAATGGATAGCCTAACAAGCATTTGAAGAGCTCCAAAGGACTTTGACAAGGTGACCCTCTATCTCCCTATCTTTTTACCATTGTAATGGAGGTTTTTAATAAAACTTTAATAGCAGTTGTTGCACGTATCAAAGCTTTTAAATATTACTCCAAATGTAAAGGTTTGAGAATTACCACTTAAAGCTTCGCAAATGATCTTATTTTTCTTTCAAAGGCAGACCACACTTCAATTTCCATATTGGTAAAAGCGCTCAAAATTTTCAACAAACTCTTTAGTTTAGAGATCAACTCTATTAAAAGTAGCTTCTTCTTATCCAAATCTACATCAGAGTTTGAAGCACACTTCCACTCCATAAGTGGTTTTAGATGTCAGCCTCTCCCAGTGATCTATCTCAGTATACCTCTTTCGAAATCTACTCATACAGTTATTGATTTTTCATTATTGGTCAAATCAAACACAAAATTGCTAATTGGAGCTCTAAAACTTTAGCAATTTCCAGGAGATTACAACTTATATCATCTTTTTTGAACTCGATAAATGTTTTTTGGGCTACTCATTTGGTTTTTCCCAAAAAAGTCATTAAAACTATAGAGAAGCTCTACAATAACTATCTTTGGCACGGTCAGGAGGATTCTGGTAGGAAAGCCTGCATTTAATGGAAGCACATATGTTTACTAAAAGAAAAAGGGGGACATGGCATCATATCTCTAAAGTTGATGCATACAATCATGTTGGCCAAAATATTTTAGAGATTAAAGATGGATAAGCAAACATTATGGTGTAAATGGATACATAGTATTTTCTTAAAAGGTTGAAGCATTTGGAATATAAAGTGTAAACCCACTTTCTTATCTACTTGGAGGGCCATCCTGAGAACAAGCGAGCTTGTGCACCATGAATTTCATACCATTCTTGGTTATGACAAGACCACTCATTTTTGGTTTGATGGTTGTCTTGTGATCCATTACACAATTTGTCAGGTATGGATAGTCTCAGAGAAGTTCAACCACTAGAGATAACAGTGGCAGAGGCTCTAAGCGATCAAAATATATTCAATCATCACACAATCCCTGCTTCCATCTACCTTGAATTACTTTAAACCAATCTACATGAAGAGGTAGATAGACTCATCTGTCAGCACTCTAGGAATGGATCATTTACCTGCAAATCTTGCAGGGACTTCCTCCATAGGCAACATAACTTTCTTCCTTGGACTTAAGTGGTATGGGTTAAACAACACCACCCAAATGTTGCACTTACCTTATGGCTTGCTATGAAAACACGATTTCCAACTATGGATAAAATGAAGACTTTTCTCTATATACTAAATAGATGCATACTCTGTCAGCGAGCTGAGGAAATCCATGAACACCTATTTTTCCAATGTGAGTTTGTAAATCCTAGCTGGGTAATGTTTTGCACAAATGCTATGTGATGAATGTACCTCATAGTTGGATCTCTTTTATTGCTTGGTGTGATCATTTTGTTCTGTATGATGACCCTGCCCATTAGAGCTTCTATATAACACTCTCTTTGCTTGTTAAAGCTATTTGAGATGAGAGGAACCTTCGTATTTTTCAGGATAGAAATACTACTCAATCACAATTCTAGAACAATGTATAATTGCAAATTAGGTGATACATCAACTTACACAAACTCAATTCTCCCACACATGCATATTGGATTGAAATGTGGAATATCTAGACCTGCTTAAACCTTGTCATCAACTCTCATCATATTGTCTTTTTAAATTTTGCTAACATCTTTATAATGCTTTCTATAGTTTGTATAAACATTTGATTGCCTTTAAGGCTTAATTCATTATATTTTCCCAAAAAAAATGGCTTTATAATGTTCTAAAAGCTTGTCATTATTTGATTGTTATGTTGTTTCAAATTTTTGTAACTCGGTGACTTAATATCAGGAGTTGGATCCGTAAGATGCTCATACCTACCTAGCCCCTTAAGATATATAACGACTGCTTTCTTCTAAACAACATAATTCGTTCTATTCAAATTTTGATTTATGATTTGTTGAACCATAATAGATAGTTATCTGTCAATATTTTCGATTTTGAAGGCACTCATGATGCAATCAATATAGAAAGACATTAACAAAAAGAGCTTTAAATATCAACAACTTGTGCACCAATGAACGAGGGACTACGATTACGAAGGAATCAGTAACAATGTTTAAAAACCTAGTTTCCAATAATTGAAGGTAGAAAAACACGTCACCCACTATGGTTAAACACAAACCTGATTTCTAACAATTAAAAGAAAAAATACATCACTAATAGGTTTCTAAAGTTGGTGCAACTCAGTCCATGATAGTAGGGTCAACAGAGCGTCACGGAAAGGTGATGTGTGGGCTACACAAGCTAGTTGAACAATAGCTATTGATGGCGCATAGGGCACTCGTTGGTGTTGCCTCTTCATCTTTCTTGGTCGTCTGTGGCTACTTGAGGCATGACTAGAAAACCTACTATGATATTATGTTAGAATGAAGAAAAATGGATGTATAATCGCAATCAAATCAAATCATAATTTCTAAAGATACTAAATCATATCATAATTATATTTTATTCTCAAATAGTAAAAATTGACAAAAAGTTGCCTTCAAAGTGATATTGGAGATTTTTTTTCTGCTTTATCTTATCTTGAAAAGTGTTTTTTTTTCCTGCAAATGAGGAATTTCCAAGATTGCATTCAAATCAATTAATGGAGAATGTGAAAAGATTGGCTTTCCTATGTGAAGGGAGAACATTTAACTAATGTTAACATGTTGCATAATTAGAGGACAGGTCTCTCATATTTGACAATAGCAGGGTGATTTGGAACCCCAATCATCAAGTCACCATGATGAAAGGTCCGAAGGAATGACAAATGATGATGAAGACCAGCAGATGGCGTCTGAAGAAGATGACGAGAGCAAAATTCAGGCTAGAAACGCCAATGGCAGGCAAAATGAGAAGTTATATTCGGCAGCAGACAGTATACTTAAGCTGAAGATCAAAAGAGTGTTGTTTGTTGTTGACTTTGATGGCCTAATTTCTATCCCATATTGGGAAGAGATGAAGATGGGAGGAGTTTTTCAAGTTATAAAATAACTACTCCCCATCTTTGTTGGACCCTGAATTTTTTTAATGATGTCATTAAGCATGAATTTCGTTAATTATGTGATTATGCCTTAGTTTGATTAATTTGAGAGGATTAGGAAATATTTGGGGTTGATTTGAGTTTAATGTGGTTTAAATGGAAATTATAGGATAAAAATATATGAGGGCGTTTTGGAAAGATTGCTTGAGTTAGATAAATTTAAGCTTTGAAAGGAAGGGTATAATGGTCTTTATGCTTCCTTTGACTTAAGTAGGAAATTAGAAGAAGGAAAAAGGAGAAGAAAGAAAGGAAAGGAGAAGAGAAAGAAGGAGAAGCGCCGTCGTGAAGGAGGAAGAGAGGAGAAGAGAGAGATTTCGACCATTGAAGATTTTCGACAGTTTAACGTGATTTTCGGGTAAGTTGAGTTCATTTCTTTGTGTCGTAATTAGATTGAGCTATAAGATATGTTGAATGTAGCAGAATCGGTGGTTTTAGGGTTTTGGGGTAAAAATGGTTAGATTTCTTAGGTTGATGCATTTTTGGATGATTTTGAGTTGCTGTTGAGTTAGAAGTGTAGTTTGAGACTTGATTTAAAGTTCAGATGTGTTGCATTTGGTTAAGGGAATGGATTGAAGTTGGAAAATGCTGGAAAACGGGTTTCAGAGTCGAGCTCCAGACCCGCACGTCGCGACGTGCGTATGAACACGCCGCGACATGGAGTTCGTTGCGACGTATAATAAATAAATTTTTCGCGACGAGCGGAGAAGCGTTCGTCGCGACGTGCGAAGGAGGCGCGCCGCGACGTGCGAAAAGGGCGACGTCGCGATGTGCGAGGATGGCTCGTCGCGATGTACGAAGAAATTTGGCTCGCCGCGACGAGCGTACCTTCGTCGCGGCAAACGTCCAATTTTTCTGAAGGAGATTTTGGGCATATCTTAGGTTGTAGATGTCCGATTGAGGTGATTTTGGATTCGTTGTGATATAAAAATAAAGGGCTACAAGTTATATGAAGAAGGGAAGTTCAGAATTTGTTTCGGAGGGTTCGAAATTTTAGGAGGAGGTCGAATATAGATTTTTAGTGCTTTATTTTGGATTTCCAAGCTTTGAATATTTACTATGGATATTGATTGAATGGAAACTTGATTTGTTTTAGGAAACCAAGCTGACCCGATTCCATCGCAAGAGGAAGGACACCAGTGAGTCGGATACTCGAGCGATATTAGGTGGGTAATATGTTTATGGTTATTGTGTGTATGGGCAAATTGCCTTGTGTATGCTTGCTTGCATTATGTGACATTGCTTGTGTTAAATTATATGAAAATATCGAACTTGCCTTATGACTATGATTATGCAAAGCTTTGATCGGCCTTATGTGTAACATCCCATCACCGATGGGAAGGGTAAATTGGTCAATTGGGACGGGTTAGGAGTGTATAAATTAGTCTCGGCATGTTCATGCATACTAAGGCCTCCATATATACATAAATTGAAATTTTTGCACATGCACATGATTGTACATGCATTCATGACATTTCCCGGCATATGTGTTTACTGTGAAAAATGTGTTATTTGTGTTTGAAAATCAAATTGGAGTGGATTTTTGTATGTTTTTCATTTTTGTAAAATTTTAGAAATTTTTCTGAAAATTTTTGGGAATTAATGTCCGGACCGAAAAATTTCCAAGTGGCTGATTGAGTGAATTTCCGGTACTAGGAATGACTGGCCAATAGCACTGAAAAATTAGAGATATGATGTTAGGATTTATTAAGTTAAGCCATTGGAGTTTTACGAGAAATTGGAGCAGAGTTTGGAACCGGATTAAAAACCGGGACAAGTGGCAAGTGACACATGTCACTTGCCTACTTAGTCTAATATTTAATGGTTTTATTATTACCTAACCTTTATAGTGCATTCTCGAAGCTTTCTTTTGAAAGTGAGTAAAGCTCCTTTAAATGCATGTTTTCTCCTCTCACCCGTAGCCTCCATTTCCCTTTCTTCTTCTTTGATTTTCTCCTCCATATTAAATTGCTCCTCATCTCCACTTATACAAGTCCTCATCTCCTACGTATGTCTTCCCCTTTTTATTTAAAAGAAATCACAAACCTAAGCCTTGTGATGGTGATGACCGTATGGTGTGTGAGGAAGGTAAAGAATTGGTGAAAATTTTGGAAGACTTGAAGTTTGGAAGCTTGTTTAGGTGAGGGATTTGTTTTATGCTCTTTAATTGGTAATTGATGCATTATTGTGTTTTCTTGAACATTAGTTTCATGGTATTTGGGATTTGATTGTATGGGTATAAGTGCATGTTTATGTGAGGATAAATGATGAATATGTTATGAATTGGTATTGGTTTGATTGGTTGTGATGTTAGAATGATTGTAGATGAGTGAGAATTCAAATAAGGAGAGTGTGTGTTTTGTGCTGCTAAATTGTAATTTTTATTCAAGGGAATGTTTAGATGAACTTGGGGCTGAATTAGAAACTAAATTGGATGCTTGTTGATGCAGGATTGATGATAGAAGGAAATAAGTGGAGTTGATGAGGAAATCTGGAAAATGTGACTTTGTATAGGTTTCAGATTTTGGCTCATAACTTTTGATATGGTTGTCCAATTGAGCTGAGGTTTGTTTTAAATTAAACTTAAGAAGTATGGCTAGATTTCATTTCAAGGAAGTTTGATCCAATTCTGACTTTAAGGATTTTAATTTTGGCATACAAAGTGAGTTGTTAGGTGCTGTATGAACAGTATCCGAACCTTGAGACCTGAAACTTTGATGATTTTTTTTAGAATTGAATTAGATTGAATTTGCTATTTTGGTCTTCATGAAAGTTGAATATTTTTGTGTTAGCTTTCTAACGCCACTAAGTATGAATTTTTTTGATTTGTACGTTGAAAGTTATGATATGTTAATGTTCAAGGGGTAATTCAGCCTTTGGTGTGCAATGCTCTAAGTGTATAGGTCTTGTGCTTTCTGTGTTCGGCCATTTATTTGGGACTGTTAAGGGTGAAATTGGTTCAAGTGACCTTATGTAAAGTTTTAGAGGATTGTTTTAGCTTTCTAATGAGGTATTTTTTGTGAATTTTAGATGTAAGGATTGTTAGATATAAATTTGCAAAGTTTTGTTATGGTTTGGGTTAAATGCTGAGTTCTTAAACCCTAATAGGGCAGCCACCTTAGTGAGAGGATTTGACCTAGTTTGAATGGGAATTTGCTTTGAAGTCCTTCTTGAGAATTGTAGTATATTGTCTGAGCTTTTTATTTCTGTATGGTATGTAATTTTTCGACAATTGGTTGGAAAGTTATGAATGTTGGAAGATTCTGTTACTGTGAGAATGAGATTTATATAGGCAGAAGATTTGCTTGAGAATTTGAGTTGTTTAGAGGTTGATTTTGCTTCCAAGATATTCATGAAACTCGTAGAAAATGTTTTTATCTTTCTTTTGACATATATCTTGGAATTTTTGGCATAAGGAATGGAAATATAGGAATTTTTTAGGTAGAGTGCATTTACTGTTCATATGGTAGTTTTACTGTTTCATTGGGTAGAACATTTGTTTTTGTTTTTGACCCTATTATAGATTGAATTGGATTAGGGGGTCTTCTTGAAGATTGTAGAAAATTTTTAGAGCTTTCTAATGGTGTATAATGTACCTTAATTGGAGTTATGAGTAAAAAGTTATGAGGATTGGAAGAACACAGTTACTGTTCATATGGTCATTTATGGGCAGTAACTTTGAAGGGGTTTTTAGCACCCTTAGAGGTGAGATTGGTTTGTGAGCCCTTCATGGAACTTGTAGGGTGTCTTGTTATCTTTCCAATGAGATCTTGTTTGCAATTTTTCGATAAGTGTGTAAAAAGTTATGCATGTTAGAAATTCAGATGGTGGAAGAAATGGAAATAGGGCAAACTCTCTTATCTTTTGTTTTGTCCTAAAGCTTCTTTTGCTTATATCTTCGTCATCCGACCTCTGATTGATCTGATTCTTGAGGCGTCAAATTCATAAGTCAATGATATACCTCTCCATGTGGAATTGTGAACTTGTAGGATTTTAATTGAGATTTAGGGATTGAATCCAAGTAAGAGAATTGAGTAAAGTTTGGCAATATCCAGACCTATAGAGGTCCAAATTGAGTAATTCTGGTGTCTATAGGTTCCTAAGACATAGGGGAATCTTTTGTGATGTGAATTATGGGAAATTTCGGAAATGTCACGAACATGCATTGTACACATCTAAATTCCTACATGTGCATTATTTAATATTTCTAATTGTGCATTTGGTGACATGTGAATATTGCGATTATTATAGAGGCACAGTTGGAATGTCATCCCACGGACGTTGCCGAGACTTCCCGGCGTTAGCTCGGAAGCTATTTGGTGAGTAACCTAGATGGTTCCTCAATAATAATTTGTTTATATTTTGCACTTATAAAACTGTGGAGAATAATGGTGGGACTATTGTGTTTGTCTATGCCTATATTCCGGACTGAAGGTGTCCGATGTATGTGGGAGGCTATGACATAGAAGTGTTATCTATTGTGAATCCGTGAATTACTTGCTTTTGATGTGATACATTGTGACACGTGAATTGATTGTGATACAATGACTGCCTAATTGTGACATGTGGATTAAGCGTGATATATTGACTGTTAAATTAGGACATATGCATTTCATACATGAGTGCATGCTCAGATAATGATAGTTGTGACCGGAGCAGCTACCGAGAGCTAAAAGCTCAACGTATTAGGGCCTCAAGCCCACAGTGATGCAGAGCTTCAGGCTCACCGATCAATGAGCCCTATATGGGACAGTTATTAATGAGCCCTATATGGGACAATTATCAATGGGCCCGATATATAAAAGATACGGGACAGTTCAGGCGCTCGGTCACAATATCGAAATAAATTAGAAAAGTGTCACATGTACATGGCATATGCATTTGAGTGAATAATTGTGATTAGGTGAAAGGCAAAAAAAAATGCCTTCTACTTATGTGATCGTAATCATGTGGCACTCCTGAACATGCAATTGTGAAATAATTGTGATTTGCTTGAGTGCAAGCATATAGTACTTCTGAATGTGAAATTGTGATACAACTGTGAGTGTTGCATGTATTACTGATATGTTTAAATGGTCTATGCTCAAGTGAAAGTGCAATTATCTATGTTCAAGTAAAATTGTGACATATGATCCCACATGCAATAAGGCGAGTATATGATATGTGACTTGATGTGCTACATGAATTGGGTGAACCATCGATGATGGTTCCTTACTGAGTTCGCAAAACTCATCCAAAATTTGTAATTATTTTTCAGGACTCAGAAGAATACCCCGTTAGGCAACAGGCGTATGGCATCTGCTGGTTAATGAAATAGAAGAGTGGTCGGGATCAGTTCGCGTCAACATTAATGTATTTTTTATTTTCTGAAATCTTGTATTAAGATTAGGTCAATTTGTAAAGTCAACAGACGAAAATAAATTGTATTTATGAAAAGGGCCCCGAGGCCATTGAGTTGTTTATGTAATTTGTTTTTCGCATAAATTATAATGTGTGTGTGTATGTGTTAAAGAAAAAAAATTGTACTGAGTTTTGACTGAGTGATGTAACATGCCACCCTCGCAGGGCACGGATTCGGATATCACCATCGATGTCGAGTTCGGGTCATACGGGAGTGGGGTGTTACATTATGGCATTGTGCAAAAATGAAAAGAATGAGAATTTCGAAAGCTTTGATAAAATGCTTTGAGCATGAAACGAATGGATTATGTGTTTTGTTTGGGTAAGAGAGTTACGGATGGAGTCACGTGCACGTCGACATAAAGCCTTCTCCCAGCTGCCCGCTTGAGGCAACGAGATCCTTGAGAAATCGGACTCGGATAGTTTACGGATTTAACTTCGGTTTATCTGGATCGTTTACAGAACTCTCGAGCCAATTGTTTGTGCATACATGATTGAATTGATGAGCATGACACATGTTAAAGTGTTATATTGTACACTCATATGAACTATTTTGTGATGATTGAAATGTGATAGATTGATGACTTGCTATATGAATATACATACTGCTTGATTGTGTGGCTCGTTGCCAATGGCTATAAACGTATATGCCATTGAGCTTCGCAGCTCACCCCATTACTCTCCCCTCCTCAGGTGCAGATCGAGACGATTGTCGACCTTGCAAGGCATCGGAAACTTCAAGCTAGTTAGGAGCCTTGTATTAAGTTAGTACTTTGGTTAGCCCGCCATCATATCATCATGGAGCATACTTATGTATTTTGGATTTTAAATTTTATTTCGTATTATGCTGCATTTGAGAATATTTGTTGAATTTCTCTTAATCTGAAATGGCATGAAGCCCCTTAGTTTCTGAGGTGTTTAATTCATAGATGGGATGCATGTGTAGAATGTATATATGAGTTTATGTATGTGTAAATCGAATTATGTATTTGTATGGATGTTGGGATCGAGTCCGAAGGTATTTGGGCGCCCGTCGTCGGCGCGACCCGAGTAAATACTTAAAATTTGTACACATATCAAATTTAATATTTTCTTCTTAATAAGAGCAAGTTGCCTTAAGTGGTGCTCGAAGAGTAAGCAAAATTGGTCAAACTCTATTATCAATTTTTGGGTGTATTCTTTCCTTATCTCTTTTATTTATTCCATATTTATAGTATTAAATATTATTTGTCGGGTATATTTGTAGTGCTGTATTTAATTTATTTGGGTGTATTTACTATTTTTGCATGTACATGGGTTAGGTTGTGATAAATACACCGTGCACATAATTTCTGTCTAAGAGGTCAGGTTTTAAGTGAGACCATTTGTGACCCCTTTGCCTTTTCCTGAGATTTTACGTAAAATGGTAATACTATCTTAGGAGTCCGTTTGATGGTCTTTCTTGAGTATTACCGAATCGGTTCACTTCACTAATTGTTTACCTTAGAGGAAAAAATTATCCGATTTTTCCAACAAGTGGTATCAGAGACGAAGGTTCATCCTTTAGTTTGTTTGTAATTTTTGTAATATTGAAGGCTATTATTTGAGTCTATAATGACGTCAGTAAATTCATCAACAACTAGGGACATAACAAATATGACACAAGCGACATCGACTTCCTCATCTACATGGAAGAGGATTCCAATGTCAAGTATGAAGTTGGTGGTGGAAATATTTGACAGTACTGGTCATTTTGGCATGTGGCAAGATGAGTTTCTGGATTCTCTTTTCCAACAAGGCCTTGACATAGCTATTGAAGAAAAGAAACCAGAATTTGTAGAAGATAAGGATTGGAGTACCATAAATCGGTTGGCATGCGGGACAATTCGATCATGTTTGTCTAGAGAGCAGAAGTATGCTTTGAAAAACGAGACTTCTGTACACAAATTGTGGAAGGCATTGGAAGACAAATTTCTGAAAAAAAAAGTGGTCAGAATAAGCTCCTTATGAAGAAAAGGTTGTTCCGATTTTAATACCGACCAGGTACTACTATGAATGAATACATTACTCTGTTTAATCAATTAGTAGCAGACCTGTTGAATTTAGATGTAAAATTCAAAGATGAAGACTTAGCTTTGATGTTGTTATCATCTCTTTCGGGTGAATTTGAACACTTATAAACTACTTTATTTCATGGGAAGGAAAATGTATCTTTAGATGATGTGTGTTCCATTTTGTATAGTCATGAATTGCAAAAGCAAGATAAAAGAAAAGTAAAGCGGTTACAAAAGATGAAGCATTTGTGGCTAGAGATCGTCATCAAGCCGATCGAAGGGGAGAAGAGGAAGATCCAAATAAAAAAAATAGAGTTGTCAAAGTTGAGTGTGCTTTTTGTCATGAGAAAGGGCACTGGAAGAAAGATTGTCCAAAGTTGAAGAAGAAAGGGAAGGCTCCATAAGATACAAATGTTGCAGAATGTAAAAGTGAGCAAAGTCAGATGTCTTTTTGGTGGTATCACCTTTAACATTCCATTCAGACGAGTGGATTATGGATTCATGTTGCACCTATCATATGTCTCCCATCCAGGAGTGGTTCTTTGATTTTGAAGAAATTGATGGTGGAGTTGTTTACATGGGTAAGAACAATCCATGTAAAACAGTTAGGATATGTTTAATCAAGTTGAGGAATCATGATGGATCCACCAGAATTTTGAGGGATGTGCGGTATTTGTCGAAATTGAAAAAGAATCTCATCTCTTTAGGGACTTTATAATCAAAAGGCCTAGTTGTGATGATGCGATATGGAATTTTTAAGGCAACTTCGGGAGTACTTGTGATGTTGAAAGGCATAAGGAAAAATAATTTGTATTACTATCAAGGAAGTACATTTGTTAGGATAGTAGCAGCAGCAACTTCTAGTAGCAAGAAGGATGCAGAGGCTAAAAAGTTATGGCATATGCATTTGGGACATGCTGGTGAAAAATCCTTGCAAATTCTTGCCAAGCAAGGATTATTAAAAGGTACGAAGACTTATAAATTAGAATTTTGTGAGCATTGTGTTTTGGGAAAACAAAAAAGAGTGAAATTTGGCACTGCCATCCATGACACTAAAGGTATTTTGAATTATGTGCACTCATATGTGTGGGGACATGCTAAGACTCCATCTCTTGGAGGTAGGCATTATTTTGTCGCTTTTGTTGATGATTTTTTCAGAAGAGTATGAGTGTTTACTATGAAGAACAAAGATGATGTGCTTGGAGTTTTTCTTAAGTGGAAAGCTCAAGTTAAAAACCAGACAGGAAGAAAGATCAAAGTTCTCCGAACAGACAATGGTGGAGAATATAAGAGTGTTTCTTTCCTAGAGGTATGTCAAGAGTCTGGCATAGTTCGACACTTTACAGTTTAAAAAACACCACAACAGAATGGGGTGTCAGAGCGTATGAACAAGACATTAGTGGAGAAAGTTCGTTGTATATTATCTAATGCTGGGTTAGGCAGAAAGTTTTGGGCTGAGGTAGTAACATATGCTTAACATCTCGTTAATCATTTGCCATCATCTACAATTGGTGACAAGACTCCATTAGAGGTATAGTTTAGAAAACCTGTAACAGATTATGATTCTTTGCATGTTATTGGTTCTACTGTATTTTATCATATTAATGAATCAAAGTTGGATCCAAGAGCAAAGAAGGCACTTTTTATGGGCTTCAATGCTGGAGTTAAAGGATACCATCTCTGGTGTTTAGAATCAAAGAAGACAATTGTCAGCAGGGATGTTGCCTTTGATGAATCTGTTATGTTAAATAAGGTAACTCCAGAAGGGGCTGATGGTACTTCGCAGCAGGTGAAGTGTATGCCGAAGCAGGTGGAGTTTGAACAGATAGTGGTGACCCCAACAAAAAGCACTACTAGCGACTCTCCTATGGCAAAAGAAGAGTCAGATGAGGAAGAGGTTCCAACCTAAGAACATCCGCAACAATCAAAGTCAATTGCCGCTAGAAGGATGAGACGAGAAATTCAAAAACCTGCTCATTTTACTGACATGGTAGCTTATGTACTTCCAGTTGTTGATGATGTTCCATCTACCTTCCCAGAAGCAATCTGAAGTTCAGAAAGTGACAAATGGGCAGGTGCAATGAAAGAGGAAATGCAATCTCTTAAGAAGAACAAGACATGGAAGCTAACACAACTTCCAAAAGGAAAGAAGGCAATTGGATGCAAATGGGTATTTGCAAAGAAAGAAGGATTTCCTGACAAAGATGATATTCACTACAAGGTAAGGTTGGTGACTAAAGGCTATGCTCAGAAGAAAGGAATTGATTATAATGAGGTATTTTCTCCGGTTGTTAAACATTCTTCCATTAGAATTTTATTGGCTTTAGTAGCATAATTGAATTTGGAGCTAGCTCAACTTGATGTGAAAACCGCGTTCCTACACGGTGATTTGGAAGAGGAAATCTATATGTCTCAACCAGATGGATTCAAAGTTGCTGGTAAAGAAAATTGGGTTTGTAAACTGAATAAATCTTTGTACGGATTAAAGCAATCACTGAGACAATGGTACAAACGATTTGACAAGTTTAGGGTGGGCCAGAAGTACACAAGAAGTAAATATGATCACTGTGTGTATTTGCACAGACTTCCAGATAGGTCTTACATCTACTTACTCTTATATGTTGATGATATGTTAACAGCATCCAAGAGCCAAGATGAAATTAACAAAATGAAGGCTCAATTGAATGAAGAGTTCAAGATGAAGGATTTTGGAGAAGCCAAGAAGATTCTCGGTATGGAGATAAGCAAGGATAGACCAGGAAGCAAGCTTTGGTTGACTCAGAAGTAGTATTTGAAGAAGGTACTATAACGTTTTGGTATGAATAAATATATAAAACTTGTAAGTACTCCGCTTGGTCCTCATCTGAAGTTTAGCAACCAATTATCTCCGAAGATGGATGAAAAACGGGAATATATGGCGAAAGTTCCTTATGCTAATGTAGTAGGAAGTTTGATGTATGCAATACTATATACGAGACCCGATATTTCACAGGCAGTTAGTGTTGTGAGCATATATATGCATGATCTTGGCAAGGTTCATTGGCAAGCTGTGAAATGAATTCTACGGTATATTCAACATACAGTAAATGTTGGCTTATTATTTGAGCTGGATAAATCACTTGGTCAATACATAGTTGGATATAGTGATTCTGATTATGCAGGAAATTTAGATAAGCGAAGATCTACAACTAGCTACTTATTCACTTATGTTAAGGCGCCAATTAGTTGAAAGTCCACTTTATAGTCAACAGTGGCTTTGTCTACAATAGAGGCATAGTATATGCAATTACAAAAGCTGTGAAGAAGGCGATTTGGCTTTATGGATTGCTAAAAGACTTAAGAGTTGATCAGAAACACCTCGTGGTGTATTGTGATAGTCAAAGTGTTATTCACTTAGCAAAGAATCAGTTTTTTTCATGCAAGGACGAAGCACATTGACGTTCGCTATCACTTTGTGCGGGAGATTTTCAAAGAAGAGGAGATACTTCTCCAGAAGATACGGACTACAGAGAATCCTGCAGATATGATGACCAAGGTGGTGACAAAAGCTAAGTTTAAATATTGTTTAGACTTAGTTAATATCTTGCACTTTTGAGTTGGCGCCTAAGGGCGCAAATTGGAAGCACTATAAAGACTGTTTTGTTTGATTAGGAGGATGAATGATGCTTGCATTTGGTGGAACCTGAAATTGTGCCAAGATGGAGATTTGTTGTTTGTTGTTGACTTTGATGGCCCAATTTCTATCCCATATTGGGAAGAGATGAAGATGGGAGGAGTTTTTCAAGTTATAAAATAACTCCTCCCCCTCCAAATCTAAACCATCCGAAAATTTGATAAATACTTAAAATTTGTATATATATCAAGTTTAGTATTCTCTTCTTAATAAGAGTAGGTTGCCTTAAGTGGTGCTCAAAGAGTAGACAAAATTGGTCAAACTTCGTTATCAATTTTCGGATGTGTTCTTTCCTTATCTCTTTTATTTATTCCGCATTTATAGAATTCAATATTATTTGTCGGGCATATTTGTAGTGTTGTGTTCAATTTATTTGATTGTATTTACTATTTGTGTATATACATAGGTTAGGTTGTGATAAATACATCGTGCACGTAATTTCTGTCTAAGAGGTCAGGTTTTAAGTGAGACCATTTGTGACCCCTTTGCCCTTTCCTGGGATTTTATGTAAAATGGTAATATTGTTTTAAGAGTCCGTTTGACGATCTTTTCTGAATATTACCGAATCGATTCACTTCACTAGTTGTTTATTTTAGAGAAAAAAATTACTCGATTTTCTCAACAAAGAGCAGAGAAGAAAAAAATGAAAAAGCAGCTAAAGTTGATGCAATGGATGATGACTATGGCTTCAAAGTTGATTATGTCAAAAAGGGTAATCCGATACCTACTGAGGTGCCTGTTAAAGGCGATTGCCTTCAGATGCTCACACCGGGATTTTCCTACAGTGGTATCAGAGCCACTTGTGTCGTATATAACGAAGAAACCATGACTAGGTCGGAGTTGCATATTGCTTGTGACGATGATGCATGTTGATTGTGTGAATTTCGAATTCAGTATAGAAATATAGTTTTCAAAATTTTCTTACCCAGATATGTTCACAAGATGTTGTTGCATATGTCTGTGGAAGCTCGGAATTTATCAATGTGATTTGATATGGTTTTACTAATTTATTCCCTAATGTTCTGGTTGCTGTCTTTGTGCACATTCATTGAACAGGCATACTTATAAATTCGAGAATAAATTGTAGAAATTTTTTTTTTAGGATTTTCTTTCACCAACATGTCTCTAAGAGTTTTATGAATGTCTATGAGAATGGAAAAATGTTTTCAAGGTGATTTACTATTTATTTGAGAATTTATTGTGTGCTGTTGGGAATAACTGTGTTGAGGAACACAGATTCTACATTGGCTTTGTTGATGAGGTTGGATGAGTTTTTGTTGGAAATAAATCCTGAAAAATTCATGAAGCATGTTGGGAACATTTTGTAACCTCTTTAATTTTCTCAGAATTTATTGAAATTGTTTCAATGAGTTTTTCAAGCAAAAGACAGAGCTTGGCAGTTTTGAGAAAGTTGCTGGAGTTGTTTTGTTTGAAATGAAAAATTGTGTATTTCACAATTCCAATTCCTTGGATCATTTTTAATGTGATTAAAAATGTGTTATATTGATGTTGTATGCTTTCCTAAATGATTTTCTTGAAATCGGGTTTCCAAATAATTTAGGATGTCAAATGTGTCTCATTAGCGTCTCGTTAATGCATTTCCTTATCTTGATTGTTTTGGCCGTCACAAATTTTGTGACAGGTGCCGAAATAGTCTTGATAAAGTGTAGACTACCTAGAGATACTTAGGGTGATAATTTGATATTCTCAAATTATTTGGAAATCTAAATGAATAAGAGTGTATTCATTAATTTCAAGTTTCATGTATAGTTTGACTATATATGGTAAGCATGGAACAATGAAAGTGTTTCATTGGTACATCATAATAAAGGATATTACACTTGGTATTGTGAATTTGAACTACACGGATTGAGAAATTAGCCGATTAGAGAGTAGACCAAAAATCAGTCGACTAGCACATGTACCAGTCGATTGGCACATCCATTCCAGACTGGAACATGTACCAGTCGACTGGAAAGTGCGATAATCCATCCCATCATTCGAACATGTACCATTGATCGAACATGCACAGTAACCTATAGTAGTCGACTAGCATAAGTTCCAGTCGACTGGCACATGCACCAGTCGACTAGAACATGCACCAGTCGACTACAACAACATGCAGAGGTGGGATGATGGATGATTTTAGGTATAGACTCAATGTGATTGATGAAATACCCTAACTCATTCCATATAGTCATAGTGACTATAATCCTACGGCTTGGAGAAGAAAAAGATGAGACTAGAAAACCCTCACACATCATATGAAAACTAGCGCCTTCCATTAATATGGGAAGAACCAGAGTTCTTATAGAGTTGGGTTGTTGGGTAAACCCAAGCTCGCTCTATACGGATATGTTCGAACCATGAAAATAAGATTTTCAGATTAATGGGTCGGTTTTTACTAGAAGCGTTGATTTGTTGAGTAAACTCAAAGTCAACGTGGACAGAGGCGAAATTGGGTAGTGTGCATCAGATGTACGCGCATCAAGAGTTGATAACTCAATGTGTGTGCATACATCACGAGTTGATAGCACTAGTCGATAGTTGCATCTATGAAGCAAATGGTATGACCGATACCTGCCGATAGATCTAAGGTGGCGTGTTGGGTAAACCCAAGGTCATTTTAGTAATGTCGGATATCTATGATGCAATTGGTATGACCGATACCTACCGATTGACCTAAGGTGGCTTGTTGGGTAAACCCAAGGTTATCCTTAGCAATGTCGGATATCGACCCACTAGGACATTTTGTCATAATGTTTCTTGGATTCATACTGAGGGTTATGGATTCTTTGAAACTAGTGGGAGCCATATGCATGTCATTCAAGTCCTTATGATCATGCATGTAATTCTATTCTAACATTCTTTCTCTCTTTCCCTATAGGTTATTGAAGTTGACTTCAAGTGTGAACTTGCGCTCACTTATGGACTCCAACAAATTAACTGGACCTAACTTTCTAGATTGGCTGAGAAATCTGAGAATTGTTCTCAGGTCTGAGGATCTGGGATATATCCTAGATGTTCCACTTCCTGATCCACCTGCTGCTGATGCTTCTGATGAGGATCAGAAAGCATATCGTAAGCATCTTAAAGACAGTGACATGGCTACCTACATTATGCTTGCTTCGATGTCACCAGAGCTGCAGAAGCAGCATGAGTCTATGGATGCTCATACCATAGTGTTTCATCTTAGGGAGTTGTTTGATAAGCAAGCTCGGTCTGAAAGGTTCGAGACCTCGAGGCTACTCTTCACTACTAAGATGACTCCAGGTTCATCTGCAGTGTAGTATGCACTGAAGATGAATGGGTATATTGAGAGGTTGGCCGTCTTAGGTTTTGTTATGGATTATGAATTAAGTGTTGACTTAATTCTAGTTGGATTGTCTGATAGTTATTCACAGTTTTTGTTAAACTATCGGATGAACTAAATATCCACGACAATCCCTGAGTTGATCAATCTGCTCAAGACAGCAGAGCAATCTATCAAGAAGGATAGTAAGCAAGTGCTTATGGTGGCTTCTTCTTCTGGTTCAAAGAAAAAGAAGCTGAAGAAGAAAAGTTCTAAGAAACCAAAAGGAAGTGCAGCAAGAAGAAAACCAAAGAGATCGCACTAAAGGAACTTGCTTCCATCAGGCAAGACCGCCACCTAAGCTTAAATCAGTAAAGTCTATCTCGAAGAATTGAAGCGTAAGAAGGCATCGATGCCTCGACTTCTTCGTGTATGTTTGTCATTGAGGTTAATCTGCTTCGATCATTACATATGGGTATTAGATACGGTTGTGGCTCACATATGCAATGATATGCAGGCCTCGAGGACGATGGCGACTCGTGAAGGAGAACTAGACCTGCGTGTGGGAAATGGAGCAAGAGTTGTTGCATTAGCCGTAGGCACTTACTTTTTGTCACTCCCCACTGGGCTTGTAATAAAATTGGATGAATGTTATTTTGTACCTGTATTAACAAAGAACATATTGTCTGTTTCTTGTTTAAATAGAGCTGGTTTCCATTTGACTTTTAGTAACAATGGTTGTTCTATTAGTTTGAATGGAATGCTTTATGGTACTGGTACATTATGCAATGGAATTTACATATTAGATATGTCACATCCAATTATGAATGTCAATGACACGAAAAGACATAAACGAGATAATTTAAAATCAACTTACTTATGGCATTGTCGCCTTGGCCATATAAATGAGAGACGCATAGCTAAGCTCCATAAGAATGGTAGTTTAGGGTCATTTGATTATAAATCATATGATACATGTGAATCTTGTTTATTAGGAAAGATGACTAAATTACCCTTTAAGGGAAAGGGTGAACGAGCGATCGAGTATTAGACCTAATACATTCGGATGTATGTGGTCCGATGTCCATCCATGCCGAAGTGGTTGTCTTTACTTCATTACCTTTATCGATGATTATTCTCGATATGGGTACCAGATGTCGATGAGATACAAATCAAGCATTTGAAAAGTTCAAACAATTCAGAAATGAAGTAGAAAACCAACTTGGGAAAAGTATCAAGACATTACGATATGATCGTGGTGGGGAATACTTAGACCAAGAATTTTTGGATTATCTCAGAGATAATGAGATTTTATCTCAATGGACTCCTCCTTACACACCACAGTATAATGGTGTGGCAGAAAGGAGAAATCGAACCTTGTTAGACATGGTACGATCAATGATGGGCTTTGCAAAGTTATCAAAATCCTTTTGGGGGTATGCACTTGAGACAGCTGTTTACTTGTTAAACAGAGTTTCATCAAAGACAGTTGATGTTACTCCATATGAGATGTGGACTAACAAAAAACCCTATCTTACTTATTTGAAAGTTTGGGGTTGTCCTGCTTATGTGAAGCGGACACAGTCAGATAAACTTGATGCAAAATCTGACAAGTGTTTGTTCGTAGGATATCCTAAAGAAACAATGGGATATCAATTCTACCATGCCGAGGAACAAAAGGTGTTTGTTTCAAGCATGCTGTCTTTTTAGAAAGAGTTTCTTTTACAAAAGACGGTGGGAGCAAAATTGAACTTGAAGAAGTTCAAGATGCTCAATGCACGCAGATCAATCGCTGAACTCAAACCGTGACTCATACAGATGAAGTAACAGATTCAACCTTCTACAACACACGAAGTTCGAGGTCACGTAGGATATGCTCTGTTCCCGAGAGATATGGATTTCTCGTGAATGAACAGAATGACGTATTGCTCATAGAAGATGATGAGCCTACTACCTATGAAGAGGTTCTGAAGAGTTCAGAGTCTGAGAAATGGCTTCATGCCATGCAGGCTGAAATGGATTCCATGTATGAAAACCAAGTATGGACTTTGGTTGAGGCACCCGAAGGAATCAAACCCATAGGGTGCAAATGGGTTTTCAAAAAGAAAACCGACATGGATGGTAATGTGATTACCTATAAAACAAGGCTTGTGGCTAAAGGTTTTCGTCAAAGACAAGGAGTTGACTACGACGAGACCTTCAACCCAGTAGCAATGCTTAAATCCATTAGGATACTCCTAGCCATTGCCACTCATTATGATTATAAGATATGGCAAATGGATGTGAAGACAGCTTTCCTAAATGGAAATCTAGCTGAGGATGTGTATATGACACAACCTGAGGGCTTCACCTCCTATGATGGCGAAAAGGTATGCAAACTTCAGAAATCCATCTATGGATTGAAGCAAGCATCCCGGAGTTGGAATATCCGTTTTGATGAGGTAATCAAAGAGTTTGGTTTCTCACAAAATCCGGATGAACACTGTGTGTATAAGAAGGTTAGTGGGACTGCAATCGTATTCCTTTTGTTGTATGTAGATGACATATTATTGCTAGGAAACGATGTATCTATGCTACAATCAGTCAAGATTTGGTTGTCCAAACAATTTGCCATGAAAGACCTTGGTGAAGCAACTTATATCCTTGGGATAAGAATCTATAGAGATAGATCAAAAAGGTTGCTTGGTCTTTCACAATCAACGTACATAGACAAGATGCTAAAAAGATTTAGCATGGAGCAATCCAAGAGAGGGTACCTTCCCATCACTCATGGGATAACACTCTCGAAATCTATGTGTCCTAAGACACAAGATGAGAGGATGCGCATGAATATGATCCCGTATGCATCTGCGGTAGGATCTATCATGTATGCAATGCTATGTACGAGAATCGATGTATCATATGCTCTAAGTGTTACGAGCAGATACCAATCGGATCCCGTGAGGGTCATGGGTGGTCATCAAGAATATCCTCAAGTACTTGCGAAGGACTAAGGATGTGTTCTTGATATACGGGATAGAGATCTCCAGTGAGCGGGTATACAGATGCCGCCTAATCGATAAGGATGATTCCAAATCCCAATCAGGTTATGTATTCACACTGAATGGCGGGGCAGTTAGTTGGAAGAGTTTCAAACAAGAGATGACTGTCGATTCAACCACCGAGGCAGAGTACATTGTCGCTTCAGAAGCAGCAAAGGAAGCAGTTTGGATCAAGAAGTTCATTACTGAACTTGGTGTGGTTCCTAGCAGTGATGGGCCCATACAGTTGTATTGTGACAACAATGGGGCTATTGCGCAGGCGAAAGAACCAAGGTCTCATCAACGATCCAAACACGTACTCCGCAGATATCATCTGATCAGGGAGATCATTGGACGAGGTGATGTCCAGATCGAGAGAATTTCCACCGAGCAGAATATTGTACTCGCCTATGGTATTAGATATCGAGGCGATTGGCTTTAGGTCCAGTGGGAGATTATTAGAGTAGTGCCCTGAAGGCAATCGCCTTTAGCGCATTTTGTACAAATTTGTGTACAGTCTTTATGAATAAATAAAGAAAGGCATATTTCATTACGTTGCTGTTCATTATTTATGAACTGATATTGATCAATAAGCAAATTAATGAAGTCCATGATATATGACATAGCAAGAAGGAAATTATGATGTGATCATACTACTGAGATTCCTATCATGTGCAATTATGTCAAGATTCAAATTATCTCTAGTCATAGGATTACCGAGATCGACATCGGTAATCCGGAGAGACTAGTACATCTCAAGCTCCTTGATTTGATCAAGCAAAGGATCTCAAAATTGTAAATATGAGATATTTAGGGTTGAGATGTGGATGCTTACTAGAGGTAGTAAGTACATTGGATGACCCGCTATGAGATCATCACATGGATGTCCTATTCTAATGTCGTTGATAATCTCATCATAAGAATGGTGCAAGTATCCTTAGACTTGAGGTGCTCAAGGATATCTTGGATACCGATTACGCTTTGACTCCATTCCTTGTTGCCTTACTGAGGTCGCTTCATAGGGTGGTGATTGGGTACAACGAGGTATTCTAAGGTAATTGAGTAGCCAATATAGGATTCACCACTTCGTGATAGAGAAGATGATACCCATGGCCTCTTGTCAGGTCATTACTTAGAAATTTCGGTCGAGTATATATGTCATGAAGAGTGTCTTCAGTGACATATAAAGTAATGAGTCCCAAGACAATAATCGATATCACTGACTAGATTTGACGTAGTCGACCTAGTAAGAGTTGACACATTGCCCATACTCATAACCAAGTGGGGTATAGCATGGTGAAAGGACGAATTGCACCAGAATTGTTCATGGAAAGGTTCGTGATATGGTTCATGATGAATACATGTTCATTCGTCAAACCAATTACTTTCCGGTCAATTGGGGTCATGATGTGTTGCTAGATACCGCCATGACTTGCTTAGATTAAGTGTTGATCTAAGTGGCCAACATAACCGGAACCTAATGGGTCATACGATAAGAGTGTCTCGGAGAATTCAGAAATACTTTGGGACGTAGTTCCAATATATGGAGAGCAAACGGATTAAATGGATCCGATGAGATCGAGATATGTCTCGATGAAATCGCGACATCGATATTCTTGAAAAAGGTTTTGAGGTTTTCCCATACCGGACCCGATAGGTAGGTAGGATCAACCCAGTGTGATGGACCACTTCAAAGATTTATTTATTTATATATATATATAATTAATTAAAGAATTTATATATATATATATATATATATATATATATATATATATATATGTTGAATACGTGGGAGGATGGAAGAAGCATTTAGAAGCTTCCTTATTTGCTTAGTCATCAAAATGGCTTTTAATGACTAAATGACAAAAGAATGAAGAGGTGGAGATGCTCGTTGGTGATGAAAGAAGAGTGGAAAAAACGATGATCTTCTCTTCTTGATCTTTGAGAAAGATATATGAAGAAATGACTCGTTGGTGATCATCGTGGGTTGAAGAAAGAGTTTCTAAAATCCTAAGGTTCATCATCTTTCATCCAAGGCTTCATCTCTTCTTCACCAATCTTCCTTCTCCATCGTGATTCTAAGCTCTTCAAGGACAAAGGTAAGAGCTAGCACTCTTTAATTTGTTCTAGCTATTCCCGGGTCAAAGGGTTTGTCCTGGTTAGGTTCTCCGATCTCTGCGTGGATACCGTTAGAGACGGTCTCCTTTGACCGTTATAGTTTGAGTTTGTTGTATAGACACATGGATCCTGGCTTTCGGGAAGGTCCCGGAACAAAAAATTTTTGTTTTCTGCACCGTGGGCATGTGATACATACCGGGATTTTCCTACACCTATCTGGTATCAAATTTAATGATGAGTGATAGGAGGCACAGACTAATGCAGTGTCAGGAAGTTTTAGTCGAAGCAGCGATGTATTATGTAAGCAAAATTTTATATAGCCACAATGTTCATTCTCTCTGCACCCTTCGTCTTGAAGCACTTTCTGCAACTATTTAACCAAAAAATCACAATTTTGTACGGTGAGGGAGAAATTTTAAGGGTATTGTAGTGAACGTAAATTCCAAACAATCAAGTAATATCCATCTCAAGTTTTCAGGCAAGTAAACCATAGTGCATTATGATGTACACAATTTCATTAAGCTCAGTAACGAGCCTAGTGATCGGATCATCGTGTTTATTCTATAAAAAGATAATGAATTGTACGGTATATTCAACATACCGTAAATGTTGGCTTATTATTTGAGCTGGATAAATCACTTGGTCAATACATAGTTGGATATAATGATTCTGATTATGCAGGCGATTTAGATAAGCGAAGATCTACAACTAGCTACTTATTCACTTATGTTAAGGCGCCAATTAGTTGAAAGTCCACTTTATAGTCAACAGTGGCTTTGTCTACAATAGAGGCAGAGTATATGGCAATTACAAAAGCTGTGAAGAAGGCGATTTGGCTTCATAGATTGCTAAAAGACTTAAGAGTTGATCATAAACACCTCGTGGTATATTGTGACAGTCAAAGTGTTATTCATTTAGCAAAGAATCAATTTTTTCATGCAAGGACGAAGCACATTGACGTTCGCTATCACTTTGTGGGGAGATTTTCGAATAAGAGGAGATACTTCTTCAGAAGATACGGACTACGGAGAATCCTGCAGATATGATGACTAAGGTGGTGACAAAAGCTAAGTTTAAATATTGTTTAGACTTAGTTAATATCTTGCACTTTTGAGTTGGCGCCTAAGGGGGCAAATTGGAAGCACTATAAAGGCTGTTTTGTTTGATTAGGAGGATGAATGATGCTTGCATTTGGTGGAACCCGAAATTGTGTCAAGATGGAGATTTGTTGTTTGTTGTTGACTTTGATGGGCCAATTTCTATTCCATATTGGGAAGAGAGAAGATGAGAGGAGTTTTTCAAGTTATAAAATAACTCCTCCTCCTAATCTAAACCATCCGAAAATTTGATAAATACTCAAAATTTGTATACATATCAAGTTTAGTATTCTTTTCTTAATAAGAGTAGGTTGCCTTAAGTGGTGCTCAAAGAGTAGACAAAATTGACCAAACTCCGTTATCAATTTTCGGGTGTGTTCTTTCCTTATATCTTTTATTTATTCCGCATTTATAGAATTCAATATTATTTGTCGGGTATATTTGTAGTGTTGTGTTCAATTTATTTGAGTATATATACTATTTATGTATGTACATGAGTTAGGTTGTGATAAATACACCGTGCACGTAATTTCTATCTAGGAGGTCAGATTTTAAGTGAAACCATTTGTGACCCTTTCGTCATTTCCTGGAATTTTATGTGAAATGGTAATACTATCTTAAGAATCCGTTTGACGATCTTTTCTGGATATTACCGAATCGGTTCACTTCACTAGTTGTTTACCTTAAAGGAAAAAATTACCCAATTTTCTCAACAAAGATCAGAGAAGAAAAAAATGAAAAAGCAGCTAAAGTTGATGCAATGGATGATGACTATGGCTTCAAAGTTGATTATGTCAAAAAGGGTAATCCGATACCTACTGAGGTGCCTGTCTGGTATCAAATTTGATGATGAGTGATAGGAGGCACAGACTAATGCAGTGTCAGGAAGTTTTGGTCGAAGCAGCGATATATTATGTAAGCAAATTTTTATGAAATTTTATATAGCCACAATGTTCATTCTCTCTGCAGCAAATTTTTATGAAATTTTATATAGCCACAATGTTCATTCTCTCTGCACCTTTCGTCTTGAAGCACTTTCTGCAACTATTTAACCAAAAATCACAATTTTGTACAGTGAGGGAGAAATTTTAAGGGTATTGTAGTGAACGTAAATTCCAAACAATCAAGTAATATCCATCTCAAGTTTTCAGGCAAGTAAACCATAGTGCATTATGATGTACACAATTTCATTAAGCTCAGTAACGAGTCTAGTGATCGGATCGTCGTGTTTATTCTGAAAAAAGAAATCTTTGGGCACCACCTCGTCAAAGTAACTGGTTTTATAACTTAGCTACACAAGTAGTGCAGAAAATTCAATGGGTTTTAAACTTTTTAACTCTCATCACTTGTCTAACTTGTTAACAATCTGAAATGGCTCGCGGTTATCATACCATGAGAACAGTTGATTGAAGACAAATTGTACGTTAAAAAGGAAACCCACTTTTGTAGTTCCCTTTATGTTCGTTTCTTACAGTTCGAAGATTGCGTGCTGCCGAGGGAGGACCTGCAAGAAATAATTTTACGAAAGAGGACAAGACAAGACAAATATGAAATCCGGTTAACTAACAGGTGGCTAAAAAGATACAGTCAAGTATGCTGTGACCCCACGATCTAAATGTCATCGAAATCTAACCACATCCACACTTTTCATGCAATCCCAGGCCAGCACTCAACTGCACTCAGAAACCCACTGCTTTCTTTCTCAAACAATCTGTTTGTTCGTATCTTCATATTCACAACGGAACCATCTTTTCTAGTCTATTAAGTCCTTAGGATAGACCTCCTGGGTACTTTCTGCCAACTTTTTCTTTAAAGTTCTCGCCCTTGGGATGCCAGGATCCATCCAAATTTCAGGTATGTAAATACTGTGAAATCGTTCTATCCTAGCTATAGTTCGGAATGGGCGGTTGTTGGTATGCTGATTTTGAAAAATATTAATCAAGTACAGTCCTAGAATTCTCGGGTCCTCAACTATCATCACCTCGTTCAGGAACATCAGTGAAGAGTAAGCAATCCCCAGTTACTTGCTTGTTTATATCAATACTCGTAATTTCGGTGGAAGAAATAAATGGTTACTGGAAATCCCTTCATCATGCAGTTTCCTTGGGGAACAGAGAATTTGAGACTAGGGACAAGGGAGACTTTTCTTTGTAATGAGTCGTGTGCTTTCCCTTTTCTTTCACTTTAATGCTAATAACAAGGGAGTCTGGACTAAACGTTGGAGTTAACAATTTTTGTGCAGTCCATTGACAACTCTGCGCGAGAATTTGGTTGTTTTGATTCAGGATGCTGAGGGAAATGAAATATCGCGTTCAGGTTTACCATTATTTTCCATATTTTATGTAAATTAACCGTGTACACTTGATTGCTTCCAATTTGAAGCCTTGATTAAGTGTTTGTGTAATGGGGGTAGATGTTGAGTCCAGTTCAGTGATTGAGAAGGGCACTTGGGATGATATATTTTCCCTTGAAGGAGGTTGGAAGGTACATATGTCTTTGAAGTTTATCCTCAACGAAGAAGATCGCCAGCGTGTCCGCGCCATGGTGCATTTCTCTTTTATTTTTCCAAAATTTTTAGTCCGTTTTAAGTTCATTCGATATATCATGAATTGATTTTAAAGATAAACAGAATCAGCAATTGTCAGGGTTCTGTTTGATTAGTTTATAAAGCTTGTAAATGAAATTTCATTCTGGCAGATGAGTGTTTACTGGAGTAAAGTATTTAGTTGCTCCAACAACATATAATATTTCCCTTATGCTGTTGTAAGAAGTAATGTTGAATGCAGAGACAATCAGCATTAATAAAGAAGCATAATGAACTTCTCAACAATAATTTAAGAAGTCCAGAACATGTTAGCCCTGTTCATAGCAATTCAGAGTCACCTTTGCTGCGCAGCTTTGAGGTCTCAGGTAATGATGCTTCCTAACTCAAACAATGTCATTGTGATAGGCTAACTACATATCAAACAAATTTGAGATCATGAATCACGTGTCCTTGTGCCTAGCTTCTCTACAAGACATTTTCTTCATTCTCTAACTGATGACAGATTCGCCAAGAAGCTGCCTTAATGAAGTCTTAGCCGCTCAAGCTGATCCAGGGTCCGCCAGTGATTCTGCTCTCTTTAGGAACAGAAAATCTGGTCCTGAAGACATGCAAGGAACTCATCATGATGAAATTCAAATGGACCAAGGTAAGGATTAGTTAATAATTGCATGTGTGAGTTTTTTTTCATTCATTAAACCAGTAGGATGAAAAGGACTCTTATAGACGACGTAATGACAATCCACATGCTTTAGGATGTTACAGATAGATTTGGAGATGATTCTTCCAACAAAACTATGTCAGGAAGGTCCAAAGTCTATCTAACGGAAGTAAACAGATGGAATGTAGCTAAGAAGACTGAAACTGGGACACCACCAATTGATGTCCTTCAGAAAGCCACTTTCTCAGAAGAAGCTTTTTCACTGGAAACTTCAGGATCTGTGCTTTCTGCAGAAACCAAAGTTACGGCAGAATCGAAGGGCAATGGAGCTTATAAGTTTGAGAAGCAAGGGCCACGAGAGAAAACTCTTAGCAATGTAAGAAACATGATCAGTGCCTTCGAAAGTAGTATGAATCAGGTACATTTATCTAGTGCTTCAAATGCCCTTCCTCTTCCTTAAGAATTGTATTCTAATATATAATTCATGGAACTGTGAAACAGGAGATAAAATCCAAAGTGAGACCAGCACCAACAAGATCTCAGTTGAGCAAGAATAAAGTGGAAGTTCCTGTGGAGAGTTCTCACTTGACTGAATGCAAGACGAAAAATATTGTAAAAGAAATTCCAATTTCCAGGAGCATCAGGAATCTGATTCACACTGCAGATGTTCAACAATTCCGAGCAAATATTAGAAAAAGAGAAGAGGAAAGTACTTATGTTAGACCTTTTGCTGAGACTGGATCATCTTTCAAGACTGGGAACCTAGACTTTATGCATAAAGAAGTTGACAGACACAAAGATGAATCATCTTCTGAAGTTTTGATCAGAAAATCCACAAGTGAAGGAGCTTCTGTTTCAGGACGAATTAGAAATCCATGTGGTAACTTGCTTCTTAGGGAAAAGACTGCAAAAGGAGTTCAACCAAAAGTTTCTAAAGATTCAAGTATGGATGGAATTTCAGGAGAAAAGGGCTATGCTTTTGAGAACTCTGGTGGCTGGATATTCCCAGATGAGGGAAGGCGATTGTGTATCACTGCTGGTGGAAAACAAATATTGAATCTAATGGGAGATTTGAGGGGTGAAATAAACAATCAAGTAGAAAAGATAGATTCTTCTGTACCAGAGCCTATGAAAAAGGTATTGCCTTTTCAGATCGAGGATCTAAAGCTTATTCTTTGGTCATTATCCAGTCTATCAGTTTGGAATGATGGTCCTTATGTGTGAAAATTGAGAAGATTTAAGCTGTATCATTCTCCAACTAGTGCATTAATCTACACCAGCAATGGATGATGCATGATGCTATTGCTGTTTTGGTGGACATGCACACCTTATATAGTTTTATATCTATAATGATACTGTTTTTATGTTGCTGCCATAGCGCAGTGGAAGCTATATCATATATGCTAGAATTTGCATTCCTGTTAGACGGAGACCACAAAAGATTGGAAATGGATAAATTCCACATTTGTCTCACTTTCCAGCTGAAGGAGGCTAAAGACACTTGTAATTTTCTTGTGAACTAATTAGTGTTTCTTTCATGCTATGTATTTCAGCATGGTGATTGTGATAACACTGGTGCTAAAGCAGAACAAAGGGGAGAGGCTTCTAAAAGCTTATCAAAATCAAACTTGGAGGGTTCCGTGGATGCTGAAGCTGCCTTAGGACCTTTAGGACAGGTTAAATCTTTTCTCCTCCTAATTTAATTGGTATCTTGGGAATCTAAAACATCGACACTGAAAACCTGATAATTGATCAATTTCAGCTATGATGCCAGTGAGAAGCAGCTTCAGATGTATTTCGACTCTAAAATTCACATTATGCTCAATACAGAAATGTGTTAAATTTCTTCACTGTCTACAAAAGATTCTACAGTAGTGAAGTTTGATGAGGGCGTATGTGGTTGCCTCTGTTGAGAGAGTGTCTTTAGCATTTATTTGTATTTCACCTCCTAAGCATTTCAATTTACAAAAAAAACTGCAATTTTATGATTCTTATTGATTCATCTCCAAGTAAAGGTCATAGATACTTATTGTTCATATGGATTGAGCATCATAAATTTATTTGTTCCACAACAGAATTTTTCGTTTAGGGCTGAACCACCCCTGAGCTACCAGTTTGGATTGCAATTCCAAAAAAAATGATGATAAGAAGAGTATAGTAATGCTCACTGATAACTATTATTGTTTATCTGTTTCTCTAAAGGTGATGAGAGTTGCAATCATGGTTGGGTTCGCAACACTTGTTCTCTTTACCAGACAAAGACAGGTATTCCATCTTTGACCATATGCTTGTTCTCTTTACCAGGCAAAGACCGGTATTCCATCTTTGACCGTATGCAATTTATTATTTTGGTTATTCTCTTTTGTTGTCCTCAACGTGGCTCGAAAACTCTTAGGAAATGGTCCAAGTAATGACTGAGAGCTTTCTAATTTAAAAATAAAATTGGTGAATTTCTTCAACGAAACTCATAGATCCAATCCCAGCATAACCTTAGATCATAATTATGTCGTAAACTACATCGATCGAGGACTTCCATTACTGGAAAATGAAGAATAGGAAGAGAGGCTATAATATGTTGCCAGAATGCATATAGAACAAGTATGGTAAATTGTAAGTTCATATATGAAAATGATATGGAGTGCTGATAAATTTCCCATTTTTGGACTTGTAGACGGATAGCTGAAAAAAGGGAACTACATGTATCTAAGATTCGTTTGCCAGATATTTGCTGACAAGGCCTTTTCTGGTAGTCCATAGAATTCTTGACTTTAATATTTTTTTCTTCAAGTATTTTCTTGTTTATTACATCTGCTGTAAATTTGCTCAGATGCAGCCATTATATTTCTCCCAAGTGTCAATATGTTGTCACTTCCTTCGCCTATAATCTCGCAGTTGTATACTTTTACCAGTCACTGCAAAAAGGTCGTGAATCAGAGGATGAATTTGTCTAGCCAAAGCCTTTCACCAGTGGCTTCACATTAATTACAGGGAGAAATATTGGAGAAAAGCTAAAAAAGGGTGTCTAAAAATGATAACTAACAAATTCTTTATCCTGTTGTGAGTTACAGAAGTAAAATCAGTAAAAAATTGGTGTCTGGGACCTCGCTTGAAGCCGAGTATAAAAAATAGCAAAACGCATGGAGCATTTCAGAATTCGGGTGGATTCATGATCTGAATGATTTTTTTTTCTCTAAACTTGGTGAAATTTTTATTTGAATTATCAAGATACACTTGTAGCCTTAATTTGGAAATTTTCAAATTTGCGTTAAAGAAACTCATCGCTTCGGATTCAATAGAATGAGCTATTTTGTGTTGCCAGGAATCAAATTCTGTTCAAGATTTTAATTTTTAGGTTAAAGAGTACTGCGCTAAATTCAATCTCATATCTCATAACCTTACCTAGTAAGCCTGTTTTAGAATAGTCTTAAACCTGAGATTGAACACCCAGTGAAAATCTAGGCACCCAGAAATTTGCAGCAGGCATATGATTTGGCTACAAAAACATGAATTAGTTGCTCAAAGGTTTGATGGAGTGAATTTAAAAGCTGGAGAGTAAGTAGTGGTAAAAAATCTGTAGTAGGAATACTAGCACGACCTATAGAAGGAAACCAAATCAAAAGTGGTGAACAGAGACCCACAAAGACCACCAACTGTACAAAGTTGGAGGAAAGGCAAGCCAAAGATCTGTGCTTTTGGTGTGAAGAGAAGTACAGTCTAGGCCTTCAAATATAAACAGAGCACGCATATGTATATGGTAGAGAAGAGATGGAAGGTGAGCAACCAGAGCTTGAGCAATTAGTAATTTCATTATAGGCAATGGCTGGTACAACCTCCTCTGACCTCCAACAAATGAAGGGCGTAGGACAATATAAAGGAACTAACATTCATATATTGGTGGATGCGGGTAGTACCTATAACTTCGTGGTTAAAAAATTGACGAATGCCGATGAGAAAGGTATAGAAGAGATCGATCTATTGATGATTATAATGGGAGGAGGATTAAAGCTTGAATGCAATTAGAGATGCAAGGAGTTTACTTGGATAGGAGTTCACTACAGACGTGTTGGTTATTGACATTGGAGTTAGCGATATGGTTTAGGAGTGCAATCGATATCTACCCTGAATGATATACACTGGAGTTATGAGGTTTAATTTGAAGGGCAAATCAATGGAGTTAAAGGCACGAGTACGAGCGAGAATCACTGAAGTAAAATGAGGAAATATGGAGAAATGCTTGGAATGGAAAGAGGTGACATATCAATTCATGTTATTACCACAAAATTTAGGAAATAAATAGGACAGATCTATACCTGAAACTTAATACAATGAAAGTGATTCAACCTACTGCATTATCAGAGCATCAGAAAGAGGAGTTACATCAGGTGCTACTGAAAAATGAGGATTTGTTTAAAGAACGTATAGTATTACCATCCACTAGAGAATGTGACCACATAATCCAATTGAAACAGGGAGCAGAAGCAGTGAACTTAAAACCTTGTCGATGTGTGTGCAAAAACAAGCCATATAGGAGCTAGTAGAAGAGATGCTTAAGCAAGGAATCACTCAAGAAAGAGTAAGTTCTTTTGCTTCTCTTGTGATTCTCGTTAAGAAGAACAGTGGTATATAGAGGTTTTGTGTGTGTTATAAAGCATTGAATAAATGTAATATTAAAGATAAATTCCCAATAATATTAATTGAGAAATTGTTGGATGAACTTAGTGGAGTTAAATATTTTAGTTAATTGGGTGTAAGAGCTGGTCACCATCAGATTAAGATGAATCTTAATGATGTTCTCAAACAACATTCAAAACCCTTTAAGGGCACTATAAATTATTGGTGATGCCATTTGGATTGATGAATACTCCGACAACTTTTCAGAGTTTGATGTCTATAGTTTTCAAGAATTACTTTAGTAAGTGAATGCGCCAGTATTTCC
This sequence comes from Erythroxylum novogranatense, assembly GCA_029891385.1. Classification (NCBI taxonomy): domain Eukaryota; kingdom Viridiplantae; phylum Streptophyta; class Magnoliopsida; order Malpighiales; family Erythroxylaceae; genus Erythroxylum; species Erythroxylum novogranatense. The sequence goes on along the minus strand of CM057227.1, from coordinate 28,271,267 downwards.
TATTCCTAAATTTGACAAGATTTTAGTCATTGAAGTCGATGCTTCTAAAGAAGGGATATGTGTAGTACTTAGGTAAGAAGGCCACCAATTAGGTAAGAAGGCCACCTATTGGTGTATCTTAACAAAATTATGTCCTAAATACACATTCACTTATTTGTTAGCCTTGGTATTAGCTGTCAAATAGTAGTCTTATCATATTACTGGTCGAAAGTTTATTGTGCAAACAGATCATATAAATATATCGTATTTGTTAGAGCAAAAGTTTATAAATCCATTTCAACAAATGTGGTACCAAAGCTCTTAAGATTTGATTTTGAGATTAAATATAATAGGATATGGGTAGTAAAGTGATAGATGCTCTCTCTAGCACTTCCAGTATTGAATTATGTTCTTTGGTTAGGGTTGATATTCATACTGATCTCTTGAGCAGGGTTAGATTAAGTTGGCAACGAGATAAATTTCTGCAACATACAATTTCTCAGATACCAAAATTATCGAAGCAAGTCTTTTTTTATAGCTAGATCAATAAAACTTTGCAGTGGCAAGGACGTTTGGTGTGGGGCTTGATTTAGAATTACAAAAGAATATCATTTCATTTTTTCATTTTTTCATGACTCAATTGAAGGAGGTCACCTAGGTGTATTTAGTACTTCCAAGAGATTTTAGTTATATTTATATTGGACAAGAATACAAAAAGATATTCGTTATTATTATTGATGTATGTATGCCTCAGTATCTATTGAAATTATGTTAATATGGTGTTGTCATGGCACGATGGTAAGACTAAAAATGTGAAAAGTGGCTAAATTTGTGGAATTAATTCATAGTGGGCTACAACATGGAGTTTGGAAGTAGAAAAATGGGGTACACATGCGTAAATTAAAGGCTTCGACCAAACTAGATAATAGGCATTTTCTATTAATGACTATTTTATAGTTATGAGTGGTTTGTGATCATGGAAACATGGGTTATTTTGTTGAATTGCAGTTATAATTTTTATGTATTTAAGGACATTTCAATTAAATGAAATCAAAATAGCATTGTCATCCATTTTTTATGAGTTCCTATTGCTTCCATTTTTAGTCGTTTTTTCCTAACTTAAGTTTTTAACTCCTACGAATTGACACCATAGCTATTTTTTGAGGACCGTGTAAGTTTGAGGCTACACCACACTCAAAAACCAAACCAAACTTATTACAAACAAAACCATCAAGCCATGGATTTTAGGACACCTTTCATAGTTATTACTTCTCTAGTGTTTGAGGGTGAGAATTATCAGGTATAGGTAGTTAGAATAGAGGTTTATTTTGATGCAAGTGTGTTGAGTCAAAATGACTTTACATATATATGATTTTGATGAATAACAAAGAAGTAGTAAAAGCAGACGTAAAATAGAAAAATGTATGACGGAGAATAAAACACGACGCAGATTTAAATTAAAAAGCAAATCGAAGAAATATGATTTGATTGAAAAATGATTTGAGAAGTAGAAAAGCAGACGCAGACGCAAAATGAAAAGCAGACGCAAACGCAAAATGAAACATAGACGAAAAAACACAGACGAAGAAAGACAGGCGCAAAAATACAGACGGAGAAAAGCAGATGCAGAATTTAAAAGAAGACGCAAGAGTCAGTTCGAGTTAGTTATAGAACTCAACTGATTAACCGTTTCTTTCAATATTCAAGAAACAAGAATCAAGAAGCAGTTACAGACGAATGCTATAAATATAAGTCGAAGTCGAAGATTGCAAAGTTAGAAAAAGTTAGCAAAAGTTGAGTAAATTGATTTACGTACGTGAACGAAAAAGCTTGTCTGTGAGACAATTGTGCAAATTAGTTGAGAGCTAGTTTTATTGTAACAGGTTTCAAATACTTTTGTAAGAAAGTAGTACAGATAGCCTGCAAAGGCTAAGAGTGAAAGAATACTGAGTGTAGAGACCTAAAGAGGCTCGGAAAGAATACTTATAAACGTTGAAGAGATAGTGAAATCTCAGAAAGAACTCTGAAGACTGGACGTAGCCCACGGTTTGGGGTGAACCAGTATAAAATCACTGTGTCAACTTCTACTCTACCCTATCTCTCTTAAAGTTCAAAGTTTTGTTATCACATAAATTGCGAAACAAGTTTTCAAAGTTTTGATTAGTTCGAATTTACTAAAGTTTCTATAAAAGAACTTGTTTGTAAACAAAACAGTTTTGAAAGAGTTTTCAAAAAGGAAATACACAATTCAATCCCCCTTCTCGTGTATTCGTTATCGTTCTATAAGCATTGTACTAACGTGTGATTTACTTCAATTGGTATTAGAGTCTGGTATCCAAGGATCACTGTAGCAAAGTGTGGATTAAAGATAATGGCAGAATCACATATATACATTGCAGAAGGTGCCTCAGTCACTAGACCTCCAGCATTCAACGGTGAAGATTATCACTACTGGAAAGATAGAATGCGGTTGTTCATAGAATCTACTCATTTCGACCTTTAGGATGTGATAGAGAATGAACCATATACACCAGTAGACGAAGATGGAAATCTTATTCCACGGACCAGATGGACGGCTGACCAAAAGGCGAGAATTCAGCTCAACTCTAAAGAGAAGTTCTTCTTGACGTGTGTCCTAAGCAGGAGTGAATATGACAAAGTTCACGGGTGCGACACTGCGAAGGAGATGTGAGACACACTGTCCATCGCTCATGAATGAACAAACCAAGTCAAAGAATCCAAGATAAGCATTCTTGTGCACCAGTACGAGCTTTTCAAGATGAAGGATGAAGAATCTATTGATAAAATATTTGGAAGATTTCAAACAATTGTCAATGGATTGAAAGCCCTTGGAAGAACGTACAATAATCAAGATCACGTACGAAAGATCTTAAGAAGTCTTCCGAAGAGGTCACTACAAGGAAAAATACCCAATTTACGACGTTTTACAAACGTCGCAAATGTTTGAAAAACGTCGGTGAAAAGTTTTTGTGACGTTTATAAAAACGTCGCACCGAACGTCGTTGAAGGGGAGTAAGCAAACATTTTTATTGACGTTTTGTAGAAAACATCAAGGACGCCTAGGTTATTTTTTGACGTTTGGGGAAACGTCAAAAAAGCTTAAGCGAATGAGCGACGTTTGAGTTAAACGTCGTGGAAACAACATACCTTTCTACGACGTGTACTAGACGTCGTACAAAGCATGACAATCTGTGACGTCTGTTGAACGTCGTGGAATTATTGACAATTTGCGACTTCTTCTAGACGTCGTAGATAGCCTGACATTCATCGACGTCTTCTAGACGTCGTAGAAAGTGTGAAAATCTGCGACATCTTCTAGACGTCGTAGAAAGCATTACAACCTCGCAGATGACATTTTATTTAAATTTATTTTTAAATATATTGAAATAAGTTTAATTTAATACATTATCAATTTTATATAATTAAATTTAAATGACATATAATTAAATAAAATTATTAAGGATAGTGAGAATTATATGATTTTAAAATCAAATTGTAATGGAATGATTATTCTAATTGAATAATTAATTATTGGGAAAAATATTAAATCTGATTTATTTAATAAGTATTTAATATTTTATATTTAAATTATTTATTTAGTCATTGATCAATTTGTTGAGTACATCATGGATTTGCGAATGATCAATAATATATAACAAGAATTTAATAGATGTAGACAATAAATTATATAATTTAAAATCCCAAACATGTCATAATATAGTAATTAAAATGAACAATATGTCATAAGTGTCTATTATATCAGTATGAATACTTATCTAATCAACGCGAATACTATGTGTAGAACATATAAGTTTCAAGACCTTTTTTTTGTTGCTCGACTTCAGTAGTTAATTTATCCTGCATTTCTTCAAAATTTTTGGTCAATTCATCGACTTTAGACTGTAAGCCCTCATTAACTTTCTTGGACTCATGAATTGCCTCAAGTCTCTTTCGATGAAGTCTTCCCTTGTGATCGAGGCCCCATTCCCATGCCAACAATGTCATCAGTTCTGGTGCCCAGGACTTTGTCGCACACTTTATCCACTATCATCGGATGACCTTGTTCAGCTGAATGTGTCAATTTGTGACACATTAAGTCCTGAAAAAATAAAGAATTAATTACATACATAATGTGATTTAAGAAATATTTATAAATAAACTACATACATAATGTGATTTAAGAAATATTTATAAATAAACTATGTACTCACCCATTTTTCTTTGCATTCAGGAGTTGTCCATTGATCTTTTCTTTCATCATAATGAGTGTGATACCATAACTTCATCCGGTCACACTCTTCTCCGTCTCTGTCACTCTGTTGTATAGAAATATATAAATAGTAATATTTATTATAAAATTTGAAATGTCAATAAAAGAAAATATAATTAAAAAGATAATAACTCACAATCTCATGTCGTATGGCTACAAAGGCCTTGGAGCCAGAGTTTGGTCGACATTTGACCTGACTCCTAACAACTTTTGCTTTTTAACTTTTTTCCTAATCGCACACGTTAAGAAAATGTATTATAAAATCTATAAATCATAATTCATAAATACTAAAATATAATAAGTTGTAAAAATAGTAGTGATCAAATGAACTAACCTTTGTAGCTGATTGCTCCCAATATTCGCATAAGTCCATCTACTCTGCCACTGTGACACTATCCGGCTTAACATCCTTTCCGTACTTGGTAAAATGCTTTTTTAAACTATATCTTTGATCTTTGGACTTAGCGCAAGAAACTTCTTCACAGTAGTATGTACTTCGTTGTCAGTCCTCATTCCCTTGATTTCCAACTTTTGTTGCACAAAATTATAAATTATTGGTCAATGTTCTAAGCATATGAAAAACACATACAAATTATATTGGTTTAGAATACTTACGTCTAACTTGTCAAATGCAATATCCAATTCCTCAGTTGTAATTTTTGAAAATTTTGTTTTAACAGGTAAGGAAGTTCGGGATACCAGACCAATCTTACTCAAAAATTTGGCAGATTGTATGGAGTTGGTTGGTCGTCCTTCAGTTGGGGAGATCTCGATCTCCAATCTCTTACCTATGGCCTTGTTAATCTTTGCCAATCCTTGTCCTTTTGTAAGACCCCTTGTTTTTCTTGCATCAGTCGTCGATCCTAAATTAGCAAAGAAAAAAGCATATAACATACTCTTAATTGGTTAGATAAGCAAAATAAGTAAAGTTAATAAATTTCACCAATATTTTGAGAAAGATCAAACCTGCAATGCTTGCAGAAGAAGAACCCACAGTGGATGTAATTGTTTGATTTACTGGTGTCTGATAAGCCAAAGTTGGAGGCATCTCTTGAGTCGTGGATGGAGAAATAATGTTGTGACGCTGATTCATAATTTGTTCATATTTATCTCTAGGATGAATAATAGGTTGAGAAGGTGTGACTTCTCTTAGTGTTGGAATAAGCTGAGAAGGTGCACGTGTGACTTCTCTTGGTGTTGGAGTAGGTTGAGAAGGTGCACGTGTGACTTCTCTCGATGTTGGAGTAGGCTAAGAACAAGCATATGTGACTTCGTTCGATGTTAGAGTAGGTTGACAAGGTGCAGGTGTCCGGTTTTGTGGTTGTGTACAAGAAGATGACGCATTAGCTGCGTCCCCAAAAAGCTGACGGTAACGCGACTGTAATTTTGTCGGTACGATGCTACTTGATGTAGCCTTATTCTTCTTCTTGGGTTGACCTGGTGCCATGTGAATTACCTGTATCATAATTGAGATTAGATTTCAAAGTTCAAAACCAAATGCATTTCCAGTGTTCACTTGAAAGGCAACAAGAAAATGTTGCTGAAGATAAATGTTGCAGAAGATAAAGTTTGACCCAAAATGACTCCAACTAGTTAATTTAGGCAGTACTAGTCTCACGACAAGTGCGAGGTTCGTAAGAAATAATCACAGAATAACAATGATGATCATGAAGGATAATGTTAAGTTATAGCATGAGGTTCATATAAGAAATAATCGTAGGTTATCTCTTGTAAGTACTACGACAAAGAGAGGAAGGAATAACATAGGAGTTTCTAGTGATTAGGGGTAAGATGACAATCAAAGGAGAGGTGTTATTAGAATCTATAAATGTTGAAGAGTCACTTAGAGAAGGCAAAGAGATGCTAGTATTGTCTTAATCAACGTTTCCTAGAAACAAGTCACTAGGAAAAGAATGAATGGATATGTTAAATATGAAGAAGGAATACTTTAAACTTGAAAACATGATATGGTCGAAAATATTTTATGTTCCAAAAAGGTAACATGATGAGAAATCCTGCAATGTTTTGAAATTGGATTCCAAGATTGATAACCCTTATATTTTATATTATATCCTAAGAAGTAATATAATCTAGCCTTAGGCTCTTTTTTTATGTGTTCATAAGGTTGAAGATGAACAAACCATGGACCACCAAAGACATGAAGAGACTATTAATCAAGTGTATATCCATATAAACACTAGAAAGGTGAGATATTGTTAAGAGTGGGGGAAGGAACTCAATTAATTATATAAACCATAGTAAAACATGCAGAAGAGGTAAGAACACAAAAAGGAAAAAAAAATATGTCTACGTTTGTGTTTAGCCTGACCATTTATGCAAATGTGCTCGAATACGAATGTTAAACCATTGACCTATTTTGAAATAAAAAATGAGATAATTTAGAGTCTTTGTATGCATGGTATTATCTGTTCAAAGAATTTTAGTAGAATAATAAAATTAATTTTAAGATTGTTTACAATAGTCAGCCTTCATATGTCCAAGTTCTTATAATAGTTACATGTAATAGTGCAAGAAGAATCAAGAGGAGCAATTAAAGTATCATTAACCTAGGAAACAACTTGAGGAGAAGTACATAATGGAGTGACCAATATAGAATTTATTTATGGCAGCCAACGTTTAACTCTTAAAATGTTGAGATGAGTTTCTTTAGAGAGCAATTTCGAAATCACAATATCTAATTTAGGCAGCAGACTTCAATGGAGTATAGATGCACTAATAGACTTGTTCAAATTTTAAAGGCCAAATAAATTGGCTATCATGAATTCCCATGTAAATAGCAACATAAGAAAAATCAGGTTATTAAGAATTACCACATGCGTATAAATGGAAGAAAGTAAGTAGGGAATAAATTCAGTCATAAGTATTATATTCTAACACAAGTATTAGATTATGTAAATGACTATCAAATGAATCTCCATGAATGGTAAAATCATCATGAAATCTTTATGATATGTATGCAAAAGTTCCTAAAGGAAACCTAAAATTCATCTTTCTTAATCCTCTAAAGTTATTGCAATATGAATCTTTCTTAATCTTCTCACATAACCCAAAGCCATTACTTCCTTTTCACTGTACATAATTCCTCCAAAAATTTACTTACTAGAATTTTATATCCATTTGACCCATTTGACTATATAAACTCTAAGCACTAGCTCTACTCTCTTGTTGAGATTTAACATTATTAGTACCTAAAGCTTCAACTATGTCTTTAATAAATATACCTAAGTAAGATGTTTGAGAGGGTTATTACTGCTTCCTAGGATGAAATTATTGCCTATATAGTTATAATTTAGCTATTAGTTGGTTAATTGATGTGTTCTTGTATTAAAGGTTATGATGATCTTTCTAACTAGGGTTATGGGTATTTCTAACTACTCTCTTTCTAACTGCTGCCTAGTTTATCTAATTATTTCTCAAAGGAATAAAAATTCACCTGAATTTATATATTAAATTGAATAGTTTACATTTAACCTGATTTTTTGGATGACTAGAAAACAAGTTCACAGTCAAGTCCTATCTGCTTTAGGTGTCATTGAAAATGTCAACTGAAAATCCTTATCTGTCAACTGAAAATGTATATCTACTTTCTAGAGGATTGTGATCTACTACCAGAAAGAATGAACCCCTCATCCAAATGAATACATACATGTATTGATAATAAATTGATCAGGTTCTTGAAAAATTGCAAAGAGGAAGAAATAGTTGTAAGGAGATATTTCCATTTTAACCTAAATTAGTACCACATATTTATATAGCTGAAGATATATCTGAAATAAGGATGAAATGTCCTAGCAAATCTACTCTTCAGTACATTTGAAACATCATCAACCTACTCACTGTCCAATGACAAGATGTAGATTACGTTATTTCCAGGACATTTACCAGCATTATTTGTTTAAATTGAGCATAAAAACTCCCTTGCCCAATGAATCAAATTATGCAGACATTGTCCTTATCAAATAGTTGTATATATGTAGGTTCAATGGTACCAACTCAACAGTGGGAAGAAATGGTAGATTGAGTCACTAGACTGAATATAGCTAAAAATGCTATATTCAGTCGACTTCTAACAGTAGCTCTTTTGCATTACTGATTTTTGTTGTGAAGGAGCAAGCACAGGGAAGTGAAGGGAAAGTGAGGCTAAAAAAGATTTGATTTTCCTTTTACATTATAGGATATGGATGTTGCATATGAAGACATGGCATTGCAATCTGCTTAGAAGAATAAAAGCCTAGTGTCTTCAAAGTAATGACACAGCAAAAAGTCATTCATGATAGGGTAGAGCTAAACACAAAGTGACAGTGTACTCTTCAAAGTATTGGCATTGCATCCCTATTCATAAGGAGTCAAAGAGAAACATGGATGTTGCTTATAAAGAAATGGTGGACTAAGGTGATTGCCTTATAGGTCACGAAGTTAATCCTAGATGCAACAAGAATATGGAGAGTGATTAGTGATAAAAAGGCATGCACCTAAACATGCACAGAGTGTTTATAAGGGGCTAATATTCGGGGATCCTATAGCTTTTTTTGCAATCATTTTGTGCTAAACATACACAGAGTGTTCTAACTTGGCAACTATAATAGAAAGCAGTCTCACTGTTGCTTTACACAGGACATTCAATTAATCGCACATGGCTCAACAAAAGTGAACTTCATTTAGTACCACTTTGTAAGAAAAAGACCCAACAGTAGCATCAAGTGTGTAGTTGCAATTACCCAATACATCATCTCAGTAGTTGCAATTACCCAATAACAAAAACAAAGTATGTCTTCCAAAAACAAAGTATCATGCAAAATGAAATTCCAATTGGGAAAGCATCAGTATGTCTTACAAGGAGAAATTGATAATCATTAGAACTCTTCAGTACATTTGAAACATCATCAACCTACTCACTGTCCAATGACAAGATCTAGATTACGTTATTGCCAGGACATTTACTAGCATTATTTGTTTAAATTGAGCATAAAAACTCCCTTGCCCAGATCATCATCAACTGATAGCTATAATTAGTTCACTGATCCACCTATTTAATCTAGATAATGGGATAAATTCCAATTAAATACGATATGCTAGCAAGTACATTCACAAGATTTCCATCAAGAAAATAACTACAAGCTCCATAAAGGTCAAGCAGTGCTGGAAACATAAAAATAGCAGCTAAAAGTACAAATACAGAATTACTTGATCTTCCCCGCAAGTTTTGCCCCTTCAGAATGAAACCAAATTCCACTTGATTGCACAAACTCTGATTAGAAATAAACCAATGAATCAAACTATGCAGACATTGCCCTCATCAAATAGTTATACATATTTAGGTTCAAAGCTAAGAAAGTAGTGAAGCAAATCAACATTCAGTTAAAACAAACAGTCAATCAAATTCAGTTTAAACAAACAGTCAATCAATGACAGCAAGAAGTCATTCCTTATAGGACATGGATGCTGCATATAAATACATGGCATTGTAATCTATTTGAAAGGCTAAAATCCTAGGCTAATTATGAAGAACATATTGTCTACCATATGTACAATGAAATGTTAATATCAAATACAAACACTTGCATCATATTGACAATGTTAACATGCATCAGCTGAAATGGGGATTTTTACATGTTAACCATAACTTATGGAATTGACATTAAAGCAATTCAGGTTGTGTCTCTAAAAAACATATTAATCCTTATGTAAACAGAAAAAAGATACTGATGTTGCCTTCAAGGAACATTCCTCATTCTGTAAATGCTAAGGACTTTGCTGTAGAGTTAAGCATAGATAAGATTCAATGCCACAAGCTAAAAGATTCATGAATTTAATGCCACAAGCTAAAAAATCATTATAGGTATAATAGATTCACATAGTTTACTCAAAACAAATTCACATTTCTTCTCACAGCTGCTGATTTGAAGAACAGGTTTGTTAGGGATAACAATCTGCCTTCTAAAGTCTCATTCCTCTAAAGGTCGATGTTCATGGATTAACTCCAACCTTGGATAGGTTACCTTTCCTAAATTTAATCAATAAATACAATTTATGCGTAGAAAGGCATGCACATAAACATATGCTTCTGCCAAGAAAAAAGGCATGCACCTACCCATATGCTAAAGCAACATAAATACCTCTAGATATTGCACCACTGGAGAAAAAAAAGGCACAACTGCAGGAGCTGTTGATGTCTCAGTCCACAATATCTGAAATGTAACAATAACATTTACATCAACAAGTGCAGATACGTTTAGACATTTACATCAAGAAGTACAGCTATATTAACATAAGGATGATGAAGTGCTCTACATGGTTGATGCTATTGATGAGTATGCAGATGGTCAGTTTAAGGAATTTCAAGGTAAGCATACTGATAACCACATTGACAAGTATTCTTAACCATGTCAAAAGAATCCTAGAAGGCTCTTATTTTTCAGTAGATACAAGAAGTTAGTGAATACAAGTAATTAGTGTGCATTATATATCTCAAACACCAAGTTGGTCATGTTTACATGGCATTGGTATAGAAATGATAAATGTTAGGAAGCAATATTATTGCTAAGCAACAGTATCATCTTTTCAAAGGACGGAGATTAACAATCCAACTACTTTCATAGCAAAGCAATAGGAAACCAAAAAGCCGGAATCGAATTATAAGAAATTATTCATCATCGTCGTCGGTCGAATCTTGGAATATAATATCACATTCATTGTCACTACTACTTATCTCTAAGTCATCCAAATCGTTAGCTAAATGTTGCTCGGAATTAAATACAATGTTATTTATTACATCAAATGCAATATCAGTTCTATCTAAAAACTCTAAGGAACATTCCTCGACTTCGACTAGAACTTCATTAGACTGTTCAACGTCATCTGAACCTTCTTCATTACCATGCGAAGGGATATCATACGCATGTCTAACTTCACATTCTTGCACAATCCGCCAATTTGAACCGAGTACCAAATCTTCCACCAAAAAAACTTGCTTTGCTTGGTTTGCCAAAATAAATGGGTCATCCTTGAACCAAAACTTACTAACGTTGATGCTTTTCACAATGCCATTGCATACAAAGACTCAAAGTTTTGCCCTTCATCAAAGCTAGCTAATGCATACAAAGACTCAAAGTTTTGCCCTTCATCAAAGCTAGCTAATGTCGTCATCTATAACAAGAAAGGAACATTAGTTTATAATAAATAATCAGTAATGAACACTACGCTCAAACCTTCTTCTCACCCGATGCCTAAACCACGAAGGAAATTGTTCTTTATGTCTCTTGTCAACATATAATGGACTTTGTCACCTCAACTCATCCATGTGCTCACTATGGATCATTGAAAAAACCACTATATTAATTTCCATGAATTATCTCAATTCATTCCATATCTTAGTTTAACAGTTTCTTAGCAAAACTTACTCGATAAACGAACTTATCTCATGACAATTCATAAGCACATACCAATGTGCAATCTCTAGCTCTTTTGTAGGAAGCGCAATTATTTTGCCAGACCCAATTGGCTTACATTGTTGGCAGAACACTGAAATGTCACTACCATTAACCATATCATTGAAACGGTCTGGCATGTTAAAGCTGGTTTCAATTCCTTTCAGATACATTGAACAAAATGTCGTGCACTCTTTAACAACATATGCTTCAAAGAATTAACCCTACGGACGTGCTTTATTTCGATAAATCCTTCAAATGTACCTAGGAATCTTCACAAATGATTCAACATAATTAGATAGGCCACTATTTAGTTGACTTTTAAGAGTAATACGATAAATTTAAAGAATACCTCTCAATTGGATACATCCATCTATACGCAACTGGTCCACCAAGTAAGGCTTCATTTGGCAAATGAATAGCCAAATGTACCATAACATCATAGAATGCCGGTGGGTATATCATTTCAAGTTTGCACAAGATTAAAATAATCTCCTCACACATAGTTTGAACGTCATCCTTGTTCAAACTTCGTCTACAAATTCTGCGAAAGAAGTTCCCCAACTCCAGTAAAACACCTGCCACATCTTTATTCAAAATGCCACGCGTCCCTAAAGGAAGAATGCTTTGCAACAATATATGACAATCATGCGACTTAAGCCCACTAATCTTCCTTTCATCCACATTAACACATCTAGATATATTCGATGCGCACTCTATCCGAAACTTCACCGCTTGACAAACTCACAAAACTTCTTCTTCTCATCCAAAGACATTGTATAGCATGCTGGAGGTTTTCCCACAATAGTTCCATCAGCAGCCCTTATCAAGTGTAATTCTTTTCGAATATTCATATCTTCCAAATCAAGTCGAGCCTTGATTGTATCCTTGGTTTTACCTTCAACATTCATCAACGTACTAAGAATATTGTCACAAATATTCTTTTCTATATGCATGACATCAAGGTTATGTCTTAATCTTAACTTATGCCAATATGGTAGATCAAAAAGAATGCTTTTTTTATTCCAATTCAAGTTTCCTTCCAATCTCCTTCTCCTCTTATTACTGGGGTGCTTTCCATAACATATATTATCCACATGACATAATTGCTCAAGTACAACATCTCCATCTGGTAAGTTAGGTATAGTTCGATGATCACTCTTGCCATCAAACTTCTTGCTTCTTCTCTATGGATGATTGTACGGAAAAAAACGACGATGTCCTAAGTAACCAATCTTACTTCTTAACTTACAAGAAGGAGTGTGCGTGTTACAAACAGGGCATGCCTTATAGCCTTTTGTGCTCTACCCAGAAATAGTACCATAGGCTGGAAAGTCATTGATAGTCCATAATAAAGCCGCATGCATTAACTTTTCGCCCTTTGAGGCATCAAAAACATCAAAACCATCTTCCCATAACTCACTTAACTCATCCACTAGTGGTCTCATATAGACATCAATGTCTCGACCAATAGATTTCGGACCTGGAATAACCAACGATAACATAAAAAATGACTCATCCATACACATCCATGGGGGTAAATTGTATGCTAAAAGAACAACAGGCCACACGCTATATGAAAGTGACATATTGCCATGTGGATTGAATCCATTTGTTGCTAAGCCTAGTCTGACATTATGTGGTTCTCTAGCAAAGTCAGGATATAACTCATCAAAGCTCTTCCAAGCTTCTCCATCAGAAGGATGAACCATGGTATTTCTGTCACCTTTAGTCCTATCATTATGCCAAGTCATTTGTTTAGCGGTCTTACTTGACATGAATAATCGTTGCAGTCTGGACTTTAAAATGAAAAGTACCTCAACACTTTCCAAGATATCTTCTTACCCTTGCCATCATTAATTCTCCATCTTGATGTTCCACACTTGGGACAACTTTGCAAGTCCCCATACTCTTTCCAAAACAGGGAACAATCGTACTTACATGCATGTATCGACACATAACCCAAACCTAGGCTCCTTAGAAATTGATTTGCTTCATAATAGGACTTCGCAAAGTTTCACAATTAGGTAATACATCCTTCAATGCACCAAGTAACATGTCAATGACTTATTGCTCCACTTGTTGTATACTTTCAAGTGAAGCAACTTTATTAAAAACGACAACTTTGAAAAGTTTGTACATCCAGGGTACAACTCTTCAGTTGCTTTACTCAACAATTCATGAAAGCCTTGCCCTATAAAATCTTCGACGCCTTTAGGATGACTCCTTCCATCCTCATCAATTGGACAATCATTTACGAAGGTACCCATATCATGAAGCAAATCTTGCATGCCATCATCCTCCTCATCACCATCACCCTCATTAATATCATTCCCCATCCCATCAATGTCTACATTTGCATTATCAAGCCTTTCTACCCTAGACATAAATCTATATTCTGGCTTTTCACCGTGTAAAACCCAACGAGTGTATGATTGGTCCATGCCGAATCTCATTAAATGCTCACAAACATTCATTTGGGACCTCATATAAGCATTCATGCAACGACTACAAGGGCATGAAATTTCACAATCTCTTCCCTTTTTTTCGACCACAAATTTCATAAATGCTTTCACTCCATCAATGTATTCCCGGGAAACCCTAACACTGTTCATCCAACTCTTATCCATTGCCCAGAAACTACCTATTAATTTAACATAAAAATGACAACATTATCTTATGTCAGTGGGAATTCAATTTACACATAAAACACATTATAAACAACTTGGACTAATAATGTGGTCTTGCATGATTGTATATACTTATTGCACGTAATAGCTACTATTGAAAAGGTAATGGCAATAAGTTATTATAATACAAATGTTGTCTTGTTTACTTTACTCACATATAATCTAATCCCAATCGAGTTATCCTATACAACAAACATCCATTCTTTTCAAGTTATGACATAATTTGAAAAGGTTATCTTTGTTGTACACAATCTCGCAAAAACAAGATCAATTTTATCAACCCCGCATCCTCAACCATGTTTAATAGTTCCACAGCCAAATTAATTTCCACCATTTAATTAAACTTATCAAACATGTCTATTATGTTCAAACCTCAACTTCTTAGGATTTTAAACCTTTTTGTTCAAAAGGTGACCAATAATCTCATTATTTCACACTTATTCCTTATGATGCTGAATAAAAGTTATTAGTATTCACATAACAGTAAAGTTTACACTACAACAAAACCATGCATTTTGCCACACAAGAGAAGAGTACAAATCATTGGAACTGCATAATATAAAATGCAGAATTTTCATACCAGCTCCACTACTTATGCAGCAAATATGTTAGGGCACTCAATTTACTTCAAGATTTTTCCTCAGGAATCCTTAAGAGGGTTAGTCTGTAGTTCTGCAAAAACACCAACTGATGATGAGCTATAGCAATGAAACAAACATTACAAAATATTGTAATCTCAAGAAGGAAACTACCAATGGATAGACAGATAACAAAATATAGCAACAATGATATTGCCACTGCATACAATATTTAAACAAGTATAAATATGAACAAAAGACGCAGACGTAAAATGAAACACAGACGAAGAAACGCAGACGAAGAAAGACAGACACAAAAATACAAATGGAGAAAAGCAGACGCAGAATTTAAAAGAAGACGCAAGAGTCAGTTCGAGTTAGTTACGGAACTCAACTGATTAACCGTTTCTTTCAAGATTCAAGAAACAAGATTCAAGAAACAGTTACAGACGAATGCTATAAATATAAGTCGAAGTCGAAGATTGCAAAGTTAGAAAAAGTTAGCAAAAGTTGAGTAAATTGATTTACGTACGCAAACGAAAAAGCTTGTCTGTGAGACAATTGTGCAAATTAGCTGAGAGCTAGTTTTACTGTAACAGATTTCAAATACTTTTATAAAAAAAGTAGTACAGATAGCCTGCAGAGGCTAAGAGTGAAAGAATACTGAGTGTAGAGACCTGAAGAGGCTCGAAAAGAATACTTGTAAACATTGAAGAGATAGTGAAATCTCAGAAAGAACTCTGAGGACTGGACGTAGCCCACGGTTTGGGGTGAACCAGTATAAAATCGTTGTGTCAACTTCTACTCTACCCTATCTCTCTTAAAGTTCAAAGTTTTGTTATTACTTAAATTCTGAAACAAGTTTTCAAAGTTTTGATTAATTTAAATTTACTGAAGTTTCTGTAAAAGAACTTGTTTTTAAACAAAACAGTTTTGAAAGAGTTTTCAAAAAGGGAATACACAATTCAACCCCCCTTCTCGTGTATTCGTTATCATTCTATAAGCATTGTACTAACGTGTGATTTAATTCAAAGTGATTTTTAGGAAGATGTAGCGGAGGACTATGAGGTTCCTCCCTTATCAAACAACTTAACTCTTGCTCAAATTAGGAATCGCAAAGAAAGGAGGCAAAGGAAATCAAAGGCAAAGGCATGTCTATTTGTACCTATCTCACCAACAATCTTTACTAGAATTATGACAGTAAAGTCAGTAAAGGAATTTGGGACTTTATCAAGTAAGAGTATGAAGACAATGAGGGAGTCAAAGGGGTTCAAGTGTTGAATTTGATTAGAGAGTTTGAGATGCAAAGGATGAAGGAGTCAGAAACTATGAAGGAGTATGTTGACAAAATTCTCATCATTGTCAATAAGGTAAGATTGTTTGGAATTGAATTTTGTGATTCTAGAATTGTTCAGAAAGTTATTGTGACTGTTCTAGAAAGATTTGAAAAAATAATTTCCTCTCTAAAAATTTCTAAAGACCTATCAAGTATCACCTTATTAGAGTTGTTAAATGCATTATAGGTTCAGGAGCAAAGAAGGCTCATGAGGCAAGAAGGCCTAATTAAGGGTGCTTTGTTGGACCCCGCTTCTAGAGCTCAACATTCAGAGTCATAAAACGTGAGCAAACACATTTCTTTAACTTCAGGATGGATTTTGGGAAACCTCAATAGGAATTACAATTTGACTTCTTCAGAACATTTGTTTCCCATTGTCGCAAGTTTTTAATAACACCAAAATCATTCAATTTGGTTCAGAAATCTAAAAGTTAGGGTCCAAATATTTTCAGACTGTTATTAAACTGAAATAATACATTATACCCAAATTCCATCCAGAAATTGAAAGTCTTAGGGACTGAACTAAAATTAAATTCCTTCAGATAATTTGTAGCTCCATGTCTCTAGTTTATTTAGAAATAAGAATCATCTCATTTGGAGGTCGGATGATGTGGTCATGGCCGAAAGAATCAAACATGATTATGTCCTCAATAATATTGAACCTATTTTGGGACGATTAGCATAATTTTCACTAGAGATATCAGATTAAGGCCTTCCTAGGACGGTTTCGAAGAAGACTTCTAGATCTACAACTTTCATGAAGACACCAAAACTCTCTTCTCCACCGAAACTCTCTTCTCCTCTCTTTGTTTTCATATTTCTCTTCTTTCTCCCCCTCAAATCACATTTTTCCCTTCTTAAAAGAACAAGACAATATTTCTTCTTCCATTTCTGCCCTTAACGGGTGTGCAAAGTCTATTTTGCCCTTCCTTATAAGCCTTATGTCTTTCATGCTTAAGTGATCTCCAAAAAATGCCCTTGAACATTCTTATTACATTAACACTTTAATTCCACTTACCCATTCAATAAACAATACTAACTTTGACATAATTAAATAACTCCAAAATAATTAATCTATCAAAATCTTAAAATTATTTTAAACCATGTTTAAATTAAAGAAAAAAATTCAAGGTCCAACATGTTCTATAAGCTAAATTGTAGATCAATGAAGGTGGGAAATGGAAGAAAAAGAAAAGGGAAAAAGAACAATGCTAAACAAACTAAAATTGTTAATAACAATAACAGTGATGGAGGAAATAACAAGTTACCCTCCATGTCAACATTGTGGAAAAAGGAGCCATCCATATTTAAAGTGTTAGAGAAAGCCTAATTTCAGATGCAATAAATGCAAACAACTTGGATATGTTGCAAAAATTAATAACAAATTGAGGCACAAGTTGCAAACCAACAGGAAGAGGAGCAATTATTTATGGCGAACTGCTTTGCCACTAGCGACTCAAGTGACAGCTGGTTGATTAGTGGTTGCACCAATCGTATGATAGATGACGAGGAGCTTTTCAAAGAGTTTGATAGCTCTATTATCTCAAAAGTCAAAATTGGCAATGAAGAGTACATAGTTGTCAAAGAAAAGGGAACAATTACAATTGAGTGTTGCTAAAAAAGATAGGAATTGTTCAAGATAAAAATGAGCAACATGAGCTTTTCATTAGACCTAATGGAGGAGTAGGCTACCTTTCCTATCTCGGATGACACAATGAAGCTTTGACACAAGAGAATGGGGCACTTCAATTATATTGCATTATTGTTGATGAAGATAATAGAGCTTGTGCAAGGCCCACCACTACTAGATAAATACTTGTCAAATTGCATTGCTTGTCAATATGGTAAGCAAACCAGACAACCATTTTCACAGACTACTTGGAGAACATTAGAGAAGTTACAATTGATATATACTGATCTTTATGGACCTCAGCCTGAAACATCATTAAAGGGAAGTAAATATTACATTGCCTTTATTGATGATCTAATTAGAACATGTTGGAGTTACATCCTAAGGTTCAAGTCAGAGGTTAAAGGAGTGTCTTGGAGGTTTCAGGCTTGGATTAAGAACCAAAGTGGCTACATAATTCAAGTTTTGAGATTAGATAATGGAAAGGAGTACACATCAGAATCATTTGATATATTTTATGAAGAGGCTAGAATTGAGCACTAACTCATTACTCCATACACTCCATAGTAAAATAGGGCGAGTGAGAGGAAAAATAGAATAATAATGGAGATGGTGCAATGCATGCTGCATAAGAAAAGGCTTCTTAAGAAGTTTTGGGTAGAAGCAACTAACACGATTATGTTTATACTAAATAGGCTTCCTACAAAAGAAATGAAGGGGAAAACTACATTTGAAGCACGGTATTGTTATAAACTTCCCTAAGAAACCTTAAAACCTTTACTTGCATATGTTTTACACATGTTCCTCAAGTGAAAAGGTACAAGTTTGATAAGAGATCCTAACTTGACATCTTTATTGGCTACAATAACACCTTTAAATCTTACAAAGTTTTTCACCCACAAATTGGGAAGATTCTAGTAAGCAGAGATGTTCATTTTATAAAGGAACAACAATGGTGCTAGGAAAGAAGGAAAGTAAATTGCCAACTCTTCATTAATGTAAGGTGAAGAGGTTGATAAACCTTCAGTTAAAGGTACCATAATGTTTTCTGATGTATACTAAAGATGTAATGTTGTAGTGTTTAGGCGAGCAGGGTTTGATGAAGCTGAAACGGATCAAAAGTGGATAGCTACAATACATGAGGAGCTGAATATGATTGAGAAGAATCAAACTTGAGAGCTCGTTGAAAGGCCTCAACATAGGATGTTCATTGGAGTGAAGTGGGTTTATAACAAAATTAAATACAAATGGTTTTATCAATAAGTGCAAGGTTAGACTTATGGTGAAGGGTTTGCTTAGGTGTTTAGTGATGATTCAGAGACATTTCCTTCTATTGCGCGACTTTACACCATCATAATTCTTCTTGCATTAGCTACACAGAAAGGATGGATAGTGTTCAACTTGATGTGAAATAGGCCTTTCTCAATGATTATTTGTAGGAAGAGATATATGTTAAAAAACTTGAGGGATTTGTGGTGAAAGGGTAAGAGGGCAAGGTCTATTTGCTAAAAAAATGCTTTATATGCTTTAAAACTCTAAAAGCCTGGTACAATAGAATTGATGAGCATCTGTTAAGCTTTGACTTTATAAAGAGTTTGAGTGAGTCAACTTTGTATGTTTAGTACTTTAATGCTGATATTTTGATATTTCTCTACATGCGGATGATCTCTTGGTAATAGGAAGCAATGGCATCCGTATTAAGCAATTCAAACATGAGATGATGACATTCCTTGACATGACAGAACTAGGAGTAATGACATACTTCCTTGTAATGGAGATTAGGTAAGATCAATAAGGTGGTAGAGAAGTGCGCTAAGTATAATAGAATTGACGAGCATCTGCTAAGCCTTGACTTTACAAAGAGTTTGAGTGAGTCAACTTTGTATGTTTAGCACTTTAATGCTGATATTTTGATATTTCTCTAAATGTGGATGATCTTTTGGTAATAGGAAGCAATGCCATCCTTATTGAGCAATTTAAACATGAGAAGATGACGTTCTTTGACATGCAGAACTAGGAGTAATGACATTCTTCCTTGTAATGGAGATTATGTAAGATTAATAAGGTGGTAGAAAAGTGCTCTAAAGGCAATCACTATAAGCAATTATTATATAAATCTTTATGATTAATCAAAAGTCACTTTCGTTAATTTGATGCTCATGTTCTTTATGAATTGATAATGATCTTAAATCGAATTAATGAAGTCCTTGATAAATTACATAGCATAAAGGAAATCATGATGAGATTATGATAATGAGATTCCTATCATGTGTAATTATATTAGTATCGAAATTATCCCTAGTCATAGGATTAATGAGATGGGACATTATTAATCTAGACAGACTAGCACATGTTATACTTCTTGATTAGATCAAGCAGTGAATCTCATAAGCTGTAGGCATGAGTTGTTTAGAGTCAACATGTGGATGCTTACTAAGAGTAGTAGGTACATTGGATGACCTGTTATGAGACAATCATATGGATAATCTATTCTAGTATCAATGATAGTCTCACCATAGCAATGGTGCAAATATCCTTATAATTGAGGTGCTCAAGGATATCTTGGATACTAATCCTATACTTTGACTCCATTCCTCATTGCCAATCAGATGTTGCTCAGAGGGTGGTGATTAGGTACAACTTGAGGTATTCAAAGGTAATTTAGTAGCCAATAAAGGATTCACTACTCCTAATAGAAGGAGATGATATCCACGACCTCTTATCAGGATCATTACTAGGGAATCTTTGGTCAAAGTGGAAAATGTCATGAAAATAATCTTTAATGACATATCTAATTAAGTAATAAGCCTTAGGGACAAGAACTAACATCACTCAGGTGGGAGTTGACGCTTTAACCATACTCTGAACCAAGTAGGGTATAGATAGTGAAAGGATGAATTACACAGGAATATTATCTATGGAAGGGTTTGTAGTCAAACTATTGACTTTTTGGTCAATTGGGGGTCATGATGTATTGCTAGCTACTGCTCATAACTTGCTTGAATTAAGTGCTAATTCAAGTAGCCAATATAACTGAGAACCTAATGGGTTACACGTATTAAAGATACGAAGAATGAGGAAAATGGTTTTGGATGGGGATCTAAGATATCAAAGATGCACGACTAAGCTACACAAGTTTGGTAGTTTAAGATGATATAATTGTGAATCATATGGCACATTGATATGTTCGTAAAGCCCAAGTGTGGGGTATATATACATGTGGGTTGGTTATAATTGTTGAAATTCCATGTTATAAATCCTCTGTTGATGTAGCTTCTATCACTTTTAGTTTTGACAGAAAAAGGGAAAAAAAGAAAAAAAATGTGAGTTTGAATAAAAGTATGAAGGAGGAAATACTATTATTATGAAAAGTTGTTAATAGTTTGTCCTCCTTAAGTTGTATTGATTGGGTGTTTGAACATATTGCATATGAGGAAAATGTGGTTTTGGATAGAGAACTTTTTGTTTTATGTTTATGTGGATTAAGGTGTGAGAGTTGTGAAATGTAATTGTTGCATTCTTTATAGCTAATGGTACCCATTTTTGAATGAATGTTAACTTGTGCATTTGATATCTCATTAAGTATTTCTTTTTCTTCACTAGCTTGATGAATTTTTATGCTACATTAACCAAAATACATCTCACCTTACCTTTGCCTACATTATAACCCTAGAAAAGTCATTTGATTCATGATTATGCATGTGACTTTTAGTGTTAGAGAAATGAATGATATGTAAAGTTATGGAATGTTGTGCTCATGAATGGTGTTTGAGTTTACCCATATAAATATCTTGTTTAAACACTTTTGTCTAAGTCTATCTCTAGATTACTCAGTTTCTAAGGGTGGTGAATATTGATTGATCACGAGTAGAAGCTTTGAATGTTGAGTTTTTACTATAGGTTTTGAAAGTCATTCATCTTTACTTATGGTTATCTAGTCTTAAGAAATGTGGAAAATGAGCAAAAGTTTTGGTTTGTGATTTTGACTTTGATTTTGTTGATTTTCCCAAGGATGGTCAAAAGCTAAGTGTGGGGAACTTGATATGTGTTTAAATGTTGATTCATTTGATATACTACACTTAGTGATTAATGCCTTAAAAATGCTTAGGATACTCACTTTCACTCTTATGTGATTTTAGGCATAAGTCGGAAGTAAAGAAGTTAAAGTGAGTCAAAAGCACGATATTTAGGCCATTTTTCAAAGATTTACATTCACTTGTTTTCTTGGAGCAAGAAAAAAATTAGAGCAAATAAAGAAATGGGGAAGATAATAAATGAAAATATAAAGAAAATGAATTAAAGTTTCTTACGACAAAGAAGTACAAAAGTTGTGCATGGAAATTTCATGAGACAATCCATACAATGTGATGAAAACGCAGCAGAACATTGAGCAAAATGGTAGCAAAAGAGGAAGAGAATGCTAACAACAAAAAGACCTAAAAAATGATGCTCAAAAGGCTACCGAAAGAAGAAGCAAATGACACAGCAGCAGACTGCAACGTCTGTGTTCAACGTAAACAATGTCTTCATTTAACCCAGATGTTAGGTGAGATTAAAAAAAGAGGGAGAGATACACACAGTAACGAGGTGTGCATGAACATTGTAGGTGGACTAGAAATTAAGTCACAAAATAAAGAGAGCAGCATATGCCAAAATGTAGCCCACATAAAATGAAACGCAAACGCAGTAGTTGAAATGAAGTATGTAAACATATAGGAGAAAATGACAGCACAAACACAGGAGGGATTTAAAATGAGTGAACAATGACAATGGATCAAGAAGAAAATCGGAAAAGAGGATAGAGGCACTACTTCTTTTTTCATTCTTTCTCACCCGAAGTTGCTAGAAGATGGTTGATACTTGCAGCATAAAAATGGAGATGGAAGGCTAACTTCCTGACGCCGGTTCAACAGGAATATTGATACCAATCATGGTTAAGCTATTTTTATCATTTTAAGCTTGTAATTTCTTTTCAGATTAGTGTGTTGTTGGTATTGATTTGATCGAGTTTTAGGATGAATGATCTTTATACATTATTTTGATTGTTCTATTTCGAACCTATTGCTAAAACATTGAATGCAATCTATAATCGTTACTTTTGATGTTTGTGAGTAGTATCTAATGATCCCATATTGTTAGGAATAATATAACTTAGGTTAGATAAGCCTAACGTGTGAGGTTACTGCTTATATTGATCTTTTTCACTTTATAATGTGGCTGTCAAATTAAATCTAGAGATCGTATCCTAGGTATTCGATTGTTAGGTTTAATTAATGATTGTATCTTGATTAAACAAAACTTAAGGAAAAACTAAGATTAGGAAAGTGTTCTATTAGTCTCATATCGATAGTATGAAGAGAGTTGTAAAGAAGTTAAGATGATGAGGTATGTTTGATCGTATTTAGGCCAAAATTGAACCTAGTACTAGACCTTACATATATTTGACAATTTAATCATTTCCAATCATTTATTTTAATTTATTTTCAATAGTCTGCTTTTATTTTATTTTCTAAATTGTTAAAAATCCAAAAACCCCTTTTTATATTTTCCTTGCATCAATTAATATTGTTACAAAAATTAACCGAATATTCCCTATAGATTCGATCCCGGCTCACCATAGCAACAAATTTTAGTGTGCACAGTCAGGTAAATTTTGCAGTTTACTTGACACACGTCAAATTTTGGCGCTATTGTCGGGGAGTGTGGTAGTTTAATTTTTATATTTGATTTTAGTTTGTGTTTTGTGAATACATTTGTTTTTTTTCTTTTTGATTATTTGTTAACTTTTAAAAGTTTGTGAGTGTTGGTATATGGTAGTGACCAACTTGATTTGAAGATCGGAGGTTAAGAAGAGAAGTAAAAACATCTTTAGTAGTAGACCCAGAACCTGAATCCGAAGCAACTATGGCAAATTCCAGAACGTTGACGGAATTGACTGCACTAGACTTAACCTAAAGACCCTTATGCATTACATTTTCTAATTTTGTTGGACATGTTACCTTTGAGTTAAAATATGGATTAATTCATTTATTACCCAATTTTCATGGTCTTGTAGGCGAGGATGCACACAAGCATCTCAAGGAGCTCGATGTGGTTTGTTTAAGCATAAAGCCTTCCGGGGTGACCGACGAATAGATTACATTGAAGGCTTTCCTGTTTTCACTCAAAGATGCAGTGAAGGACTAGTTGTTTGATTTACCAACGGGAAGCATAAATACTTGGTTAAACATGAAGAGACTATTCTTAGGGATATATTTTTTGGCCTCAAAGATGGTAACTATTCAGAAGGAGATATGTGGCATTAAGCAACATAATGGAGAACCTCTTTATGATTATTGGGAGTGGTTCAAGAAGTTATGTGCCAGTTGTCCTCACCACATCATACCGGTGCAACTTCTTATCCAATATTTCTATAAAGGATTGTTATCGATGGAGGGGACTTTGGTTGATGCAGTAAGCAGTTAGGCACTTTACGAGAAGACTCCTCTTAAGGTCAAGATCCTAATTGAGCAGATGTCTGCTAACACGTAACAATTTGGCACTCGTAATGATATTCGATGAGTAAACAAGGTAAGTATTTCATCTATCGAACATCGTTTAGATGAACTAACATCTTTTGTGAGACCGATTGTAGTTGGACATACATAAGTGAAAGTATGCGAAATATGTTCAAACACGGGCCATCCAACTGATGAGTGCCCAACATTACAAGAGGGAAGTATGGAGTACATGAATGCTATAGGAGGGAACTTCCAGAACTAATACAACATATATTTGCAAACTTAAGACCTAGGTTAGACGGATCACCTAACTTGAGTTATGGAGGAAACTGATAGCAAAATTTCTTCCAAAATTGGCCACAAGGAGCATAAGGATTTCAACAAAGGCAACAAGGAGCACAGTGAGCTTCTTCTTCTAGTTGAGGTACATCTTTAGAAGAACTTGTTAAGAATCTTATTGCTAACAATTTGTAATTTCAACAAGATATGCAGAAATTACAACAAAGTTTACAACAACTTAATCATAGTGTATAAGAAAATTTTCAGGAATCAAAAGTAAGCACACAAAATTTGGAAAACAAAATGGATCAGGTGGCAGTAAGCCTCAATCACCTAGAATCACAAAGTAGAGGAAAATTGTCATCCCAACTTGAGGTAAACTTGAAGAATGTCAGTGTTATAACCCTGAGGGGTGAAAAGGAGATTGAGGGTCCTAAGAGAACCCTATTAAGGATTGCTACCGAAGAAGAGATCGAAAAGGAATTGGGAAAGGAAACGAATGTAAATTTCAAAAGTCCCAATATTATTAAAACTAACCCTCCACCTTTCCAAGAAGATTGACAAGACCAAACAAGGAGGAGAGAGACAAAGAGATATTGGAGACTTTCTGAAAGGTGAAAGTTAATATAACTTTGGTTGAGGCAATCAAGTAAGTACCAAGGTACACCAAATTCCTCAAAGAACTGTGTACATATAAGAGAAAACTGAGGGGTGATGAGAAAGTGATGTTGGGTGAGAATATGTCGGCAGTATTCAAAAAGAAGATGCATCCAAAATGCCAAGATCCAAGTATGTTTACCATTCCTTACAAAATTAGAAATATTATGATCAATAGATCTATGCTAGATTTGGGTGCTTCTATTAATGTGATGCCTCGTTTGATTTATGTTTCTTTGAATTTAGGTCCATTGACAGAAACGAGTGTAGTCATACAACTGGTTGATCGCATTAATGTTTATCTTGATGGTGTGGTTAAGGATGTTTTGGTACAGGTGAATAAGTTAGTGTTTCCTGTAGATTTCTATGTTGTGGATATGAATGATGACACCTCATATAATCCAATACCTATCTTGTTGGGGAGGTCGTTTCTTAATACAACTCAAACTAAAATAGATGTTCGTGAGGGCAACCTCACAATGAAATTTTAGGGGGAAGTGATTCATTTCAATATTTTTGATGCCATAAAATGTTCTCCTGATGATCATTGTATTTTTTATGTTGATGTGATTGATCCTTTGGTGCAAGAAATGTTTAAATTAAGTTGCAGGGATCATTTGGAAGCAGTTTTAACTAAGGATATGGAAGTAAAAGCCAACATTTATGTTGAGTTTAATTTGCAGGGATCGGCGAAGTTGAATTTAAATCAAGAGTTGATCTACGTCTGTTTAAGCATCTTAAACTTCCACAAGTTCAATTTTTCTCCCATTGTCTTCTCTTAGAAGAAACTCTTTCTCTAAAAAGACAACATGTTTTAAAATAAACACCTTTTTTTTGAAACATAGTAGAACTGATATCCAATAGTTTCCTTAGGATATCTTACAAATAGACACTTGTTAGATATAGCTTCAAGCTTATTTAATTGAATCCACTTCACATAAGTAGGATAACCCCAAAATTTCATATGAGAAAGATAAGGTTCCTTATTAGTCCATATCTCATATGGAGTGGCATCAATTGATTTAGATGGGACCCTTTTTAATACATAAATAGAAGTTTTGAGTGTATGCTCCCAAAATGATTTTGGTAAATTGCTAAACCCATCACAGAACTCATCATGTAACAAGGTTTGGTTTCTCCTTTTATACACACCATTATATTGTGGCGTGTAAGGTGGAGTCCGCTAGGTCAATATTTCATTATCCTTGAGATAGTCCAAAAACTATTGGCTTAATTAATCACTACCTCGATCGATCGAAGTGATTTAATACTTCTCCCAAGTTATTTCTAAACTTTATTTCCGAATTCTTTGAACCTTTCAAAGGCTTCAAACTTGTATCTCATAAGATCCACATACTTATATTGATAATAATCATTAATAAAGGTAATAAAGTATATGAAACCACCTTTGGCATATATGGATATCGGACCACATACATTAGTATGTATTAGGTCTAAAAGTCTACTAGCTTGTCCACTCTTTCCCTTAAAGGGTAACTTAGTCATCTTGCCTAATAAGCAAGATTCACATAAGTCATATTCATAACCAAATGAACCCTAAACTACCACACTTGTGTAGTTTAGACATGCATCTCTCACTTATATGGCCAAGGCTACAATACCATAAGTAAGACAATTGCACATTATCTGCTTTATTTTTTGTTATTATTGATATTTTGAACCGGATTAGACATATCTAATATGTATATACCATTACACAATGTACCCAAAGCATATAATATTCCATTCAAATAAATTGAACAACCATTATTACTAAAATTTAAATAGAATCTAACTTTATTAAGAATAGAAATGGACATTAAATTTTTAGTCAAAATAGGTACATAAAAACAATTGTCTAATTCTAATATAAGCCCACTAAGGAGAGTCAATACATATGTGCCAACAGTTAATGCAACAACTCTTGCTACATTGCCCACTTTTGTAGATTTTGGTATTTTTAAAATACAACCATTGTGTTACCCAATTTTTTTTTTAAAAAGAGGATATTTAGTTAGCCTTACATAGTTGGATTAAGGATGTTGTGAGTGTCCTTAGCCCAGGTACGTGACGATTGTCATGAGCCCGATGTGGTACTAGGTAGTGACAATTAAATTGGTATCAGAGCCAGTACCTGAACCGTTGTGCTAGCTAGGATAGACCCTAAAGAGGGTTAGGCCCTAAGGGGGATGGAAAGTATGAAATCTCACATTAGTTAGAGAGGGGAACGAAGTATGCTTTATAAGGGTACGAATACCTCTCCCGTACAGACGTGTTTTTCATGCCCTAACACACCGAATCATATCAAAACTCTGAAGTTAAATGTGTTAGGGCAAGAGTACTACCAAGATGGGTGACCTCTTGGAAGTTCTCGAGAAAAGCAAAACCGTGAGGGCTTGGTTGGGCCAAGGCCCAAAGCGGACAATATCTATAAGCGGGTGATCTAGGCTATTACAAGTGGTATTAGAGCCATTTGGGATTAGCTAATCTAAGCTGTTACAAGTGATATCAGAGCTATGGTTAGTACATTTTCAAAAGTGTTATCCCTGTTTGCAAAAAGTTTATAAGCCTTAGGAGTTGAGTCTTGGTGTCCAAAGCCTTTGGCCAAGAAGCTGGGTCTCGGATCATTAAGTTGACGTCCTTAATGGTCAAATGGTTTTGTCCTCGATCAGAGTACTTGTCGACATTTCTTGGGATGTTTGGGATATGGGATAAGCTAGACTTAGCCCGATTTATTTTATTAAACAATGTCTTTTCTTTGATTTTATAGTAATAGCATGGTTGGACGAGGAAAGGGAAGTCATCGCAAGGTTGGACCTTTGCAACTATTGTGATGCATGTTCTATGTAGTATCAATAAACTCGTAAATAGAATGAGCTACTAATGGGTAGTGTTATTAGGTGCTATATGTGTTATACGTGTTCTCGATAGAGATGCCAAAGTTTTGATTGACACTAGCGCGCAAAGGTCATTTGTTAGTGTGACCTTTGCCGAGGACATTAGTCATCCCTCAGAGCCATTAGATCCCCCTCTCATTGTAGTCACTCCTCTTGGAGAGCAAGTGGCTTGTAATTAAGTGTATACATCCTGTGAGATAAAGATCGGTGATGCTGGTTAGAGGTAGATCTTATTCCCCTCGATTTTTAAGATTTTAAGGAGATATTGGGGATTGACTAGTTAGAGAGGTATCGCGTTAAGGTTGACTATTTTAAGAAAGAGGTGGAGTTTGAACCTCAAGATAGAGTTCTGATTAAATTTACTAGTAACCGATGAGTATTAACGAGTTATTTGATATTAATGGTCAAGGCTAAGAGGTTAATTCGTTGGGGATGTCAGGTATACCTCACACATGTGATTGACATTTCATCACAGAGAGTCGAACTTGGAGATGTACCTATTGTGTGCGAGTTTTTTTATGTCTTTCTGGAGGAATTACTTAAACTGACACTTGATTGGGAGCTTGATTTCACTATTAACTTGGTCCTAGGGATGAAACCAATATCTATACCACCGTATCGCACAACACCAACATAATTGAAAACTACAAGAGTTATTAGACAAGGGCTTCATCAGACCAAGTCATTCACTATAGGGAGCACCAGTATTGTTTGTCAAAAAAAGGATGGGACGCTTAGCTTATGTGTTGATTATCGGTGGTGAAATAGGGTGGCCATTAAGAATAAATATCCACTGCCTAGGGTCGATGACTTGTTGGATCAATTAAGAGAAGCATGTTAGACATATTCGAACTGTGCTACAAATACTTCACGAAAGATAGTTGTATGCGAAGTTTTCAAAATGTGAATTTTGGCATAGGGAGATTGGATTCTTTGGGTATATGGTATTAGGGGAAGGTATGTTTGTAGATCTGAAGAAAATAGAAGCTACACTTGAATAGGAACAACCCAAGAATGTGATAAAAGTCTACTGCTTTTTGGGATTAGCTAGTAATTATCAGAGATTTATTGAGGATTTTTCTATGCTTGCAACTCTTTTTTCAAGGTTTACCCGGAAGGGAATAAAATTTCAATGGGATGACAAATGCAAGGCGAGTTTCCAGGAGCTAAAGAAGCAATTGACTTCAACACTAGTGCTTGCCCTACCTACCCAAGGAGTAGGGTATAAGTTATACAGTGATGCAAGTCACTAGAGACTTAGCTGTGTACTTAGGCAGGCTAGGAAAGTGATTGCATATGCTTCTATACAGTTAAATAAGCAGGAGTTAAATTATCATATACATGATTTAGAGTTTGCAGCGGTAGTAATTGCACTCAAGATTTAGAGACATTGTCTTTATGGGGATATTTTTTGTATATAAACCGACCACAAGAGTCTAAAGTACCTAATGACATAGAAAGAGCTAAATCATAGACAAAGGAGATCATTGGAATCAATTAAGGATGACGATTTATTAATCAACTATCACCTGGGAAAAACAAATGTGGTAGTCTATGCACTGATTTGTAAGTCTTATTCGGTAGTAAATGTTAAGTAATATCCTTACATGACACATTTGATGAGTGTGTGGAGCCTTGGTGTTAAACTCTTAGTAGCTAAGGATGACGGGACATTATTAGCATGGTTTGATATTTAACTGACTTTATTTGATGAGATCAGGAGATCGCAAACCGATGATCCCGAGTTAAGAGTCATTTGAGAGAAATTGTCACCTGAAGAGAGCAAGGGGTTCAGACTAAGGGAAGACAGGTTGTTAATTTTTTAGAGGCAAAGTTTGTGTGCCAAATGACTAGGGACTCAGGCGAGCTATCTTGGAGGAAGCTCATAGTGCGACTTATGCTATCCATCCTGGTAGTACCAAGATGTATCGAACTCTTAGAGAGAGTTATTGGTGGTCAAGGATGAAGAGAGAGATAGCAGAGTTTATGGCTAAATGCCTTCATTGTCAACAGATTAAGGCAGAGCATTAGAAATTAGCAGGTATGTTACAATCTTTGCCTATTCCGGAAAGGAAGTGGGAGCATGTGACAATGGATTTTGTAGTTGGACTACCTCATACACCAAAGGGTCACAATGTTATTTGGGTTATAATGAATAGATTAACAAAGTCTTCTCATTTTCTACCTACCTACAAAACCTACTCATTGGAGGAATTAGCAAAGTTATATATCGATGAGATTGTGAAGCCATACGGTGTAACATCCCACCCCCGACAGGAAGGGTAAAATAGTAAATTATCATAGGATGAGATTGATAGGGATTAATTAGTATTGTTCATGCATACTAGAAGTGGTACGTAGTAAAATTTGTGCTCATGAAAAATATTGTACATGCATACATTGACATTCCCGGTCTATTTGGTTATAATTATAATTGGTTGAGAATTTCGAGAATTATGGGTTATTGATCTTGAAAAATTATTTGGAGAATGTCAATAATGATTTTTTTCAATTTTGGAGAATTTTAGGGAATTTTCTAGAATTTTTCGGGGTTAAATCCTGGACTAGGAAAAATGTCGGGTGATAGACCAATTGGTCAAGGGTAGTAGAATTCATTATCAATGGTATTGGATTATGGACATATGGAATTCCAAAGCTAGGAAAATGAAGAAGGAAAAATGTCAAGTAGAATATGGGGTAACATGAAGTGTTACTAGAGCATTGAAGCTTTAGATTTAGTTTTGCTGGACAGAGGTAAATTTGTAGCAAGAAAGTTTAAGAGTTCAGGAGTTATAGTGGTGAGTCCCATAATGAGTCTGAATTTTCGAGTGCAATCGGAAGAACGATATTGGGTGATTCAAGGAAGAAGCATATGTACCCGACAAAAGTGATTGAGGAAAGGAATTGATGAGCACAGAAATTGAACAATCGAAGCTAGACATTCTAGTAGGAATACGCGGAGAGTGAAATTGAGTTACTATGGGTATAGAACGAAGTGATTATAGGTTCAAGTGATTATAGGTTTGAATGTTCCACAGGAAGAGTGCTTAAGTGTTTTGGACTTCATAGGATTATGACCTTGGTATATAGTTTTGACCGAATGACTATAGGGCTAATGGTGATCATAAGAAGGGATTGTACACGTTTGTAGTACACGGAAACATGCCTAACAAGAGCCAAAGACCAAATTGAGCCGAGATACTTGTGATGAGTGAAACAAAAGAAAGTGACTTAGGAAAGCTAAATGGATTAGAGGACGTGGAACCGGATCGGATAAATGAAATGGAATTAAATGCCTAAAGAATAGTGAAATGTCAAAGGAAAACTGAATTTGGACTAAGAGTCAATGAGGCATGTAGGATAAATGAGTTAGGTGATTGAACGGACTTAAGCGTCACTGTGTTGGTACCAAAGGAAAGTGAAGTGTTGTGTGTAAATATCACATTGACAAAGTATACGTAGAATTAAAAAAAGTATCAATGAAGCTATTTGACTGAGTCTGTATGTTACTGGTGAAAAAGGCTTGATAAAACGTGATAAGTGAATAGGTTCGGAAATAATGAACTGAGTCATAGCATCGGAACTAAAGGTAGTGGTTACTCTAAAAATGGCAAGTGAGATAGGTAAGATAGCGAGAAAGCCACAGAGGAAACTGACTGTCTTACTATTGAACCGTTGACTGAGAATTTCGAGGATGAAATTTTTTATAAGGAGGGGAGAGTTGTAACATCCCACCCTCGACAGGAAGGGTAAAATAGTAAATTATCATAGGATGAGATTGATAGGGATTAATTAGTATTGTTAATTCATACTAGAAGTGGTACGTAGTAAAATTTGTGCACATGAAAAATATTGTACATGCATACATTGACATTCCCGGTCTATTTGGTTATAACTGTAATTGATTGAGAATTTTGAGAATTATGGGTTATTGATCTTGAAAAATTATTTGGAGAATGTCAATAATGATATTTTTCAATTTTGGAGAATTTTAGGGAATTTTCTAGAATTTTTCGGGGTTAAATCTCGGACTAGGAAAAATGTCGAGTGACAGACCAATTGGTCAAGGGTAGTAGAATTCATTATCAATGGTATTGGATTATGGACATATGGCTATAGCGGTATTAATTGTTGGAATTTGGGTTAAAATTTATTAATTGAGGAAGATTTATTGAAGGCTTGACACATGGCATGCTATTAGCCATGTATTTATTTAAGTAACCTTAGGTTTGTCATCTTTTAAGCTCATTTTCACACTCTCTCACGACATTCTCTCATATTGGAAGATATTTTGGTGATATTTTTTTCCCATCTTTGTGGCTTCTCTTCTTCCCTTTCTTCGTGAGCTTTGATCACTCTAGTTTCCTTTGTTGTTGAACATCCTACACCTCTTCCACCTTGCTCTTCTTTCCATCAAAGATATTGTTCACTTTCCAACCCTAGAGATGGTGATCTTCGTGGGTGGTGGAGCAAGCTAGGTCTTGAGGTTTTTCTTGAAGAATTTGAAGATTTAGTGACTTAATTATGTAAGTATCATGTTTCATGTTATATGTATGGTTATTTGAAGCTAGCATGATGAGAAGGTGAGGATTGAATGTTAATAGTGTATGTGTTTAACTTGATATTAATAGTTGTTCATACTTGTGTTTTGAGTGTGTATGTTGAGCCTAAGTCATGGAAAATGTATAAAGAGAGAGTTAGAAATTGGATGATGTGTTAAAGGAGGGATTGGTTGAGGTATATATGTATATGACTTGTTTTGATTGTGTTGAATTATGACTCATGAATTGCTTGTGAATGGTTGTTTGACTTGAATTGAGTAGTGATTGATGGAAAAAGGAAGGGAATTGTTGATTTAGGCATAAGGATTGTTGGATCGGAAAAAGAAAGCATGCTTAGTTTGGAGAAACGATAGATTTCAAAACTTTTTAAGAAATCATCTTGCAGCGGAAGCAATATATCCAAATCAACATGCTAATCCATACATGATATGGTATAAGGATAATAAAACCAAGAACAAGATAAAAGGAATTACCGACTCCTTCATTCTGACTTTAAATCCTCCAGGCTATCCTCTCCTTCTTATATCCAAATCCTTTGCCTTTGAGTCTTTTCCTTTAGCAATCTATCTTCTTCCTTGTAGTAGTATCCTCTACCAATTAGATTTACCACTTGTTCTTCAAGGACAACTAGGTTAACAAAATCCTTTGGTGGGAAAGGAGAAGAAAAATTTGGAGGAGATTTTCTTAGAAGAAGAAGAACCAAAATCAAACTCTTTCAATTCTTTCACTTAGAATTTCGGTTCTCTCTTGCATGAAAAGAGAGAATGTCTAAAAATATGCAAGAACCCTTTCTTACCTCTCAATTTCGAAATATGCATAAATGGAAAGAGTGAGAGGCATCCAATGCATTACTTACATTAATCACTCATCAAATAGCCAATAAATGAGACTTACTTCATTTATCTTTAAAATGGCTATTTGAAAAGACCATAACCTATAATTGAATACCCATTTCGATTTTGGCAAGAAGAAAGAAGGAAGATGGTCCATCTAATGCACATCTTTCATCTTTAATCTAATGAATGCAAATAGGTTACATGCCAACATTAAAAGCCAACCATTAAACCATTTAATGGTAAGTTCATAACTCCATTTAATAATGATGAACCATAATAAAGACCATCTTTATTTAGTATTTTAATGTCAAATGTGGTTACACATCTAACCTAACACAATTTCGAAATTGCTTCTTCTCCATTTAAAAAAATTGTTTTAATATAATTAATCTAATCAATTACATTAAACCAAAACAAGCCCATTTCTAAATGAACATATGGGCTTCCAATTAACCATTAATTAGTATAAGCCCATCATTCAATTATGGACTTCTAAAGCCTCCAAACTACTTCTTACTTAGCTTGATAACCTTCCTTAAAGCCAAGTGGGGAATCTTATGGACTTTGATAATTCAAGCTCCAATAAGCCCGTAAATAATTCAATCTCATTGAATTAATTCTAGCTTATTAACTAAATGTCATTCCACTAAAGACAATTAGTTGAACTCTTGAATTATTAAATATTATGAGAATATGTCCAATTGCAAACCCTATTTAGAACCTTATTATAGCCATCCGCACAACAAAGGGTAAAATTACCGTTTTGCCCTTATGTTGGTTTTTCCTTCTAGATCTCTCATTTTACTTTATATGGTGATTAACACATAAGATCTCATCTTAGTGTTAAGACTTGATGGGTAGCTAGTCCATCAAACCATGGCGCCAGCTTAATCACCAAATCTCCTTAAAATATCTGAAGAGATGATAACACTATAAACTTTTATTTGAGTGAATGTTCTCGATACATGTTTCAATTAATAATTCCAACACATGCATAATCGGATTAATACCTGTAAAAATCCATTCCGATCATATCAAGAATTATAATGAACACATCCGAGTTCACCACTCATCAAGATTGTGGTTCATAATAGCGAATGCTTAAGTTGTATGTTTTAAGATTAAAGTAACGCCCACTTTATTCTTGAAAACATACTTGATTCTAGATTCATTTAATAGTGCCATTATCGATAGTCTACTACTATCATGATATGAAACTCATCATTCCCTTTAAGTAAACTCCTTTACTTATATGGAGATAAATCGCAACACTACGATCTCAAACCATAATCAAACAACCAACTTGATTATTCAACTGTGAATCAATTAATTGATTCTAATAATATACATGTTTCCCATACATCTCTATGTATATGTATATTACTTACAAATGAATCTTGGTACCTTATGACTAGATATATAATGCTCATACAGATAAAACCAAACTCTTTTGTTTTATTAATAATAAATATTTTCATTACAAAATCAGAATCAAGAAGATAAAGTTATATGTAAATACACTTGCTTTCCGTGGCACTATATTTACATAACTCCAACAATCTCCCACTTGCCCTAAAGCAAGTTTGACATATCCTTCATTCTCATCCTTCTAGGTGACCTCAAAGCTCTTTTGAGTCAATGTCTTTGTGAATGGATCAAGGTTTTGCTCTGTAGGAATCTTTACCACATCCACTTCTCCACGTTGTATTATCTCCTTATGAGATGATACTTTCGCCAATGTGTTTGGCAGCTTTGTGGTTCCGAGGTTCTTTAGAATTAGCCAACGCCCCACTATTATCACAATAAAGTGTAATGACTTTTTACGCCTCTGGAACTACCTCCAAATCATTTAGAACTTCCGAGCCGATCGCCTTTCACGCTTCACAAGCAACAACATACTCAACCTCCATAGTCGAATCAGCAATACAAGATTGCTTGACACTCCTCCAAACTATGGCTCCACCTCCTAAAGTAAATATAGAACCGAAGTTGATTTCCTTGAATCAACATTTGATTGGAAATCGAATCCGTATATCCTGTCGGAATAAGATTACTTCCAGAGTAAACAAGCATTAAGTTCTTCGTCCTACGAAGATACTTAAGTGTACACTTAACCGCAGTCCAATGTTCCATTCCTGGATTGGACTGAAATCGCTTACCATCCCATCGCTGTAATGTATATCCGGTCTAGTGCAAGATTGCATACATCAAACTACCAACTGCTGAAGTATATGGAATGTTACGCATGCGTTCAACCTCCTCTTAGGTTTTAGGTGCTTGTTCCTCTGAAGAAGATAAAGTTACATGTAAATACACTTGCTTTCCAGGGCACTATATTTACATAACTCCAACATAAGGTAGCTTAGATGATGTAAATGTTAAGATTGAATGGTTGAAAAAAAATCTGGAAATTTGTATAGTGTGGTCTTGAGTATGCTCCACTTGATTGGCCATAATTGCTTCTATAGTTGTCCAAATGAGTTGAGATTTGTGCCAACTGAAACTTTGGCTTGTTGGCTACATTTTTGTGTGAAATAGGTGCTGTCTAATTTTAGCCTTAAGAGGGTGAGTTTTGGCTTGGAAAGTTACTGTTGATGTCTGTATGAACAGTAACCGAACCAATGACCTAAGTATTTTGATGATTTTTCTAAATTAATTTAGAAGGAATTGGTGAAAATGGTAGTAATGAAAGTTGAAACCTATCTTGTTAGCTTTCCATTTCCACTGATTTTGCAATTTTTCGATATGTACGTTGGGAGTTATGAACTGTTAACTAATGACTGACTATGTGCATTATGTTGGAACCTAGCCATTAGTGTAGGTTTTGTGAGTATTCTGATTGGAAGCAAATTTAGATATTTCTATGATTTGAATTTGCACAAATGGTCTTCTGGAAAGTTGTAGAGGAAGCAATTATCTTGAAAATGAGATATAGTACGTTAATTTTGGATAACAGAATTGGGACTTATGAATTTTCAAAGATTGGATTGAAGTTAGGTTGTTAACTGCTGCCCTGATCAGTAACTTGCATAACAGTTTGGCACTTGTTAGAAATGGAATTGGAGTCTGAGTCCTCATGAAAATTGAAATATGAGATCTTATCTTTTCAGTGACATAAGGTAGTGATTTTTTTGACAATTGTGCTAGGAGATCTATTGCTTTGAATTTTGCTGCTCAGGTTGGGAAATTTCAGTGGGCAGATACTTTGGTAAATTGTTTGACCTAGTTACCAAGTGAATTTGATTCTAGGTTGTTTATGAAAGTTGTAGATAACATTGTGATCTTACTGAGCATTTATTGTGTAATGTTTTGACTGAAGAAACAGAAAGTTACTGAATTTGCAAAGTACTGCACTATTTTGAGAGGTTTTGAGTAGGCAGTGGCTTTGACTGAATTTTTGACACACTTATGTGTAAAATTGCTTGTTGGGGTCTTCATAAAACTTGTATAGTTTTTCATGATCTTTCCAACGAGATATGGTTTGTAATTTTCTGAATTGTGTGCAAAGAGTTATAGGTGTTTGAATTTCGGTTTGAAAATAGGAAAAAGAGAAGGAAATAAGTATATATATCTTAATTGTTTTATTTGATTTTTTGAGTTCTTTTGGGAATAACTTTTCCGTCCGACGTCCGATTGACCTGATTCTTGAGGCATCGGATTCGTAGAATATTTTATTTCATTTTTTGAGTGATTGGAAATTTTTGGACGGAAAATTGACGTGGGTCCGGGTAACGGAGTCTTGAGTCACTATTTGATTTATTTCTAGACCTATAGAGGTCCAAATTGAGTACCGTCAGCGCCTTTAGATTTCTAATTTTTAGACGAATTTTTTTGATGAAAAAGTGGGATTAGGGCCGGGAACATCATGAACATGCATATTACACCTACATGTGCATCATCTAGTTCTGATTGGACAATTGAGTAATGTACACCTTCTCTGATTGTTATAGAGGCCCAATTAGAGCGTCGATCAACCGACGTCGCAGAGACTTCCTGGCATTAGCTCGGAAATAATAGGTGAGTAACCTAGATGGGTTTCTCAATTATTGTTTGTCTAATGTGGGGATAATGGCGGGATCAGGAATGTGATTTGTTTACCAGTTCTGTGATTGCTAGTGATATATTGACTGTTAAATTGACTGTGAATTATTAACTGTGAATGGGATGTTAAATTGGTCATATGCATTACATACACAGATGCATAAATGAATAAAGGATAGTTGTGACCAGAGTCGCTACTGATACTGAAAACGAGCCTCGAGCTCGAAGGGAGAAAATCATACTCCCTAGCGCGCTCTTCATCGACATCGACATCGCTAAGCGCTCGGTCACAACACCGAAAGAAAATAGAAAAGAGTCACATGTGCATTGCATACATCTTGGATGAATACCGAAATGGGTTTGATGTATATGATCGTATGATTTCGTGATCGTCTTCTTCATCGTGATCGATCGTAGTATTACCGCGATCACGAGGACATGATACCATTGATGTGTGTTATTCTGTGCTCGGCTTATTAGTCTCGTGGATCGTATTATTACTGTAATTTGTTATGTGATGCATGAATTGGGAGAACCATCGATGATGGTTCCTCATTGAGTTCGCAAAAACTCATCAAAATTTTGCACCTATTTTTCAGGCTTTGAAGAGTACCCCGTTCGACACGGAAGTATGTCTACTGTAGGTAAGTGAAGGATAGAGGTCAGGATCAGTTCGTGTCTGCATTAATGTCGCATAATTGTATTCTGAAATTTCTGTAAAGAATGCTTGTAGTTGTAATAAGCCCAATTTGGTTATGGCTTTTTGTTCATTAAATGATTGTAAATTTTTGTTGAAGGATTGTAATAACTGAAACTGTTAAATTCTGAAACTGAGACTGTTTATTTCTAGACGTGGGCTCGATTGTTTACTGTCTTTTCCGCTCACATAAGAGTAAAGAAAAAAACAAACAAACAAAGAAGATTCGTCTGACCGATTGATGTAGTACGCTACCCTCGTGGGGCACGGACTCGGATATCACCAATGATATCGGGTTCGGGTCTCATGGGAGTGGGGTGTTACATACGGGGTGCCAGTTTCTATAATGTCAAATAGGGATCTGAGATTCACCTCGCGATTTCGGCTGAAATTTCGGGAATCTTTAGGGACTAAACTAAAGTTAAGTATTGCCTTCCACCCCCTGACCGATGGTCAGTCAGAGAAGACCATTCAGACACTGGAGGACATGCTGAGAGTATGTGTGATGGAATTCCAGGGAAGTTGGGACCGACACTTGCTTTTGATAGAGTTCGTATATAACAATAGTTATCAAACAAGTATCAGTATGCCACCATATGAAACACTTTATAGGAGGAAGTGCAGGACACCTCTGTGTTGGGATGAGATCGGTATAACTAAAATCGAAGGAGCTGAATTGATAGAAGTCACCATTCATAAGATTACAAAAAATCATTCGAGAGAAGATGAAAGTCGCCCAAGATCGTCAAAAGATTTACGCAAATAAGAGGTGACGACCATTAGAGTTTGCAGTTGGTGCATGGTTTTTCTTCGAATATCACCATGGAAAGGTATTATCATATTTCAGAGCTGAGGAAAGCTAAACCTTGATATATTGGACCTTTTCGCATCTTGAACCGTGTTAGGACTGTGGCGTATTGTTTGTAATTGCCACCGAATTTGGATAGGATCCATAATTTGTTCAATGTCTCGATGCTTAAAAAGTATTTACTAGATTCATCTTATATTTTGGAGACACCTCCAGTAGAGTTAACAGAATGCTTGAGTTTTGAGTTAAAACTAGTTTAAATTTTGGATCGACAAATAAAAAGATTACATAGTAAAGTTCTTTGGAAGAACAACAAGGTCAAGGAGATGACATGAGAAATTGAGCCATTTATTTGTGTCCTCAACTTAGGAGTTTCGAGGATGAAACTCTTTTGAGGGGGTAGGACTTGTAACGTCGAACTCTTTAAGCCATTTTGTATTGGTATGTACTTGAAGATGCTACTGTATATTGATATAGATATGGTTGTATATGAGTTCAAAGATGTATTTAAGTCCTATGGATACATATGTAATGATTTATAATGTTATATGCCCTTACATAAACTTAGAGTTCTTCGGTATGCAAAATCTTAGAGATGCATATATGCTTCTAAGTGTATAAAACTGAGTCCATTGGATAGATATGATCATGGTGGTTAAGTTAAATGTGTTATAATGCCTTAGAGGTGATTAGAGAAGATTTGTAGACTTATTGGACACTTAGAAAGCTTAATTGGAAAAGTTGATGTATATAAGGGTTTGTTTGCAAATTGTCAAAAGTTAAAGGACTTAAATGTAATTTTTCAATTCTTGGAGGACCAATATGTAATTTAATGAAGTTAAGGGGCTTAATTATTATTTTCAAGAGTCCAAGGACCAAAATAAAAAAAAAGTTTTGAAGATTTTTAAATTGTGGCCATAATTGCAAATTTAGGAAAATTTGGAGGGTATAATAGTAATTTCATACAACCTAAGGGCAAAATGATAAATTCACTATATTTTGGTCAAAGAAGAGTCAAAATTCTAGACTCTTCTTATGTATGGCCGTGCAACCCACCATTTAAGACTTAAACACTTTGTTTTAATTAAAAGAATGGAGAAGAAAGGAGAAGAGAGGACAGAAAGAAGCAAGTTTCTACCATCACCTATTTTCCACCAAGTTTTTGATTCTTCAACCTCAATCAAGGTGTTCTAAGCTAATTTTGAGTCAAGGAACTCAAATTTATCATTAGATTTAAGAAAATCTCAAAGGATTTAAAGATATCATCAAAGGAAGGTTTAGGTAAATTTTGTCCCATCTCTCTCTACATTATGATTTTGAGTTTGGTGTTAAGATATATTGTTATCCATGCTTGAATATGGATGAGACATGGTTTAGATGAATGAAATGTGTCATGGAGAGGGTTCTTTAAGTCAAAACTAAAATTGTCCCCTTTAGGTGGAAGTTTATAAATTGTTAAATATCTTTTGAAATTCATGGTCTAAATGAATTATATGGTATTAATTATACATGTATGATGTGAATTGTTGATAAAGAATGGAGAAGATGTGTGTTGGTTAAGGTTAGGTCAAAATGATGGAGAAGAGGTGGATTAATATAATGAGTTGTATAATTGATAAAATGTAGCTTAAATGAAGGAAATTGGTTTGAATGGAGTGGTGGATTGTGTCATTGATTGGAAGTGTTACTATATGACATGATAGGAACATGAATTATTATGATAAAATCTTAGAAATGTGACTTGAAAATCATGCGCATTAGGTATTTGATAAAATGCTTAAGTGAACTTGACTTAGGATTTAAGGCATTATAATAGTATACATTGGAAAACACTTTTATGTCAACTTAGGGTGAACTTGAATTGTTGCTTAAATTAACAAGTAAAGGCCTAATGTTGTTGGATAAAGATGTGCTTAATTATATTTGAAAATGAGTAAGTATGGGATTAAAAGCAATAAATGCCTTAGAAAATGCAAAAGAAAAGCTAATGTGATTAGTAAGGAAATAAACCTATGAGAAGTTTAATGTTCAAATTCTATAGTTTATAAGGAGTGATATTTTGTTTTATACACCATGTGAGGGTGTAGAAACACGAAATTTATGTTTAAGGAGTAATTTCAGTATATGTATTTTTTATGTATAATGACTTGAGAGCTGTAAATCAAGGAGCTTTATCGAGGATTGTTCAAGCTAAGAGAGTGTATACCTTCTTTTGAGATGAGTGGGGAAAATCGTATTTCTCAAATAGGATTAGGACATCCTAAGACAAGTATGATGACTAGTATGTGAATTTTGAACCTATGCAATATATGGTAGAATTGAATTTCAAATGGATGCAAATATGTTTAGGTATTTAATAAATGTC
Source organism: Erythroxylum novogranatense (assembly GCA_029891385.1). Lineage (NCBI taxonomy): Eukaryota > Viridiplantae > Streptophyta > Magnoliopsida > Malpighiales > Erythroxylaceae > Erythroxylum > Erythroxylum novogranatense. The sequence goes on along the minus strand of CM057227.1, from coordinate 28,229,673 downwards.
ATTATTTTGAACAACTATGCATTCAGAGTACAAAAGATAACTTTTATTGCATGAAATAATGTTTCAACATTATTTTTGAAACCGATATTTTATTACATATTTTGCAAAATGATATTGTTTTCAACAAACCTGTGTTTGTAGTGCAAAGGATAATGTTTTCTGATGGTTTAATTTCATATTAAAACAAAATGATATTACTTTTAACAAATATGTAAATAAAATGCAATGGATAAGGTCTTATTTTTCTAAAAATTACGTTTTTGAACAACTTTGCATTTGGATTTTAAAATATAACTTCTATTGCATAAAACAGTGTTTTGGAATTTACAAATGCATAACTAAGTCATGTATTCTACATGTATTTGTTCTCCTTTATTTTAGATCCATGGTATAGTTTCATTTTATCGGTTAGACCGATAAATAAAAACATGGTGCTTTACTTGATTTTTGTACTTAATTTTTGTATATGATTTTTGGTGATTGGTGAGGAGACGATTGGCCAATCGTGTGTTGGGCACATCTGATTAAACAACCTTCGTACACTTGACACTAATACATGAAAATCGAGTCGCCATATTGACACCTTTTTACAGGACTCTTGAGTGATTCCACACCTAGGATCTAGACACCAACGAGGTCATCACCTAAATTCATAACCCTCTAGTCGACTGTAGTTTGGACTCACCACAGATGAAAGTCGAGTCAACATCGATAATCGATGGGTGTGCACGTTAGTTTGGCCGACTAGTGATGTCACACATTATTGTTTTGGCTTACTCTGATATTTCTTTTCTGAAGAGATTTAATTTATACATATGATGTTTTTATGCATTTGTATACTAAAACTGGAACCTATATCCACCGGATAGATGATTAATAAGCTAGGCCTATGTGGTTTCTAACCAATATATGAAGAGGCATAGGCTAGACCTATGTGTTTTTATGTCACGTATATTCACTTCATAGGTTATCTACACAGTCTTAGTATGATCAAATTCTATTTGTGTTATATATTGTTCCTACTCACTGAGTACCTAGTGTACTCACCCCTCCTCCGCTTTCCAACCATGCAGGTTAATTTAGTGAGTTTGAAACTCCGAGTGAATCGTGTAGTCTTTTAACATTTTCGAGACATTACCACACATGGGCAGTTTCTTATTTTGTACTTTTGTTGTCTAGTGAACTGTTTTACTGTTTTTATTAGTTAGTTGTGTTGATATAATTTATGATTATATAAATTTAACTTTTAATTATTTTGCTGTTGTAAAAGTCTTTATGTATAAACTTTCAATACTGTTGTTGAGAATGTCTTGAGTGGACTTTAAAGTCCTAAAGTTGTAGTTGGTTGTCAATATAGAAATGTATTTGAAATTATTTGCAAATTTTGGGATTTTTAAAATATAGCTTTTGTGTTGCCCAAATTTTTTTTTAAAAAAAGATAATATTCAGTTAGCCTTACATAATCGGATTAAGGATATTGTGAGTGTCTTTTGTCCGGATATGTGGTGATTGTCATAGGCCCGATGTGGTATTGGGTCGTGACATGAGATATCTTCAAGAAAAGAAGGATTACATGCTCACTTATATGAAGTCTAATCATTTAAAGTGATTGAATATTCATATTCAGATTTTGTTGGGTGCGTTGATAGTAGAAAGTCAACATTTGACTATTTGTTCCTATTAGTTGAAAGAACAATTTCATGGAAAAGTGTCAAACAGTCTGTCATTGCTTCATTCACTATGGAAGCAGAATTTACAGTTTGTTATGAGGTTACAATTCATATTTCGTAGTTGCAGAACTTTATTTCAGGGCTTGGGGGTTGTTGACACAGTAAGTAAGCTGTTGAAAATTTATTTTGATAATTTTACAACAGTTTTCTTCTTTAAAAATGAAAAATACTCCGAAGGCACAAAACATATGGAATTAAAGTATTTTGTTGTTAAAGAAAAATTTTAGAAACAAAGAATGCATATAAAATATATTAGGACGGATCTTATGATACTAACTAAAGATTTACAACTAAAGAAATTTAAAGAACATGTGCTTAGGACAGACTTACAAAATTTAATGTCAATAAATAAGTGTATATAAACTAGTCCTCTCTCTACCCTAATTAAGTACAGAAAAAATACAAATACAAAAGAGTAGGTATTTGTGCATTGAACTATCCATCAAGTTATCGTACAAAAAGAGGGTTAAGAGAGATAAATTAATTTGTGATCGTGAAAGCTTTGTCTCAACTCAAGGTTAGTGATTTATTCGCTTCATTTATGTAATTATAATTATTTTCAAGATTTGAATGGACAAGAAAAATTTATGCATGATTCATAATTCATGATTCATATATGATTTATGTCTTTGATATTTGATTATTAAGAACCGAAAAAAAAAACTTACATATGATTCTCCGATAACTCACCCATGATCAATTATGCCACAAGCTTTATATCAATAAACATAAGTAGAATTTTATCGATAACGAGGAATTCTCAAAAGATATAATCCAAAATTTTGTTATTAAGCTTAATAGATAATACATTTACTCAAACTAAATAATGTTAATATATCCAACGACATATGCGCATAATTTTGTTATTTTTTATTCTCATTATGAATAAATGAATCAATAGGATAATTAAGAATATTTCTTGGAAATAAAAAAGTTTTCGCAAATTTTGGAGCCACGCACTTCACCGTTTAAGGTCTATTATTGATTGCATACTAACCAGTTTAATAAACTCATTTAAAATGGGGACCACATTGTACGGAAGCTATGCAATTAGGGACCGTGAAATCAATCAATAACCATAGATACGCGACACGTGGGAAAACATGTACGGTTCAACTAAGTGCACCATCTGATCTTCTCTTTGTAGCTTCCGCGACGACGGCGACTCTCGAAACTTACCTGCCGTCTTCCTCAAGTTCTTCTCTTTGTCCAACGATTCATACCGCAAATTGTTATGTACTGATTTGAGTTGGTGTTACCAGAGAACATAGGGAAGTGGTTTCTGGTAAAGATGAGTTCTGATTCTGCGTTGACCTCCACAAAATCCGCATATGTGCCTACCCAAGAAGAAGAGCCACCAAACCCGTCTACTGCTCTTCTCTCCTTCGACACTGACTCCAGCGACTCGACCAATCCTCCTCAGAAATCCACCACTACTATACTATTCATCACTATGGTTCTAGTCACTTGTGTTGCTCTCTCTGCTGCTTCTGCCTTCGCTTTTCTCTTCTTCTCATCGGCGTCATCTTCTGCCTCGTCTAATTCGCTGGAGTTGACCGCTCGTCCGTTGAATAAACTCAACCACCCGGTTGTTCTCTTGATTTCATCAGATGGGTTTCGATTTGGCTACCAGTTCAAGACAACTACGCCCAATATTCACCGTTTGATTGCTAACGGCACTGAGGCTGAGACGGGTTTGATTCCCGTTTTCCCTACACTTACTTTCCCTAATCATTACTCTATTGTCACTGGACTTTATCCTGCTTATCATGGTATTATCAACAATCATTTTGTGGATCCTCGCACCGGTGAGGTCTTCACTATGCGAAGCCACGAGCCCAAGTGGTGGCTTGGTGAGCCACTCTGGGAGACTCTGGCTAATCATGGCTTGAAGGCTGCTACTTACTTCTGGCCTGGGTCTGAGGTGCATAAAGGTTCTTGGAATTGTCCTAAGGACTTCTGTATGTATTACAATGGGTCTGTTCCATTTGAGGAACGGGTTGATAAGGTTTTGAGTTATTTTGATTTTCCCGCTGACGAAATTCCTATGTTTTTGACGCTGTATTTTGAGGACCCTGATCATCAGGGCCACCATGTGGGACCTGATGATCCGCAGATAACAGAAGCAGTTGCTGGAATTGATAGGATGATTGGGAGATTGATTGACGGACTCGAGAAAAGAGGGATTTTTGAGGAGGTTAATATTATTATGGTAGGTGATCACGGCATGGTAGGTACATGTGATAAAAAATTGATCTTTCTTGATGATTTGACACCCTGGGTTGGGGTTCCAACTGAATGGGTGCAGTCTTATACTCCTGTGCTGGCTATTCGGCCACCGCCTGGAACTGCACCTTCTGATGTTGTTGCCAAGATGAATGAAGGATTGAAGTCCGGGAAAGTTGAAAATGGTAATTATTTGCAAGTTTATCTTAAGGAAGAGCTGCCTAGTAGACTTCATTACTTTGAGAGTGACAGGATTCCACCGATAGTAGGGTTGATTGAAGAGGGATTTAAGGTAGAGCAAAAGCGAACAAAGCGACAAGAGTGTGGAGGAGCACATGGTTATGATAATGCGGTTTTTTCAATGAGGACAATCTTCATTGCCCATGGGCCTCAGTTTGGCAGGGGGAGGAAGGTTCCTTCTTTTGAAAATGTCCAGATATATAATTTGGTTACTTCAATTCTCAAGATTCAGGGTGCTCCCAACAATGGTTCTTTAACATTTCCATCATCCATTATCTTGCCTGCTCATCAGTAAACTTCCAACATCGATATCTATCGCAGCTGCCTAATGATGAACAAGAAATTAGCTGGAAATTCAAGTGATGTTATATCCCGGAGGATGACTTTGACTTGTTTGTAAAGGGTGACAGCAATAGAGGTAACAAATTTTACATTGATATTGACAGCATTGGAATCTGTCCTAGTTACAATATCCTTTGGCTCCGGCTTTTCGCATGTTACAAGCTGCAGATATAAGATTGTAACCTGAAATATAATATTGTGGATTCAAGCAATCGGATTAGACTCTTCTTGCATTTGTCTTTCCCTCTCTTAATTTTGATAGAGGGAGGTTGTCTCCTTCCAATATAATGTACAGACCTCAAATTCCAATATAATGTACAGGCTTCATTATCTCAGCTACAGAAGTAAGAAAATTTAGAACTTCGTAAAAAATAGCTATTGATGTTTTGTTAAACAATGTTAACAACAACATCAACAATGAGAATACCATTTATTGGTTTGTTAAATTTAGGGATCTTCTTTTCATTCTTATGGAAGTTTACTCAACCTAGCTGAATCTTCATCATGTTTCTAAAATTGCATTATTTTTCTTATATATTTGCATCAGGAGAAAATCATTAAGGTAGACGATCAGCCTTTCACTCTCAGAATATATTTCCATCTTCAAGATCCTATAAAAGGAATGAGTTACATATTTTCTACCTTTAGGCTTCAGTGACTCTTAAAATTTAGCACGGGACCTTGAAATGTGTTTATAGGTTTTAATTGTTATAGCAAACTAAAGAAATTTCAGGTGACTTAATGACCATATGTTGGCGTGCAACTTTCATTTTTAACTTCATAGAATCTATTTGATTGTGGTGATTGTTGTAGCTTCAAATCAGCATTTTTTGTAACTGACCTTGTATCTTTTTGTTTCTGCATTTTTCTATACGGAGATCAGTTTCTTATTGTGTTTCATGAAGGCATTGGCTTAATTCGTTTCCTACTTGAGGTGTATACTATTGATTTTAGTTTAGGAGAACAGTATGGTTTTTAAAATGGAAGTTGTAAACTGTACCTACAAAAAGGAGAGATTTTATTTCATACTGGAAGATATTACAAGTATGAGACACAGAGAGATTGCTTGATGTGCTTATTATTACCCTTAGCGGCTTATTTATACAGTCGGACTTAAAGTCTGGATTCTAAAGTTAACAAATTACTTCTTATCAATTTTTTCAAAAAAAAAAAAAAAATTTATTTGTGGTGGATTCTCTTTCATCTTATCGGGGAGATATTTTCATCTTATCTTCTTATCGTTGTGATTCTCACTGTATGTACAGGCGCCTTCAGCTTTATCTTTTCATTATTCACCAAAAAAAGCTTTATCTTTTCATTTAAACGGCTTCCAGCCACTTGTGCAAGAAAGATAGATATTTTCTGAATGCTTTCGGAAATGACAGAATCTTTCATGTACTTTAGGGCCGGATCTTATCTTGCCTTTTTTTAATCATACCTTTTTCATTTTTACAAAATTTTCAGCAACTAATGGTATTGGCTGGAGCTATCATTAAAAAAAAAAATGTTTTTTCGAGATTAGGTTTGAAATTCCTTTTTAAATGCTGCCACCTTGTTAGAAATAATAGTTCTTATCTTAATCAATGTTTTAAAAATTGGACCGGACTGTCCGGTCTAACCGAAAAAAGTTTGAACCGATCAGTGGTCCGGTTCGGTTTCACTTAATAACCTTTCTATATAAAAACCGGACGGTTTAACCTTTTTTGGTCGAACCGGTCCGGTCCGGTTTTAAACTCTTGTTTCCAAATCACCACCTCCCTTATATTCGTCCAGGCTGCTGCTTTTACTTTTTGAAACCTTCAAATGTCCTTCAAATTGAATCAAACCCGTATCTTCCGCATCAGAACTCAATCCGCCAACATCCTTAATTTTTTGCTTCAGAGTTTCTCCAACTTCACAACCACAACTAGCTCGACCCCAATCTGAATGAAGAACAGGCTCAAGCAACCAAAAAAGGTATCGGGCATCAACGTTAATGTCGATTCAGAAGTTCTGTAAACATATCGAAGTCTAGTTTATTATCCCGGAAGAATTGAGAGGTGTTTGCTCTCAAGAATGTGTTGAAGAATGGTAACACTGACCTTGTTTTCAAGCGCAGGGTTCCAAATCCGAGTGTAGAGGGAGAGGCGTGAGGGTTTGGAGCAAGATGGGCACATGGGTCGCTTGAAATTGGGGTGGGGAGCCTCCATTTTCAAGGTGTGAAAAAAAATACATGATTCTTCAAAAAAATCAACACTAAAATACTACAGATGATAAGTCGAAGCAAAAGAGAAAGAAGAATAGCAGAGACATGAAATGGGTGACTCGCGAAAGTTCCAAAGAAGGCACATCGTCGAACTCAAGTCATAAACTCACCTAAGGCACTTTTGTTCGATACAAGTGGCACAAAACGCATAAGACAAGGAACTTCATGAATAAAACGTTGCACTTCATTAAGTTCAATTATACAAAGGCAAATGAAGTCACGTGAAAGGTAAGCACATGCACAGTGGTGGACCCAGTCAAAAATTAATGCAAAAAGAACAAGATAATTAAAGATAGTCTTTAATTAAAGTCACGTGAACAAGGCCAGAGCCGACCCTGGGCATGGGTAGGCAGAGGCACTGCCTGCGCCCAGCTTTTATGATGAATAAAATTGCATTAAAAGTACTCCATTTTATTTTATTTTGTTCCTTATAAAGGTCTTGATTTTTATAAAGAGTAATAAAAGGACCCCTTATTTTACCTATTTAATTTTGTATAAAAGTCCACTTTTAATTATCATAAAGAAAAACAAAGACAAGATATAAATTTTTTTTATTTGCCCAGGGCCTATAAAATGTTAGGACCGGCCCTGGACAAGGCTAGCATATGTTCAATAAAATATTTTATTTTATTTATTTTTATAAAATTTTTATCTTATTTATTATATTCCGGTTTAATAGCGATTCATTATCAGTTGAACCTCTAAACCTTAAATCTTTTCTTCGACCGATTCGATGTCCGGTCCGGTTTTTAAAACATTAATCCTAATTCCTCTTTTGTAATGAATATTATTTTTACTGTATTTAGATTTTTTTTTTGTAACTTAATATTCACATTAATGAGAAAGTTTTACCTTTTCCAAGGTAATAAAATGTTGACTATCATATGGTTCTTCGTCGTTAAAATATGGACCAGTAGATAATATCTTTTGAAGTTATTGTAGGATTATTTAGAATATAATCCTTAAGTACTTCTTGAATTCATCCAGGAAGTAAATATACCTTAGGAAACTCTAGGTTAGTAAAATTTATAGCATTTATTGTTCCAAAATTATACCAATCTCAAATAGTTTGAAAATGAGTCCCTTGTAAAAATTCAGTTTATAATATATCTAAAAAATCAATATATTGGTTATTGTTATTTTATAGAGAGTGTAATTCTCTCATTACCTTAAAATGCACTTGAATAGCCTGATGACCTTTCGGAAGGCTATCAAACATGACATTTTTATGTATCCTTAAGTTACACGTGGTATTAGGTTTTAAAGAGATATTATCAGGAGTAATCTCTTTTGGCTGAATCTGCTGGCTAATAAATTCTCTTATCCGAGAAGAAGAGCTTGTAGACGATGTACCTTCAACTATTTTAACCTTGCTGACTATGTTATAAAGTTTTTATTCTAAATAATTGTATTAGTTTATCTTGACTTGCCATATATGGCAAAATGAACAAAGTAACTGCTTTTGGAGTCGAGTTAAAATTTGCAGTATCTAATAAGTCATTGATTTGTGCCTGATAGACCATCTTTTATTAAAAACACCTGTAAGAACATTATTATTAGATTTGATAATTTCAATATCAAATGTGTATTCTACTAATAAAGTCTGTCATTTTATATATTTCCTATAGTTGAGTTTAAAAGGTGAATTATTTTGAATAAAAACCTTGACTTTAGTAATATCTGTTTTAGTAAAACCTGTTAGGTAATAAAAATAATGAAAATTTTGACCATCGTCAACAATTCTCTTTCGTTTATATTATATGGTTGTTGAGTATCTGTAAAGGTTCTAAAATATGCCTGCAAAGAGACTCATTCACCTTAATATTAAAATTATCATAATTTATCTTTTTTAATATTCCACTACATACATGATCAAAAGCATCGTTTCGAAGGATTAAATCATCATCATCAAATGGTAAAGAGAGTTTTGGCAGATAGTACACAAAATCTTAATTTTCTTTACTTGGTTAATTAGGTAAGGTGAAAATTCAAATCCGTTATTCTTCTTTAAAAGCATTTGAAAATGTTTTTTTTTTAATTTCAACTAGGTTTTGAATAAAATCGTAAGCGTAGTTTAATACTTCTAGAAACTTTGGACTTGTTTTTTTTTCTTGTATCTTATCATGAAATTGCGATTATTTTTTCGAAGATATGAGGTTGAAGTTTAACTCCTCTTTTGTCTACTTTCATGCCAAAAAATTTTATTCAATTTGACATATCTTAAACTCTTTTTATCAGAAAGAGCTAAACTATGATGTTTAAATAAATCTGCAAATTTTTGAAGATATATAATATATTGAGCAATATTATTAATAGCTATTAAAATACCATTCACATAATAATGTATGAAATTATGATACTTGAAGATATTATCCATTTTTCTTTGAAATACTTTTGGGGCATTTTTTAAACCAAAATGCACGACTAATCATTTATAATGACCTTGTGAAGTAGAGACAGCAGCACATAAAATGTTATCTTTATTCATTTATATCAGCCAAAATCCACTCTTACAATCAAATTTAGAGAAAATTTGTTTTCCTCTTGTCAAGTTTATTAACGTTTCTTTTTGGGGTTAGAAGTATCCATTAAATACTGTATTATAATTTAGTTTTTTTAATAATTTCTACCATTCTAGCTTTATTTCTAATTAGTTTTGCATGGTTTCTAACCATAAATGCTAGAGAAGAATGAGAGGATTTACTAGGCCTAATGATCTTTGGATTTCTAGTTCAAAAAATTGTTTTTAAAATTCTTTTTGATCTTCTAAATTATATCTCATAGCAGCAACTCTAATAATCTTTTGTTTATTTATCATTTCAAAGTTTGCTTCGTCTCTATTTTTATCCCAAAATGTAATGGATTATTATAGTAATTTTCTTTATTTTCTATTTTACTAATTCTAGTCCATCTTTGATGGTTTTATATGTTGATACTTATTTTCTATTTTAATAAAGCTTTTCCTTTTGAAAGATTGATTTTCTTTATTTGACTAACTATGATCCAATGACTACAAGGAGTTTTGAAATGTATTTGTTGTTTAATAGTATCAAATAATATCTTATGACGATATCATAAAAAATAAAAGGGTGGATATTTTATTAAGAATGATCCTAATAGGATTTAGGGTGATGAATAACTTTGGATAAATGTAGGATTTAGGGTTGATGAATAACTTGGATAAATGTATCTCATTAGTAGAAATATCTAATCCTATTATATTTTTAGGTTTCATGATATTATAAAGAAAAACAACTTAGTTTACATAAACAAGAACCTACTCCACTATCTATATAAGTAGTAAAGTATTCAACTCTTTAATCTTTATAAATTATTTCGATTGGAATATAAATACGAGTTGGGCTACTCATTATCTAGGAATATATATTATATTATTGTTGTAGGATAGTTGTATTCCATATTGAGTTGTTTGTAAGGTTGAACTTGTTCGAGAAAACTAGTGCCTAGCATTATTTCTAAATTTAATCCTTCATTTTTAATTAATAATCTTATAGGTATTTTACTATCTCCTATCTTAATAACGGTTTATATGGCATCTATTTAATGTATTTCACTATAGAAATTTATATACTGAAAAGGTTAGTTTAGTTGGACACTCATAAAATTATGTATTAGATTATTATTAATGTAACTTCCACTAGCTTTAGTATTGACTATGTAACATCCCATCACCGATGGGAAGGGTAAAATGGTAATTCGGGACGAGTTATGAGTGTGTAAACTAGTCTCGGCATGTTCATGCATAATATGGCCTCCATATATGCATAAATTGTAATTTTTGTATATGCACATGATTGTACGTGCATTCATGACATTTCCCGGCATATGTGTTTATTGTGAAAAACATATTATTTAGTGCTTGAAAATTTAATTGGAGTGGATTTTTGTGCGTTTTATATTTTTGTGAAATTTTAGAAATTTTTTTGAAATTGTTTTCGGGTGAAATTTTCGGACCGAAAAAATTAACAAGTGGCAGATTGATTTGATTTCCGGTACTGAAAATGACTATCCAATGGCACTGAAAAATTAGACATATAATTTTAGGAATTATGAATGTTGAGCCATTGAAATTTGGAGTAGAAATTGGATTGTATTTGAAAAAAGACCTGAAGAATGCTTTAAATCAGGATAAGTGGCAAGTGACACTTGTCACTTGCCTACTTAGTCTTAGTCTAAATTGTTTTATAAATAACCTAAGCTTGGGAGAGCCATACACGACACTTTTAGGTTGGAAAGTGAGAAAGGTGCTTTAGTGAAATTTTCTTCTTCTCCTCCGTGGGTTCTCCTCCCTCTTCTTCATCGTTTTGCTCTCTTTTTTTAGCTAAAATTGCTACTCATCTTCACTACACAAAAACCCCTCCTATGTTTTGTGCTTTCTCCTCCTTGTTCACAAAGAAATTACAAACATAAGCTTCAAGGAATATGGTCGTGAGTGGTAGGAAAGGTTGAAAGAATTGTGAAACTTTGGCAAAATTGAAGATTTGAAGTTTGTTTAGGTAAGAATTAAGTTGTATGTTCTTTAATTAGTAGTTAGAAGCAATTATTGTGTTTAATAGTGCATTAATTTCATGAGGTTTGTGTGTTGATTGTATGGGCATAAGTCATGTTTATGTGAGGCTAAATGATGTTGGATGTGTGTAGTGTGTGAATTAGTGTGTGTATTAAGTGTTAGAGTGGTTTTCATAATGTTAAATGATTGGTAATTAAAGTAAGAACATTTTGGATGTGTGCTGCCATTTTATGGTTAAGTGGTCAAGTGAAGATCTAGAGAAAATTGTGGCTGGATTAGTGGCTAAATTTGATGTTTATTGATGTAGGAATGTTGTTAGAATGAAAGAAGTTGAATTAGGTATCAAATCTGGAAAATTTACCTTGAGTATGTTTCAGGTTTTTGGTTATAACTTTTGCTATGGTTATGCTATTGAGTTGAGCTTTGGCTTAAATTAAACTTAAGAAGTTTGGCTAGAATTCATATGAAGGAAGTTCTGTCCAATTGTGGCTTGAAGGACTTTAAATTTTGCTTGGAAAGTGAGTTATGTGTGCTGTGTGAATAGTGTCCTGATATTGGGTCTAACATTGAAGACCAGAAACTTTGGACATTTTCATAGGCTAAAGTAGACTGATTTTGTGGAATTAGTCTTCATGAAAGTTGAAGATTTACTTGTTAGCTTTCTAATGCTACTAAGTATGAATTTTTTTGATTTGTACATTGAAAGTTATGAATTGTTAATATTCAGGTGGTCATTCAGCTGAAAATGTGCTTTGAGTGCAAATGGCTCTAAGTGTATAGGTTTTGTGCTTTCTGTGTTCTGGTGCTAATTGTGGACTGTTAAGGGTGAAATTGGCTCAAGTGATCTTCTGAAAATTTGTAGAGGATTGTTGTATCTTTCTAATAAGGTATAATATGTTAATTGTGGATATAAGGATTTTAAGTTATGCATTTTCAAAGTTTGAACATGGTTTAGGTCATGTGTTGTTTTAATACTCCCTAACAGGACAGCCACATTAATGGGAGGATTTGACCTAGTTAGAGATGGAATTTGGTTCTAAGTCCTTCTTGAGAATTGTATTATATTGTCTGAGCTTTTTATTGCTATAGGGTATGGAATTTTTCGCTAAGGGGATGTGGCGTTATGCATGTTGGAAGATTGGGTTATTGTTGAGAATAATTTGGGTAGGCAGAAGCCTTGCTTGAGAATTTGATTTAGTTAGAGCTGGAATTGGCTTCCAAGTTGTAGAATTTGTTTTTCTCTTTTTATTGATATAAATTTTGGAATTTTTGGCTAAGGGGACGAAAAGTTATGATGTTTACAAGTTTTGGTACTGTTTGTGAGGAGCTTGTCGATCGATCATCTTGGAGTGAATTTTTTACCCCTTTAGAGATTGATCTGATCTTTGAGTCCTTCATAAAAATGGTAGATCTGTCTTTTATCTTTCCAAAGGTACCTGCTACAATTGCAGAAATAAGAACTAAAGATGAAACTGGTGAAATGCATTTAGCGATGATAGCTACTACAAGTAATGGTGGTAAGTGTCTTTATGCTTCTGCTCCTGTTAGTAATAACATATAGATAATTGATTTCGGTGCAACCAATCACATGACTTTTGATTCTAAATAGATTGCTGAAATCAAACCCTTGTTAGAAAATTTTGTTTCAACTGCTAATGGTGAAAATTTTTCTATTGTTGGTGAAGGGTGTTTGAGATTTACTAAAACTTTGAACTTAGAATATGTTTTTGTTGTTCCTTCCTTAGGATATAACCTCTTATCTATGTCTCAAATTACAAAGGCCTTATCTTGCATCATAGTTTTTTGGCCTAATTTTTGTCTCTTTAAGGACATCTAAATGAAAGAGACAATTGGTTGTGATATTAAGGAAGGGAATTTGTACTACCTAGACTTGAAGGCAACTTCACATAAACTAAGTCAAAATCTTGTAATATAGGGTTGTAACATGGCAAGCAGTCAAACAGAAATTTGGTTACAACATCAAAGATTGGGATATGCCTCTTTTACATACTTAAAGAAATTATTTCCTAGGTTGTTTGAGAAAATTGATATTTCTAGTCTTAATTATGATGTATGTGAACTAGCAAAAAGTCATAGAACTTTTTCATCAATATTGAATAAAAGCCCTTCTCCATTTATGATTGTTCATTCAGATGTTTGGGGGCTATCTAAAATTAATACATTATGAGGATCCCGTTGGTTTGTTACATTCACTGATGATTGTACTAGAATGACATGGCTATGGCCAATGAAATCTAAGAATAAGGTGAACATGCTGTTTCATAAATTTTGTTGAATAATCAAGACTTAATTTAATGCACAAGTCCAAGTCCTTTATAGTGACAATGGAGGGGAGTATAAGAATTTAGATATGAAGAATTATCTAGACACATAAGGCGTCATTTATAAGACCACATGTGTTGATACAACTCAGTGGAATGGTGTAACAAAGCAAAAAATCAACATCTACTTGAAGCGGCTTGTGCTTTATTGATCCAAGCTCATATGCCATTTTATTACTGAGGAGAGGCTTTGTGTGCTACAATTTACTTAATTAACAAAATCCTTTCAAGAGTGCTTGAGTTTCAAACGCCATTGCACACTTTGTGCAACACTGTGACTTGTCCATCAGTATCAAATCTTCCTCCTAGAGTATTTGGATGTGTAGTCTTTATGCACCTTCATAAACAACAGTACCATAAATTAGTTCCATGAGCTTTGAGATGCATGTTTCTTGTATACGTTGTCAATAAAAAAATGGTACAAATGCTTTCATCCTCCAACCAAACAAATGCTTGTTTCAACAAATACAGTATTTCATGAAGAGATAATATATTTTTCTCAGCCTGAACTTTAGGGGGAGAGATGTGAAGAAGACATCATGACACTGGATTATGAGTTTTAGGAAGTTTAGGGGGAGTCACATAGATTGGCCTTAAACATGGAGGAAGTAATGATTAGTCTGAAGCTGTTGATACATTTGAAAATGATTAAGCATGTGTAAATCCAAAATCTTATGTGAATAAAGAATTGATTACACCTGAAGACACAAGTGAAGTGATTGAACAATATAAAGTCCCAAGTTACCAAGCCAATCGTCCATTCAGGATGCTCTTAACTTGCAAGTTACAAGTTGAGCTTATTCAAAACTAGTTGCTTAAGCTCACTACTAAAGGTATTCCTAAGCCTACTTATAAACCTGGTCTCTCAAGCAAAGTTAAATATCTTATGAACAACTATGTTTTAGATCACAATCAGTTAGAACAAATAGGTCATTTATAAATAAATTATCTTCTATAGTTATTCCTAACAATGAACGGGAAGCCTTAGCTAACGCAAGGTGGAAAGATGCAATGAATGAAGAAATGGAATATGGGAACTTGTTGACTGTCCACCAGGAAAGACAACAGTGAGATGTCACTAGGTGTTTACTTTCAAATATCGAGACGATAGAACAATTGAGCAATTTAAGCAAGATTGGTAGTCAAGGGGTATACACAAACATATGGAGTAAATTATACATAAACATTTTCTCCTGTGACAAAAATCAATACGGTATGAGTATTATTATCACTAGTAGCTAACTAAATTGACCACTACACCAGTTTGAAGTTAGAAATGCCTTCTTACATGGAAAATTGTCTCAAGACAAGGTTACAACTCTTATTATATATGTAAATGACATGGTTGTAACAAGAAATGATCCTGATGAAGTAAAAGCCTTAAGAAAATATTTGTCGAAAGAATTTGAGATGGAGGATTTGGGGTGTTTGAAATACTTCCTTGGAATAGAAGTCTCCATATTAAAAGAGGGAATTTTCTTGTCTCAAAGAAAATACATCCTAGATTTATTGAAGGAAACATGAATGTTAGGTTGTCAACTAATTGATATGCCAGTTGAGGAAGGATTCGACCTTTGCATAAAAACGGGTCAAGTATGTGTTGATAAAGGAAGATATCAAAGGCTTATTGGAAGATTAATGTACTTAGCACACACAAAACCCTATCTAGAATATGCCTTAAGTATTGTTAACCAATTCATGCACAATCTTGGAGAGAAACATATGGGCGTCACTTACGAGAATACTGAAGTATTCAAAGTTTGCACCTGGAAGAGGTATTTTGTTTAAGAAAAATGCAAATGTTGAAGACATTGTTGTATATATTGATGCCAACTAGCCTAGAGCATTGGTTGATTAAAGATCTACATCTGGCTACTTTACTTTTGTAGGAGGTAATCTTATTACCTAGAGAAGTAAGAAATAGAATGTGGTCTCTCGCTTAAGTGTCGAATCTAAGTATAGAGGAATTGCACTTAGATTATGTGAAGCTCTTTGGTTACAATTTTTACTACAAGACTTAGGTTATCCACAACAACTCCTAATTCGGTTGTATTGTGATAGTAAAACTGCTCGTGATATAGCTCACAATTCAGTCCAGTATGATAGAACTAAAAATGTTGAAGTTGAACAAGTTCTTTATCAAGGAAAAGTTAGATAGTAAGATTCTAGTATTGCCTCAAATACGATATGAAGTTTAGGTAGCAGACATTCTAACTAAAGCAATGTCAAGTCATGGTTTATGGAGATGGATTGACAAGTTAGGCATATATGATATCTATGATCCAAATTAAGGGGGAGTGTTGAGATATTCTTAATAGGTTGGAAATATTCTACTTCCAGAATTGGAGCCAATTATGGTCCTGATTTGTAGCTATAGAATTGGGCGTTAGTTTCCATTATTAGCATTATTCTTTGTATTATATAAACCAATCTTGTACATCATTATTTTTTATGTGTGTGAATGAGAAATAGACCATATTCTATTACATATGTAATATCGTATGTCTTATCAAATACTCATCGTCAGAATATTTTGCGACAAAGATATTATTGATTTTCTTATCAAATACTCATCATACAAAATGTTTTGCGATAAAGATATTATTTATTTTATAAAATTATTTTTGAGGTTGAAAGAATATATCCTCCTTATACTGGACTATTGTTGATTTTCTAAAATTATTTTTCGAGGTTAAAAGAATTTATTTGAAGTTTATATAAAGAGGATATATTATTTCAACCTCGAAAATAAATTTACAAAATCGATAATATCTTTGTTTGCAAAACATTTTGTATGATGAGTATTTGATAAGAAAATAAAAATATCTTTGTCTGCAAAATATTCTGTATGATAATTATTTGATAAGACATAAGATATTACATATGTAATAGAATAAGGTCTATTTCCATCTTTAATTAGATCTTTTCTTTTAAATTCTTAGATTAAATGAAAAGTTTTATCAAAATCTTTATATTGTATATTATAAGACATCTTAGGATAGATATTAAACAAAAGTTTTTGTTATTGAAGATTGCCTCTTAAAAATCCGATGCATGCCTCTTTTCTATTGTGAATTCGATCATCTAATATTGCTAAATTTATTGGACTATCAATTCTTTTTCTAAAAGTAGGTCTAGTTATCAATTGTATAGATCTGATATACACCCATCCTATTTTGTCCCTAATTTCTTTAAGAATGTCATCAAGTTTTCAAAAGATATCTCGTTTAGATAACAGAGGAATCATTACTTTATTAGAAGTTAACTAGCATTTAAGGTTTTTTAAATATTAATTCCGTAAAACATACAGTGTTTCTAGATTTTAATCCCAATTTTCTATTAATGTCATATTAAACCTGCTATAAGAATTCATAGGAAACATAATACTTTAAATCTTTTTAAGCATTTTTTATTGATAAGAACTTCGAGTGTAATCTCTATACTTTTCAAATATTTCTACTATATCATCCATTATTTGCTTATCAAAGCGTTAGAAGATTCTCTTAGTTCACTCATTTATTTAGAATTTGAGGTTTCTTCATATCTTGTATCGGTAATTATAAAATACTTTCTTTAGAAGAGCATTCTTTAAAAGTATTTTCTAATAAATTTTCATTTTCTATCATTTTATTTATTTCATCATCTATTTCAATTTTCTTTTGTTACATCTTTTAAGACATTCATTAGTATAAAGGACATTCTTTTATTTGTTCTTTTATTTCTTCTAAACATAGGTTTCTAGGTTTATATCCTTCTTTTTCTTTTATTTTTTTACGTTTCTTAAAATAATTCTTCCTTTGATATTTCTTTTTATCTTATTAGATAATAAGGACTATGATATCTTATTATAGTAGGCATTTTAAAATCATAATAAGATAAGGAAGATTTTTAATTCCTTTACTTTTCTTTAATAAAATAACATCATCACCTATTTGCTTAATTTATCTTTTGGAAAAAGAAATTATTTTCTTAAATATCTACAAATCCAGATTGTAAGTTGCCTCTAATTTACTTCCTAGAGATCGGGGATCTTTGAGTAAATTTTTAAAAATAAAGTTATGTATTATCAACTTGATTATAAATGTGGTAATAATAATACAAAAATACAAATATATCTATTAATTTCACACATATAACATAATTGTAGCCTTTGTAATGCTATAACGTAGTTTCCTATAGTAGTTGTATCTTTTAAAATATTTCCTTCTCCAATAAATTCTAGTAGAAACCTTTCAATTGTTAAAGTTATTAAAATTGTTATATCATTATTAGGATGAAATATATAGTTTTTAATTTTCATCTAAATTTTTCTAGGATTTGAGGAGCTAATGACTAACTTTTTTTCTAAAAATTGTTTAGTTATTTCATAATCTATTTTATTAATAACACTAGCTACTTGTAGAGTAGTTTCCCATTTATCTATTGCTTCTTCTATATTTTGGATGCAATCTATATCTAAATATATTCCAAAAAGATCTATAACTTATGTTCTCATTTTCTCTACGGGTGTAAAGCCATCTTTATCTTTGGTTATGATATCAGTTCCAACATATCCCAAATTAGGTCTATTAAAACTTTGTGAAGGATACCAGGCAATGGATTTCTAAAAGTACTAGGCATATCACTAACATTAGGATTCTAGTGAATTTGTTTAACTAAATCAGGTTTTATATGTGCTAAAGTTTTTAAGTTTAAATTTTCTATTTGTTAATTTAACTCGTCAATTTTGAATTAGAAGATTGTATGAGATTTTTCATTATATATATAATTATGAGGTATTTTCATATTTAAATTTAGATCAAAATTTTATTTTCTATAGGATTTTTATTGGGTTTATCTTCTATTTCTAATTTATTCAATTTTTCTATGATATCTTGCATATCCATGATTTGTTTTGGAAGTTTTCTACTTAGAAAAGAATGTTATTTCCATAATATTCTATCCTTTTAAAATTTCTTCCAAATCGGTTTCTTCAAAATATAGAAGAAGCAATAGATAAATAGGAAATTGCTCACAGTAGTTGTTGCTATTAATAAAATGGATTATGATTTAAAACGCCTATTATGATATGATACAATAGTCCTTATTATTATAATAAGATAAAAAAGAAATATAAAAGTAAGAAATATTTTATGAAAAAATATTTTAAGAAACATAAAGCAAAATATTACAAGGAAAATGAAAGATATAAACCAAAAAACCTATGTTTAGAAGAAATAAAAGATAATTGAATGTCAATGTTATTATTGTAAAGAAAAGGACATTATACTAATGAATGTCTTAAAAGATTTAATAACAATAAAATTGAAATAGATGATGAAATTAAAAATGATAGAAAATGAAGATTGTATTAGAATGAATACTTTTGAAGAATAAACTTTTGAATAAATCATTTTATAATAACTAATACATAATACTATTAGAAACAACTTATTTACGAGTTAAGGGTCAGGTTGCTTACTACTAGATCTCTCCAAACCTCACGTCTCAATGGGATTTATACTGGATGTTTTTGTTATTGTTTTTGTAAAATACAAAAAAAACTCAAATTTTGAAATAAATGAGTGAAATAAGATAATCTTCTAACGCTCAAATTGATAAACAAATAATAGATAATATAGTAGAAATATTTGAAAACATGGAGATTATAGTCAAGAAGTTCTATTGATAACAAAATGCTTAAAAGATTCATAGTACTATGTTTTCTATAAGTTTTAATAGCAGGTTTAATATGATGTTATTAGAAAAGCTAGGGTTAAAAACCATAAAACACCATATATATTTTACGGTATTAATCTTAAAGAGAAAACCCTAAGTATTTGTTTAACTTCTAATAAAGTAATGATTCCTCCGGTATCTAAAAAGATATCTCTTGAAAACTTTACAACATTCCTAGAGAAATTAGGGACAAAATAGGATGGTTGCATATAAGATCCATACAAAGTATAACTATATCTACTTTTAGAGAAGGAATTGATAGTCCTATAAATTTAGTAATATTATATTATTGAATTCACAATAGAAAAGAGACCTACATGGGAATTTTAAAGGCAATCTTTAATATAAATTTTTTGTTTAATATCTATTCTAAGATTTGTTATAATATAAAAATAAAAATTTTGATAGAAAACTTTCTTTAATCTAAGACTTTAAAAGAAAATATTTAATTAAAGATAGAAATAGACCATACTATATTACATACATGATATCTTATGCCTTATCAAATACTCATCATATGGAATGTTTTGCAAAAAAGATATTATTGGTTTTCTAAAATTTTTGCTAAATTTGAAAGAATATATCCTCCTTATATAGTAGATGTGAAGAGCTTGAACATGAGTATTATTATTTTTACAATAAAACCTTTACTATCTTCGGCAATAAATTATTACTTAGATTATCTTATTTAGAAGCCGTTATTTCGGTAGTAAACGATATTATACCGCTTTAATAAAAAGCAGATTGAAAGATAAGTTCTAATCATAAAATTAAAGGAGAATACGTTGATAGTACAAATTATATTCCTGTAATATATTAATCGATACTAGAACTAGTGGAAGTTACATTAATCATAATCTAATACATAATTTGATAAGTTTCTAACCAAATGAGCCTTATCAATATATAAATTTCAATGGTAAAATCCATCAAAAGATACTGCCATAAAACCATTGTTAAGATAGGAGATAGTAAAATACCTATAAGATTATTAGTTAAAATGAAGGACTCAATTTAGAAATAATGCTAGGCATTAGTTTTCTCGAACAAGTTCAACCTTATAAAATAACTCAATATGGAATACAACTATCCTACAAAAATAATATAATATATATTCCTAGATAATGACTAGCCCAACTAGTATTTATATTCTAATAACTTATAAAGATTATAGAACTGAATACTTTATCGCTTATATAGGCAGTGAGAGCAAGTTCTTGTTTATGTAAAGCAAGTTGTTTTCCTTTAAAATATCACGAAACCATAAAAAATAATAGGATTAGATATTTCTAATAAAAAGATACATTGATCCAAAGGAATTCGTTAACCCTAAATCCTAATAGGATCATTTTTAATAAAATGTCCACCTTTTATTTTTAGAACACCATAACTAATATTCTTTTAGGAAATAACTTTCTCCGGCTATTTTATAAGATATTACTTGATACTAATAAACAGCAAATACATTTCAAAACTCCTTGTGGTCATTGGATCGTAGTTAGTCGAATAAAAAATGTCTATGCTCCATCTACCTCGATCCCCTTTAAACTTCGCACAACCAGTGTGGTGTAGGATATAAAGAAAAACTTATCTTTCAAAAGGAAAACCTTTATTAAAAATAGAAATAATTATAGAAAATAAGTATCAACAGATAAAACCATCAAAGATTGACTAAAATTAGTAAAACAAAATATAAAGAAAATTACTCGATAACCCATTACAATTTTGGGATAAAAATGAGAAGAAGCAAACTTAGAAATGACAAATAAATAGAAGATTATTAGAGTTACTACTATGAGATACAATTTAAGAGCTCAAGAAGAATTTTAAAAACATCTTCTTAAATTAGAAAATCTAAAGATCATTAGGCCTAGTAAATCCCCTCATTCTTCTCTAATTTTTATGGTTAGAAACCATGCATAACTAATTAGAAATATAATTTCATTGAATAAAAGATTAAATCATATTATTACCAAAAACTAGGGCTCATCATACCTATACACTAAACAAGTTTAGTTACTCATCATAGACAACAAAATCAAAGATAAATATGCAGAAAAACAAATAGAAAACAAAGATATCATAATTCTAAATCTCCCTTTTTTCTTCAATTGGATCTTCTTGCAAGTTTGGATTTGATGTTGTTATCTAATGGATATCTTGACATATTATTTGTACCTCATCCCTTGATCAGAACTATGGCCTCTTTAGGTGTCTCACAACTTAAAATCACTTGAAAAATCGGCTCTCTCTTGTTTGTCTTTGCTTAAATCCTTTATAGTAAAAATTAAGATTTATGAGATATACACTATCACTTACATAGGCACGTAGAAGATCGTGTATATTCAAAAATACCTAATTCGCGATTTCACACAGGCATAGAGAATTACACAGGCAACATACACAGCCATATATATCGACATACATAGTCGTGTAACTCTACATGATCAAAACTTAAAATTTTCAAACTTCACACGTTTATAGAGACTTACACATTCACAGTATACGGTCGTTTAAATCCTTAGTTACTTCAAATCTTTATTCCATATTATGATATCATCTGAATCTTTCTCTTTTTGGTCCATAAAGACAATTATGACCTAAAAATACACTTAGAGCAAATTAAGTACCAAATATACAATAAAACTATAAAAATATTAAGCAAAATATATCAAATATGAATATATAAGTATAGTCAAATATGTATTTATCACATATTTAATTAACTACAATTTGTTTACAAGCATTATTGGTTTATGAA
Organism: Erythroxylum novogranatense; assembly: GCA_029891385.1. Classification (NCBI taxonomy): domain Eukaryota; kingdom Viridiplantae; phylum Streptophyta; class Magnoliopsida; order Malpighiales; family Erythroxylaceae; genus Erythroxylum; species Erythroxylum novogranatense. The sequence continues at coordinate 28,207,538 of CM057227.1, read as the reverse complement.
ATAAAGTTAAATTCTACGACATGGGGTTTAACAATACTTTGGCTCATATTACGTCCATTATACTAATAATAATATTATATTTAAATCACACAATCCATATTCACTAAATTAGATATACTAGGCTTACTTTATGAACTTATAAATCCTACAACCATTATTCAATACAATCAATAGCATTAGGTAGGACTTTAATTTTAAAAACCCTTTAAAGTAGAAGAATTTGAAATAAAATAACTAATATTGTTACCAACTTCTTCTTTTACCTCCTCGTAACTCCTTCCAACTCAACTAATATTTTTATCTTAATAATGCAAATGTTTTATTTCTATTCTTTAAAAATCAAAATGAATAATACCCAACTTAAAATAACATAAAAGCTAAATGTATCATGATTCTCTTTTATTTAGAAGCTTTTTTTTTAATAACCTACCTTTCTTTAAGGAAACTCAAACTAACCATTGAAAAAATCGTATACTTTTAGATTTTCTCTAATAGTAAACAGCTCATACGCTATAAATCTTTTCGTGATTAAAATTTGTTCCGATAATAGCATCAACATTACACTTGTATAACCACTTCATTTTCATATCTTCACTAGGTAAGATGAACAAAGATTTGAACGAAAAGAAAAACTCAAAAACAAACATTCACTAAATTGTTAACAAAAGAGAATAATAATAATAATAATAATAATAATAATAATAATAATAATAATAATAATAATAATAATAATAATAATAATAATAATATTATTATTATTATTATTATTATTATTATTATTATTATTATTATTATTATTATTATATCTATCAATATTTATATTTTTAGTAACAAAAATATTTAGAAATTAATTGATTTTGATTTAATTTCTCATTAGTTTTAGAAAAGTTTATAAGATTTTAACTTATGAATTATGTGTATTGTTAAATATATATTAAAATGTATGAACTTTTAATTTTAAATTTATTAATATTATTTAAACTTAAGATATCAGATTTAAATGTGAATATATAAATAAATAAAACAAAATTCAATATTCGTAATAGCAGAAAATGAGAAAATTGTTAATCCCCATCCAGTGGGTTCCTTCCTATTGTTATTATCCTCATTTCCTTTATTTAGAGGATTTATGCGATTATCTTTACTTATCATTATAATTTTTATAATAAATATTGGGTTCCTTCCTATTGTTATTATCCTCATTTCTTTTATTTAGAGGATTTATGCGATTATCTTTACTTATTATTATAATTATTATAATAAACTAATATTTATTATAAAAATCTAATTCAAAATCCATAAAATTAATTCAAGCTTGAAAATATCAAGTGTTTCAATTTTCTTAGGAAAATAATTATTTACCATATAATTATTCCTAAATATAAAATTAATAGAAAACATGATGAAATATTATAAAATTAATTTTTGAGTGTGTAAAATAATATTTAATATTTTGATATAAATTATTTATAATAATTGATAATAAATTATTATAAATAAAATATAAATAAAATATCATAATACTGCGTTAATAAAGTTAGGGTTAATTATAAAATAAATCTCAAACTTTACTAAATTTCACAATACTAGCTGGTTTTTAAAAAGTGACGCTAAAATATCATAACTTTTAATTTGTTACAAAAAATCCAAACATTAACTTTTTTGTTAACATCCCTGAAATGGCAAACCACATTTGATTTTTTACATGTCACCTGTCTAACACATGACCTAATTTTTTTGAGCTCGTTTATTTAAAATAAATTAAAGTGAAAATATACATAAAATAAAATATTAATTAATTAATTAATTAAAACAAAAACTAAATGATATTCAATTACGAATTGTCTTCTTTGTTCTCCATTTTTCATATACAACTCTCAACTCTTTTGATTGTGTGTGAATTCAAGATACAAGTCTCCTTTCTCTTGTGATTGTGTGAAGTATAAATAACTTTCTGTTTTCTTTGTTCCTGAGCATTGATGATACAACTCTTATGATTGTGTGTGATTATATGTGAACTATCGCTTTCTTATGATTGTGAGTGAATTGTCACTCTGTTTGGATTGTCACCATTGTGTTGTGGTTGAGTGTAATTAGGAGTGTCTTCTGCGATTGGGAGGTGAGTTTATCTAACCCTAAGTTAGATTGTTACTATTTGCATCTACTTAGTGGAGTTTATGGCTTAAGCGCAAGAGGAATGGGTGATTATGAGGGTGAATTTGTCCTAATACATCCATGTAGTTATCTTTTTTGCTTGAAAGTTGTTTCAGCCTTAATCTAATGGTGAAATTTATTAATCGACTGCTATGCTTCTTACAACATGTCTAGTTAGAGTGATTAGAACAGGTGATATTGTTTGACATTTTTCAACTTCATATGTACTATTACTAGAACTAGAAGGTGGCACATTAAGAAATTTGAATTCACTTAGTCGCCATTTACTACAAGTAGTTTCAACGAACATTTGTTTCCTGAATTCAATGTTGTTGATATTTTTTGGATTTGTTGACACTTAACCCTATTCTATTCAATTTTATTGGAGAATGATCAAGAAAATAATGCAAAGCATATGATGAAATATGAGTTATAAAACTTGTTTTCTTTTTTTGGGAAATTTCTTTAATGATCTTTTATTTTGAATGGTTCAAAGTTATGAATAATTTTCTTACTTATCCTTACAAATACGAAGCAAGTTGTGCATTGACCAGCTGTAGAAACCATATAAGTTGGATGCAAGGTGTTTAAACTTCGTTTGTAATTTATTGTAAAGGTTTTTTAAGTCTTTGTATTCGTTTATGAAAGAGAAAGAACATTAGATTGTAATCAGAAGTTGATTCCTATAGGATCTCCTATTTAGTTCCTAAAGAAATATGTTATACCTAATGGGATATGTTTTGATCTTCATGTAGGATCTTTTTTCTCAATTGTATTGTCTTTGTTGCTGTAACATTATACTTTATTTCATTATAAGCAATCTTTAGATTTGTAATGAATACTACTTCTTTTTCTACTATATGCATATTAGTGCTCTAATTTATGCATGTGCTTAGATTAAGTTTTACTTTATCTACCTACTAAAAACATTGCTTTGCCATGATACAAGTCCATTTGATGACATATTTTTCGTTGTACTACAACTATTGTTTATACCTTTCTCCTGTATATCATTCATTTCAATTTTAGTAATTACTATAAAGGAGTGACTTTGTAGAGCAATTTAGCATGATCTAAGAGGCTCGTTCACTTTTTTCTTTTACCAATTTTATGCAAAATACAAAAGATAATCCTCCATGCAATACACTATTCATTAGCAATCTAGGAGAGACTATCAATGAAGAGGAACTGAGGGGTCTTTCTAGTGTGTGAGAATGTTTTAGCTCTAGCTAGCTTTATGACTATTTGATGTGTTAGTGTGCACTGACTTTAAGATTCTCGTAACTCATTTAATCATACTTGATCATTGTGTGTATTACTAAAAATATATATAAATGGGTGGAATTAAAATATATATGGCTTTTATTGCATCTCCGTCTGGTATATACTTGATATGGGAAGAGTGTGAAGCTATTGTTAAAGGATTTAAGAATGTGATTTATTGTTGTTTCAACAATTTAGTAGAATTTGAAAATAAATACTCTGAATTTTGCCAAGAGAAGGTGTTATATTTAATGGTCAAACATGTATTGTAATTTTTATTGTTATTATTTTTAGTGTAAACTATGGATATCATAATCTTGAGTGATTTTTCAGATTCCATATATTGATTGTCCCAATTGTAATAATAAGATGAAGTTACAAAATCAAATGCTAAATTTAATATTGGCCAACATTTTTATCAATGTAATAATACAAATGTGAGTATTAATACAAATGTGAGTATTACCATTATGTTTTATTAATGCATTATGATATGACTATTTCAATTATAACTTATATGATATTAATGTGATCATTCAAATTTTAGATGTCTTGTAGTTATGTGGTATTGGTAAACGAGTTGAGGCCTTGTTATTGTAAAATTTTTTGCCAAACATCTTCCATATGTTAGGGTAAGACTTTTATCTACAAGATACATTGTTATGCACAAGTGGTGAGTTAATTTTTAATTCATAGATATTTCAAATTAATTATGCATTTATTTTTTTTGTAGGCTCCATGTGACTATATATCTAGGGTGTTTGAAGCTTTTTAATATAAAGCTATAGTGTAGCAATATGTGAAAGAATAAAACAAAATGGGAAGGAGAAGCATTTAATGGATCTTTATAGATACATGATCTATACTCATTATCTGTAGCACCCTACTCCCGTAAGACCCGAACCCGACATCGATGGTGATATCCGAGTCCGTGCCCCACGAAGGTGGCATGCTAATACACTCAATCATTCAGAAGTCAGTATAAATTTTTTTTTCTTTCTCTTGAAATCATAAACACACACTACGCAGAAGCCAATCATCACATACAGTCAATAATAATTTCAATGGCCACTTGGGCTCTTTCACAAATACAAAGCACTTAAGTCAATCTGACTTTACAAATGACATAATTATTTGTACAAAAGTTCATAACACACAATTTTATACAGAAATAAGAAAACACTAATGCAGACGCGAACTGATCCCGACCTCTATCCTTCACTTGTATATTGTAGCTATACTCTCGTTGGCCTAACGGGGTATTCTTCTAATCCTGAAATATAGTTGCAAATTTTATGTGAGTTTTGCGAACTTAATGAGTGACCATCATCGATGGCTCACCCAGTCACATAACACATTATTTCACATTCACATAAATTCACGTTTCACATTCAATGGATGTCGATCTTATAATGCTATATGCATGAGACTCATATTCGTTCTTATTGTTGTGGCTGAGTGCCTGTCACTCACATATACAGAATACTGGGCCGTAACCTCAGTCAGATCACATAATCACGGAGCATAGCTCTACGTGAAAGCGCTTCATACAGGCAACTCAAGTCACAACGCCTTTATATTTCATGCATTCATGACATGGAATGCATCACACATATTGCATGCTCTTATCTGATCACAAACACTTATCATCGGACCGTGGTCCGGCATTCAACCTTAAGTTGAGAATCACATCTTATTTGCATGCAATGTCACATTCGGAACACATGTAGCTCATTTCATTCAGATGCACTTAACACTCCAATATCTCATACAAATATCACAGTTATCGGACCTCCTGTTTGGGTCCCATATAAACATAACACATTCATAAAATCATCCAGAAGGCATGTAATACAGAATTTCAGATAACAAAAAATAAGGGGAGATCATCTAGGTCTACTCACAGTAAGCTCCATATTAGCATTTGCTTTTAAATTCTGGGAACGCCTGAATGCGGACACTTGACCTGCACAACCCATTTATGCAAGACTCACATTACACACTCATCAATAATTGCACACATAAAAAAGACATTCATTTATACACAATTGTAATAATAGACTATGTACAATGCATGCTCAATGACAATCCCGAGCATATATTTTAGAACATATTTCATATTCATTCCCATTTCATAATTCATATGTGGCTAATTCAACTTAGCTTTACACTTCTTTTGAACATGATCTTTCTAAATTCTCCTTTCAATCTTTATCCTTTAAATATGCCTAGCTTATTCATAAGTTTACACCTCAAGAACACTTGATTACTTTATATCATAACTTAATTTCTCATCATCTCTTTTCTAACCTTATATGGTCTCAAAATATCCAAATCATCATCCATAAGGAATCCATTTGAAAATCCCATAATGCAAAATCACTAAAATTGATTCTAGAATACTTAAGCCTAACATTTTCTAAACTCACTAAACTAGAATCCTTTCAAAAAATCTAAAAGATTCAAAATTATCTTACCTTCATTCTTCACCAAATGAAGGAATACTTGGCTCAAAGGGGAGCTCTTCTTTTCCTCTACTTGTTTCCCTTCTTGATCTACTCCAAAATCTCTCTTGTAGGCTAGGAAAATTGAAACCCTAACATGTTGTCTCTTCTCTCTCTCTTTCTCTTCTTCTCTTTGTACTTCTCGCTCTTTTTCATGACTTTCTCTCTCTTTTCTCTAGAATTTTTGTTCTTCTCTTCTGCTTCCTTGCATTCACGTGTTTCTACTCTATTTATAGGGAAGACAACACTTCTTCTTCCATTTATGCCCTTAATGATTGAGAATTGTCTCATTTGTCCTTCTATTTATGCTGTAGCGCCCCCTCACCGTAGGGTACACATCGGGACGCCCGAAGGTCGCTCCGACACGAATCCCACGATAAAGGTGCACTACCAGAAAATCCGACTGTTAATCCACATGGCATCGCAATAATTAAACCAAAATATATCAGAAATCAGTAAAGTTTAACATCTAAAATATTAATCTGGTACAATCATCCAATAGCAGAATAGACAAGTTTATCAGTTCTCTAAACAAGACCAAAAAGGAAACTGATACAAGCATCTATCCTAAGTCATCTGCAAAAGTCCAACCCAGCTGACCGACCTGTGTGCCATCGCTTCTTTCCAAAGACGCCGCTTCGGCAGAAAAGACTATCTCCGGAGCTAGGAGTCTACTCTATCAATCCTGAAAAATAGGTTGCAATTTTGGGTGAGTTTGCGAACTCAGTGAGAAACCATCATCGATGGTTCACTCAAATCATGCATTACGCAAATTGCGTACAGCACGACACAGTAAGATACAATTAGTATATATACAATTTTTAGTAGCCTAAAACAGTTTGCAATATCATATTACGATTCACAGTATTATGCAACAGTTTACAGTAGCATGTAACAATTTGCAATCTCTCATGTCATCACATAATTCAATAAGTGTCGCAATTCAATCAGTCATGTGTATACAATGCATATGAGACTCTTTTCCAGTTATTCAGTGTTGTGCCCAAGTGCTCACCAAGATTCGATGGGGACGCGTCGTGATTTCTCCCTCGGGCTCGAGGCCTTGTCGAAGCGGTGTTCGAGCTCGAGGCTCTTTTCAGTGATAATAGCAACTTGGGTCACATGTCCATTATCTGATCATGCATTTATGCATGTAATCCAGTGTTCAGTAATTCAGTGTATGGCTATAAAAGCCCAGTATTGCATTTTCTCAGTGTCATGCAGTAGTCCAATCCCCTACAGTAAAAGCATGCCATTCGATCATGTACATTTCAGTAATCATGCAATTTCACATTGGCAAGTAAATCACATTGAGCATTTAGACAATCAGGAATTTGAGAAACCAACTAGGTTACTCACCTGTAACTTTCGAGCTACTGCCTGGAAGTTCCAGCAATGTCCGTGGAATGACGATCCAACGGCACCTCTATAGCAGTAAAATACAGTCCCATTACTAGATGCTCAATAAAACGATTCAGTAATGCATATGTCTCAGTGGAATTATGTACAATGCATGTTCACAATTTTCTCGGCGCTAAAAACCCAATTTTGAACTCTTATGTCCCATTCTAATTCTTTGCTCAATTGATCGACAATAATTGATCCAATCCTGAAATTCAGTTCAATCTCCTCGATTCATATACCCTATAGCAATTCCATAACCCTTGGGTCAAAACCTCTATTAAAAGTCCCAATTAAAACTCCAATTGTCCCAATTCAATACTTAGGTCACAATAGGAACCATAATTGACCTTAATCTCTATAAATCAATGCCATTTAAATTAAATTCTAACTTCCATAATTATCCTCAATTGAAGACCTTTTTCCCTAGTTCATAATGAATCGAGAATCACCTCAATCGGAGGTCTATACCATAAGTTATGTCCAATAAACAAACACTCATCCATTCAGAAAAGCCCCCTTCGCCGCGACCTGCGGCTCTACGCCGCGACGTGAAGAAGTCCGTTCGCCGCGACGTCAAAGACGTTCACCGCGGCGAACACTCTTATGCGGCTCGTCGCGACGTAAATCCAGGCGCTCGCTGTGGCGTCTTGCTGCACTCGTCGCGGCGAGCACCTAATTACTCGTCGCGGCGAGGCTGCGCCAGACATCGCGATGTACGGTCGCGCCTCCGCCTTCTCCGATCGATTTTCCGTCCAATCTCTCTCTAAAATCTCCATTAAACACTCTCAACTACCCAAATCAACCATAACAAATGCCATAAATGCATCAGAAACCATTAATAACAACATTAAAGCCATAAATACTTACCAATCGAAGATCAAAACCACAAATCACCGTAAACCCTAAAACTTTCTCCAATCACCGATTAACCACTCTCAACCCTTCTCAACCTTCATCAATCACAATAAACAAGTTAGCCTTGCACAATGAGGAGAAAACCACAAGGAAAGATCGAAGAATCCTCACCGATGGGAGGAAATCGAAGATCACCGTGGGAGGAGGAAGAGAAGAAACGATTTTGCCTTAGGATAAAATCCCCAATGTTTCAAACCTAACTATTTATAGACATAAGTCTCCAAATTAGTTCAAATTTCGGTCTCTAAATTTCAATAGCTCAACATTTTTATTTCCTAACAGCATGACTCTAATTTTTCCATTGCCATTGGACAATTCTTTCAGTACTATACAGTCAATCGGTCTGTCACTCAAAAATTTCCGGTCCTGGCATTTTCTCCCTAATTTTCTGAAAATTTCCTATAAGCCACTATCAATAGCCAATCACTCTTAACTATTCTAAATCAGTCATTCGAGCCCACTTAATCCTAATTTCTCAATCGATTGCAATCCAGTCAGTTTCTAGTTCCCAATCCAATCAATTCATACTCACAATTAAAATGCCGGAAAATCATGAATGCATGTACCTATGAATAAATGCATATGCAATAAACCTGTTCCTCTATAATTAGAGGCCAGTAACATGCTCAATCAGTGAATGCAATGAAACCTATCAGTCTGACCCAATATTACCATAATGCCCTTGCTAACAGTAACGGGATGTTACATATGCCTTATATCTTTTACACGTAAGTGGCTTACCAAAAGCACCCTTGCACATTCTAACATAACACTTTCTTCTAGAAGACTCTTCTCTATTGTCTTATGTTTCCAATGACACCAAAAGCATTCAATTTGGTTCAGTAGTGTGAAAGTTATACTCCAATATCTCCAGACTGCTTTTATTCCAAGACAGTACCCTATACTCAACTTCCATCCAAAAATTGGAACTTCCAAAGTCTGATTAAGAATTTGATTTTTTTTCATATTATTTGTATCCCTATGTTTCTAGTTTACTCCAAATCAAAAATCATCTCATTTGGAACTCTACATATCAAGATATCATCAAAATACTGAAGCATGTTCTGTAGAATAACACCAATTCATACTATCTAAGGGTACATTCACTGTACCCGTCCCACTCTTTTCACTTAATCTTTCTCAATTAGATTCAGAGGGCTATGATGTTTTATAGAGACGTAGAGCAAAGTCTTACGAGTCTAATGGTTTAAGAATCAAGTCCATTGGGTGTCTAGAGAAAAAGTTATTGCCAAAAGAATCTAACATGTTCATGTCTTTACTTGTATAGTATATGCCTTGGCGCGATTGCCATAACTCTCACTACAGATGTCAGATTGACTTCGTTTTTAAACTATTAGAAAGAGGACTTCGATATCTACTACTTTCATGAAAGCCTCGATGACCAATTCTATCTTCTAACTTCTGCATCGTCTCACTTTCCTTTCGTCTCATTTTCCATCGTCTCATTTCCATCATCTCATTTCTATCGTCTCATTTCTATTGTCTCATTTCCATCGTCTCATTTCCATCGTCTCATTTTCTTCCATCTCAATTTTTTCCGTCTCATTTTTTTCCATCTCATTTCTTCCATATCATTTCTTGCGTCTCATCTCTTCCGTCTTATTTTCTTCCGTTTCATTTCTTCCATATCATGTTCTTCCATCTCATTTCTTCCATCTCATTTCTTCCATCTCATTTTTTTCCATCTCATTTTCTTCCGTCTCATTTCTTCCGTCTCATTTTCTTCTGTCTCATTTTCTTTCGTCTCATTTCTTCCATCTCATTTTCTTCTGATTCATTTTCTTCTGACTTATTTCTTTCGTCTCATTTTTTTCTATCTCATTTTCTTCTGTCTCATTTCTTCCATCTCATTTTCTTCCATCTCATTTTCTTCCGTCTCTTTTTCTTCTGTCTCATTTCTTCCGTCTTATTTTCTTCTGTCTCATTTCTTCAGCAAAACGTCTCCACTTATACGGATCATAACTTTTGACTCCGATGTCCAAAATTTTCATACTATATACCATTAAAAATATAAAAGAAATATCTACAACTTTCCAGAAGGAATCTTGGCTAAAATATATTTATATCAATTCCAAATTTGCCCCTAAATTCCGAAGATGAAATTTCCATTCCTACACCAATGTACTGCACCAAATTCTTATCTTCATGAATTTTGAGACTTTTAGAGACAGAACTGAAATTTTATGTCTTCCTACAAAATATAGCCTTATATCTCTAGAATAATCCAAATCAAGAATCATCTCGTTTGGACAACTAGAGAAAACGTTATGGCTAAAAGACTGAAGCATATTCAGTGAACATTTTCCAGATCACTACCAATCTTGTTTCTAAATCTTTCCTTATCACAACTCATACCAAGATCACTCTTTCTACTCCTTCTACTCCTCATTTTCAATAAAATCACATTTAATATCAATTATACTAGGAAGTTTTCAATGAATGCATGTACCACTTGTTATGCAAAAACATTCAGTATTTATGTGCATATATGTTAACATTGTACATGAGCAAGAAAAGTGCATTTCCTTAATCTCTCTCTGAGCTTACATGCATTGAAATTTTAGGTCCTAACCTGTAATATGGGGACGGGATGTTACATTATCTCTTATTATAAAAGATCATGGTACTTATAAGAAATCTATAATAGTTCAAACATGCTACTTTTTAAACATTTAAGTTGATATTATCAATATTTAAATAGGTTATGATTATGGTAACTAATTTTTTGCCTACGTATTTCTTTGCTCTTTGAAACATTGGTAATGTTAATTTAAAATTATAGAAATGATGGTTTCTGAAGGAAAAATTCTTTTGAAATGCAAAGTATAAAAGATTTCTATTAAATAAGACATATAATGTGTTGCAATTAAGAATGGCCACTATCCATGTATAAATTAATTATTCAAGACAATCTAACATTTCTATCTTATATATTCAAGAAAATTATCCGATACAGTCAAACATGCCTATCCATATCCAAATTACAGAACGAAAGTTTCAAATACATATTCATATCCATATTATAACTCAGTTGAAATACATATCAAAATCACAACACATTTATAATACATGACTCATTTTGTTGTTAATTCACCATCATCAATTTCAGATTTTATTACAGTTGATTTTTAAACACTTAATTTGTATCTCCTCCTGGTTATAGTTGTTTTTTGAGCATTTGTACTTTGCGAAGCTTAAGTTGGTTCCAAAACTTGAGATTGACTTTCACCAATATGCAAAACATTTATAAACAAAAAGTATATTATGACTAATTAGGAAACAATACTAAATAATTTGCCACTAACTTCTCCAAATGTTAACATATTGTAAAATAAGTGTTTCGAATAACTTCTCCAATTTTTCTCCATATCCTTGGGTGGACTATATACACTTAAATGTTTACGATTTATTAAAATTTTGATGGAAAACTAAAATTAAAAATGAATGTTCACTTACCACCCTCTTCTCCATTCATAAGATAGATGTTGTAGTGTTGGATCTTGTAGATACTAATTATCTACCTCTTCTTTTTACACCATTGTCAATGTTAGATATAGATGTCAAAAATTTTTTTGGTATCCCTTGTTTTCTCTACATTATGCATATAGAATTTGAAGTGAATGATCAAATATTTAAAGAATATCTATCACATACATAATTATAAATCAATATATAATTACCTTAGCAATTTAGGTTGTCTCGAAGTGTAGCACCCCACTCTCGTAAGACAAGGACCCGACATCCTCAATGATGTCCGAGAACTTGCCCTATGAGGGTGACATGCTAGCACAGTCAGTCAGTAAATTCTCATTTCAATTTTTTTATAGCAAACATGTGTGGAAATCAATAATCGGATCGGTCCCACTTTTATTCAAAAACATTTTTAATCGCAGCAATATAATCATCAGAATTTCAGTAGCCATTTAGGCCCATTACAAATACAAAAATACTTGTAGTCATAATTTTATTACATTGCAAAATCATTTACAAACATTTCCAATTTGGAAAGTTATTACAAACATAAATATTTGAATACATAAGTTACAACAATTGTGTAAAACTCAATCCGATACAAAAATAAGAAAATACAAATGTAGACGCGAATTGATCCTGATCTGAATACAGTTGCCTAATGGGTAACTCTTCTAAGCCTGAAAAATATTGCAAATTTTAGGTGATTTTTACAAACTCAGTGAATGACTATCTTCGATGGCTCACTCAATCACATAATATATATCATCACTTATAAACACATAATTCACATCTTTTCATTTATAATCATTCGAACACTTATCATGTTCAAAAGTCAATTACACTATTTAAATCATACATATCATATGCATATGCAATGCTTATGAGACTCACTTTCAATGTATTACTTTGTTATGACCGAGTGTCTTTAACAATCCCGTATCCATTATAGATAACGGGCTCATTAATAACTATCCCGTATCTGTTGGAGATTCCAAGCTTATTTTATATAGTAAGCTTTTGGCTCTTAATCACTTTTGGAGCTTTTAGGCTCTTGTTTACATTCTAAGCTTTAAGCTTTTTCTCAATGGCTACATTGGTCATAACTGCCTTTATGTTTCATGTATTCATGTAATGGAATGCATCAATCATATATGATCAATTAGTCACTTTCACATGTTATTAAACCTTAGTCCAGCATTCAACATTTGTGTTAAGAATCACTTTTTCATTTATATTCATATTCTCAATTAGAACACATTCATCATCGAACTGTGGTCTGGCATTTAACAATCAAGTTGTATACTTATTCCATCTAATTCACATACAAGGAGAAGTTCAATATTCCCACATTTATCAAACTCCTTGGACATATATTGTCCAAGACCAACACATTCACAATGCATAATCATTCAATTCATAACATAAACAAAATGGCAATAAAGTAAGACCATCTTGATCTACCCACAATTTGCTCCAGATTAGCATTTGCTTCCAAGGTCGAGAAACGTCTAGATGATGGTGCTCTATATGTTCCTCTATATCATGCAAAACATATATCATGAAAAACAAACATATATCACAATTTTGCATAATTGTATAAGTGTCTATTGATGCACACATATGTATATTAAATATGTACAATGCATGTTCAATGACATTCCTAGGTATATGTCCTTAATATATGTCTTATAACCAATTATCAAGATCTTTGAATCATTCCTTAAGACCTAGAACACTCTTCTTACATTAATAACTCAATCCTACTTCAATTAGGCTCATTTAATATCACTAAAAAGCCTAAACATCTCACTGAACAACATTGATAAGTCAATCATTCATAAACAAATATCTCTTGGGGAAAATGCCAAAACTTTTGTTGTAGATATCGGATTAATGTCATATTAGGACGGTTTCGAAGAAAACTTCTAGATCTACAACTTCCATGAAGACTGCTAAAAGAGATTTTGCCATTTTGGGGGTCAAAACACACTGACCGTGTGGACCCACATAGGCAACCCGTGTTCCTTTCAGGTTTGGTGGTGTTTTTGCATTAGGAACACACGGTCAGTGTCAATTTACACAACCTAACCGCGTATCCTTCGGGTTTTTACTCAATTTTCCTTCTCCAAGACATCTCCAATAGATCCTACACCCATTATAACATCATTTTCACTCATAATCTTTCCAAATTCACCTTTTCTAATGTAATATCACTCCATAACAATTCAAACATCAATTAGATTTCATTCACTCTCAATTCTCAACTCATTTGATTCATCATCTCAAGTGGACAACTTCTTCAAATATACCTAATTTCTACTCAGTATCATCCATACATATTTCATATTCCCTAGTTGATCATAAACACTCAAAAGATAACACATTCTCATACACTCAAAATAGAACACAACATATCCATTCATCCAACAGTGTACTATGCCCAGTTCTTAATTTCATGTCAAATTTTGGGACTCCTAAAGATAGGATTTAAATTCAATATCTTCATAAAAAATGTATCCCTATATCTCTAGTTTAATCCAAATTAAGAATCATCCCATTTGGATAACTAGAGAAAAAGTTATGGCTAAAACACTGACGCATACTCAGAGATCATGTTGCTGCTATATTTTCCAGCTCAACTACCAATTTTGTTTCCAAATCTTACACTAACACAACTCATACAAAGATCACCTTTTCTACTCCATTTACTCCTCATTCTCAATTCCATTTCAACTCATTTCTACACTCATCCATTAACATAAACAGTTTATAAATGCATTTTTATACTCATCAACCTGCAATTCTCATTAAAACATCCCTTTCACAACCAATTCATCTTTAAAACGTAGGTACCATAAATCATAGTTTCTTATGAAGTAAATCACTTGTTAATATAGAAATCACGTATAATATGTAAAATATACAAGAAAGGCGGCTGAATTGTGTAAAATCTTCAAAGATATTAATCTTTAGAAATTTCTTGAATTTCTTTACAAATTCAGATGATCACAAAAACAATTCACTTAAGTCAATGAGTAATGCAATCACAAAATTATTATATACTCTTCTAACAACAAGAAAATTAAAGAGATAAGGGTTAGAGAATAGATGTCGTGATTTTATATTGATTCACCCTTAACCTTGGGCTACGTCCAGTCCTCAGAGTTTTTATGGAATTTCACTATACTCTTCAACTTTACAAGCATTCTTTCTACACTTGTAGAGCCTCTTTAGGTCTCTCTCATAAAGTATTCTTTATCTCCTTTCTTAGTCTCTCTAGGCTCTAGCCTTTCTTTCTCTTGGAAATATATTGTTTGAGCTTCAACTTACAGATGTATTCCCTCTCTTTCTTTCGCACTTGAGTACAGAGTTTCTCTAAGTATTGTACAATCAGATTTTCTCTCTTGTATTGTATCTCGTTTTGTTATTTTTTTTTACAACTATACCTAGTATTTATAACCTAAGTCTTCAACTGTCTTCTTGAGAAAACTGCTTATTGAATCTTCTAGAAACCATTATTAGTTAAGGCCTGTAAATAACTCCAACTAACTAATTGATTGACATTTTAGAATAGTTTTCATTTGCATCATCTGGTACTATGCTTCTTCTGGTGTTGCTTCATCTAGTGTCGTGCTTTCGTCTTGTGTCGCGCTTATATCTTCTTATGTTGACCTTCTTAAGTTACCCGTCTTGAGTTTTAAGTATCTTCTGGGTTTGACTATGTATCGTCTTAAGTTGATGATTTGTATCACTTACATTTTTCTGCACACTTAACAAACTCATTAAAATAGTTCACACACTTCTAAGATTATTATTATTTGATTGTCATCAAAATTAATAGAAGTGAAGTCTTCTTAACTTAACAATCTCCCCCTTTTTTATGATAAAAAATAATCATAATATTAAAAGATAAAATAATATTCAGACGAATAGTCATCAAAGAAAATACGATATATAATGCTTTCTAATATTTTCACTTTTCTCTTTTCTCCTCTTCTCCTCCTATTTATTATTAATCAAAAAGATAGCTCATCTTAGACGCTTCAAAATTTCAGAATACATATGTTGAATATCAATGTGGCCCATCTTAAGGTCTTGCTTAATAGAAATACGTAGAAGTGTTATTTCCTCATGAAGATTACCCACCGAATCACCCAGTTAATCAACCTTAGTATGAATTTCCTCAATATTTTTCTCTAAGGCTTCCTGAACTTCCTTCTATTTGTGACTAGCTTCGGTCCTATTGATGAAATGCTTTAAGAACTCCAAATTAACAGTAGGATCATGTTGTATTCCACTAAGTAGATAAAGCTATTCAACAACAGATGGTTCTCTAGGTGAAACATCTAACCCTATGATTTTGATTTAGGGTAATTTGAAGGTTTGTTTTCTCTCTAGGAGATCAAGATCATCAAGTCTGGGTAGTTTGAAAATTGGTTGCTCAAGAAGGTGTAACACATTTTTGGCTGAAGGTATGAAACCTAAGGGTCTGAAATGGATGATTAAATGCATAAAGGTTTCTAAGTTGAAATTATTACCTTTAACTGTGATACTTCTGTACCTTCCTTCTATCATAGTGCCAACTACCTTGAAACTTTCATCATTGGTAGAAACTCCAAAGTGACTCCCTGATGCCCTTGATATGTGAAGTGATACATAGACACCTACAGGTTGAGTTGCATTACATGCATCGTTTATGTTCTTCACAATCACTTGAATCTGTTCTTTTGTAAGATCATCTTCATGCCCTTCAAGAAACATCTTCTTCTTCTCTTTTTCTTCGTTTATTACATGGGTTGAACACCTTGGTTGTATATCTGGAACAATCTTTATTGTTGTTATGCTTGTAATCAGATAGATAGTATAATGATCTTTTGAAATCTTCATTGGATATGGTTCTGAATTTCATCTCGCAGAAATCCATACAGTCTTAGTTCTTCATGACTAAGAAGATGTATTGTCTGATCGTTTATTGGTATGGGCTCGACTTGTGCCTTGATTGTCTGCTTAGAAGGTTCTCTGATAATAATTGAACTTCTATTTCGATCAGGTACTGATTCTTCTATAACCTTCATTTTCAAATCATTTTTCTTGATTAGTTAAGAAGGATTGTAAGATACTAGCTGGTGTTCAACTGTCTGTGCCTTCTATGGAACATCAGATAAAGAAACCTTTTTCTTACTAAGCTTCATCTTCTTTTGTTCTTCTACTGGTTTGGAAGAGAGTTGTTGTTAAGGATTCTTCCTCTTAAATACTAACTTTCTTTTTATCTCTATCTCTTCAGATGATTTTACTGATTGAATTTGTAGAATAGAGACAATTGACTTGGTAGGCTGTTGTCGTTTCTCTTGCTTCTCAGAATCTCCACCAAGAATCAAAACTTTGTGCTTCTTCTGTTCTTGTTGTCATAAGGTCAATAATCTTGGTGACCTTCTTGATTGTTTAGGCTTTACTGATTGGAGCGTCTCAGCCTTCCTCTTCACAGACACTTGATGAGTTGATTGTTGAACCTGCTTTCCTCCCTCTATAGAATCGTCTTGACTTGTATTGACACATTAGACAATTGTTTAGTCTTTTCTTCAGCGGATATTCTTCCTATCGATCGAGGTTTTGTTTGTCTTTTATATGAAACATGTTCACTCCTGCTTCGCCTTACTATAAGCTCCTCCTCAAACTTTGCTTTCAGTGTAAAACCTATATCCGCTTCAGCTTCAATCTTTATTCCCATTTTGAGAATAGTAGAGGCATTAATAACACTCTTCACATTCATCTTTACCCTATTACCTCTATCAAGTAGGATTCCATATTCTCTAAAGAATCTTGTCAATAGCATACCGTAAAGTAAAGAGCTATAATAATCTCCTTTAGAATTTATCATGTTCTTCCAAAATCAAGAACGAAAGATTAATGGGTTGGTAAATAAGTAGATGAAACAAAAAATATTCATCATTCATTATCAGGATGTCCTTTGAGCCTACTCTTATTAGAACATAGTGGATAAGCAGTGAATGAAGAACCCTAGCTTTCTAAACAAAAGTTGAAGCCTTCTTGAGTCCTGGATCACTACATCCATATAGTTGTCGATTGATGTGAGCTTTATCTACTCGACCTTGAGCTATCCATTTTGTATTGTTAAGCAGTTTTGCTCCAATACTTAGATACCCAATAGCCTTCTCGATAGAATCTTGTGTAACTATAACCGACAACCCATCTACCATCGATATTAAGGAGTTGTCCACCACCTTTGCATTCTTCTAGAACTCATATATTTCATTCAAATAAACCGTCTCACGAATATTGAAGAAATTTTTCCAGCTAACTACTTCAATTTCTAGTTCTATGTCCATCTGATTTTTCTTCAAGGAAGTGAAATCAACTTGTCTCCTATAGATAAGAGATTTCTCCATTTTTTATATGTAACAAATAAACGCTAAACACACAAATGTATTTCGCTTAACGTAGCGAGGTTAGTATCTAAAGATAAGGATATGAAATGAGAAGAACTTGAATTTTTGAATAGAGTATCGAATCATCTTTGATGAGAGCACTAAATAAGTCAGTTTCAAAGTTTTTCAAGAAAATTCTAGAGTATAAGGTATTTTAGAATCTTGAGAAGATTTCCTTAGACATACTTTTAAAAAGCTACCATTCGTAACTTACCGTTGCTATTTACATGAAAACTTACGACTTTTCATCTTCTTCTTGTATGAATCATCTGGGTCATGACGTGTCAAACGAATGGTCATTTAACATTACCATATTTAAGTTTCATCTAATTTCCTTGAATCTATCTTCACTTAAGGGTTTAGTGAAGATATCCGCCCATTGTTGATTCGTCTCAACAAATTATAGACTGATGATTCCTCTCTATACATAGTCTCGTATAAAATGATGCCTAACTTCAATATGCTTTGCCCTCGAGTGTTGTATTGGATTCTTTGGGAGATTAATAGCACTTGTGTTGTCACAAAAGATTGGAATATGATCTTCTTAGATAAAATAATCCTCTAATTGATACTTAATTCATAATTTCTATGAATAACAACTTACAACTAACATGTATTCAGCTTCTGCAGTAGATAAGGCAATTGAACTTTACCTCTTACTTGACCAAGAAATTAAATTATGACCAAGAAAGTGACAACTTCCACTTGTATTCTTTCTATCAATCTTATCTCCAGTATAATCAGCATTACAGTTGCCAAATAACTTGAAATCTTTACCTTTCTCATACATTAAGCAAAGATTAGTAGAACCTTCCAAGTATCTCAATATTCTTTTGATAGCAATATAATGAGATTCTCTAGGATTTGCTTAAAATCTTGCACACAAATAAACACTAAATAGTATATTAGGTCTGCTTGTAGTTAGGTAAAGCAAAGAACCAATAATTCCTCTAAAAAGAGTTTGATTAATCTTCTTGCCAGCTTCATCCTTAGATAAGAGGATTGAAGGATGCATAGGAGTTGACATTGGTTTGACCTTCTCCATTTTATATTTGATTAAAAATTCTTTGATATATTTTTGTTGATGAATAAAAATCTTTTCTTTAGTTTGTTTAATTTGTAAATCAAGAAAGAATTTCAATTCACCTATCCTACTCATTTCAAATTCACTTTTCATAAGATTTTCAAATCTAGAACATAACTTTTAGAAGTTTCACCAAAAATGATATCATCTACATATATTTGTACAACTATAAAATCATTTTTAATATGTTTTCTAAACAAAGTCTTATCTACTTGACCTCTAATAAAGTCATTTTTTATCAAAAACGAACTCAGACGATCATACCAAGCACGAGGTGCTTGTTTTAATCCATACAAAGCTTTATAAAGTCTATAGACATAGTCTGGTTTATCAGTATCTTTAAAACCAGGGGGTTGTTTTACATAAACCTTTTCATCTATAAAACCATTCAAAAAAACACTTTTTACATCCATTTGAAATAGTTTTATATCATGACAAATAGCATATGCAAGCAAAATCCTAATAGCTTCTAGTCTAGGTACAAGAGCATATATTTCATTATAGTTTATTCCTTCTTGTTAATTATAGCCTTGAGCTACTAATCTAGCTTTGTTATGGTTTACTCTTCCTGATTCGTCTAGTTTACTTTTGAATACCTATCTAGTTCCTATGATAGACTTATTGGATGGTCTAGGAACTAAAGACCAAACTTTATTCCTTGTAAATTGATTTAACTCCTCTTGCATGGCTAAAATCCAAGCTTCGTCTTGAAGAGCTTCATCAATTTTCTTAGGTTCTAATTCAGAAACAAAGCTACATTTACCTCTCTTCTAAATTTAGACTTAGTTCTCATTCCTTCTGATATTTCTTCTATAATTAGGTTTTCTAGGTGAGAAGATTTGTACTTCCAGTCTTTTCTTATACTAAAGTTTTCAGAAATATCTTTTACCTTATTATGTGGATCATCTGGTGGTGACGTGTCTAGATTATTGACTAAAGGAGCAGATATAGTTTCATCATCAGAATTGTCTCTTCTATCTAAATGAGAATCATCATCAAATTTAGCATGCATAGACTCTTAAACAGATTTAGAAACAAGATTATAAACTCTACAAGCTTTAGAAGTAATTGAATATCCTCGAAAAACTCTTAAATTGATCATAGAATCAAATTTATCTAACTTTTCTTTTGTATTCAATATAGTGCATTTGCAACCAAAAGGATGGAAGTAAGATATATTTGGCTTTTTTCCTTTCCATAACTCATATGGAGTTTTATTTAAAATAGGTTGCAAAAATACTCTATTTTGAATATAACAAATTGTATTTACAGCTTCTGCCCAGAAATACTTAGGAAGATTCATTTCATATAGCATAGTCCTTTTTATTTCCTGAATCATCATATTCTTTCTTTTTACAACTCCATTATATTGAGGAGTTCTAAAAGCAGAGAAGTTATGGAAAATTCCATTCTCTTCACAAAACATTCTGAATTTTTCATTATCAAATTCTCCACCATGATCACTCATAATTTCAACAATAGAAATTCCTTTTTCATTTTATAACTTTTTAGATAAAACTTTAAAGCACTTAAGAGATTCATCTTTATGTGATAAAAACAAAAACAAAATATAGTGAAGTCATCGATAATTACGAGACCATACTTCTTTCCACCAAGACTTAGTATTTTGGTTGGACCAAACAAATCTATATGTAACAGCTCTAGAGGTCTAGACGAAGTTACAATATTTTTAGAGGAAAAAGATGTTTTAACTTATTTTCTTTTTTGACAACTCTCACAAAAGAAATCTTTGTTAAAACTTATCTTTGGTAACCCTCTTACCAAATCATGTCTAACCAACTTGGAAATATGTTTAAAACTAACATGACCTTGTTTTTTATGCTAAATGTAGCATCCCACTCCCGCAAGACCCAAACTCAACATCGAGGGTGATATCCGAGCCTGTGCCTCACGAGGGTGGTATGCTAGAGCAGTCAAAACAGTTCAAAAACTCAGTAAGACATTTTTATTTTTGAAAACAATCGTATATGCAGAATCCAGTAAACGATTTGGGCCCGCTTTAATTCGAAAACAGTTTTGATCACAACACAATTACAGTCATTAAAAAGGTAGTCAACAGTATTTAATCAATTTATGCACAAAAATCCATAGCCATATCGGACCCAATGATAATCCTGAACACTTTCAGTAATCACAATTCAAATACAACATTAGCCAATTGGGCCCACTAAAATAAAACGCACTATTCTGCGGAGATACAAATTTACACATGAATCGGAAAGACACTAATGCAGACGTGAACTGATCCCGACTTCTAACTCTAACTTACATGCAGTAGGCATACTCCCGTTGTCTAACGGGTTACTCTTCAATTCTTGAAAAATAGTTAAAATTTTGGGTGAGTTTGCGAACTCAATGAGAAACCATCATCGATGGTTCACCCAATTCATGCATATCGCAAGCAATCCACAGTTTCAGTAAATTACACATTCAGTATCGTCATATAACAATTATCAGGTTCTCATGCAATCGCAGAACTCAAAAATTTCGCAAATCAGCCATCACATAATTATGAGCATTTAACCCTTTTCTTAGTCCACGCTTAATCCATACATAATCTTTTCCCATTATTATCCATTTTCTTTTATTATGAATTGTGATCGCGCTTAAACAAAGCGATGATTGAAGAATCGTCTTGGGGAGGAGAGCCCTCAGGGAATGCACTTCCACCCTTCGATATTGTCCGCTTTGGCGTGGTGGGCCACCCTCATGGTTTTGTTTCGCCCCTACTCAAGGGATGCAAACGCGTCTGTCCCTTTTCGGGCACATTAAACGTTGAGCATATAGCTATGATCTGTCCCTTTCAGGCTCATTAAATAGTAATCGCGTCTTAGGAAGTAGGAGAGCCCTCAGGGTATGCATTACTTTCCACGCGTCAGTAGGGATAGGAGAGCCCTCTGGGTATGCACTAATCCCTTTCGAGCTCGAGGCTCTTTTTCAATGATCGAGCTTGTAGCTCTCGGTGGCAGCTCCAGTCACAATCACTATTAATCAATCAATTATAGAATTCATTTATCACATGCAATCAGAATCAATTTATTGGAACAGTCATATCATTTCCAATTTCACACTACCACACATTTACAATTTATCCCATAGAAGCATTCACAAACAATCACATTGGCATATCCAATCACTCAATCCCTCGGACCTTCGGTCCGAGATTCCAAACATAACAATTCATATTCACAGACAGTTTACAGAACATTTAACAGTTAAAAATTAAGGAACCAACTAGGTTACTCACCTGTAACTTCCGAGCTACTGTCTGGAAGTCCCAGCAATATCCGTGGAATATCGTTCCATCGGTGCTCTATAACAGTCAAATAATTTTCCATTACTAAATGCACAATCAAAATAATTCAATGATGCACATGTCTTAAATAAAAGATGAACGATGCATGTTCATGACCTTCCCGGCGCTATTTCCCAATTTCTACTTTCTTTTGTCTCGAAATCGATTTTTTCATTCTATAGACACTATAACAATTAGACAATACTCTTATTCTCAAAGAAGACCTCAAAGCCAATGTCACTATTTTCTAGATCAAAAATTCACCCATTAAGCTCAGTTTCTAAAACCCCAATAGCATTTCCTTAAATTCAGAAATCTCACAATTATACCCTAATTATCAAGAAACAACCCTTAGGTTGTAATAGCAATCTAAACCCAACTTTCATTCATAAATTGAGATCTTAAAACCTAAATTCAAACTTTCTTTCTTTACCTCTATTGTAGACCTCTTTCTCTAGTTCATAACGAATCAAACATCACTTCATTTGGAGGTCTACACCATCAGTTATGCCCCAAAAACTAAAAATCAATCGGTTCAAAAAACAGGGGCTCGCCATGACGCTGGGGTGTCGCCATTGGCAAGACGGAAGGCTCTCACATGGCATTTAATCGGGCTCGCCAGTGACGTCACGCTTCGTCACAACGTCCAATAATCCCCTCGTCGCGACGTGCAAGTCGCAGGTTGTCTTCTTCGACTAAATTTCTCACATTTTTCTCTCTAAAACAACCATAACTCCCTTTCAACTACCCCAATCTTTCACATTAACACAATGAATGCATCAAACTCACTAATAAACAACATATAACCAATTTACTTACCAAATCAAGCTCTCCTTCGAAAACTTCCGAAAATTTCTCTAACCCCTTTCACCTTTCTCTAACACCCACGATAATCTCTTCTCCTCACACAACTCATATTTTCTCCAAGGTCTAGGGTTGTCTTAACAACAAGGAGAAGCAAGCAAGTGAGCCACAAGAAATCATGTAGAGAGGAAGAAGGAGAATCGATCAAAGGGAGAAGAATCAAGCCCTAAGATAGAGGAGAAAGTTTACTGCCAAGTTTTAAAACCTAAGGCATATATACTTACAAGCCTTCATCCCTAAAAACTTGCCACATGCCAATCCTCAAACATATTTAAAATTCTTACTCTTTTCTAAATCATTTCTAGTCTAAGATATCTCAAATTTCCAATGATTCCACATTCAAATTCCTAAAATCATAAATCAAACTTTCCAATTGCCATTAGACAATTATTTCGGTACTATACAGTCAATCAGTCCGCCACTCGAAAAATTTTTCAGTCCGGACTTTTTCTCCCGAATTATCCAGAAAATTTCTAAGGGTCACTAATAAGTGACAACCACTCTAGAACAGTTCCAATTCCAATTCTCAAGCACACATATTTCAGAACTTATAAAACATATTATATTTACTAATAAATACCGGAAAATGCCATGAATGCATGTACATATAAGTGCATGTGCCAAAAGACTCATTCCTCTAAAATTAGAGGCCAAATGAATGTTCACATCAAAATATGCAATGCAACCTACTAGCTTGTCCCAATTTACCAATTTACCCCTCCCATAGGTGATGGGATGTTACAATTCTCCCCTCCTAATAAAAATTTCGTCCTCGAAATTTCATACAAGATTGATCAGGAAGGCAGGGGAATTGTTTCGTTCATTATTTTATGTTTCCCACTTATTTCAATACAGGACTAATTTCTGCCAATTCACTGACATCAATACAATCAATCACTCTTTTTCCTTTCTCAAACTTTACACTGTCTTACTGTTTCCTCATGATTACTTGCAATTCCTCACTTTCAGTATCAATAACACATATATCAGATCATAGCAATATTTCCTAATTCTGTCTATGAAACGCTTTATAAATCCGAATCATCTTTTAGGTTTTAGACTGAGTTACCAAACCATAATTCTATTCACATCACAGTCACATAAAGACCACTTTATAACGAATTTAGTTTCCCCCAATACATCTTTATCTCCATCTAAGTGTATCTTGGCCGAGGCGATACACTTCGAAGCATTTCATTTATCGCTTATCAGATTACATCTCTTTAGGGTTAAAACACTAATCTCATAAGATTCCAATAACCTCGACAATAATCAATTCAACTCATTATCATTAACTTGGATTTCTTAACCCCTATTACAGATTCATTTCACTTATCAACATTACCTTAAATCAATCCTGGCCTACGACTATATTTAGGCCCTGTTCACTTTAATAGAGGGGTGAACGACTCCTTTTTGGCTGCAAGATCCCTTATACACTATTTGAATGGTGTCACCAATATAGCGATTGTTATGTCCACAATCAATCTGAACTATACATCAAT
Organism: Erythroxylum novogranatense; assembly: GCA_029891385.1. Classification (NCBI taxonomy): domain Eukaryota; kingdom Viridiplantae; phylum Streptophyta; class Magnoliopsida; order Malpighiales; family Erythroxylaceae; genus Erythroxylum; species Erythroxylum novogranatense. Next base: position 28,182,588 of record CM057227.1, on the reverse strand, counting down.
CTCAAATCCCAAAGAACTCCAAAAATATCAGTTTTACATTTATCTCCAGCAGTCAAGTCTGTTGGTTATCACACATATAATCATTTGATTTTACATTCTAACCTTCACTTACTCTTTCAAGGTACTCTTACTAAAACATAAAGCTTCGATTGTTCCTTGAGTTTTCTCCAACAATTCCGTTAGTGGTTAATACACAAACTTTTTAATCCAGTCATAAATATCATTATCTCAAAAGCTGAATTCATTTCAATTGCTCGATAAGGTCCGTATTTTCTAAATCCTCAATTTAAGCTTTGCCAATCCTTTTCATACACACTTGATTTGGAAATCCAACAGCTAAAAATACTTTCTTTTTGCCCCTTGTTAGCTCGACAATTTGCACTCAGTATTACACTAGGTTTAATAACCTTATCGCCCAATTTGATCTTCTGCCATTGAATTTTCTATTCAATACATTAAATTGCATCACTAGCTTAAGTTTGAAATACTCAATCGCTTAATCCTTTTCAATTCTTTCAAATTTCCCATAATATCTTGACCGTTATCAATTTGCATATTCATAGACATATCCAAGAATGTTCCTGCACGAATAGAGTCTCCAACTTTCAAAGCAATACCTAGAACAACAGATTTCAAGTCATCAATCACAATGCGGCCCATAAGGTTTTACTTGTCCCCATGTACATAAAAACCACTTTACACTATTTCAATAGATTGCATTATAACCTTTACTGGGACACTTCGTTAAATATGCAAAATCTCCAAATTAAAGTGATACGATCCATACTCGAGTTGTAAATTTCTCCAAATGTCTTTTTTTACATTTATCAGTCACATGATTCACACGTTTTTCCTCAAACATTTTCATCAAAGGGCTAAGATTAGAAAACCTTTAACAACTTCTGGATGTATCCAACATACAACAAGTTCTAAAATAACTCCAAATCCTGCATAGATATATCTCTTGCAATTTCTCATTTTATCAATACCTTTTATCGTCATTAAGTCTCCCAATGTGCCATGTTCGAAAACTAATTCATCCATAATTTATTTGATCTAGCTAAGATTCACTTTTATGAAGCCTTCATGTTGGGACCCGATCTCGGAACCAGATCCCAACCGAAAAACGAAACAAAAGCGAAAGCAAATCGAAATCGAACACAAAAACGAACGAACATGAATCGAATCAAAGCAAGGAAACGAAACATATGGCGAAATCAAATCAGATACGAATCGAATCACAAATCGAAAGCCAATGGCTCGGAAGCAAAGATATAAATCGGAAGACAAAGCGAATGAAAGCGAAACAAAAACTTAACAAAGCGGAGCAAATCGAATTCTGAGACAAAAGGAAAACGGATCCGACATCGAAAATAATACTCTTTAGAAAAACGTCACGTTGGAAATCCTTAAGACTAAACCAAATCTGAAACCAGTGTAAACTTTGTCTTTTCTTTTCTTCCATATTCGCTTTATTCAATCTTAGACAAACAAAAACTCAAATCATAAGATTTCTTATAATCATGCTATATCTCGTTCTTATTAACAAAAGCATAAATCTCATTCTTATCTTTCTTTTATCATAAAATTCTGGCAGCATAACAGCTGCTTTTTAATTAACCCGTACCTACAAAGGGTTTAAAGTACACTTCTATATTTCTCAAGCAACAACCAGTAATCATCGGACTCCCTGTCCGGAAACCAAATCACATTATCCAATATCCAAAATATATTCCTTTATTCACGTTCATACATACACAAATCATTCCCATCTCTCAATTCAATATACAATTTCATAATTCATTTACACAAACCGTAATTCATTTTTCCATTCTATGTACAAATCCATAAATCAATTTCATCATAGTATACAAGCTATACACAATCGAACAAACGGTTTTGACAATCTTTCATCCGATCTCCCGCTCAAATACCTGGAGATAGGGATGAAAACGGGGGTGAGCTTAAAAAGCCCGTGGGTAACATGCTTATAATCAATCATAAGCAAAACCATTCAAAAGTTTACTGTCAGAGAAATTTCTTATTGAAAATCCATAAAACGCTCGTTTTTTTCAAATTCTCATCATGTATTCAAATTCATAAATCGCAAAACATGAATGCATCCTCTTGTTCACAAATCACAATTTCATAATTCATAAATGCAATACACATCAATGCAAATGCACAACCAAATGGCTCGAGAGTTTCGTAAAACGATCCGGATAAATTGAAGCTTATACCGTAAACTATTCGAGTCCGATTTCTCAGGATCTCGTGGCCTCAAGCGAGCAGCCGGGAAAAGGCTATACGTCGACATGCACGTGACTAACGATCTGTTACTCTCTCACCCAAACAAAGCACATAACAATTCGTTTCATGCTCAAAGCATTTTATCAAAGCTTTCATACTTTTCGTTCTTTCCATTCAATCAAAATGCCATGCTAAAAGACATAGCATAATCACATCACAATGCATTTTCCACATCATAGCAATTCACAATCTATCAAATCAAATCCAATTCATAGAGCATATGCACACATATAAGCAAATTCTTTTAAATTGTTTGAAAACGATACATGCACAATTTTGAAATTCTTGAAATCATTTTATTCTCTCAATTTGGGAAAATTTTTAATGGCTTATTATTCAACTATAAACATGAAACCCACCTGAATTTCCTTGCTTGGATACATGCTTAAAAGATGCCTCTCCTCATGATCCTCTTGCCTTCCTTGAATTCCTTTAACAATAGCCAAAAATATTCCATTCAATCGGAATTCCAATTTATAATCAGGTAAAATGAAGAAATCTGACAATACTTTCTTCTAGAAACATTTTTCCTTTTTTGTCTTAAGGTTCTATTGACTCCAAAATCATTCAACTCGTTTCAGAAATCCAAAAGTTATACTCCAAACTTGTGGGGACTATTCTTTTGCTGAAACAATAATCTATACCTAACTTCCGACCAAAATTTAAGATTCTTAGAGACTGGATTTAAATTTCATTTCTCCACAAAACATGTAGCTCTATGCCTCTAGTTCACAAAAAATTAAAAATCACTTCATTTGGACATCTGCATCAAAAGTTATGGCTAAATTACCGAAATGTATCTGTGCTGAAAAACTGGAGCTCGCCATGACGCATGAGAGCTCGCCATGACGTATAAAGCGGAGTTTCGCCACATGAACGACCCGTGAGCCGAGGCGTGCACGCATGAGTGCGCCGCGGTGTACAACCCTCTCGCATGGCGCGACATGCACACTTATGTGCACGCCTTCGCACGCCGCGGCGTGCTCTTGAGCCCGTCGCGACGTGCGGGTCGGGGAATGCCTCCCGAACCTGACTTTCTCGCTATTTCTCATCTTCAAACTTTCCATCTTTCACAAACAACTCATCTAAACCCTAAATCATCATTCCTACTTCATTCTAATCTCATTCCAACCCAAAAATCGTTCACAAACATAACAAAATCATTAAACCTAAGACACCTTCTACCGAAAACTCATTTCATACATTTCACTACATTTTTCACTTCTATCGAACACTAAACATGATTCATTCAACAAATCAAGAGGAAAGATGCTTATACTTACTTGATTTAGCTTCAAAACCTTCAAAATCGTCAAACCCTAGCTCTCTCCCTCTTCTTCTCTTCTTCTTCCTCCACGGCTACGACTTCCTCTCCTTTCTCTTCTCATTTCTCATTTTCTTTCTTTTATCTCATACTCTTAATGAGTGGGGAAAGTCCAATTTGCCCTCCCACATAAGTCTTATAACTCTTAGACTTAGGTAACTTGCCCAATTTGCCCTTATATAATCTCATAACTTTAATACCTCAATTTAGAAATTAAAAATCTTAGGAACTGAATTAAATTTCGATTCCTTCAAATAATTTGCAGTCCCATGTCTCTAACTTATTAAAAAAACAAGAATCAACTTGATTGGGTCTCTACCGATCAAGATATCGTCAAACATACTGAACCATGCTCGGAAAATATCTAACTCACTTTGACTCAATCGATCCCTTTCAATCTAATCTCAGAACAATCATAATTTCCCATCATGATGTAGGTCATTGTCTAAGGAATCCAACGCTTCAAAAATCAGATCAATCGGATGTCGGACAGAAAAGTTAGAAGCAAAAGAATGAAAGAGGACTGGTCACCCTAACAGTAATAAGATTTCTAAAATTTCTATCTTTCCATGCCAAGGTCCAAAAATGACATACTTTATATCAATGAAAAGATCAGAATATAATCTAAAACGTTCATGAAGAACTCAAACGCAATTGCAACCTCTAAAAAGGTCAATTTTTCGATCGAAGCTTCTGCCCCGAATGTGTCATCCTACAATTCACCCAAACTTATAATGTCATATCTCCCAGATTCCATAACCAGAATAACAAATTATACATCATTAAAAAGCTAGGATCATCTTCTATATCTTTCATGTAGATCACTGAACTCAATTCAATTGCCTCAAATCACCTTACACACCTAAATGTACACTTATGAACATTTTCACAAATACTTAACTTTGACGGATCATAACTTTCACTCCCGATATCGAAAAATATCAAACTTTATGGAAACATGAAGCTCTCAACACAATCTACAAGTTTCATGTAGATCATTTTCTCAAATTGTACCTAAATCAAAAAGTCAACTCTCTATGACCAAAAGTCAAACTTTCTCAATTCTTCAAATTCTCACTCTTTCACTATTTATTTCATGCTCTTCAACTCCATTTCCATCAACTCATTCACTTTAACTTTTTCTAACAAATTTCATAATACAACACAAAATTTACTCAAAACCTCACATCAATTTCATTAAACTCAAAAACACTCATTTCAAGTACTAACCTCAAAATATTATCTTAATGTATTCAAACTAGCATTGTTCACATCAAACCTTAAATATAATCATTCAAATTCATGAATTTCTCTTCCTTTACACATGACTAAGTCACCTCAATTTCCTTGTTTAGTGTCAAATTACAATTCACATATCTGAGAAAAGTTCGGGGTCCAATACTTCATGATATGAAATTTCCGCAACTATGCCAACTATATTTTTTTTTCACTTTTCGAATGCATTTGATATATCATTAATGATCATAGTCACTATCCGATCTAAACACAATTGAGACACTCCACTCTTCAATAATATAATACTGTCAAGGGCATTGATATCTCTAACAATTACAACCCAAAACTCCTTATACCCATGATTGATTCTCATAACTCTTTAAGTATCTGATTTCCTTAATGAGGAAAAATTCTCTTATGATTTTCTCAGTTTCATAATAACATATTCTGACACATGTTCCCTTACACTAGTTTCTCCACATACTTCAATTTATTTGCCATCATTACAAACTTGGGTTGATAACACATTCAACAAATCCACTTTGTGCTTTACGAACATATTTACACAAAATATGCGTGAACCTATATTCTCCTCAAATTCGCAAATAACGTCTCCTTAAGGTTCAATAATCCTATTACACAGTCGGATTCTTTACATTAACATAATACATACCTTCTCAGCAACAGATTCTATCTCTTACGCTTGAGTCTCCGCTAGGATTAGGACTCCCATAATGACTTTTAATTCATTTCAGATTTATCTCAGATTTGTCCTTTCATTGATATTTCTTCCAATTAAATCATCTGATCGACTTAACCCAATTTAGGGAAATTCTTCTTTGAAAGAAAATTTCTTACTACTTTCATCAATACCGCTCATGGAATTCCTAATCATCAACAGTGGTCACATTTCTTATCAGCCAATCTCAATGCCTTAGGAAATCAATTTTAGCTATTCATCATATCCCATGAAAAATCAATTTATGTCATAACTCATATAATCAGGACATCCTTTTTAATAAAATTCATTGAAGTATATACCATCAAAATCATTACATCTTATCGAGAGACAGATGTAGGATAACTCTCCAATTAGTCACTTACGCTAATGATACCTTGATCTCATTTGAATTTTGACAATACTCTCCCTTTTTGCACCTGTCCTCGATCGTGAGGATCATGCCATGATCATGTCCTTAACATATAACAATCTCAATTCATTCCCAATTGATCACTATAAGCACTTTCACTTCTTATTCTAACTCATATTGAACTTTAAACTATAAGAATTATGACTGGCGGTTATCCCCTAACTCACCGATTAATTCCAACATCATCTCCACACATATGATACATAAAAGCTTAATATTCTCACTTGCCATGGTGCTCCCATTATCAGGTGTGCGTTCACATAGGCAAATCAACTGAACCTTGACAACTTTTTCATCTACCATGATCATTGTATTACATTTTAATCTTTTCATTATTTCATCATACCCATGTATGTTCACAATGAAATCAAAATCATAGTTGTATAATCAGTCTTGATTTCCCACTTAACATATTCTGACTCTAAGCCATAAACCATTATTCATAGCTCTCATCACGATAATCAAACCCAATTGTAGCCTCTACAGATCATAGAACATTTTATTTCACCCACTTTATACACTTAAAACTTGTCATTTCTAACATATCTCTATTTTCCTCTATTAATCCACAACTATAACTTCATATCTATCCCTCATTCGAGGATATACTTAGTATAACTCTGATGTTGTATTTCATAATATATCCACCAATACCAATACACTAAATCTTCATTTGTCAAATCGAACCATACACTTTTTCTTATTCCATGATATACAAAACTTCAATTTATCACATTCTAACATATCATCATTTTCCTCACTATTTCTAACCGCTTAAACAATTGATACATGCTCATGCATGTGACTCACATGCTAGACTGGGGATCAGTTGTCACTGTCTGTCGTGACATGACTTAAATGCATGTAACTTAACCCATATTTCAAAAACAGCCCATATAAGATAGTACTTCTGGGCTCTGATACCACAAATGTAGCATCCTACTCTCGCAAGACCCAAACTCGACATCGAGGGTGATATCCGAGCCCGGGCCTCACGAGGGTGGTATGCTAGAGCAGTCAAAACAGTTCAAAAACTCAGTAAGATATTTTTATTTTTGAAAACAATCGTATACGTGAAATCCAGTAAACTATTTGGGCCCGCTTTAATTCAAAAATAGTTTCGATCACAACACAATTACAGTCATTAAAAAGGTAGTCAACAGTATTTAATCAATTCATGCACAAAAATCCATAGCCAAATCGGACCCAATGATAATCCTGAACACTTTCACTAATCACAATTCAAATACAACATTAGCCAATTGGGGTCCACTGAAATAAAACGCACTATTCTGCGGAGATACAAATTTACACATGAATCAGAAAGACACTAATGCAGACGTGAACTGATCCCGACTTTTAACTCTGACTTACATGCAGTAGGCATACTCCCGTTGTCTAACGGGTTACTCTTCAATTCCTGAAAAATAGTTGCAATTTTGGGTGAGTTTACGAACTCAATGAGAAACCATCATCGATGGTTCACCCAATTCATGCATATCGCAAGCAATCCACGCTTTGAAGAAATTACACATTCAAGATCGCCATATAACAATTATCGTGTTCTCATGCAATCGCGAACTCAAAAATTTCGCAAATCACCATCACATAATTATGAGCATTTAACCCTTTTCTTAGTCCACGCTTAATCCATACACATAATCTTTTCCTATTATTATCCATTTTCTTTTTATTCGAGTTGTCGAGCGCTTAAATGTTGAATAGTATTCAAGAACGCGTCTTGGGGAGGAGATCCCTCAGGGAATGCACTTCCACCTTTCGATATTGTCCGCTTTGGCGTGGTGGGCCACTCTCACAGTTTTGTTTCACCCCTACTCGAGGGATGCAAACGCGTCTGTCCCTTTTCGGGCACATTAAACGTTGAGCATATAGCTCTGATCTGTCCCTTTCGAGCTCATTAAACAGTAATCGAGTCTTAGGAAGTAGGAGAGCCTGCAGGGTATGCACTACTTTTCACGCGTCAGTAGGGATAGGAGAGCCCTCTGGGTATGCACTAATCCCTTTCGAGCTCGAGGCTCTTTTTCAGTGATCGAGCTTGTAGCTCTCGGTGGCAGCTCCAGTCACAACCGTTATTAATCAATCAATTATAGAATTCATTTATCACATGCAATCAAAATCAATTTATCGGAACAGTCATATCATTTCCAATTTCACACTACCACACATTCACAATTTATCCCATAGAAGCATTCACAAACAATCACATTGGCATATCCAATCACTAATCCTCGACCTTGATGCGAGATTCCAAACATAACAATTCATATTCACGAGACGGTTTACGTAACATTTAATGCTTAAAATTGAGGAACCAACTAGGTTACTCACCTGTAACTTCCGAGCTACTGTCTGGAAGTCCCAACAATACCCGTGGAATATCGTTCCATCGATGCCTCTATAACAGTCAAATAATTTCCCATTACTAAATGCACAATCAGAATAATTCAATGATGCACATATCTTAAATAAAAGATGTATGATGCATGTTTATGACCTTTCCGGTGTTATTTCTCAATTTCCACTTTCTTTTGTCTCGAAATCGATTTTTTTCATTCTATAGACACTATAACAATTAGACAATACTCCTATTCTCAAAGAAGACATCAAAGCCAATGTCACTATTTTCTATATTGAAAATTCACCCATTAAGCTCAGTTTCTAAAACCCCAATAGCATTTCCTTAAATTCAGAAATCTCATAATTATAACTCAATTATCAAGAAACAACCCTTAGGTTGTAATAGCAATCTAAACCCAACTTTCATTCACAAATTGAGATCTTAAAACCTGAATTCAAACTTTCTTTCTTTACCTCTATTGTAGACCTCTTTCTCTAGTTCATAATGAATCAAACATCACTTCATTTGGAGGTCTATACCATCAGTTATGCCCCAAAAACTAAAAATCAATCAGTTCAGAAAACAGGGGCTCGCCGCAGGGAAGGAACTCTCGTATCGAAATTTCGACTCAGAATACAAAGCATAAGAATCGAAAGCGAAGCGCATAAACGGAAATTTCGCATCGGAAACAATATGGCGAATTACAATTCGATACAAATAACAAAATGCGAATCGAATCAAAGAACAAAGGTGAACTGAAAGCAAATCGAATCATAAAGCGACATACAAAGCAAATTAATTCGGAATCCAAACGGAAACGAATCGATAAACGAAGCAAACAAAACGGACGAAACAAATCATATAGCAAAACAAAGCGAAGTGGATACTCAACAAATGTCCGACATCCGTGCATAAGTTATCTACAGAAAGCGTCGCGTTGGAGATCTAAACTAAGACATATTCCAAAATCCGGTATGAATTCTTTTTTTCTTTTTCCTTATAACCATTTTTACTCAATTTCTTTCTTTTTTTTTCTTTCTTATGCCAAAATTTTTCCACACTTTAGCCATCTTTCATACAAATCATAAGTCTCATCCGAAATCAACTACTTCTTATTTATTTTCTTTTTTCACTTATTATCTCATCAAATTTCTAAAGATAACGATCGCATTTAGCCTAACCCAAACCTCGCAAAGTGTTCAAAATAAAGACTTAAAAGCTCGATAAATCAAACAATCATCAAAATCAACCGGACCCTCCGTCCGGATTTCAGCAGAAACAACGCAATCTTAATTCTAAAACGTTCTCATAACTATAATACAATATACTAATCTCATAACTCAATTTCGTTTCCAAATTCATACACAATTTCATATACAAATTCCAAAACCATGCACAACAACACCGACTTTATACACAAATACACTTTTCCAAACTTATCTTAAGCCATAAACATATTCATACTAAAGATCCAAATTACACAAAATCTAATCGACACAAATGTCGTAAATCGATGTCTTCACATTCTTTCATCCGATCTCCTTTCAAACACGGAGATGGGGATGAAAGGGGGTGAGCTCTAAGCTCGTGGATAACACATTTATAAATTGAATAATAAGCGTAAATCAATTTTCATAAACTTTTTGCCAAAAGGCTAATTTTTCAAACTTTATAATTTTTCAAACAATTTCCTCAAACCCTTTTTTCATATTTTCAAACTTTTCCTCAAACCCTTTTCATATTTTTCAAACTTTTCACAATAATCTCACTTTTCTCTTCTTTTTTTCAAACTTCTCAAATTTTTCATAAATATGAATGCAACATTCAGAGACAAAATTGAAAACACATAACATATCGAATGGTCAGTTCGGTCCAAAGCAGAAGCATCGCACATTCTCAGATAATGTCCGTGCATCGTGAATGTAACGCACTACACTTTCCTCATACGGTCCGGTGTAGCCGTGAGGGAGTCCAAATCGACTCCGTGCCACTATCTCGGGCAAAGGCGAAGGCTATACAAATAGAGACAATGACTCACCAAAGGACCTAACCGAACCCACATAACACGTGAACGAATTTGAATTGCCAAGGCACTTTTCAAAATCTTACTTTTCACACATTCACATAAGGTATAATATTCAATCACTTCAATCAATCAGTTCACATATAAATCAAAGTCATAACAATGAATGCAATAATTTCCTTCAATATAATTTAGATTTACTCAAAATTTCATTCTCACATCATTCAAATAATCTAAACACAACGGATTTCATAGACTTTGCATTTTCGTAAAATTTATTCCAAAGCCAATTTTCAAACATTTATAAAAACAATAATTTATCAAAATCCAATTCTTGCTTTCTTTAATTTTTGAAAATTAGATTAAGCTTACAGATCAAAATATAAATATGCTACCCAATTTAAATGATGCTAGAATTCGTCCCGATCATCAATTTGACCAACGCTTCCTTTATTCTTCCAATTTAAAATTGACCTAAGCCATAAAATCCAAATTCCACATCATAAATTGCGAAATTCCCAAAATTAACTATCGAAAATTCATAAACATCATACTTCCAAGCTTTCTAAAATCGAATTTCTAAAATCCCCAATTTCAAAAATTCACCTAAACCAATACACTCAAATTCAATCTCATAAATAACTTAATTTTCAAAACTAACTTCACAATTCATCAATTCACACTAATTCCAAAATATCTAGATCCTCAATTTCAAAATTTCCCAAATCTTAAAATTGGCCTAAACCAATTTATCCAAATTCAATACCATAAAATACAATTTCTTCAAAATTAACCTCATATTCTACAAACCCATATCATTATCTATAATTCTACACCAAAATTTCACAAAATTCTTAATCATAAAATTAAGCCTAAACCTAAATCAAATTTCCATCCAAAATTAAACCCAACCTAAAACATATATATCAAAATCAACTTCATAAATCACAAACCCATATCATTATCTATATTTCTCAATCAAAAACTCAACAAAAACTCATAGTTGAAAATTTTCTCTTACTCATTTCTCCACCAAATTCGAATTTTCTTGGTTCCTTAGGAAGCTCTCATCATTCTCCACTCTTTTCCATCTTGGAAAAATCCCAAAAGCCTTAAGAATTGAGTAGAAAAATTAAAGCTTACCTTTCTCCCTCTTCTTTTCTCCATACGAAACTTCTCCACTCTTCTTTCTCCTTCTTCTTCTCAATTTCTTCTTCTTTTCTTATGATTTTACAGCCACTTTCATGGCTTTATTATGCCAAAAACGACATCACCATATGTGTTTCATTAAATGATGGTTAATTGACCATTTTACCCTCCATTCAAAGCTTAAAGTCATGCTTACTTGCGGGTTGATTCGTACTATCAAGATGAAGGAATTTGTCCAAACTTCCTTCTAGAGAAATGTTCCTCTCAATCATACGAATCCAACGCCACTGACCGTGCTCAATTCGGATCACTACATCAAAAGTTATGCGTAAAACAGTTCGGGTATATCCATATTCTAACACATTTTCCATGTACGATTATATCCGTCCAAAATTTCACATTCTTAATCCCAGAATTGAAACTCGATGTCTTCATAACAATTATATACTTATGTCTCTAGTTTAATTCAAAATAATAATCGCCTCATTTCGATTCCCAGATCAAAAGTTATGCTCAATATACTCTTAGATGTTCCTAATCCAAAAATTACACCCTAATTCTAACTTAAATTCAGAAATTAAAAGTCTTAGGGGCAAATTTGACATTTCATGTCTTCATATGATTTGTATCCCCTTGTCTTATCTTTATTTCGCCTCAAGAATCACTTCAATCGGATCTCTACAGATCCCGAATTTCACAAAACACTGAACTATGCTCAGAAAATTTCCCGATTCACTTTGATTAAATTAATCACCATTAATTTAATCTCAAAAATTTACAAATTTCTATGAGGATGTAGATAATTGTCTTAGAAATCCAACACCGAAAGAATTGACTCAATCGGATGTCGGACGGAAAAGATATGAGCAAAATAGTGAACAAAGGTCGAATCGGAGGAGGAAGCAAGAACACTAAAGGAGCAAAATGGCGTCGTATTAGGGCGAGGTCACCCTGGTGACGCCAGCCAAACGCTCACCGTCACCCTGGTGACGCGTCGCCCTAGCAACGGGGGTGATACATTTTTCTTTTTTTCTTTTTTTTTTCACATAAAACTTCCAAAATTCATAACTCTTAATCTCGAACTCTAATTTTGACAAACTTAGTCTCTATAGAAAGCTTGAAGGAAGCACAACATCTTCCACAAAGGACATAAAAATCAATTTGACTCCTACGGGAGTCCATTTTCCGGTCAAAGCTACTATCCTTTAATATTCATGCTAAAACCATAATATAAACTTGTAAAAATCATAACTTATTATTCCGAGATCGAAAAATTGCATACTTTATATCGAAATAAAGATCAAAACAAATCCTTAAATTTTCATGAAGAACATCAACGCTCAATTAACCTCTAACTAGGTTAATTTCTCAGTCAAAGATTCAGTCATCATAATTAAAGTCAAAAGTCAACCTTATCAAACATAAACTTTGACTGATCATAACTTTCACTCCCGATATCGAAAAATTGCAAACTTTATGTCCACAGAAAGCTCTTAATATAACCTACAAGTTTTCAGAAGACCATTTTATCAAATTTTGCCTCAATCAAAAGTCAACCTTCCAAGGCCAAAAAGTCAACTATTACACAATTTTTTTTTTCATATTTTCACTCTTTCTCTTTTTATTCATGATTTTCAACTTAATTTCAATCAACTCATCTACTTAATTTCATAAACCACACCAATCCACTCAAAACCCCAAAGATATCAAAATCAAATTATTTCTTTTCTTATCAATATCCTTTAATTTTAAGTCCTCTATTACACAATACATACTCAAAGCACTTCTTAAATTTTATTTTCATAATCCAAATTTTCACTCAAAGATTGGGGTCCAACATATCATGTAATGCATGAGCATGAAATGTGTTTTCTAATTTTTTAGTAATCTCTCAAATTTACTATTTTAGCCTTAACATGGATAACGGGATGTTACACGAAGGATATTCCTTATTTTTTTCATCCTCTTTTATTGTGACCAACTTTAAAACAATGTTGACATCTTATAGGCACTCCAACTTTGCTCAACTTATTTTGATTCCATGGTTCTTCATTTTTATCCCTTCTTCTGTACTTCTTAGGTCTTTCAAGCATCTTCCAAATCAGAGAAGGTAATATGGGTTTTAAGTTTTCAATATTTGGCTAAAATTGTGTACCGTTAATGGGTTCCATGGAATGATAACTATTCAAATAACATATAAGTTTGTAGTGTCGACTCACTTACCCATCGATATCCTCCCTTTAATTTGATATACAAGCAAATGCATGCTTACATGGGATTTCTGTTAAATCCCAAAGTCTACACTGACATGTTTTTACTTGTAAATCAATAATGAACATATTTGCAAAATGTGTTACTTCGAACTTTAACTTTCGTTTGTCTTGATGATACCATGCCTTGCTTCCCATTATGTAGTCTCTATATTTTCTCTCACCTTTAGACATATTTGGTCTATGAATTTGATCATCGTATCTCTTTTTTCATGAAATCAAGTTATTAAAGAAATTTTAATAACCTTTAGCATATTAATCAGGCTTTTTGATTGTACTTCATAAATGAGACCATTAAATGTCTTAAATATATTGTTATGAACAATCTCATACTTTGGCCTTATGCTAACAAATGCTTTCTCAAAAGTGTCAGGATTCCTTGCTTTGAAGTCATCGTAAGCCTTTGTTTGATACATTCTTCAACTACTCCATTATTTCATCAAATTCCACTTTCATTGTGCAATTAATTGCTTGCCAAAATAAACTCCTATGTATGTGGCCTATATGCAATTTAGACCAATTGACACACACATCTCGAGCATATTTTCAATGCTCTACTTTTGGGAAGAGATTCTTCAATGTATTTACTAAACCCTAAAAAAAAGAAAAACAAAACATTATAATGTAAGTATAATATAATAATTCAAAACACATTTACTAAGAAATAGTACCAATATCATAATTTTTATCTTTTGTTTATTGCTTAAAAATTTTCATGAATTCCCACTAACATATAGATCATCACCAAGAAGACTTAAAACCAATGCTAAAATTGATAATTCTCTCTCTTAACCACAACCCAATATATAAGGTACATTTGATTGTTTCCATTACGCCCAGTTGTAGTTAACAAAGCATCTCTAAGAAATGTCTTCAAAAAACATTCATCAAGCACTGTTAATTTTTGACCACTATTAAGGAAACCATACTTCAATGCACTAAATTCTAGTAAAACCTCTTAAACATTGGTTATACGGACTTTTCATCAAGTTCATTTTGAATGATAAATTGTATCACCCTGTCACAACTCTTGTCCATAAGACCACAATTTTTCATAATGTCCTTTTATTAATCCTTGCAGCATCATAATAGCTTCTCATTTAGCCCTATAACATTGAGATTTAGTCACTTACAATGCATACTTTTTTTTAAGATCATCTATCACCTTGCTAATTGGCCAATTTAGGTTCCTCCTAAACTTTTGTAAGAATTGATTTGTTATCCACTTCTTACTAGCTTGCTTGTTTCTTTGCACTTTTTTAAAAGTATGCTTATTTTCTAATATCTCCACTGCAAAGGTTTTTTTCATTTGCAATCCAACTAATATAAACCCTAAAAGGACAATGTGGATCACAAATAACTTCCATTCTCAAACTAGATATTGTCATTAAAACATCATGTTCATTTGTAATTCCATAATTTGTGATTGCCTCCCCAAACTAAACCCCATCCTTAAACTTCATGCCAACTTCAAACTGAAATTCTTTCATGTCCATTTTTGGATTGAAAACAATATATTTCTTGCTTCTATTAGAGGCCTTGCACCCACCATCATCACTACATGTTGGTGATTGAACTTCAGCTTCACTGTCCTCATACTCACTAAACCAATCATGTGAAATTTCTACTTCTCTTCGTGAATTGATTGAATAATTTTGCTCTTCCTAACTACATTTTCCACTGCTTCCAACCTCATCCACAACACTATCTGTTGGATCCCGTATCCGGAACCCAATCTCTTGCGAAAAATCGTGAAACTTAACTTGAGCGTACACATCATCTTGAAAGGTTACTGCATTAAACCCTAATAGCCATTAAAAAAAAAATCATTGGACCCTTAGTAGACATTATCAATTCATCTTTATTCTCATAACATTCCATAAAATTTACTTACAGATCATTCTATGGTGTTCCACACAACATAGTCACCCTACTAGAACTCACTTTTCACTGCTTGCGGACCGAAATTTGAAACACTTCAAACATAATTTCAATTTGACTTCTTCATATAAATCATAGCTCTATATCTCTTGTTTATTTTAAAGTAAGAATCACCTCAATCAGAGTTCTACAACTCGAGATATCATCAAAATACCATAATGTGTTCATATCCTAAACAAGCCCTCCTATCCGACCTCTCACTTGTTTTTATTCAAACTCTCTCTAATAAATTCTAAAAGACACAAATTTTCATGGAGAGATACCTACATGTATTAGGAATCCATTGTTTCAATAATCGCTTCAATTGGAGGTCGGATGAGGGAGTTATGATCAAAAGAATTCAACATGCTCAAACCCTAATTCGATTTGTACCTCTCTTGGCGCGATTTCCATAACTTTTAATCTAGAAGTCGGATTGGCTTCGTTCTTGGACCATTTGAAAGTAGACTTCTAGATATACAACTCATATTAGATACCTCGAAGCAATATTCATTTTTTAAAATGGTCAAAATCGCGTTTTTCACAAGTGGACCCGTGGCTGTCCGTTAAACGGACATGCATGTCCGTTTAACAGACACATACGGCCCATGTCCGTTTAACGGACACATACGGCCCAAACTGTACCAAACCATCCGAGAATGTCCGTCTAACGGACATGAGCAAGGGGAGGGGTCCTTTTGACCCGTGGATGTCCGTTTAACGGACATGCGATTTCCATAGCCTCTTCAACCTTTTTCCAATGTTGCTTCCTACATCAAACTTAACATCATAAACACTTATAATCTTCACAAATTCACTTCTTCTAATGTCTAAACTCTTCATAACAACTCAAACATCAAATTTAATTCCTCAATCTCTCAATTCTTGTCTTAAATAATTTATCAATACCACAAATTCTCATCATACATCAAAACTATCATGTTCATAACATCATATCCCTATAAAGAACTTGAGCTTTGTTCCATTTCACTTCCTTTGCTAATACACCACCATTTTTATTCATTCAAATACCAATTTGGAGTTCATCAAATACTAATTTTTCTTTTCCTTAACATTTCAATTACACGTAGTAGCAACTCATATTCAAAAATCCATCAATTTATCAACTTCAATTTGGGCAAAATCATCTCATGATTATCATCTTAGCATTCCTATATTTCTTTTCCATATTGCCTCACTTATATATATATATATATATATATATATATATATAGATATATAGATATATATATATATATAGATATATATATATATATATATATATCAATTCATATACATAGCTCATTAACTCACATGGATCACTTCTTCAATTGTATTCAATTCCAATTTAAACTCATCCTTACTCTACCTTAATCCATACCCAATTTTGCATTCAACTTTGACAATCGTCCATGCACAATTTCACATTTCATTATCCAAAACCATCACAATTCCTGTTGTCCTTTTTCATAACATGTTATTGATGTGCACACATATATATATATATACGTTTGCATGTGTATCTACCCATCATTCATGCTCAGCATTTATCATAGTCACCCATATATAATTTTACATTTCAAAACATACACAATCCCATAACATGACATTTTACAATCTTCAATGGCAACCCATGCCACAATACATTACCAATAACAATATTGAATATCCAAAACATGCAGAACTAAATAATTCTCAAAATACATGTAAAATCCTTAATTTACATCAATTAACCCAAAACATAACAAAATATGCATTTCCGGAGAAAAGTCTTGACTTTCGCTCTGTTTTCCTGCTTATCACCTGTGAATGGGGAAAGAGAGTGGGGGTGAGCTCGAAAGCTCCGTGGGAAAACATGCTTATAATAAATAAAGAGCAAAACCATTCAAAAACATTCTTTACCATGGAAAATGCTTGTTGAGTTATAAAACGCATAATTCTTAAAATGCTTGTTGACTCGTGAAACTCATATTTCTCAAAATCCTTGTCAAATAACCAAAACTCACAAACAACACAATTCCTGCATTTTCAACTTATTCATAAATCATGAATGCATCAACTTGTCACAATTCATAAACATATAAACACATCATAATGGTTTGGCAAGTCCAATACACATGATGACTACACAATTCTATAAAATGGCCTTGTGTAGTCGTACACATAAGGGAGTCCTAAAAGGAACTCCGTGCCACTTGCGGGCAGCTGGAAGAAGGCTATACATATGAGTCAACGTGCACGTGACGGTTCTTGAGGGACTATACCGAACCCACATAACATGTAATTCATGACTTGAAAGCATTGCCCAAATGGCAGGATTTTTAGAAAAATTTTCTTCATGAGCAGGAAACATATCATATGCAATTTCATCATCACAATGAATACACCAAAACATATGTCACTATCACAAAACATTTAAAAGCAATAAATGCAACATGTATAACAATTTCTCAAATCACTTAAAACCAAGATTTGCATCACTTGTAATAATTTCTCAAATCATTCAAAACAATGAATTTGAAATCATTATATCATCTTGATATTCCAAAGCACATTAATGGCTCATTATTCACTATAAACAGGAAAACCCACCTTAAATCCTTGCTTATAAACTTTATCAATATGCTTCCCTTCTTGTTCCTCTTGAATCCACTCTCTATCACCTTTAACAATAGCCATAAAATCTCCAAGTCACAAGACATCCAAATTGATCAACCCAAAGAAACATATCAAGAAATTTGTCTTAGAAAACACAAGCCCATACCTTTCTTAAGCTATCTAAACCATAACCCTTTCAAAAACTCAACAAATCAAAAGCACTCTTACCTTGGTCCTTCACCATTTTTAAATTTTCTTGGCTTGGGACGAAGCTCTCTTCATTCTCCACATTTTTCCCTTCTTGAACAACTTGAAAATCCCTCTTGAAGACCTTGAAACAGCAAGCCCTAACTCCTCTTTCTTCCTTCTCCTTTTCTCCTCCACCGAACTCTCCCTCTCCTCTCTCTTTTCTTTCATTTTTCTTCTCATTTTCGTGGATCTCTTACCCTTATATACAAGCCCACTTGTATAATGACCACCTTGCCCTTACTAATAAGCCTTGTAACCTTACAAACTTAAGTGGTTTGACCCATTTGCCCCTCATGCCATCTTTCCACCTTAATTTAATTAATTCATGCCATATGATTTTAGTCAAATTAACATGTTAATTAACCCCCATTAACATGATAATTAATCACATTAACATGCTAATTAATTCCTCAAAGTCATCAAATATGACCAAGTCTCAAATATCATAAAATCATGCTTAACTTAGAACATTTTTCTAATCATCAAATTTAAGGAATTTGCTAGAACTTCCTTCTAGAGAATTGTTCCCCCATGTCTTAATTTCATAATGCCACAAAAATCATCCAATTTAAAGCACTACATCAAAAGTTATGCTCAAAACATGTCGGACATATCATTTTTCTAACACATTTTCCAGTACTTTAATTCTATCCAAAATTAACCTTCTTAAGGGTCAAATTGAAACTCGATTCCATCATAACAAATGTAACCCTATTCCTCTAATTTAATCCAAATAAAAAATCATCTCATTTGAATATCTAGGGATCAAGTTATGGCTAAAACACCGAAGCATATTCTATGAACATATTTCACTTGAAATTTCCTGTTCTTTAACTTCAACACATCACATAAAATCCATCTTATATCTATACCATATTTTTCATTTGAATTCCATTTCATGAATTCCTTATTTCTTTACACATGAATGATTTCCAATAATTCACTTAACAGTTCTAATTTCCATAAAAGGTTCAGGGCCAACACTATCACATTCAAAACCACCACTAACCTTCTTCCCATATTTCTTCTCATTAGCTTTTACAGTAACATATTCTTAATTGTTAGTTGCATCAATTTCATTGTCACATATGTCAATTTCATATTCAGTCATTACAAAAAAATCTTCATTATTTTGTTCCAATTGAACTTAGAATAACCCATCTTTATTGCCAATATCATAATCAATTTCTTCACCATCACTTGTAGGATTGTCATAACTATACTTATAATATATTTCAACATTATAGTTCTTCAATTCTTCCTTACGTTGAATCATTGACAACATATCCTTACCATGGAGTAAACTCGTTCAATCATCTAATTAACTCTTCTGGAAATTTGTAAAACATAGATATAACTCTATGGCCTTTATCTTTCAATACTCCTTTTAATACTAACGTACTAAGTTCATCAACACCAACATCCTTCTTTTGTTTGATCCTGTCTCTGACATATTTGTTGTTTTCATTTCTTTCCAATACTCCATTATAAAGAAATTTTAAATTCATTAACATCTGTATTATAAAGAATTTTACTATTAGTTTTCAATAAGTCAAAATTGCAAGAACTAATAAGGAAAATTAAAAGCCTAGCTAGAGCAGAATAACATAAGCATTATGTTTTTAAAAATAATTAATAACTATCATTAAAAAAGTCATAAAACATCTTTTAAAAGGGGTAAACTATATAGTAATATATAATGGAAAATAGTTGCAATGAAAAATTCAATTACGAACTGAATGTAGTCCCACCAATGAGCTATAATATATGACTTGACTCTATTTCTTCCTAATTCGATCAAATAGGTCAAATACTTAGTTAAGAGAAGTTGCCTTAATCCCTTGAGACGCTTTATGACGAAAGGCTTACCAAGGACGGTGACCTGATGAGCTAAAGGATGAAAGTTGTAAGGAGAAAGTAAAACAGAGATGGAAATTTCAAAAAATGGTTTTAAAAAAAGAGGTTTAAGTTCATAATGGAGGAAAGAAGGTTATGCGAGAAGATGAGAGAGGGAATAAAGAAAATGCTTGCAGTTTGAGAATCTTTAAGGAGCTGAAAAGGAGGCCAAGGAGGTTATGAGAGAAAGCAACAAAGCTAGAAGAATATTAGGGAGCAAAGCTTTAGTAGTTGAATGAACCAAGGGATCCAACTAAAGAAGTTAGCCAAGCTAGTCAAAACAAATGTGAAGGAGAAAATTAAGAGCAAAACAAAGGATTACAATAGTAATATACAATGGAAAATAATGTAATAACAAACACTGTATTAGGCAAGGAGAGTATGATAGTGGCGGTGAATCTTCTAACAAGCGTGAGAGTGATAGTGAAAACAAACACTCTGTTTTAAAGATCAACAATTTGATAAGTTATACGCCCATTAGTCAAAAAAAGATCATTTAAAACGATCTATTAAAAAAAAGACCACCATTGGTCAGAAAGCAATTGAAAAATTCAAAAAGATCAACTTGATTAGCAACTATTACATAACATTGACAAATTCATCAATAAGATGAACTAACACAACATACTCATTTAACCAATCCAAACCCCTCCAATCAACCCCGTAATTACATAAAAGAGAAAAATAAAACCCAACTTCTAAAAATGCTCAACTTTAAAAAGAAAAGAGCAAGGAACCTAAAATCTTGAAACAAACATGGTGAGAATTACATAAAATTTCAGTGGTAACCTAAATTCACATACAACCCTCATTATATTCATTAAAACACGAACATAAACTAGGGCAAAAAGAGACTAAAAAACAAAACTTCTTTAAAATGAAAACATGGGACAAAAGTTGAAATTTAATTAGCTTAGGACCCTTAGGAGTAACTCTCTAGAAATGGGAATCTTCAATCATAAGAGAGGAGAGTTGTGTCTTGAATTCACACACAGTCTTAAGAGAGGAGAGTTGTATATTGAAAACAAAAAAAAAGAAAATAGTTCGCAGTTAAATATCACTTAGTTTTTATTTTAATTAATTAATTTTTATTTTAATTGATTTTTAAATAAATGAGTTGGAAAATTTTAGGCCACATGTCAAACATGTAGCATGTAAAAAATCAGATATGGTTTGTCTTGTTAGTGACATTAACAAAAAAAAACACATTTGGATATTTTTGCAACAAATTAAAAGTTGGAACATTTTAAAGTCACTTTTTAAATTAAAAGTTGGAACATTTTAAAGTCACTTTTTAAAGACTGAGCTACGATTACAAAATTGAGTAAAGTTTGAGATTTATTTTATAATTAACCCATAAAATTATACTAACATATTATATAATTAATTACATCATATTAAACAAATTTATTTAAAAAAACAAGCAATACCTTTCCGAATTTAATTCTAGTATTTAACAAATTAGATGTTGATGTTACCAAAAGTATCAGTATCAGCCCTCCTGAAACAGAAAGTTGCAGTATCTAATTGTTATTCTCCTCTCTACAGTTAAAACATTTCAAATGCAAATGTCTGCAAAAGAAATATGTGGAGAAGGGTTTTAATCATGTCTATGTCGAGAATGTTTTAAACATGTTGGTAATGGCATCTGCTTGATTGTGCCTAATCAGACAAAAAAAAAGGACGAAGGTGAAGACGAAGACGAAGGTGAAGACGAAGACGAAGTCGCGTGGCTCTTGCATTTCTTAAGAGTGGGTTCCAAGTGACTTTGCAGGAAGCAATATGAACCTTAGGAAATGCGAGCTTTGGGTCCTCTTTTACAGCCTAGTTGGAACCACAGCCATCGTGTTGGACCTGAAATGGAAACAACTCAAACGGACGATTTTTCGTCAGATGGAACAAAATCAAAACCAATGATCCCCTAAAACGCCAAATTAGTGGTAAACCTAAACGTAACCAATTATTTACTTTCCAGGAAATACATGAATTCTTATTCACTTATGCACCTTCATGAAAATTTTAACAAGTTCTTTGCATGTTCATGTTAATATTTTTTATAAAATAATTATTTTTAAACTTGAATTAGTACTATATAACATCATTTCTAATAATATTATTTATTTTCAATTAAATATTTTAGAAGGCAACGCCCTATCCAAGCTCAAGTAGCCCAAATTAAGCTAAAATTTTCAGTCCAAGATTACTATGTCCTATTATGTTTATTGAATCTCAACCATCTATTTATATGAATCTCGTGTCTATTTAAAGAGTCTCATATAAATTGTGTAAATAAATGATTAAGATTTAAATAGATAAAATAAGATAGAGTAATCTTGGACAGAAGATTCGGATTCGCACAAATTAACAATTGACCTAAAACCCTCACCTTGTAAGTTATTACCAATGTTTTAAAAACCGGACCGGACATTAAACCGATCGAAAGAAAGGTTTAAGGTTTGTATGATTCAACCATTAGATGAACCGCTATAAAACCGATATATAATAAATAAGAAGTAAAACTTATAAGAATAAGTAAAATAAAATATATTATTGAAATAAAAATACATCAATGTCTATTATTATATAATGAATTAATCATAAATAAATATAAGTATAATATAAATATTAAAATAACAATAAAATTAAAATTATATTTCAAGAAGGTTATGTCTCATCATCGCCAAAAGCTTTGATTCTCCAACGCTATTTAAAGATTAAGTAAACTACGCTTTCATCTAAAGTATTTACATCAACTTCTTCTATCGCATTAAAATAAATTACAAATTAGTAATGCATGAAATTATTCTCAATTGTAAACTTATAATACAAGATAATTTTAACTTAAATATGATCAAAATAAGATATGAACTGACCATCAATAGAGTTCTAAATATTTACCTATCAAATTTTTTTAAATAAACTTTGCAATTAATAAATATTTTTAAAATATAATTAATCTGCTTTCTCTCTTCGAAAGCGAAGAAAGCGATCCGTGTTCTACTCCTATCCAAACCACCATAACTTCAGGTTTCTTCTCATCTCTCCATCTCTCTTACTTCTTCCATCTTTCTTTATCTATATATTTCCAAGATCAACTGATTAGTCCATCAAGAACCTACTTTATCTTTCCTTATTGGAAAAGCAATGACAAAGCAAGAAGGAAAGAAACCGATGAATAACAGGGATTAAATCTTCAAAACCTGAAAGTACATATTTTTTCTGTAAAACAAGAAAAATGGTGTTTGCCACAAAAACTGCATCAAAACCTATGTTAGATTTGAACCCAGAAACGCGAAACAAGAGTATTGTTGATGAGTTATATAAGGCATTGGCGGAAGGCGACAGGAACACCATTGGCAAGCTGTTGTGTAACACCCAAATACTCCCTGGGAGGATAAATGGATGCCACCCAAGACAAGACAAACAAATCAAAACGTTTCACACATGCATTTTTAAAAACTAAACGTAACACACATATAATACATCTCATAATTTCAGAAACAAATCGAAAGAATATTTACAGGCCCAAACAAACCAAACAAAATATATTTTCGCGCAAAACAAAACTCAGACTCTTTGGCCACTACGGTTGACTTGTCCCAGTCCTTAATCTCTTAGCTCCGAACCTACACGGGGCAAATCCACCGTGCTAAGCATATAGCTTAGTGAGTAATAACTAATCTATATTAACCGATTTCGTAAAATGAAAGAATGCATTTGAATGTTTTTATACTAAATGTAAGCTACGTAACACGGAGATCCTTGAATCGAATAATCAATCAGATATCATAATACAGAACAAATCAAACTATAAATCCATGAACATAAGTGGGTAATAGGACTTATACAGGAGATACCATAATTAGTATCAGCAGGAGAGACATATGTCTCGATATCAGGAGACACCAAAGTGTCAAATAACAGGAGCAGCTGCAGACCCTTCTAGGCATGCCTATTTACCCACAACTAGGACTTAACAATTGTAAAACAGAACAAGGTCATTTCAGTCATTTCATGTGTAGGCAAATAGCACTTCCAATAAATCAATCCTAAACATCATCTAGGTGTACCTAAAGTACTTACATTGAAATTTTCTACCTATATTACGTACTGAAATTACTGACCTGTATTACTTACCTAAATCGCCCTTAGTGTTTATTGTCCCGATAATATCTGGCAGTGGTCTTTTCTCTATCATAGGGAACACGGACACAAATTATTATTGTGTTTACTGTATGATAACTGAGTATGATGCATGTTCATGACAAATTTTCGGGACTAATCAACAACTCATAGTACCAAATGATCCATGAAGTTTCAGGAAATTAGCGATACTGTGAGTATTCAAATGAAAGCAAGTCTTTACCAATTAAAGCTGAAAATGTACAAATTACATTAATTCTCAAATGCTATGCCAATAAGTAACATAAAGATCATAGGACATGCTAAAAAGAGAAAAAGAGTGCGAGCTGAATCATTTAGCTCTACACTAAGAATGAAACAAAGATACATAATAATAAGAAGTAGACAAAAAAATGAAATAGCGGACAACATTTGAAATTTGGTTTTCGTCAAGAATCACTTGTGAGGTAAGGGATGAAGTAAATGATGGAGGAGTGGCATCTATTTATAGAGCATTTTGTAAACTAGCCGTTTTACTGATTAACTAGTGTTATTACCTAGCCGTTAGACATTTTGGGTGAAAATACGTATGACTCATTTACAAATATGTGCAGTTCGCTCACAAATACATACTTCTTGCTCACAAATACATATAGTTATCAGAAAGGCAATTGTTCACCGACACTGACACTGTTCACAATTCACTATTTTGTACTATTCACCGTCTTCAACCTTCGACTTCCGACTCTGAAACTTCTTCTTTTCTTTTTTTTTTCACCTTCCTTTAATTTCTTCACTTTACAACTAACCTATTTAGTAATTATAACCTATCAGAATTATCATAATCTTCAAACATGATAAATCTAAACAAAAACAAAAACAAAAATATAACTCGCGTATGATAAACTAACCGTCAATTTCTACTTACCAACTTTTCAAAGAAAACGCCAATAGCAGGTGGTAGTGAGTGAATGACTTCGCTATCTCTACTGATGGATGGGTAAAGGAGGCATTCAGTGAAGAATAAACGATAATATTCGATTTATATCGTTGCGTTTAGGTTTGGATGCGATACAACTAATAAACAGCTAATAGGTCCAAATAGTACTAAATAACCAAAAACATTGTTATGAATTCTTAGTTGTAATAATTACCCAACAATTCCAGAAAACTTCCAAAAATTTACCAAAATTCCGTCAGAAAATAATGACTCTCAAAATAAATTGGCAACTCAAAACTAATCCTCCATTAATTTCTAAAAATATTTGAAGTATACAAAAATTACGAAAATTATAATAATACTGTCCAAATCACTCCGAAGTTTCATTAAACCAATTAACCCGGAAAATGCCATGAATGCATGCCAAAATACTTATGCACAATTTAAGCCAATAGTTAATAAGTTAATAAGCAAATAACACTCATAATTCGCACTAAATTCCTTTAATATTCTAACCTCTAATTTGGGACGTTACAACTCTTCCCTCCTTAAGAAATTTCGTCCTCAAAATTCATACCTGATCCGAATAATTGCGGATACTGGGCCTTCATGATTTCCTCTGGTTCTCAGGTTGCTTCCTCAATTTCATGATGTTGCCAGAGGACTTTTACCAATGGTACTGTCTTGTTCCGCAATTGTTTTACTTCTCTGGCTAATATAGAAATTGGCCCTTCTTCATATGAAAAATCCTGTTGTACCTGAATCTCTTGCACCGGAATCTTATGTGAGGCGTCAGATCGGTATCTCCTCAACATAGAAACATGAAACACATCATGCAATCCGCCAATTCTCCGGAAGAGCTAAGCGATAAGCTACAGTCCAACCCTCTTCGTAATTTCATAAGGACCAATGAATCGCGGACTAAGCTTACCCTTCTTTCCAAACCGAAGTATATGCTTTCATGGTGACACTTTCAGAAACACCTTATCACCCACTTGAAACTCAATATCCTTCCTTTTTAGATCAGCATAAGATTTCTGCCGATCACTAGCAGCTTTTAATCTCTGTTGAATTATCTGAATCTTTTCTTCTGTATCTTTCACAATGTCTGGCCCGATCATCTTGTTTTCACTCAACTCCGTCCAACATACCGAAGTTCTACACTTCCTACCATACAACGCTTCATAAAGTATCATGCCAATGCTCGTTTGATAACTGTTGTTATAAGCAAACTCCATCAAAGTCAGATAATTATCCCAACTCCCGGAAAACTCTAACACACAACCCCTCAACATATCTTCCAAAATCAGATAACCTGCTCGACCGTCCATCTGTGCAGGGATGAAAAGCAAGATACTAAACTTAAGTTGAGTACCCAATGCTTCATAGAACTTTTCCGAATCTCAAGTAAATCGAGGATCACGATCGAAATAATCGATAATGGTACTCCATGCGATCTTACAATCTCATTCACATACAAATCTGCAAGCCTATCCAATGAATAGTCAGGACGAACAGGTAGAAAATGAGCAGATTTGGTGAACTTATCCACAATAACCCATACCGCATCATGTTTCCTTTGAGTAAGAGGAAGTCCAGTGACAAAGTCCATGGTAATGTCATCACATTTCCATTGAGGAATAGGAATAGGATTTAACAAACCAGATGGAACTTGGTGCTCAGCCTTAACCTGCTGGCATGTCAGACATTTTGCTACATAATCCACAACATCCTGTTTCATACCTGACCACCAGTAATATTGCTTCAAATCTTGATACATCTTGTTTCCACCCGGATGCATAGTAAATACTGTATTATGAGCCTCAAACAATATCTTCTTCTTCAGTTCATCATTAGCTGGCACACACAACCGGTCCTTATAATACAATTCACCATCACCCTGCACAGAAAAATCAGTATGTTTACCTTCCTGAGTAGCCAAGATAAGTTGTTGTAACTTATCATCAGCTCTTTGAGCATGACAAATCTCCTGTCTCAACGTGGGCCTTGCTATCAATTGAGTCATCAAGGCTCCATCAGATCCCAACTTCCATCCAATCGCTTGTTGATAAAGTGAGATAGTTTTTCGACTTAAGGCATCTGCTACAACATTAGCCTTACGGGATGGTAGTCTACAATACAATCATAGTCTTTAAATAATTCCAACCAACGCCGTTGTCTCAAATTAAGTTCCTTCGAGTAGCGGATACTTCAAACTCTTATGATCTGTAAAATTCTACACCTTTCACCATACGAGATAGTGTCGCCAAATTTTTAAGGCAAACACTATCTGCGAAGCTCCAGATCATGAGTAGGGTAATTATGTTCATGAGTCTTTAGTTGCGAGAAGCATAAGCAACTACCTTCCCTTCTGCATCAAACACAACCTAACCCAATCCCGGATGCATCAAGATACGTAACATACTCCTTACCGTAAATAGGTTGAACTAATACAGAGCTTGAGAAGCATACATTTCAACCGATCAAAGCTACTCGACATCTATCAGACCATTCATACTTCACTCCTTTCCATAACAGTTTAGTTAAAGGGGATGCTATCACTGAAAACCCCTTAACAAACTGACGGTAATAACCAGCCAGACTCAGAAAACTTCTCACCTCTGTCACGTTCCTTGGTGGCTTCCAATTAACAACCGCCTCGATCTTATTAGGATCAACTCTAATTCCTTCAGATGAGACAACATGCCCTAAGAATGATACCTCCAAGCCAGAAATCACATTTACTCAACTTCGCATACAACCGCCTTTCCGCATGGTGCGTAATACAATTCGGAGATGGTCAATATGCTCATGTTCATTCTTGGAATAGACCAGGATATCATCAATAAACACCACAACAAACTGGTCCAGATAAGGCTGAATACTCTATTCATCAAATCCATAAATCTTTCTTTGGAGCATTAGTTAACCCAAACGACATTACTAGGAATTCGTAATGTCCATAACGGTCCTAAATGCGTCTTGATATATCCACATCCTTTACCCGGTCGATAATACCCGATTGCAGATCTATCTTGAAAACACTCTGCATCTCTCAACTGATCAAATAGATCGTCAATCCTTGGCGGTGGATACCTATTCTTCTTTGTGACCCTATTTAGCTCGCCGATAATCGATGCACATGCGCGATGTACCATCCTTCTTTTTAAGAGCAACACCGCGGCGCCCCACGGTGATACTCGGGTCTAATAAACCCTTATCCGAAGTTCTTCAGAATCGTAACTTCAACTCTTTCAACTCAAGAGAGCCATTCTATACGGTGCTCTAGATATCGGAGTAAAGATTGCATAACTTCGATAGATAACTCCACTTCTCTCTCTGGAGGAAGCCCAGGTAGTTCCTCAGGAAAAACATCTGGAAACTCATTCACTACAGGAATATCAAGCAGTTTATCCTTACCACCTTCCTTCTGGGAATCAAGTACAAACGCTAGATAAGCATCACACCCCTTTCTTAGAAGCTTTTGAGCTTGCATAGCAGATACTACATTAATCAGAGCACGTGTGCAACCACTATGAAATACAATCTCAGACTGATCGGGCCTCCTCAAGAAAACTATCTTAGCCTTACATTCAATTACTGCCTGATGTTTAGACAGCCAATCCATACCCAGAATCAAATCGAATTCGTGAAACGGTAATCTAATCAGATCTGCTGCATACTCACTGCCTTAAATCATAACTGGACAATTCCTAACCACCTGATTCACCAACACACTACTGCCTAGAGGACTAGTTACATGCATGCCATATTCTAACTGATCTATAAGTATCTCCTTATCAAACATTTCTCCAGCACAGATATATGAATGTGAAGATCCAGGATCAATTAATGCATACAATTCAGAACCAAAGAGAGAAACCATACCAGCAATGACATCTACTTCATCCTGATCCTCACGAGCTTTCAGTGCATAAGCTCGAGTTGAAGCAGTAGGCACAGCTGGTCGATTCACAGTTTCTGAGTGCGAGCTCGGATTAGCCCTATTCTGATTATATCCGCCTCGGCCTCTTCCTCGACCTCTGTTCCCAACTGAAGCATGCGAAACCTCTCCACTAGCTTGTGCCATCCCAGACTGTCTCAGAGGGCAATTTGCAATCATATGCTCCGTACTGCCACAATGAAAACATGCACCTGTAGCTCTCCAACAGACACCCCAATGGTGAATAGAGCAGTGTGGGCACTCTGGAGCACTAGAATCTCGACCCCCAGAGGAACCTCTACTAGAGGCAGTCGGTGTAGGAAAGTTTTGTTGCTTTCCTCTCATCACAGATCTCTGAGCAACTCTCGGTGCAGATGAACTACTTTCCAGACTTCGTTTCCCCGAAGACTGACCTCCTCTATTAAAGCCTCTTCTCTGACTTCTTTCTTTCCTGATCGTCTCTTGTCTTTCTACTTTTATTGCAGCCTGTACCAACTGATGGTAAGTAACGTGTTGTAACATAGAAAACGCTGCCAGATGCTCCTTGATCGAATCATGCAATCCCTCCTCAAATTGATGACATCGAAACTCTTGATCGAAGACAGATTAGGGGCATATTCTTGGCCGATTAAACTCCCGATCATACTCAAAGAATGCATAAACTCCTCTACTTAAGATTCAGGAATTGCTTCCACCGATCCTTTCTGTAAGCTTCCGTCACATACTTAGTTCTAAATTCTTGGGCAAAGAATTCCCAAGTCAGAGGCACCGGTAACTGAGGACTCCGTAAAACACATTTCCACCATTCATAAGCAGCTCCCTGAAGAAGGGAAACAAGACACGATGAACCATCGCTCTGCTGGACAACTAATCTCATCCATTACCCTCTTCACCTTCTCAATCGAACTCGACCCTTGATTCCTCCGAGAGATGTCCCGAAAAGTCTTCACCCATACTTCCTCGGTTGATCAATCGGAGCCTTAGGTGTTGTCATTCGATGCAACAAGGTCATCATATCTGGGATAGCTTAATCAAAGCTTCTCCTCGAGCTAGAGGAGGAGGTGGAACCTCGACTTCTCCTCGATTGACCCTTGATGGTCTGGTGTTTCGAGCGTGTTTGCTCCATTTGATTACTCTCAAAGAACTTCGTCGACAATCTCGT
Organism: Erythroxylum novogranatense; assembly: GCA_029891385.1. NCBI lineage: Eukaryota > Viridiplantae > Streptophyta > Magnoliopsida > Malpighiales > Erythroxylaceae > Erythroxylum > Erythroxylum novogranatense. Next base: position 28,151,936 of record CM057227.1, on the reverse strand, counting down.
GAGATCCTTCCATCGTGCTTACTATAGACAAAACATGGGACACGCGATTAGGCCATAACACAACGTAAACACTCAACAAAGAAACAATAGGCAAGTATTTGTTAAACCGAACCGCCTAAACTAGCGCCTCACGATACCAAAAGATGTAACACCCAAATACCCCGGGAGGATAAATGGATGCCACCCAAGACACGACAAACAAATCAAAGCGTTTCACACATGCATTTTAAAAACTAAACGTAACACATATAATACATCTCATAATTTCAGAAACAAATCGAAAGAATATTTGCAGCCCAAACAAACCAAACAAAATACATTTTCGCATGACAAAACTCGAGACTCTTTTGGCCGCTGCGGTTGACTTGTCTCATCCTTAATCTCTTAGCTCGAACCTACAGGCGGATCCGTCATAAGCATATAGCTTAGTGAGTAATAACTAATCTATATTAACCGATTTGAAAATGAAAGAATGCATTTGATGTAATTTTATACTAAGCGAGTAGCTAGAACACGGAGATCCTTGAATCGAATAATCAATCGATATCGAATACGTAACAAATCAAACTATAAATCCATGAACATAAGTGGGTAACGGACTTATCTTGGAGATACCATAATTAGTATCGTGAAGAGAGACATATTTCGATATCGGGAGATACCAATGTGTCAAATAACGAGAGCATTGCAGACCCTTCTAGCATGCCTATTTACCACAACTAGGACTTAACGGTTGTAAAACAGAACAAGGTCATTTCAGTCATTTCATGTGTAGGCAAATAGCACTTCCAATAAATCAATCCTAAACATCATCTAGGTGTACCTAAAGTACTTACACTGAAATTTTCTACCTATATTACGTACTGAAATTACTGACCTGTATTACTTACCTAAATCGCCCTTAGTGTTTATTGTCCCGATAATATCTGGCAGTGGTCTTTCCTATCATAGGGAACACTGACACAAATTATTATTGTGCTTACTGTATGATAATTGAGTATGATGCATATTCATGACAAATTTCCGGGACTAATCAACAACTCATAGTACCAAATGATCCATGAAGTTTCAGGAAATTAGCGATACTGCGAGCATTCAAATGAAAGCAAGTCTTTACTAATTAAAGCTGAAAATGTACAAATTACATTAATTCTCAAATGCTATGCCAATAAGTAACATAAAGATCATAGGACATGCTAAAAAGAGAAAAAGAGTGCGAGCTGAATCATTTAGCTCTACACTAAGAATGAAACAAAGATACATAATAATAAGAAGTAGACAAAAAAATGAAATAGCGGACAACATTTAAAATTTGGTTTTCGTCAAGAATCACTTGTGAGGTAAGGGATGAAGTAAATGATGGAGGAGTGGCATCTATTTATAGAGCATTTTTGTAAACTAGCCGTTTTTGTACCGTTAACTAGCCGTTAGACATTTTTGGGTAAAAAATACGTATGACTCACTCATTTACAAATACATTGATTCTTGTTCACAAACACGCTGATTCATTGTAGCAAGACAACGTTCACCGACATCGATAATATTCACAATTCACTATTCTGCACTATTCACTGTCTTCAACCTTCGACTTCCGACTCTGAAACTTCTTCTCTTTTTTTTTCACATTCCTTTAATTTCTTCACTTTACAACTAACCTATTTAGTAATTATAACCTATCAGAATTATCCTAATCTTCAAACATGATAAATCTAAACAAAACAAAACAAAGATATAACTCGCGTATGATAAACTAAGCTGTCAATTTCTACTTACCACTTTCCAAAGAAAACGCCAATAGCGGTGGTGGTGAGTGAATGACTTATTATCTCTCATCGATGGATGGGTAAATGAGGTATTGGTGAGGAATAAGCGATAATGTTCGATTTATATCGTTGCGTTTAGGTTTGGATGCGATACAACTAATAAGCGACTAATAGGTCCAAATAGTACTAAATAACCAAAAACACATTATGAATTCTTAGTTGTAATAATTACCCAACAATTCGTAAAACTTCCGAAAAATTTACCAAAATTCCGTCAGAAAATAATGACTCTCAAAATAAATTGGCAACTCAAAACTAATCCTCCATTAATTTCTAAAAATATTTGAAGTATACAAAAATTACAAAAATTATAATAATACTGTCCAAATCACTCCGAAGTTTCATAATTAACCCAAAAAATGTCATGAATGCATGCCAAAATACTTATGCACAATTTAAGTCAATAGTTAATAAGTTAATAAGCAAATAACACTCATAATTCGCACTAAATTCCTTTAATATTCTAACCCCTAATTTGGGGCGTTATATGTTGATAGATGACCTGAATGGTAGTTTCATGGACCTCACCGCTGCGAATACATGATGAGGATGCTCACCAGCGATTCAAATACCACGACCAAGTTCAGGTTCGTGCCGAGAAGCATAGAGCAGAGCCCCATTCCAAACTCCATAACCACGCTACTTATTTTTCTATTTTTTCACTGTCTCGGTAGTGAAGATGAAGCCAAACACAAAGCTAGAAGCCTTTTAAGACTAAACTTAACTTGGTTTCGTTACAGAGTTGCCCAGATGAGTTTGAGACAACGAGTTGTGTACATACGCAACCGCAACGCCCGCCATGCGCCGCCTCCGTCACCATTACCAAACGTTTACAACATCATCCCCATTCACGACCTCCTCACCGACCACCCTTCCCTCCGGTACCCGGAGGTGCGTGCAGCCTTGGCCGCCCTACGCGCCGTTGACAACCCACCAAAGCCGTAGTATATGAGTGGGCTAAACTATGACTTGATGGATTGGTTGGGTTTGCTATTCGGGTTTCAAAGAGACAACGTGAGGAACCAAAGAGAGTATATTGTTCTTCACTTGGCCAACTCTCAAATGCGGCTTGACCCACCTCCGTCAATCCCCGACATCCTTGACGCTGCTGTGCTTAAGCGTTTTCGTAAGAAGCTGCTCGAAAACTACACCTCATGGTGCTCTTTCCTTGGCCGAAAAACCCAGATTATCATTGGGAAGCGGAGCAAAAATAATAACTAAGGATTTAAAACCAGACTGGACTGGACCATCCGGTCCGACCAAAGAAGATTAAACCGGCCGGTTTCTATATAGAGAGGTTAGTTGGTGAAACCAAACCGGACCAATGTACCTGTGAACCGGTTTTATGCGATTGTGTACTTGTGGACGTCTCCTCTTCGTATGATTTGCGTTCTCTCAAAGACACGAACTTCAGGGTAAGAGTGGGAAATAGGAGGCAGGAGAAGAGAGGCCCCTAAACAGTAACTCTTACCTCAACCTTGCTCTCTTACTCTTTCATTCCATGGCTTCCCCTGTTTCTTGTTGTTTCTGCTTTTGACCTTGGGCCGTACTCAATATCTTTCACTTGTTAATTTCCAACCAACTTAATTCCCGCAAAAAAAAAAGTTTCTATCTTTGTGGTCTTTCATTTTAGTTGTTGGATTTGGGTCAATTCATACATGGCAGATGCTGTTGGATTGCCATCCTTCCATGCGCTTCGCTTCTCTTCTTTTCTTGTCACGGCCATCACTTCCAACTTGAATTCTCTCCAACCGACTTTGCCAGGTCCATACAATTCCAATGGCTTAAATAGGAGGGTTTGTCCTGTTGTTTGTTCCTCTCCTGGAGATGTTTCTCGATTGCCTTTTAGTCCTAGAAAACAATCTCTCTCCTTCAAGGTACCAACTTTGGCCTTCCACGCTCCCTTGTTTTGTTACTCTTCTGGTTTATTTGTATGCAGTTTAAGTGATACTGCGGGAACCCTTTTTTCATAAAAAATTGAATTCCTTTTGGCTCAAAATGTTTGATTAACTGGTTCTGTACAACATGTACTGTTTCTACCTGCAGTTTTAGCTTGTCTTGGAATTCTTTAGATTTGAAGTCTTCCGTTAATTGTGCACGTGGCGCAGCTTGCAGATTATGAATTTTTGAACTTGTTTGATTACGTCGCGTAATAGGAATTCATGTGTTGTATCTAATTTTGTGCTTGAAAGTTGGATAGTTGTTTAAAGTTGGTCTCATTTCTCTGCATTGGTCCGTTTCAGCTGTTATACTTTTTAATGATTTCGATATCTGTTCCGAAAATAACCTGATAAACATCGTACCTAATTGCACATTTCCCTTTTATCTTTTGTCTGAATGCGGGATTTTGAGGTTTGTTTTGTTGGCTTGGGTTGATTTTGGAAATTCCCTGCACTAGTTGCTTTCTTTCTTTCATTGCATTGGAGATATGTGGTTGCTTTTTGGAGTGATTGAAATACGTCCATAGAAGCTCAAATGGTACCATCTTAATTTTTAGCTTGCTTAATGTTCTTATCAATAAGGTTGTATCAAGAGAAACAAGATCAGTCAGTATGAATAAGAGCTTCAGCTGTTGAGAATTTGCTAAAACTGATATCAGATGATGATTTCTGACACTTGGATTGGCTAAAAGTATCTGATATTGTGCAAAGATTAAGTTGGATGGCAGGATAAAAGCTGGTAATCTGCCAGCTTGAATTCATAAGAGGGGAACGCCTGTTTATCTGTTCTGCATTTTAGATCAAAATATACTGGTTTTTATAAAATAGTCTTGGTCCAGCCCTACAGAAGGTTTGTTTTCCTTTGAACTATAATGATCGTATATTAAGAAAATAATCTACTTGTTTTTGAGTGTACCAAAACATTGGCAATGCCTTTTGCATTTCTCCAGCTTGTGAAATGCATCTCCGTTTGTTTGGGCTCAGACTTTTGCTATCCGATTGCTTGTCACTTTTAAGTATTTCTTTGAAATCAAGTTTCTTTGATTAAATCTCTAGAAAACGACCTCAGAAATTTGAATTATTTATAAGTTAGATTTTCTGGAAAGAACATTGTAGATATTAGGTTGCTATGTGTGGACTGACTCTATCAATCAAGCAAAAAACTCTCTAGTGAATCTTGGTTGCTTTAGTTAGAATTTTGTGTGCTTACTTTGCATGAACAAAGCCACAAAACTGAAGTTTAATGTTGGAATTTTGAAGAAAAGAAGAGAAGATGAAGAGATGGGATAAGAAAAGTTTAAACAATAATTAACACTCCCATACTTTTATTATTAAACTTGGTTACCTTATATAGGCAAAATTCAAACAACTAAAATAAAATTTTCAACCACCAAATCTAGTTTATAAGATAACATTAGATATAATCTAAGATTTATTCTAAGATAATCTAAGATCTATTCTAAAGGAATTTAAACAACTTTAAAATTTGAATTAATTTCTAACATTCCCTCTTAATTCAAATTTTTTTTTGAATGGAGCACTTCTCCCCATTTTCAGAATATTCTGTGAAGCACTTCTCTTCACCTATTGATGCACTTCTCATCAACCTGCAATGATTATGTGAAGCACTTCTCTTCACCAATTTCTCATTGATGCCCTTCTCATCAACCTGCAATTATTGAAGCACGTCTCTTCAAACTTCTCAATATAGCATTTCTTCCTATTCTTCAACATGAGCACTTCTCTCATTACTTATCTCCATAGAGCACTTCTCTCTAATTTTTTTTATTTGTGAAGCACCTTCTCTTCACTGTATGATGCACTTTCTCATCATCTTGATATTATTGAGCACTTCTCTCAACTAATTCAACCAAATTTGCATGTTCTTCTATTTTAAATCTGCAATTCTTTTGTAGATGACCAAATCTTTTGCAGTTATAGCATTGAGGCTTTCCTTTGTGCCAACAATATTCCTCTTTATGACCCGGCTTGTTGCAATTTGCACATTGGAGATTGTTTCCTTCCTTCTTCAATAATGGAACCTTTGCTAGATAGGCTGCCTCCACCATTTTTTCACTTTCTTGCTTTCTCACTTAATCACTCATAGGTTTCTCAAGGATCTAAAGCTCTGATACCATGTTGGAATTTTGAAGAAAAGAAGAGAAGATGAAGAGATGGGATAAGAAAAGTTTAAACAATAATTAACACTCCCATACTTTTATTATTAAACTTGGTTGCCTTATATAGGCAAAATTCAAACAACTAAAATAAAATTTTCAGCCACCAAATCTAGTTTGTAAGATAACATTAGATATAATCTAAGATAATCTAAGACCTATTCTAAAGGAATTTAAACAACTTTAAAATTTGAATTAATTTTCAACATTTAAAAATATTGTTGAGCATTTAGAAGTTGCTTTTCCTGATCTTCTTCTTTAGTCAAGAAAGGTTATTTTGGTTTATTTGTGTATGTGACAGGCTAACCATCATTTAATGCTTCGTTACAGTTACATGCAACTGTTGCTGAAACTGAACAGCCAAAATGGTGGCAGAAGAATGCAGCAAACATGATTGACATCCATTCCACCCAAGAATTTCTGAGTGCATTAAGTCAAGCTGGAGATGGGTTAGTAATTGTCGAATTCTATGGAACCTGGTGTGCTTCTTGTCGGGCATTGTTTCCCAAGGTAACTTTTGCATCATAAAAATTTTCTTCATGATTTCAACGGCTCCTCTCTGTCTAGAATGGCATCAATGATCCCTATAACTGTTTATATGAACAATTTTTTAATCTCTTAGTGGTAGTGTGTGTGCTTGATGCTGCTCAGATGTAGATCTATGTATGCTGATTTTGAAGATTACCACAAGGGCATCTGAGTGGCAGCAATTACTTAAATATTGCGCTTCATTTTGTTACAAAATTTCATGGTTTCATGATTAAACTTGTTAAACCTTCTGCATGTAATAATATGCCAATAATATCTTGTCATAACATTGAATCATACTGGATATGCAGCAAAAGAACCAAGATGCTCGTAGCTTTAGGACAGGAATTTATACAGTAGAATTGGTCAACTCATATGCTTCTGCATCGTACATGATTAATGTACCTGTGATGAGAGATGAAGATGCAATTTGAAAAACGTACTAGGCAGTTTGGAACATGAAAGAAGTGAACAGTATGGACCTAGGTTATGATATTGTTGTATATGAGAGGTAAAGGATAGCCAACCTTACAACCATATGAAATGGAAAATATTGGTTAGAATATAAGTTTTAGATGTTAAAGACTGCCTTAAGGCTGTCACAGCCTTGTAGGATTTATTGAAAATGACAGTAAATATGGAGATACCAGTCCTTGTTCTTATATCTTATTGTGTTAGGTCCTGTCAATATACTTGAGTGAAGTCCCATTTCATCAACTCATACACATTCTTAATTATCCAGTTTTATCGTTGAAATCAATAATTGGTGATATCTTAAGGGTTCAAGTAGGTCTTCTTTGGATTATGTTAGATTAATGAAGGAAATGTGCTATTTTTTTATATATTTCAACTTGAGAACTCCTGCTGAGGAAAAATATTATCGTATACAAAACTTTACCTAGTAAGCAATTTAAGAAGCTAATATTGTTCCAAAGTGATTTCTTCTCTTTTTAGTTTAAAATTTTTGAAGATCAGGGGGCAGATTGTTCTCCGGAAACATTTCCTTAAGCTTCATACTTCAAGACTGATTGAGGATTATAGCTGCTTGGACATTCTGTGACATGTCAGAGCAAAAACTTAGGGGCTTGACCTCATAATTTATAGGCTCTTTCTGGTAATCATGACTTTGACCTGATTTATCTTTTTCAATTCGTCTGTCAGCTTTGCAAGACAGCTGAAGAACATCCAGAAATCCTATTCCTAAAAGTCAATTTTGATGAGAATAAGTCTATGTGCAAAAGTTTGAACGTTAAGGTGCTTCCTTACTTCCATTTCTATCGAGGAGCTGATGGACAACTGGAATCCTTCTCGTGCTCACTTGCTAAGGTTGGCATTGTCCAGTCCTTTTTCCTTCATGAACAAGTCATGGTTGTGAGGCCTAAAACCTGGTTACAGTTCCCTAGAAGTCTTCTTTTTTCAATATGATGCAACTATACAAACATCTCATATAAGCAGCTTGCAAGTTTTCTATTGATTGTGGGAGTAGAGGCCATTCATGGTTAGTGGATAGGAAGACTGGTATCATTTTTTCTTCAAACATCTTGAGAAACAAGGCAAAACGGTATTATTTTAGTTAGTTAATTATGGATTTTTTGTCGATTATCAGAAGCTATGCATTTTACTTTTAGACTAAAATTTAACAGAAATCTTGGAATAAGAACCTTTTGAGTGGGGAAATTTTGACTATAACATAGAACTCTGATTCACTTATTTAAAGGAAGCATACAGCTGAAAAGGCACTGGTTGATAATTTTTAATGCATTTGGTTTTTATGTGAGAACATTTTGTCCTTGATATATTGACGTTGACATGGATTATATTTTGCTTGTTGATTCTCAAACCATCTGCAGTTTCAGAAAATAAAAGATGCCATTGAAATGCACAACTCGGCCCGATGCAGCATTGAACCACCCAGGGGAATTGAAGAACTTACTCTTGAATCTATCATTTCTTCAAAGGATAAGTCAGTTGGAGCAACAAAAGCATAAGATTATCAATTTAAACTTTTGTTTATATCTATTGTTTGTGATGTGTATTGCTCACTGAAAGAACTCTTTGGGGTGAGTAATCCACTGTTATTCTGTATATTTAGTGCTTCCATGTTTTTTTGAAGAACAATAGGCCTATAGTTGTCCATCATACTACATCAATTCGTTATATGATTCTTATCTGAGTCCAATCTTGGTAACTTTAAAACACTGGCCTGATGTAAAGTTCAGAATTTTCTTTAAACTGGTTCCGAGTAATAAGTATAAACTGCTTGCACTTTTCTACACCAGCCTCATCTGGTCTTATTGTTTGTTCATAGACAGCAAATAAGTAGCTTTGAGTACGAAGCGTTCTTCAGTTAGATTATGCAATTGCGGAAGGTAGGAGGAAATTTGCACATCACTCCAGCTGAGCCTAGGCTCGACTACCAGGCGAAATCGAGCATGAATTTTGAGGCGAGGCTGGAATTTCTTCTAAACCACGTCCAGGCCGGTGTTCTTACAGCGCTAGACCGTGCTCAGACCAACTACAATCACCAACTCGTAACAGTCATATTGGTCACTATTTGGGCATACTTATCAGAGCCACTCACCAGAGTTTCGACATGAGCCCATCAGCATGATAAAAATACAAAATAACCTTATCTGACTTGTTCCTGCTAATCCACGTCAGAAAGGTAACAAGCTTGGAAAGCAATTATTGGGATGGGAACACTTTTTGGTCAGCTCTACAATTTATGATGACTACTGCTAAATCACAATCACACAAAGTGGCGTGGATGAAGCAAACTAGAAATACTCCACTGCCAACCATTCAAAATCGTAATACCACCAAAACCAGAACCAGTACATCATCAATTTTGTACTGCTTGCTGCCTCAAGGTAGAGCAATCATACATATATGCTTTGCCTCTGAACTCATTAAGTTCAAAGAAGAACCCGCAGCCATAACTTGTTTTTCATGGTTCCAGAGTACAGGAAATGGTTGACTTTGGCTAGTTTATGGCAGTGGAAAGAAAAAAGAAAAAAGCACACTCTCATTTTTGCAAGTTTCGTCCTCCCAATTTGATCATTAATTTAAGCATTAGGTGACACCTTTGACTGTCCCAAATTTCAATTATCCAAGCTGAAGGAACAATTCTGTGGAAAGATCGTATAATAATGATCTGAAAAAGAAAATACGGGAATTTACTAGTCAATTTTTGTTCTAGAGTTCTCTACTAAACTGCAGCACAACCAAGGGAAGAAACATAGAAAAAGGTTGGAAGCTTGTTCACTTGTTCCATAGTTGTTTCATTGATTTCATCTTCCATGAACAATTAACATATCTGATTATAAACAGAATCAGTAGCTCCGACAATAAGATTCAAGGATCAAGATCAAATCTTTTCAACACCCTCACCGCAATGAAACACCTTCAACTCGCACTTGGGAGAAATGACCTGCAAAATCAACCTGGCATTAAACTCTTGCCTCACAACGGCCTCTTCTTTCTCCACCAACACCGCACCCACAATCCTCTCATACCCACCGCCGCCATCCACTATATACGACACCAGCGCCGCCTGAACTGGGCCGAGGCTCGGATTATACGCAGCCGATTCCACGTACGAACCTCTGTACACCTTCCCTTCACAGTCAACCAACGCCACTCCAGACGGGCACTTGCTGTACGGAGCATGAGACCGGTTGGCGGCCTCCAAGGCCTCGAATTTCAAATCAAACATTACGCCATTTGGGACGTTGCCATCACTCAGTAACGACAGGTTGTTATGATGTGGTTCGAGAACCAAAGGAACATCCTTCTCCAACAAGTCGTCAGGTCCGAACCTGTGAGGCAAAAACAGAGACAATGACTCGAAATGCTTTGCGTTACACTCGTCACTATCTTCTTCTTGGTCGTTGATGAGGACCTGGATGTGGGGTGCCCCGCGGATTTCTTGGAGGAACTGACGGCAGTGTCCGCATGGGGCGGAGGAGACGGCGAAATGGGTGAGTTGGGGCTCCCTATGGAGGATGAGATTGGTGACAAGGAATTGCTCGGCGTGGACGGAGTGGTGAAGAGGGAGTCCAGGGAATTCCAAGTTGCCTCCGAAGAAGATGCGGCCGGAGGGGCCCAGCCCGACTGCACCTACGTGGTAGTTGGAGATCGGCGGGCGGGCCAAGGCTCTCGCCGATTTAACGAGAGTAGGGAGGAGTTGGTGAACAGTGAGCCCAGATGCCTTTGCCATTGATTCCACTTCCGATGCTTGGAATACAAATCTGGGTCGCTCCATTTCTGTGTGCTTTTGTTGTTGGAGTCGAAGAGATGGGATCAGAGAGAGAGCTCCTGAAAGTGAGGAACGAGGTGGGAGAGGAACAGAGGAGCGATAGAAGTTGCTTATAACAACAATGTGGGGATGGTGTTAGTTCTACGTTTAAGGTAAAAACAATTTATATTTTCAATTTTATAATTTAAATTTTAAATAATTTTGTTTTTGAAAATTATCAATTTATTAATTTTTGTAAATTAAAAATTTTATAAATCAAAATAAATAAATAAATATCGTTTTAGCATCTTTTTAAATTAAAATTTAAAATTTTCTATAAGTAAGAAGAATATCTTTTAATCATATTATACTAGTTGAACTTCTTATCTTATTTAAATCATCAAATAAAAGGTTAATTGATTTTTTAATATTTATTTTTAACTAGTTATATTTATTATTTTAACCAAATTAAATTATGAATAATTAATCTTGTTACTATTTTAAGAAATATATTACACCCAATGTATTGATGCTAATAAAATCTTCCTTACAACGATTATAAAATCAAATTGCAGAGTTGTTGCTTAGATCAGAAACTTTGGATAGGTTTAAGAAAGTATGAGTATGAGAATTATAGGTCTAAACCAACTTGGAAAGAGCGACTCCTTTTCTTACTTTGAACTTTAATTAGGAAGTGATTAAGTTCCTGTTTGACACGTAATTAAACTTTGGTATAAACAGAATGAGTAGCTTTCAATCGATTTCACATATCCTGACAAAAGGGATAAGTTGAGTAAGAGCAAGAACTTAATCACGAGGGATGAGCGTGAGCTCACCATCTTTTGCTTGAAGATGGCAGATGACAATTAATTAAACGTATCAGAAAGCTATCCTCCCAAATAAATAAATAAAGACAGCGGCATAGTCCTCTTCCAGCAAGTGCTGATCTGGGGATGCGTCCAGCACAAGGGAGGGTGTCATTTTAACTAATAAACAAGTTTTACGATTGTTTTTGAACCTTAAGAGTCAACATCCAGATCCAATTGCCACCGGTAAAAGGTTCTCAACCTTCTTCCTGGAAGTACCCTGAAACCAATTGCATCCGATACCCTCTTTCAAATTATTAGTTAAATGGTTTCTCCTTTTAAACATGCCTCGGCTGCGCACTCCTTATCATAGCTCATTGTTAGGCATTCCTTTTGCATGATTCGTAAGGAGAATAAAGAAAATTGCTCCACATGCAGCCATGCCCAAAACAAGTGATGCTGACTTTGGATTCACATGGAATTTTTATATGTGGAAAGTTGCTGCAAGCTTGCAAGCATTTTGTTGGAGCTGTTACTCTCTTGTGAGTTGTGATGTTACAAAGTATGAAGCAAGTTCTTATTAGAAATGCTGTTCATTTGTCACTAAGTATGGAGCTTCCTTGTCCTCTAGTGTACCTACTAAGCGTTGGTGACGACATATCTGCAGCCGGATCCAAGCTATTTTCTGTTTTTGGTTACGGATCAAGTACTCAAGCGACTATAAAATCAGAAAACAGCTCAAGCTTGACGGTGACAGTGCACTATAGTTCAATTATCATTTGCTGTGAGTACTATGACATCCAGGTAATTTTGAGTTGGTAAATGTCACCCGTTTCCCCCTCTTTTCAGTATCTCTTTAAAAACTATAATTTATGCGAACGTTGGGAGAGAGAAGAGCAGAAAAAAAACTGAGCTTGAGGATGATAAATTGACAACCATCACCAACACGAAAAAGGGAACCAGAGAGCTCGTTACCAAATCATCAACAGTGGCCAACTGGCTATGGATATTTTCACGTTTGCGTGTTAATTTGTTGTGTCGTAGGCCAAAAAGCAATGATATGGACAGGTGATACACACAGATACGAATATGCCACACACTAGTTTCTAAAATTTATATTGTGTATGACAATCTAAGATGTAAAGAAAACGAGAGTAAATTTAAATGAGGAAACGAAAGGAAAAGAAAAGAAGTGAAATTTAATTTCCTTCGTTTGGATTAGAGTTTCTTAAAATAAGTGAGAGGAAATAGAATTTCCATTGTTTTGATATATAGATGGAAAAGAATGGAAATTAGGTAATAATATATAAATATGACAAATCTGCCCATGTATATAACTGTATGCAAAAATTCATATTTTTCGACACGTATGTAATTTTTGGTTAGAACATCCAAAGTCTTCAAGAGCATGCAAATCCAGTTCGCTATTTTTTAAATGAAATTTGAGCTCTATTTAACACCTAATTAGAAACCAATTTCGAACTCCTTGAAATAATTAATTTAGTTTGATATTGTCATGTTTATGTGGTTATATTTTTGCACGAATAAAAATACAAACAATTAAATAAATCTTTGAACATATATGATATGATCCGCAGTCGATTCATGCTTCTCCATGATGTAATAGTAACTAATGGCATATCATCCCAGAATTGCAGACCAAAAGCTTCGGCTTGGTTCATCGAAACAAAATTTCAACTTTAGTCTAACAAATTTTAGTTTTTAAAAATATTCAAAACAATATAAAATGCCTAAAAAAGTTTTGAGCATCGGTCCAAAAAAAAAAACAAAGAAGTGTGGCAACCATGTAAGTGCAATCATTCCCATCGAAAAAAAATAGAAGTGCAATCATGTATATGACAATCGGTAATCGTTTGGTTATCTTCTGTCCAATAATTATCTTTTATGGCAATCGGCATTCGTTTTCTTTGTCAATTTCCCTCTTCAGCAATCATAAGTGCAATAATAGCTAGCTAAAAAAATATGTAAATTGAAGATCGAGATTGAGAACATACCTGGTGGCTGCGGGAGAAGAAAAAAACGCCGGGAGACTGCAGGAGAAAAAAAAGTGAAAGATAATAGGGTAGGAGAAAAATAGTCTTTTATAAAGAGGTATTTTAAAAGGGTATTTTTGATAAAATTGTGTCAATTTTTTTAATTCCCTCCATTTCCATCCACTTTTGGATGGAAATTTTTTTTATTAAGAGGGAAATTTTGAGGTTTAATTTCCCTCTCTTTACTTTCCTTTACTTTCTTTTATTTTATTAATTAATTAACCATACAAGAGAAATTTAATTAATTTCATTTCTATTACTCCCAATTCCTTTCCATTCCCTTGAAACGTACACAGAGAAGACACGGATATGACATATATATATATTATAAAATTTAGAATTGAGAAAAAAAATTCAGTATTCAAAATATAATATATATTGATTGATAGGTTTCAAGACTTCCAACATTTCGATAGATCATATATATTTGACATTTTATAATTCCATCTCAAAAAATATGGAGCATATATTCTATTAAGCAATGTCCAAACGGTCTCCAAACATGTTCGAACTATGTCTACCGCATATCAATGGATGTCCAACGCAAATATGTATCCGACACACAGACACGGCTCCATTTTGCCGTGTTCGTGCTACAGAAGTCGTAGGCATATCGGAGACATCAAAGATGTCTTTTATTTCTAAAGTACATCATCACTCACGAGGCTATTGAAATAATAGCATGGGCCTGTCACTTTTTTTATGCCTGTAACTCTCATTGTAGATTCAACCCAAAAATTATGAAATTTCAATACGCTTAATATGTGTACACATTAAGACATCTTTAAAAACATTAAACTCTTAAATTTCAAAAGACATAATTATGAACTTTTCATCTACTTAACTTAAATCAACTACACGTAAAAATTATTCTTATTCTCAATTTAAATCAACCACACTTAAACATAAAGCCATGCTTATCTTCAAATATTAACCTCGCGTGCATCTTCAAACACACCCTCTTAAATATAACTTTTAGTTACTCCTACCAAATTTCTTAATGTCTCGAAGGAATCAAAATTTTGAACGCCTTGCAAAAGTTAAATATCTCAAAATTCCAACTAAGTTTCTGTATAGTATTAGATCTACTATTGAGTATTTATCATATTTATATAATTTGGTACCACATTCTATTGAAGTGTTAATTGCGTCAATATAACTCATAAAATTTCTTCAACTTTTTTTTGCATAATTTTCTTGAGAATTGAAAATGGCATCTATTTGTTTCACTTTTATGTAAAGATCATAAGTCACAAGTCCTAAATCTATCATCTCAAATTGATGGTCCATTGCTCTATTCAATTCTTCAAACTTCTTTAGATTATTACTTGTAAAATTAGATCATCTACTTATAAGTTAACGATTAAAATTTTATTGTCATTTACCATGATGTAGAGAACATGATTAGAAGGACAATTGATAATGTCATTTTCTCTGATATATTTATTAATTCTACAATTTCAAGTTGTCAGTGCTTGCTTTAGCTCCTAAAGCGCTTTCTTTAATTTTAAAACTTTATCTTTCACCATAGAGTATAGGGTATATAAAATCTATCATTTAAGATAGTCATTCAAGAATGCCAATTTGATATTCATTTAAAAAAATCTTTCACTTATTTTGAGGAACCAAAGAAATGATTAGTCGTATGATCTTTAGGGAACAAATTTGTTGTTCCACCTACGCTGTGCCCTCTGTGTCAAAATTGGCTGGGATTGTTTTTGGCACAGAGGGGCATCAGATCGTCTGTGCCATAAACGATGTACCTATTCTGTTCCACAACAAAACGTCGGCGTTTTAATTAAAACCAACGTCTCGCGGCTTTGCGCTCGCCTAAGCCAAGCCAATGTCCAGGGGCGGATCTAGAAATTATTTTGAGTGGGGGCAAAACATTTAAAGTACTCTTATAATATTGAAAAATAAAAATATTTATATATTTGATAAACAAAAATTA
The DNA here is from genome assembly GCA_029891385.1 of Erythroxylum novogranatense. Taxonomy (NCBI): domain Eukaryota; kingdom Viridiplantae; phylum Streptophyta; class Magnoliopsida; order Malpighiales; family Erythroxylaceae; genus Erythroxylum; species Erythroxylum novogranatense. The sequence continues at coordinate 28,136,420 of CM057227.1, read as the reverse complement.
CATCATTGTCTTGAGCTTTTTACATATAACCTATTACAATCGTTCCCTACGAGTCCTCATATTTTGATATCGCTGTAAAATTTTCTCATTGTCAATACTATTGAAGATATCTTTCTCAATATATGTGATCAAACAGTCATTCATCCAAGAATCTCCCATTCGATTGCGCAAGCGATTTTTCACTATCTTCATTGTAGAAAATGCTCTTTCCACCGATGCAGTAGCAATAGGCAAAATCAACGCTAATCTCACAAGTAAAAATACTAAAGAGTATACAACATCCTTTTTTGTTTCGACCAGCTTCTTGGCAAGATCACTAATCCCATTTAATATCGAAAATCGATCATCAGATTGCATATCAATAATATAATTATCAAGTTGATCACCAAGAGTAATAAGCTCTACTTTAGAGAAATCAGAAGGGTAAAATTCAGCAAGCTAAATCAACTTTTGCTTATCAAAAGCATAAAAAGAGTCACTTGGATTCAAGCATGCCACACAAATAAGCAACTTGGTATTTACCTCATTGAAGCGATTGTTGAGCTTTTGAAGTTGCATATCAATCACAGTGTAAAATAATTCCACTTAATAATGATGCAAATTCGTCATTTTTTGTGAATTTCTTCTTGACCTTCCCCGATATACAAAATTTTCATCCATATTTGGAATGGCAATATCATGGTTCTCACAAAATGAAGATGTTTCATCAAATAAGGACTGCCACCCATCATCCCTCATCATTTGTAGTCGTTGTTTGGAAACTTTAATCAAAGAAATTGCATTGATAATGTCTTGATCCTTCCTTTGCAATGCTTAAGATAATTCATTTGTGATGCCCAAGATCTTTTTCATCAAATGCAAGCTAAACACAAATTCATAAGATTGGATAAAATCAAGCAAAGCATATGCTTCACCTTTTTGCTCTGAAGTTGTGCCTTCTTCCATAATGATCTCTAGAACATCAACTATAGAGTCAAACATCACGATTAAGCTTGATAATGATCCATAATGTGTGCCCCAACGTGTGTCACCTGGTCTTTGAAGAGAAGTTTCTTGATGTAAACCTTTACCACTTGAAAGTTCACCATTTTTCAGCCCTTCAACAATCTTACTAAATTGTTTCTCACGAAGAAGATCTTTTCTTTTACAAGAACCTCCAACTATATTTGATAAGCTTGAGACTGTGTTAAACAACAAAGCAACATGTACATGATTATTGGCCACCGCTACAAGTGCTAATTGCAATTGGTGAGAGAAACAATGAACATAGTGAGTTGAATTATTTTCTTTTAAAATCAAAGTCTTCAAACCATTAATTGCTCCTTGCATATTGCTAGCTCCATCGTAGCCTTGCCCACGTAAAGATGATATGCTCAATCCATGCTTTGAAAACAATTAATCTATTGCAAGCTTTAGTGATAAAGATGTGGTATCACTAACATGAATAATACCAATAAATCGCTCAAGCACACATCCTTTTGCATTCACATAACGTAAAACAATAGCCAATTGTTCTTTGATTGAGACATCACGAGAATCATCAATAAGGATAGAAAATAACCCACCTTGAAGATCATTAATAATGGCATTGGAGGTTTCAATTGCAGCGGCTTTGACAATATCCTTTTGTATGTCAGGAGCAATGACCTTGAGATTTCCACGGGCATTGCTTAAAACAACATTATTGATAGCTTCATTATGGTCAGCCAAGAATTGTAAAAGTTGAAGAAAATTACCATTATTACTAGAAGTCTCTGATTCATCATGACCACGAAAAGCCAATCCTTGACGTAAAAGGAATCGAACACAATCCACCGATGCAGTAAGTTGGATACGATAGTCCTTTTAAGCATGGTTGGATTGATTAGCATAAGCAACTTGAATATGTAGTTTCTGATTCATCAAATCTTCACATTTCTTCCAAGTGATATTGTGAGAGCTATTAGGACCTCCTATATGAATATGAAATCTGTCTTTTTTCTTCCAATTGTTAAATCTATCAATAACAAAAGCATCACCACTTGCTTGACTTCCAATATCCGACCTAAAAAGATAGCAACATAAGCAAAAAGCTGCATCTTTTGTAACACTATACTCCAACCAATTGGCGTATTCTTTAAACCAAGATGGAACAAATCTACGATAAATATTTCCAAATTTTCTTTGTGGAAAATCATGCTCAAAAGGTTGACATGGACCCTTTTGCAAATAAGCTCTTCGTATTCTATCACGGTCATTAGGATGATAATCTGAAATTTTTTTCCGCAATCCTGGATCAGACTGAAGATCATCTAAATTGACTTCTAAATGAGGATGCTTTAAAGGGTTGGGGCTAGAATCCTTATTTGTAAGAGGCCTTTTGAGAAATTTGTCCATAACTGAAATCAAAGTTAAGTAATTAGGGACAAATTGAATACAAAATAAACAAAAAATATCTATTCACAAAAAATTAAGTAATTAAAACTATTTAAAAACACTTTACATATATGCAAATAAAAAATTATTTATGGAAAATATTATTTTATATGAGAAATAATTTATAATTATGTATATTCTAATATTAGACTTTTACCTAATTACCTTCACGCTTATCAACTATTATCCTTTGTTTGTAAATGCGAAACTAAGCAACGTTTATCAATGTCAAGACAACAACCATTATGCTTTGTTTATAATTTATAAATGCGAAAGTAAAGCAACGCTTATTGAGATGTCCCATTCAAAACAACAATAATAAACTATTACAATTTATAAGTCAATAACCTTTATAGCCAAAGACAACTCGCATGCATCGCTTTTTGAGTGATTGCGTGTCTCATCTGCGTCTGTAGTATCGCCACCGCGTGGAAAGACTATCTCATTTGCATTTATGGATCTGCCTTTGAGCGTATAAAATATTGCTTTGGACGTGCTGCATGCGATGGTTATTGTATAGTTAAGGAAAGAAGAAGTTAAAAGACAAAAAAAATAGTATGATAGAGAAGCTAAAAGGGTAAAAATTTTGAATAAAAAATGTTAATTAAATATGTAAGTTTTATCTCTTTATTTGTAAGCTTTTATTTAAAAAAATTATGGGCCCAAATAATAATAATTTTAATAAAATAGATAGGCTCAAATTTTATTTTTATTTAATATCTTAATATATTTATATTTTTTATTTCTTTTTTTTGTGAGTTAAATAGATAAGGTTGAAATTTTATTTTTTATAAAATTAAAATTTTAAATAATATTTTTAAATTAAAACTTTTGTGGGGGCAAGTGCCCCCACTTGCCCCTACTGTGGCTCCGCCCATGCCAATGTCCCCTCATTCTTTTGATTTTGCTTCCCGCTTTACTACTTTGATCCTGCTCTCAACTCTTTACATCCTACTTTTGTCTTAATTCATGGAACATCTTCTTCGTGCATTTAGGTATGCACTTTGCCACCCTCTTCCCAGATCTGCTTTACTTCTTTCTTACAAGGAACTATTCTGTGCCCCTATTTGTATCTGCTTTACTTCACAGGTAATCTGGTGTCGAAGGTTGAAGGAGAGAACTTATTTGCCCCTATTTGTATCCGTCACTCTCTCCCTTCATTTGAGTCTATCTTCTCCTCAATCTCGATCTTGCTTAGGGGGTCAATTTGAGTGATCAATTGTCAACAAGTTTCTTGACTATATAAACAAAATATCCAAAGTTGAAACTTGATAAATGATTGTACCTTTTTTATTTAAACAGAAAATCTCTACTCTTTGCCGCAAGTATTTTGGTTGCTGGTGGGACTGCTCCTTATGACAAATCTCGATATAGCAAAAAGAGATCGGGTTCAATTTTGCCTTTACAATGGGATTAGAAATGAGAAGGAGGAATCGGACAGACTGGTTATGGAGGATAATAAAATTAATAATGTAACTAAAAAGAAAGGAGGTTTGAAGTCGATTAGTTCTAGCAAAGCAATCCTCTCCGAGATGGGCATAATGAGTTCGCAATCTTTTGTCCATGGTGGCCCTTGCGAGAAGTGTATCTTCTGTGAATTCATATGTTATGGAAATTTACAAACTTATCTTTCTATTGTTGAACTTTTGTCATCTTTTATTTTTCTCGTGGATTCTAAAATCATGATACATTGGTTCTAGTTTTTTTCATTTGTTGTCATTTGTATTAGATTTTTTGCCTTTTTCAGTGGACTCTTTGCTTGCAAAAGATTTATTATCTTATTCAAGATAATGCCATTGCATTTTCTGTGACGTTTTTGCTTATGTATGCATTTTCGCTCTCCCATTGGTTGATGGGAGAGCCTGGAGATATTATGTACAGTACTAATTTTAAGAAATTCTACTTTGTCTAAGATCCTGGCATTGCAAGTTAGTGCCCAATATTCACCATTACGATCTTGATTTAGAACATTGGCTAACATTTCATCAAAACCAATCTTGTTTAGATGTTAATCAAGAATGTACCATCTTTGTTTAACCTTGAAATATATGTACTCATTTTGTTGATATTTTCTTTCCGAACATGACCTATTATAAGATATCAAACAACGATGGTCGGGTTACCAATCTGAACAACAAATTGCTAGTGATGTACCAAGATTGATTCAGATCTTAGTGAGCTTGTGCGGGAAGACTTGATAGCGATTCGATTGCCTCCTTTACACTTGGCACTTGTGTTCTTATGCTAGCCCAAAATATTTCTTTTGGATAATGGTATGTGATGTTGCTTAACTTCTACATTTTTTACTTGTAACCCAATTCATCATTGCTTTGAAACTAGAAAAGGGTAAAAGAAAAGGGTAGATGAAAGTGAGAAGTTGAAGCTAGAGTCTAAGCAATTCAGCAAATGAGGTTGTTGCTAAACATATGAAGGATGATACGGGAATGGATTTGGTTATTTGTCTTCCTGTGTCTTACCCTTTACGTGCGTGGATGTTGAATGTATGAGAAGCCTAGGCATCAGTGAGGTGAAGCAAAGGAAATGGCTGATGTCAATGATGATGTTTGTCCAAATTAGGTATTTGCTACATATTCCACTATTTTGTGTTATATTTTAAAGTGATTGTTATCCCGTTAAGGTGGCACTGGTCTTGGATTATGAGCTTCTAGCTTGTCCTGTGAATGTGGAAGGTTGACGAAAAATGATTACATTGCAAAGCATTTGTGGAATGAGAAGTAGGATGTTGAAGGAACGAAAATGAGGATAAACTAACGCATCACCGTAGGTTTCCAACAAAGATGCATTTAGTTCTTGGAAGGTGTTTAAAATTCTTAGAAGATTCAGCATTGTTAATTAGCCATACGAGAAACCATTCAAATAAAAAACTTGAGCTGTTGGGTGAGATGGCAATAAATCAATTATAGATTTGCATTCCAATTAAAAGTAATTAAAATAATTAGTAGAACTATGATGTTCAATTAGGAAGATCGATAAATCAAGATTCTTATACTTGATCTATCTTTTCCCTTTTCTTAAAGTAATAAAAAGGAAAAGTTAAGAAAGTGGTGGTGGTTACGTGTTTCAAGCCTTATTTATGAACTAATCTTGCTTGGACAACATTAATTTGGATGAATCGTCGTGAAAGCATGATATTAATTGAGAATGTCTGCTTGAAGATTTTTAGAAGTGATGATTCTTCTCTTATGTAGAATGGGGTTTTCGCTGAAACCATTCGAATATGAAAGCAATTTTGACAAGGAATTTGAAGATGTTAAGGAATGCCCCATATGCTACAGTGTCATCCATACTTCAAACTATAGCTTTCCTCGTCTTGCCTACAGGACTCGCAAGCATAAGTTCCATACAAGTGGTTCTCAACCTCTCACAAATCATCATGCCCGCTATGCCAATCTCCATTCTAATACACCTCAATGACATCCGGAAGCCTTAAAAGTCACAGTAGCAACTGCAGTGTAGAACTTTAAGAGATTACCCATTGCCATAGCCTCAGGTGCAGGCTGCTGTCCATTAGGCATGACACCAAATAAGAACGAGGAACGAGATGAAATGGGATGTTCATCAACAAGTGCCAACGAAATGATAGAGGCCTATTACAATCTCCTTCTCAAGACTTTGGGAGAGATGAGAAATAAACAAAGCGGTTGTGTAATCGTTTATGTAGATACCTGGGAAGTCTACAAAGCAATACTAAAAGACTATAAGAAGTATAAGTTTGTAGAGCCTTTCAAAGTGTGTTGTGGATTAGGAAATGAATTGCTGAACTTCGACTTGAACAATCTATGTGGGTCAACTGGAACCTCTGCGTGCAAAAATCCTGATGAACATATTAGCTGGGACGGTATTCATTTCACTGAAGCCATGAATAGACATTTGGCTGATATGTTTTGCACCCCAAAAGTGCTATTGCCACCCATCGTTTGAAGCGCTGATTGAACCCAAAAAAAGTCTTTATAAGCCCTTTTGATGCTCAACCCCATAACAGTGATTAGGTCCATTTTTGCTTGGAATGGCTATAATAGTGATCAGGTTTTTTAATGCTTGGAATGGCTTCACTGGGAGAGCTTAAGTAATAAGTTATATTTCCCAACTATTTTTGTAATAAATCAGATAGGTTTTTACTCTAAACTATTTTTGTATGATATTAGTATCTACTGCAACAGATCCTATTCAAGTTGGAACTCAATTTTCTAGTTCATTCAAGAGACATCTCCTTGAAAGCAATAAAATGCGAATATGCAGTCATCCAACAATTAAGTCTTAAATAAAGATAGACAACCATAAGAAATAACTGAACCGTAGCAGGATTAAACTAGGGAGCTAGTACATCACTTTAAAGTCACTCTCAGGACTTTCAAAATCAAAGGTTTCATTTTTTAATCCAATCCAATCCAATCGCAACTTAAAATACCCCATTTGGCAAAAGCAATACCTAAGTCACTTTGTCTTCTTTGGTGATAAATATATTCATGCAAATGGTAGCTTGCACCATGACCTCGAAGGCATTGAAAAATAAAGAAAAGCAAAAAATGGTTGATTGTCGTGTCTAAGAATCCAATACCACTGCCCTTACCAATGTCTATCCATAATTGAGGGGGATTGATATTTCTCTGTACAAAATGCTCTTCAACATTTGACTTCAGCTCAAAATAGGTACTCATAATAAACTAAGAAAAGGGTATCCGGGTAGTCCTTTGGCAAACTATTGATATAGAGGTAGAAGCTTAACAAATATTTTTTAGAAATTGTTTGTGTCAACCACATCGTTGTCACAAGTAAGCACCCATAAATCTTCTGAGTTAACCCATTTTAAGCTCCCTCAGCAAAAAGGACAGGACTCTGACTTCATGTTCTTGTAATCTGGGAGGAAGCAGAAACATTTATAAGATTGATGACAACCCCGCTCAATGTAACAAAGACCACAAAGATGGCATGCTAGAACCTAGAAAACAAAAGAAAGGGGAAAGAAAGAGGAAATGCCAAACATTAGAGCAAACTTTTAAGGCTTGTAGTTACCAGTTTCGGTAGCATTTTATACACAGCATGACAACAAGTAGGTAAGACTATCTTGGTGCAAGGTTCCAAGCAAATTCCACATTCACTTTCTCTTTCTATATCAACATTGGAGAACCTATTGTCTCCTTTTAGGCCCCTTTTGCCGAACTTCTCCAAGCTAGAATATCTTCTTTAACATCCTTTTAACTCCTCTAAGTTTCTATATAACCGTGTAAGAGATGGCAATATGACACCTAGAAACAAGATTACGAATTCATTAAGCAATCAAACTAATGAACATTTCATTCCATCATCATAAAACAGACATAAAAGCAAGTTATTCTAATACCATAGAATAATTGTTGCTTTCCTTCCATGAGTTGGTAGTCTTGGTCTGCCATCAGTATATGCCTGCATGAAATTAAGAGAAGAAAAAATATATTCAAAAAACCCAGTTGACGCCAAAAAGAAATTCTCATGAACCATTTTACGGAGCTAGAACACACCTCATATACAAGAATGTGGAAGAGATTCAACCTAGGGGGAGTAGACATATGCAAGAACAATCTATCCGTTGCAACAAAAAGAGAACAATAGGAGCCCAATCGTTGTAAACTAGTTTCATCTGAAGACAAACACCATCCTTGCCTCTTGGTATTGAAAATACGATTAATACATCATGAGTGACTGATTGCTTAATCATAACTACGCAGGAATGACCCTTCAAAATTTTCTAACCCAAAAAACGACCCAAAAGGTTGTTTGATCAATCATTAAGTAAAAAAAAACAAACATCTATTGAATATATCCTTACAATATCGATATGTGTAAGAGTAAGACACATCCTCTAACACACACACAAAGGGGAATGAAGAAATATAATCTCCTTAGTAACGCGCTGTATTAAATTCTCACATAATTGTAATCGTGACAATATGAAAATCCAATATCTGTCAAAGCAAGCTACTTTAGCTGTGAATAACTATGTAGACTTTACGTTATCAACATCAAAATTCAATCTTTTGTGTACAGAGCAGGGATAAACCTAAATAACATGGAAAGTTGCAATCTTTTCTACTTTTCATGGATAAAGCTAGTGAAGTCATTCAGAAATGATCGATTCCCTGTAGGGTAATACTTCCTATGATTGTAAAGGCTCACAAATTTGAGTTAACCAACATAAAAAGTAACTTAATGCATAAGCCTGAACAAAAGACAACAATCTTCTTCCTTCTTCCTAATTCACCGAAAGTACCAAATTCATATAATCGATCATGATGGAAACTGTGAAAATCCCATGTGGATACACCATTACAAAAAGTAAAAAGGAGAAGCACAAAAACCAGAACCACCCATATCAAAAAGTACAGAAAGAAGGAAGAAGAAGAAAAGAAAAAGACCAGAAATTTTGAAACAAATTGAAAAGAGCATAAACTGATTACAGAAGCAAAACTTGCAAAGCATTCGGATGTCGTATATCAACCTCCAAGACTTTGAGAGAGTCCTGATATGAGGACTTGGTCAACTGGTAATACATAATCTCCACCTCTCACCGACAAAGTTGGTTCCTCCAAGAAATCAAACCCACAAAAAAAAACCAGACTAGGGAGTTCTCGTGTCTCTCTACCTCTAAAACTCTTTTTCTGGGGGTACCCAGACAATCACTGTCTCTAAGTTTTTGTGTAGAGAGAAGCACCCAAAATGGTCAGAGAAAAAGAGCAAGCGTGCTTGTATGCGTTTAATTAAAACCAACGAAAGCGAGAGAGTCACAGAGTATACCTCAGCCTTTAAGAATCCTAAATCTCGATCTAGGACAGAGATGTTCTATGAATTAACAGGGGAAGGAAAGAGTCGAGGCAGGAGGCAAAATAAAAGAAAAACAAGGAATCGGCTTGGCTCAAGCAAAATAAGCTGAGGCATTGATGTTTGGTTTAATTAAAACGAGTTAAAACGTCAACGTTTTAAAACTGGCACAGAGTAGGTACAACGTTAATGGCACAGATGATCTGGTGCCGCACAGAGGGCACAACGTAAGGGGAACAACAGATTTCAAGCCTCATCTTCATGTGACATAATCATTCCCTCGGCATTGTTTGCACCCCCTTCATAATAAGACAAGCTTTATATCTTCCCAACGCCCCTTTTGAATTTTCCTTTGTATTTATATATCCATTTGATTGGGTCAGCGAAGCCTTTAAATTTAATTTAGATTCTCTAAACTCTTGTAGTACTTGTGGAACTAAGTTAAATCTCAAGAAAACTAAAAAAATATAGTTTCTTAATTTCAATTAACGAAAAGAAGTGAGGGTTTATGATTAATTAACTAATTGACTAAAATTAACAAAGAATCAAAATAAATCAACTGAATATAAAAGTGAGAAATTCAAGAGTAGTTAACTTTGATTCAAGGGAAAGATGTCATCTAATTGTAACATTGGTCGTTGTTTTAAAAAGAATAAATTTTACAATTCAAGAAATTATTTCAAACATATTATGATGTTATAATAAGTCTCAAATTTTCTAAATTAATTAGTTTAAACTCAACCTTCAAATTAAAATTACCATCAATTGATTCGGTATGGTAGCTTTCCATATCAATTAAATGATAACAATAAGTTTAGTAAAAAACTATACCCTAAATTAAATAATTAAGATAGTCACAACTATTCAACTTAGTTTTTTTATTTCTCTTAAGTTAAATATACAAATTTATAAATAACCCATTTACTACTTATACCATTCCCTCATGACAATTATGGATCATGAAATAATGGATAGCTATAGAATAATCAACATTAAATTAATTTATCGATCAATCAATATTAATTATTCATGTAAAACAAAAACAAGAAATACTTAAATTAAAACATAGATCTAATTTTAGAACAAACCATCACAAGGTTACAACTAGAGTTTTGAATTCTCATGAATCAAAATATTTGGAGTTAGCCACACGTGGCTTTAGTTCTAACACCAAAAATAGAAGAAAAATGAAATATTAAGAAAAAATTACTAAGAAAACGAAAAGAGAATGTTGTAGAAGGTGGTAAATATGTTTTTGTATTTTCATAAAATTTCAAATTCCTACATAATAGGGATAAAAATAGGTTTTTTAATTAAATTCTAACTCTTGGAATGGATCTGGAGTTCAATGTGATCTCGCGTTATCTACTATAGTAATATGTTTACTTTTTTCAATATTATTGATTTTGACCAATAATGTTCCAATTTGATGCAACCTCCACTTGTCATCTTTTAAAATAAAACAAATATTAATTTTTCTATTTAAGCACCAAAATATGGCTAAAACAAAAGAGATAATTCTAATTAATATAATCAAATAATATTTTATCAAATTCCTCCACAAATGACTCATGCTTGTCCTCAAGCATATATCAATCATCCTCATAACAACCTCTCATCTTTTTTCATGTTATCCAGAAATATCTCAAAAGCTAATACACATTAAAGGTTTATGATAAAATAACAATAGAGAGAACAAGCACTCATAGGGAACATTTTTAGAATTAAAACATAACTTCTCAAAAATTCCATCAAAATTAAATGAAACAAGACTTAACACACTCTCATGGATTTCACGCTGTACACTCAAAGTGTTTAGGATTCATTAAGCTCTCAAATCAAAGCATAGTGAGTTATTTTCATAAGCTTGTTTATGAACCATATCTCTATCACTTAATAAAAATGAACTTAGTGCATAAATTAAAGGGACTTAATAAGGATTGTAATGTAGCTTAGGTAACGTATGACAAAAAGAGGGTTATACGTTAAATAAATTGAAGAAAATCTTATAAACTTATTCACACAAGTTTTAACTTAATTTATTTAAGAGTCACTTGATTCAAATAACATCCTTTTCAAACACCTTTTTGTTGCATTTTTGTCTTTGTTCATATTTTTATTTTCTCAACAAGAACTTCAAAGAGGAGATTTCATTTCTTTTTTTCTTATACTTCTCCCCCATTCTATAAAAAATGAAAAATCAAAACAATGCAACTTGAATTAACTAATTTAATTTTCCTATAAATATTCAAAATTTTATACAAAAAAGCTCGATACAATTTCTTTAATTTAGGGGTTCAAAATTCGTAAGGACATCAACAACAAAAAAAGGGTAAATTTAGTTTTTCAACAAGGTTAGTATTCAAGAAAAGAAAGGTTAAGGCTCAAAATGGTTTTTCTAGGGATAAAAAAATAAGATATGTTAAGGTCAACAATGGTTATCCTACGTTCTCTTATCATCTTTATGCTTAAATTCATCAATAATATAATCTCAACATGTATTCAAAAGCAAGTGCTATCATAAACAAACTATGTTTGATAACATACAACTAAAAGATATACATAAGCAAAAATGTGATGAATGCTCTCTCAAAGCTCATATAGGTGTCAAAATGCATTAAGACTTACACACTTTCATTCAACAAAACTAACGAGATACTTAAAGTAATTTAACGGAAAACACTAATCATGCTTTTCTTTTTCATACATCATAACTTAAACAAAAACTGTATCCTAACTTAAGGATTATTGATAAACAAAATAAAAAATTATGAGCTCACCATAAGAAATAATCAACATATGAATCATAGTATTTATGAGTTCTAGTACAAATCACAAAGTTTATCATAATATATATTTTCTTGCTTTCCCACACCTAAATCATACATTATCCTAATGAATGCATAAGATGCTCGTATGTCATAAAAATAATAAAAATAATAAAGCACAGAGTAGAAGGCTCCCCTGAGTTTTGAGCATTTGAAAGGAGATGTTCTATAATGTCGATGGACATAATAGAGTGTGTGATGAGCTATGGACTGGCTATTGTTTTGGTGTTGTGGGGTTGCTGAAAAAGAAATATAAGAAATTAGGGTTTTGTTTTTAGTATAAACAATAATTTTAATTTTAAAATTATTTTAAAAATAATATCTATTATTTATTTATTATAAAATTACAAATTTCTTTAAAGCAAAACATACTACTAGCATGAAATTTACCTTTGGATTTTTTCACTTACAATGGTATTACAAAATTAAAAATAGAAACAATCCTATGTTACATTTTCCACATTGAATATGAATTTATAGCATTTTAGCAATAGTACAATAAGTTATATAGCTTAAAATATTTTTCCTTAATTTGAGCATTGCTAAAAGTGAGACTAATCCAATAATAATCAACTATGATAGTCAAGCAATAATTGCTTATATTAAAGGCTTTACATTTATTATAAAATCAATCATATAGATACCAAGTACAATTATATGAGAGACAAAATTACATGAGTGAAATGAATATGAAGTATATATCTACACAATATATAGTGGTCGAGTCAATGACAAAACTAATTTCCCAAGGTACATACATTGGGCATGCAAAATCACTAGGATTATATAGATATTGAAATATAATTAATTAACATTTCTCTATATAAGTTCATTTATTGTATGTCATATTTAAATATTGATTGAGCCCAAGTTTAATATATAATTGGCTACACTTTCATGGTTGTTAATGCACTTTTTGACTCTTAATTCATGATTTTTGTGTTTAAATTAGTCTCTTATGATGAGTTTATGTTTTATGCAATTTGCTAGTAAATTGTACAAATTGACATTAATTGCATTATAATTTTTCTAAAAACAATTGATACTGCAAATTGTTATTTTATATTGCAGGAGAAAAGGAGTCAAAAAGGATCTGAAGAGTTGGCATGAAGTCCTTAAGGCACGTCGTGGCGTGAACTAATCACCTCGCCGCGGCGATGCCGCGGCGAAATGTAACTCCCACGTCGCAGCGCATCAACACATGATCGTACGTCGCGACGTCAACAATTCAACACGTCGCGGCGAGCAAATCATTTCCACACGTCGCGGCGAATATTAATTTATACGTCGCGAAGAGCAAGCAATTCCATACGTTGCGACGAATATTAATTCGCACGCCGCGACGTCTAGACGGGTATTCGGACTTTAAATGGAAAAATCACTCACTGTACTGACCCGGCCCGTGAACCATCCCTTAAATATTACTGAATTAGGTTAGAACGGGCATCATCTTCTGGGGATTGACATACGGCAGAGAGAAGGGAGACGAGCGAAGAGAGAAGAAGAGGAAGCAACATCGTCCACCACCCAGGGTTCCCTTCGGGGTTCCCTGGAGATAATTTCACATAGGTTTTGTTGCCCATTTTTACTGCCGACTCCATCATGGTAGCTTGGATTCGTCACGAGTTGTGAAGGTTCCGGTTAAAATGTGTGGTTAGGCATTTCTTTCCTGTTGAAGATGCAGTGATGGCTGGAGTTCACCGAAGGGGAGTAGCTTAATCTATAGTTTAAGCTATGATTTATAAATGCCTAGGTTTAGGGTTTGTAATTTGTAGTGAAGCTACTTGATTATAGCTAAATGTTTGACATTTAATGTGTTGTTTGGATTGGTAGTTTACACTGTCACATTTAACTACATTGTTATGAACAACCGAGTTGGGGTTTATTGCTTTGTAGTTAGATTAGCTTAATTAGAGTTTAATTAAGCATTGAACAATGTAATGTGTTATGGATTTGTTTATGTAGAATTCTGTGCTTAAATATATGAAGTCTCATATATGTCAACTTATGATCTTGTTGATTCTCTTTTATCTGCCTAGTTGTGTTTGATATTGAGTTGATGCTAGATTTCATTTGACCCATTGCATTGGCAAATCCACCGCACACACTAAGATGCTTTTAACAAGGTTTTAAGCAATGGAGTTCATTGATTAAAGCCTTGGACTTAAAGAATCCTTTAAGGTTCTGAGGCTCAAGAGCACTCAATGGGGTCTTGAGAAATGGAGTCGAGAGTGACAGGAGTCCATTAATTAAGACCCTGGACTTAAAGTGAGTTCTTTAAGGTTTACCATTCAAACTTAGTGATTTCTAATCCCACCTTTTACACTAAGATGAGCTTAACGGGATCTTGAGCAATGGAGTTCATTGATCAAGATCCTGGACTTAAAGAGTCCTTTAAGGTTCTGAGGCTCAAGAGCACTCAATGGGGTCTTGAGAAATGGAGTCGAGAGTGACAGGAGTCCATTAATTAAGACCCTGGACTTAAAGTGAGTTCTTTAAGGTTTACCATTCAAACTTAGTGATTTCTAATCCCACCGCACACACTAAGATGAGCTTAACGGGATCTTGAGCAATGGAGTTCATTGATCAAGATCCTGGACTTAAAGAGTCCTTTAAGGTTATGAGGCTCAAGAGCACTCAATGGGGTCTTGAGAAATGGATTCGAGAGTGACATGAGTCCATTAATTAAGACCCTAGACTTAAAGTGAGTTCTTTAAGGTTTACCATTCAAACTTAGTGATTTCTAATCCTACCGCACACACTAAGATGAGCTTAACGGGATCTTGAGCAATGGAGTTCATTGATCAAGATCCTGGACTTAAAGAGTCCTTTAAGGTTCTAAGGCTCAAGAGCACTCAATGGGGTCTTGAGAAATGGAGTCGAGAGTGACAGGAGTCCATTAATTAAGACCCTGGACTTAGAGTGAGTTCTTTAAGGTTTACCATTCACACTTAGTTTTGAACTGTGATAGCCAAAGCTCGTTTTCAAGAGGATTTTATCACTTGTTTTAGTATTTTCTTTTTTCTATTTTCAAAAATCCAAAAATACTTTTTACATGCTTTTTAGTGTAGTTAATGTTTTCAAACAAAACACCCTTTTCCTCACTGATTTCACTTGCGTTTTATGACATATAGGCTAGCTTAGGTCCATTTCATGAGGTTCCGATTTAGTGAGACGACCCAAGGTTGCATCCTATACTGCAATCTTGGAATTTATTATTTTTGACCGGTTTCCAAGGATCGATCTTAAGGTCGAATCGACAGAGCCGCGATCAAATACAAAAATGAGTTTGGCATTGTTTATTAAGTAAAAAACATTGTGTAGTATTTGATTATGAAATATGTTTATATTATATGGAATATTTTATGTATGAATCAAAAGGTCAATCAAAAAGATAAAAGATAGGTTCTCTAACACATGCAATCTTCTTCAGTATCTGTGATGAATGAAGATGAGACAAGTTTTAAATGTATTATCAAGGTGATAATAAAAAGCAATAGCAAGAACTTAAACCACAAATGCCAACTTAGATAATAAATAAAAAGAAAATTATTTTTATATAGTCATCATATTTGTCTTAAGTTCCTATATGACAGTTCAGAAAGATGAATTTAAGAGTATACTAGTAGACTCAAGTTAAGCATTAAGTATATTTAAACCAACATATGTAAGTTATTACAGTAATGAAAGACATATGCTCCAAATGAAATGGAGTTAATATTGTAGCACATGACTCTTATCATATATGTCAAAAAGACCATGAAAAGTATTAATGTAAATCAAAATATCTCAAATTACATTATAAAAGACCTTAAGCTATATTTAGTTAGGGGTTTATTAATGGAATGGAATGGAATGTAATATTATTCCATCGTTTGAGAGGAGGGTTTATAATAGAATGAAATGGAATGTGATAGAAGATGAGGTTTCTTATTACATCTCATTCTATCTCAAACAAGAATATAATAAAGCTCTAATTTGGGAGATTTAGAATGAAATATAAAATGATAAACAACTTTTCATTATATTACATTATAAACCCTTATTCCAAACAACACTTCACTATATTACATTATGAATCCTTCCATCCCTCCCAAATAAATAATTTTCTAATATTACATCCATTTATATTTTATTCTATTATAAATCATTTCATTCTATTAAAAACCTTACGTCCAACCAAACATAGCCTTAACCTTACGTCCAACCAAACATAGCCTTAGAGATTAAATAAGTCTTACTATGTACCCTTATGACTTTTGTCTTATTCTTAATAATTAAATTTAAGGTTTGTTACTTTAAAATATTACCAAAAGATTATGTGTGATACGATCTTATAGGACAATTTTAATAAAACAAATTAAAATCAATTTAAGAGAATTTAAAATAGAAGAAGGTCATTTTGTTTGATGACTCACATAATAATAAAAAATATATGTATTCAAAAGTGGCCATCATCTTTTAGTAAGAAAATTGAATACATTTGTAATATAATGAAGTAAATAAGATCAAAGAAGACTGAAATGCGAGATATGGCCTAGGTTATAACATATTAAATCTACTCAAGAATTGATTTATTAATCAAGATGTCTTATATTTTCAAAATGCGAGACATGACCTAAAGTATAATATGCTAAAGGATTAATTTATTATCAAGATGTTATATATTCTTAATAGATATATGACAATAAATTCTCGTTATATGTTGTCCGCACTAATTATTTTGTAAGTATAAAAATTATACAATTTTAATTAACTAATTTCTAACTACATACAACATTTAAGAATTTGAATTTTAATATAAAATATATGTTTGAAATTCAAAAGGATAAGAACGATCATTTTGAAGATCAATTAGAATTTAGATAAGTCTTTGTTCTCAAAATAGTTTTAATAATGCATATGATTAGTTGATCCCGTTATTTATGTTTAAATTTTCTTACTTATGAGCATTTCTTTCTTCTTGGTTCTTTGTCTATGAAAGTAGTTATGGGCTTCAGATTTGGAGTGCGATTAAATTTTTTATTTGGGTTTTAGAACTTTTACTATTGCATGTTTGTTCAACGATTAATTACTCTGGTTCTGCCTGATTCTGGTGAGGCAGGACGCTACCGTTTGAATCCATGAGCTTGGTTGTCTTTAGCGAGAGAATACCTGTAAAACAGCACAAGGCACGCCGGGGGTTGATAGCCGGCAAGCCCCTCTGACGCTCAAGTTAGTGTTTTGTGAAAGCTTTTGGGTAGCTGATGAGTAGTGAAAAATAGGGTTATGGGAATCGTACCTTTTTCATGATGAGGTAATAAATTTATATGATTTACTTGTAGGAATTAGGTCAGTTTCCAAAGGATGGGCTGATCGACCCATGCGCTGTTATGAGTCTGGGCTTGGGCCTAGCACGACCGACCCAACCATAAGCCCCCTACTCCTCGAGTCTGACCAAGGGGAGGGGTCGAAGGAGTGCATAAGGATCGTGCAGCTTGTCTGTATGACAGTTCGTGATAGGCCCGATCGGTCAGACATCAACACTTAGTGCATGACGATTCGAGGTAAGACCGACTGATCGAAGATGGAGATAGGATCGACCGATAGAAAGTAGGCATAAGATCGACCGATCGAGCGTAACATAAGATCGACCGATCGAGTGCAGACGCCTAATTGAGGCAATGAATTTAATCATTACCGACGGCGCGTGTCCTCTGACAGGTTTTAGAAATTTGAAATGAGACATTTTTGTAACTGTTGTACAGCTGTCACATCTGTCCTTTCAACTGCTGCGCTGCTATGGGTAACTGACAACGCTAATTTGAACGGCCCAGATTTTGCCGCACGTTCAAATTCCATCAATATGCCCGCTTGGTGTCTTGTTATAAACGCTCGGGATTGACACACCTCTTTACTTTCTGCGTTCCCGATTCTTCAATCTTCGTTTCCTCTCTCCTTTATCTCCTCGTCGCGATCACGTAAATTTCTCTCACCATCAACCAAATCCGTAGTTTCAGTCTCTAAACTAGGTACGTCCTTCTTCTTTTCCTCGTCTGTAAAAGTGATTTTCAGTAAACATGTCAACTAGTCTAGGAATGAATCTAGCTCCCCCTCTCCTTCTCTGTTGCCTCCTCGCTAGCCTTCGCCATCGGCCTCCCCGAGTCCTAGTGGGGAAGTAAGTACGGTTCTGATGGAGCTTCATCAGGAGCTGGTCGTCGATGAAACTTTACAGGTTGTTGGGTCGTTGGAGACAGCGACGAAAGCAGTGGAGGCGCCGGAAGCCGGCAGAAATGAGGCGTCGGAGTTAAGAAGGAATGAGGAGGTTGGAGCGAGTGCCCGGAAGGATGGGCAAATCATTGAGAAACCACTGAGTGACCCTTCAAAGATGACCGAAAAGGAGCTAAACCGGTCAGTTATTAAGCATAATATCCCCTCGTCTTGGGGGACCAAGCTGGCTGGCCAGAACGAAAGGATTTATAGCAGCGGGGGTGGCTACTTTGCTGTGTAGAGAGCTTTTTCTCGGTCGGTCGTATGAGGCTTCCGTACGCCCCGATCATCAATGAAGTATGGCGCGCCTACCACTTAGGGCCGAGCCAGATTCCCCTAAATGGCTGGCGGTTCATCAACGGTCTGGCCTTGCTGTGTCATAATTTCGGGTGTCCTCCATCGGTCGGTGTTCTGCGGCACTTCTTAAGGATGAACCAGAGCTTGATCGGCGAGGCCGGGATTCCTCACCTCCAGTATAGGGATGCGAGATATCGTCCTACTGGGACAGCAGGATCAATCAAATCGTGGAAAACGAATTATTTCTTCGTGAGGCCCCCAGGATCCACTTTTGAATGCCGACCGTGGAGGTATCCCCTGACCGAGCGATGGAATGACATTGCCGATCTACACCTTTCCGGGGATGAATGGGAGGTGATCGGTAGGATCAAGGCGCTCTGTCGATATTCTTTTGACAATCTCATTCTGGGGTATCGCGGGGGAGCCTCGGCCGATTTTGTTGGACCCCGAACTTTCGGTAAAAATTAGAAATATTAAAATGAATGCAATGAGTGTTTTCGGATATGAATTGTGTTAGAGAAGTTTTATGCCTTGAGGAAATTGATGAGAAAAATAATTTATTGGTTTTGATGACTTTGAAGATTAGTTTTGGTTATGAAAGTTTAAGTGGATGAGATGATTGAAATGGAAGTTGAAATCAAGAAATAGAAAGTGAAAGTGTGAAATTTTGAAGAAATTAGAAAGCTTGACTTTTTGAAGTAGAGAGTTGACTTTTTTATTTGGGCAGATTTTGAGGAAATGATCTTCATAAAATTTGTAGATTATGTTGAGAGCTTTCTGTAGCCATAAAGTTTGACAGTTTTTGATATCGGAATCAAAAGTTATGAGTTTTCGAAGTTAAGTGTATTTGGTGTTGTTTTGGAAAAATACTATGAAGTATCCGATCGCCATACTGATGTGGTTTGAATTGGAGTAAATGGTTTACGTGAAAGTTATGGAGAATTAGAATAGATTTAAAGTGATGTATAATATGCAATATTTGCATGTGGAGGTTGAAAGATGTGAGATTGTGAAGTTTGGATGTGGTATAGGATGACATTTAAGTGGGCAGTGCCTTTGATTGGAAGTTTTCATCCTTACAGAGGCAGAGATCGTCTTTAAGTGCTTCTTAAAGTTTTAGATTATGTCTTGATCGTTCCATTGATGTTAAGTATGCAACTTTTGGGCTATGAAGTAGGAAGTTATGATTGATTGAAGTTTTGATAGTGTTTGGGTGATTGCTAACAGGGTAGAAACTTTGATTCAAAAATTGACTTAGCTAGAGGTTGAATTTGCTTTGGAGTTTTTATGAACATTGTAGAGCTTGTTTTTATCTTTCCATTGATATAAAGCACGAAAATATTGGACAAGGGAGTAGAAAGTTATGATTGTTAGAAGTTTTGATGCTGTTTAGTGTGAAGTCGATCTACCAGTTACTTTGTGTGGAGTTTTTGACCTATTTATAGGTCGATCTGATTTTTAAGGCCTTCATAAAAGTTGTAGATGGTTCTTTTCCCTTTTTGTAGATACCAAGTTTGTCAAATTTGGAGTTCTGGGTCAAAAGTTATGATGTTTACAAGTTGAGAAGTTGTTTAAAGTTTTGAGGAGTTATCGATCAGTCATCTTTGAGTGCATTTTTGACCCCTTTAAAGACCAAGCTTGTTTTTGAGTCCTTCTTAAAAATTGTAGATCTTTCTTTTATCTTTCCAACGGTACCAAATTTGTAAAATTTAGAGTTCGGAGTCAAAAGATATGAAGGTCGGAAGTTAGGAGGTCGGATAGCGCGAGCGATCGACCGCTCGCCGCGCTCCCGTTTGGGCAAGCACAGCGGTCGGCCGCTCGCCCGATCGGGCGAGCAAGGAGCCCTCGCGCTGGTCGATTTGCCCGCGAGGTCGATCGGCCCGCGGGGTAGATTTTCAGCCGACCGACCTCCCTTCACTCTTTTGACCATAACTTCTTCGTCCGACCTCCGATCGATCTGATTTTCAAAGCGTTGGATTCCTAAGACATTTTTCTATCTTTCCATACTAGATAGATCGGTTTTGGCATTAAATGAAGAAAAATGGATCGGATTAAAGTGAGCTGATCGGTGTAAAAAGTCTAAACATCGTTCGGTATTTTGGATCTATCTTGAGCTATAGAGCTCCGATCGATTTTATTCTTATTGGAACTTAAACTAGAGACATGGGGCTACAAATGTTATGAAGGAGCCAATTAACAATTTAGCCTCTAAGACTTTCAATTTTGGATCGGAATTAGGTGCAGTATTCAGTTTCAATTTTGTAAAAGTCTGAACATCGTTCGGTATTTTAGAGATATCTCGATCGATAAAGCTCCGATTGATCTGATTCTTTTTGCAAATTAAACTGCAGACATAGATATACAAATGTTCTGAAGAAGCCAATCGACAATGTAGCCTCTAAGACTTTCAATTTCGGATCGGAATTAGGTGTAGTGTTCAGTTTCAGTTTTGTAATGATCTGAACATCGTTCAGTAGTTTGGACATATTTTGAGCTATAGAGCTCCGATCGATCTGATTCTTTTTACTAATTAAACTAGAGACATGGGGCTACACATGTTCTGAAGAAGCCAATCGACAATTTAGCCTATAAGACTTTCAATTTCAGATTGGAATTAGGTGTAGTGTTCAGCCTCGGGTCTGAAGAACAGACTTCAGTATTTTGGAGATATCTTAAACTATAGAACTCTGAACGATCTGATTCTTGAAGTGATGGATTCGTAAGACATAGATGGACATTTCTATAAAGTTTTTAAGGCAAAAAGGAAGGGGCAATTTTAGAAGTTTACTTAAAGAGTTAAGGTTTTAGGCTTATGAGTAAGGGCAATTTGGTCAATTTTAAGTCATTTAATGACATGGCAAGATTGTGGTCCTTTATAAGGAGAGAATGCATGACACTTAGACAGAAAAACAACAAAAGAAGAAAAGAAAGAAGAGAAAGAGAGTAGAATGAGAGAAGCTTCGGTGATGGAGAAAAGAGAGAAATCATAGGGTTTTCGATTTTTGGGAGATTTCAAGGAAGTTTTGAGTTGATCCAAGGGAAAAAGGATGGAAAATGATAAAAGCTTCCTTCCAAACCAAGATATATCCGAAAATGGTGAAGGATGAGGTAAGACCCGAAATTTTGATTTGTGAATTTTGGAAGATTTTTAGTTTAAAATCATGGAAAATGATATGGGTATGTGTATTATGGAGTCAATTTTGGTGATTACTAAGTATTATAGGTTTAATTTTGGATGGAAATTAATTAAGGTTATGCCCAATTTTATGAATTGGGCATGTTGAAAATTGGTGATTTAGATGGCTTGATTATATGTGGAATTAGTATTTTCTAAGTTCAATTTTAAGGATTATGTTATTTATGAGGTTGAATTTGTGTGACATTGGTGTAAGGAATTTTCAATTGGAAGAATAAAAGAAGAAATGGTCAAATTGAAGCATTGGACAAGCTTCAAGCATGGAAATGAGGTGGGTACCTGTTTATAATAGAATTTATAAGCCACTACTGCTTTCTTTAAACAACGAGATTTTTTGATTTCAATTGCATCATAAATGTTGCATCATTGTATGAATGATTTGAAAACTCATTATTGATTCAATACATGAACTTTTGATGAATTGCAAAATACATTTGTGTTATGCCTCGAAAATTCCATGGCATTTCGTATATTCGGAAAAGAGCATTCGATAAATTGATTTAAGCATGATTATGTGGTTGTGATTGGGCAAGAGAGAACCTGTTTCGTTAGTCTCGTGCACGATGACCCATAGCCTTCTCCCGGCTGCCCGCTTGAGGCCACGAGATCCTGAGAAATCGGACTCGTTGTGTTACGGTGTAAACCGTTGTGTTTAAGGAAATCTCGAGCCAATTGTTGTGCATTGCATATGTGATTTGCCACTGCATCTATGAATTGTCAAGGTGATGCATTCATGTTTTGTAACCTATGGGTTTATGCCTGAAAGCCTAAAAATCATACGTTTTGCAAATTGCGATTTTGAATACAGCAAGAAAAGAACTTTTTGAAAATGTGCTTTACGGATTTCAAAGAAACGCTTTCTAAGACCAGAAAAGAAAAAGAATTTCAAGGGTTTTGCTTATTTATTTGTTATAAACTGTTACCCACGAGCTATAAGCTCACCCCCCTTCATTCCCATCCACAGGTGATGAGAAGAAGATCGGGTGAAGAAAATTGAAGGTTTTTGTTTGTATGTGTGCATATTGTTTTGTTGTAAGTTAGATTGTTGTTGAGAATTCTGCAATCATTGGATTGGTGTACATATTCGGATTTTGGATATTGATGTTGTATTATGGAATATTTTGTAAGCACGTATTTCATGACGTAAATACATTATGGATTTGTATAGAGAATAGAAAAGTAAATTATGGTTTTGTATTGTTTATATAAATTTGCATATGATTATGAATGGGATTGATTGTGTTGGGATGCCGGACAGGGGGTCCGATGAATGGCGTTGATTGAGATTATAGAATTGATGATTTCCAAATTGGAAAGGACTATGGCTTTGTATGAGATCGAGTAAAATGGAAAAGAAATAAAGGGAAAAAAAGTTATACCGGATTTGATTGGTTTAGATTAGATGCCTTAAGGTTTCCAACGCAAACGTTTTTAGTCGATAATTGTGTTCGGATGCTTTTCCTAAAATATTTGTTCACAGATGTCGAAAATTGGTTTCGATTTGATTTGATCCGATGTTTGTTTCGTTTTGATTTTCTTCCAATTCTTTCTCAATAAGATTGGATTTGCTTTCGTGTTGTAAATACCATTCTTCGCTTTCGCTTATGATTTTGCTTCCGCCTTATGTTCCTTCCTTTCGATTTTGCTTTCGTTCGTTCTGTTTTTCGGTTGGGGTCCGGTCTCAGGATCGGGTCCTAACAGATTCATTCCTAATCGACCCCCCGCCCCGAATTAGACCCCCCGCCCCGAATTAGCGGGCTAGGAGAAGAAATTGCCTCCTCTGGTTGACTCCTCGTAGTTGAACTATTTACTGTATTTGTAAGTATTGATTTCGATTTCTAATCTGTTTTTATTACTGTGTAGCTATGGCAAGGTTTGACGATTTCGTCGGGTCCTCCCGTCTCCCTAAATCCAAAAGGCCAGCTAAGGGGCCTAGAGCTTCTTCGAAGGTAAGGAAGCAAAGGAAAGAGGCAGAGGCCAGTGAAGACGCCGTTCAGCCAATGGAGTTAGACCGATCTACAGCATTGCTGGCCCTTCCGTCCAATGAGGACCGTCCTGGCGTGTCAGCGCCCTTGCCAATCCAGTTGATGAGTGCGGACCGAGCAGATTCGGAGGAGGAAAAGATGGAGCCGCCACTTAAAAGGAAGAGGACCGCTCGGAGTGCTGGTCGATCGTCCAGTCAGCTGAAGAGAGAAGTGGGGGACAAACAAGCGCCCAGATTGGATAAGGGCAAGGGGAAAGAGCGAGCTTCCGACGGTGGAAAATGGGAGCTGACGATTAGTCTTGATAGGACTGTATCACTTAGGGACGTCAACGTCGCTCTGCATATTGCCTAGAGGGTTGTTCCCCCCGTGGATGAGAGGTTTTTGGATACGTTGGACGATAAAGAAATGGTGGCTAGTCTCGTCCGTGGCTGTACCAGGGATATGGCTTTCGCCTCTGCGATGTATCAACATCTTGATCAGCTCTATGAAGTGAGGCAAACAGTGGACCGGGAGGTTCAGGACCTTCTGGAGCAAGTTAATACTCTAAGGGCTGAACTTTCAGAGGCGAAGGAGGAGAAAGACGTCTTACGAGCCCAACTCTCTTCGATGGAGGAGGAGGAGAATATTTTGGAGGAAGAGAAAAGCGTTTTGAGGGCTCAACTTGCTTCGGGGGAGGAGGAGAGGGGTAGAACGCTTTCTTCCCGGGTCGAGCTGGAGAGTGAATACCGGATGTCGCAGCTCCGCATTGAGAGCCTAAGGAGGAAGGTGGTCGACGCCACTTCAAGGGTGCGACTGGAGGAGGAGCTTCGTTCGAAAGCCTTCCGACAGTGTCACGAGGCGCAGACAGAGAAAATAGAGGTCGAGAAGAAAATGCTAGAGCTGCAGGTGTAGCACCCCCATACCATAGGATATGTATCGGGACGCCCGTAGGTCATTCCGACACATACCCTACGATAAGGGTGCGCTACGAACAACCACTAACACTCCACATGGCATCAAAATCATAAAGCATTTATATGAAATCCACTAATTTTTGAAACCATAAATTCTCATTTCATAACCTCAAAGCAGTAAATTTACACAACTGATGTGTTCTGTACAATACTCCAAAAGAAAATCAAACAAAAAGGCTAACTAGGTCATCCCTCAAAAAGTGCCAGCTGACCGACCTGTGTGCCATGACTTCTCTTGCCAACTCAATCTACACGGCAGGAAAAGTCCCTCTGGAGCTATAAGTCTACTCTCTCGGTCCTGAAAAATAATTTGCAATTTTGGGTGAGTTTGCGAACTCAGTGAGGAACCATCATCGATGGTTCACCCAATTCATGCATATACACATACATAACACAACTACGCACAATCATCTCACCAAATCACGTTCAGTAGTACCACATAATGTCCATACCAGTCCAAAGAATCAATTCAAATGCACATGGAATGTGTATGAGACGCTTTTCCAACTTATTACGTTGTTGTGGATTGGCGCTGGCTGTCCCATTAAGGGCGATTAAACGGTGAGCCATAGGCTCTGAATCACTATGAGCTCAAGGCCCAATCACGTTGAGCTTTAAGCTCTCGTTGGCTGCTCTGGTCACAACTGCCAATTACTGATCATGCAATTATGTATGAAGTGCATATGTCCAAATTAAACAACACCAACATCATATCAGATCCCAATTCAATAGGTACACATAAATCTTGTACAGGTAATCACAAGAAAATCACATGCGACACTTCTATGTCAAATTTTCCAATCCATCGGACCTTCGGTCCGCAATCCAGGCACAAACAAACACAATTTTCCCACCATTATTCTCCACAGGGTTCTAAGTGCAGAATTATAAACACTTACTAACCGAGGAACCATCTAGGTTACTCACCTAATAACTTCCGAGCTAATGCCGGGAAGTCTCTGCAACGTCCGTGGGATGACGTTCCAACTGAGCCTCTATAACATTTAAAATAAGTAAACATTACCAACTGAATAGTTAAAAATATTAAACAATGCACATGGAATAAGTAAAACGTGTATAATGCATGTTCATGGCATTCCCGGCCCTAATCCAAAATTTTCCCATTAAAAAATCCGTCTAAAAATTAGAAACCTATTGGCGCTGACGGTGCGCAATTCGGACCTCTATAGGTCCCCAATTAAACAAAACAGTGATTAAAGGCCTGCATTTCAGGGCCACGTCAATTTCCGTCCAAAATTTCCAATTTTTCACAAATGAAATTAAATATTCTACGAATCCGATGCCTCAAGAATCAGGTCAATCGGATGTCGGACGGAAAAGAAATTGACAAAATGAAATCCCAAATTATCAATTAAATAATAATCATAATAATAAAATAAAATAAAACAAAAATAAAAAAACCGTTCAGCCCATGCATGACCATAAAAACAAAAAATAAAAAAACCGTTCAGCCTCATTGGCGACGTCTCGCCCGTGGGCTGACTAAACAACTCGTCGCTAGGCTATTATCGTCGCCTCTAGCGACGCTGACCTTATACTCGTCATCACTAGGGCGACGCGTCACCCTAGTGACCGGGCCTTACCCTCTCTCTTCTTTTTTTTTTTTTCCTATTTCCCATCCGAATTTCCAACAACAATAATTCTTAGTACACAAATCAGAAAAATACAAACCATAGCTTGTTGGAAAGGTAATGAAAAGCTCTACCATTCTCATGAAGACCATAAAAATCAATTTCACCCTTAAGGGTGTCAAAAATCCCTTCAAAGCTACTGCCTACTCAAATCCCATTAAAACAGAACAGTACATTTCAAATTCCTTAACTCTCTGATTCTTCAGCCAAAAATTACCACATAAATATGCCCAATAAGTTCACAATGTCATCTACAACTTTCATGAACAACCCAAAATCAAATTCCATTGCTAAACAAGTCAATTAATTCACTCAATGTTGCTGTCCCTAAAATCATTCAATTTGAGCAGTAAACTTATAACAAGCATAACTCCCTGTACACAAGTCAGAAAAATCTGAACTTTATACCCCTGAAAAGATAAATCCTCAAACTTCAATGTTCATGAAGAACTCAATTTCCAATTTAATTTCTAACCATTTCAAAACTGTCATGCAAGTTACTGCCATGATCAGCAATTCCTAACCTAATGCAGGATCAGTTTTTACAAAATCATAACTCCCAACTCTGACCCCTAAAAATTATATGCCATATCTCATTTTCAAGATAATTTCTTCCTCTTCAACTTTGAAGAAGATCACTCACACCAATTCAGTCCACAAAAATTGGTAAAATTGCTCCCAAGCAGAAAGCTCACAAAATCAACACTTTGACTAGGTTTCTCCAAAAAGCATAAAACCAAGCAATAGTAATCAGTTCATATCTCCCAATATACAACTCGAAAATTAGCAAGATCAGTGGAAATGGAAAGCTAACTCAATATGCCTCAACTTTCATAAAGACCCTTTTTCCTAGTTCCATACCAATTAATTTAGAAAAATCAACAAAACACATTACTCATACTTGCGGTTACTGTTCACATGCAATAAAACAGTAACTTTCCATGCAAATTTTCGCCCTTCTAGCATTACAATTTAACCACACCTATTTCACACTAAATTGAAGCCAACATCCCAAAGTTTAATTGGGAACAAACTTCACCTCATTTGCACACCTACACAATAAGTTATGATCAAAACATTCCAACTGGTCAAACACCAATTTTCCAGATTTCAACATTACCCTAACTCCTATCACTTCTAACATCAATAACACATCACTAAGCATCCATTCCTACCTCTAATTCAACCACAAATTCATCACAACATAAACTTCTATAATGACACAAAAATTGGCAGCACCTACACAAATGATCTTCCTAAGTTTTTCATTCATCTATCCTTACAAACTCAATCCAAAACCAAGCTAAAATCAATAAGAAGTATAGTCATTCATTCATCCATAACTAAGTATACATTTAAACCCATTCAAACCTACCCTTGTCATGTTCAAGTACATGTATAAAGGATCTACATGCATGCTTCTAACTATCAAAAGCATAAAAACAAACATCAATACTTACCAATCAAGTTACAAACTCTTCAATTCTCCAACACTTTACAACTCTCCCACACTTCCTAACTTACTTCACCCACGGTTTTCATAAGCATAACAAAGAGTCTCATCAATTCAAGGTTTCAACTTGGTTTGTGTGTGAAGAAGAGTAAGCAAAGAACCAAGGAGACAATTCTTATATGGGATAGGTAAAAGGGAAAAATCGAAAGAGGTGAACAAAGCACCTTCGGATGATGAAGTTTGGCACTTTTAAAATGACTCTTTTTCAACTTTCAAGGAGATAAACTTATACACTAAAGAAGCATAGCCGTATGACAAGGAGAATTGGTTTTTAAGTGCTTCAAATGTTAAAAGAAACAAGGAGAAGGTCGATGAGAGGAAGAAATAAGACAAAGCTAATTAATGAAATGGGACACTTGGCTTTTGAAATGGAGAAAAGACAAAAATGAGTTAATCCCAATTAATTAAGCACTAATTCTACTTAAGCTCTAAACATGGCACTAACATAAGTCCCACAATTATTTATTCACTAATCTCATACCATTAGGCAATTCTTTTCAAGACAAAAGGCTCACTCACCGATCGGTTTGAATTTTCCGATCCGGGCAAGAACTCCGAAAAATTCCAAAAAATTTTTCATAAATTCCTAAAAATATAAAACAATTTATGGCGCACTCCAAATAATTTTTCAAATACAACTTTCATATAAATTTCACAAAAGATCCCAATTCGACACTTATGCCGGAAATGTCATGAATGCATGTATACCATGTGCATGTGCAAAATAATCATCAGTTATAGAGGCTATATACTGTATGTGCATGCCGAGATATATTGTCACACGCCTAACCCGTCCCAAATGACCAATAAACCTTTTCTATGGGAGATGGGATGTTACAGCAGGGTTCCGTCAAGGAGCAAAGGATTGAGGTGATCAAGAGATGGAAAGAGCGGTATTTACAGGGGGAGTGTCTGGAGTTTGCCTGTGACTTGGCTCTTTCCATCTTGAGGAGCTGCCACAACGTTTGCGTACCTGAATGGTCGGAGGGTCCTTCATTCGAGGATTATGCCGAGCTGATGCTTCCCACCGCTCTCGGCCTTTCTATGGAGGAAGTGAGGGAGAAGGCCGAGGGAGAACGAACGTGGGTTCCGGATGAGGAGGTAGACCTTAGCTCGGATGAGGAAGACGAACGATCTCCCGGGGGTATCTCTCCAGTTCTTCCTGTAGACTCTGGTCCTGCCTCGGCTGCTTTGCCGACCTCCCCTTCTGCCGATCCGGCTGCTGGCCATTCCTCTCCTGCTGAAGGGTCAAGATGATTTTCCCCTTTTCAAGGCTCATCTGGTCGGGCTTGTGACCAGAACGTAAATTCAAGGAAATGAAGTTTTTATTTTTCATCATCTGTCGTGTTAAAATTGGACGATCTTTTTCAACAGCAAGTAGTGAACAAATGCACTCGATGTGCGTCGATCGGTCGTAGTGTCTGAGAGAGTCATGGTCGACCGAGGCAATAGAACTTGGCCGTAAGATTGTGAGGCCGATCGATCCAAGATTTTTGCTCTTGGCATCGTCTGGTTCCAAGATCCCTTCTTGGTAACCTAGCCGAGCGTTGTCGAGGCCGAGCGATCCGAGATTCATCTTCTTCGCATTGCCTGGTTCCAAAGATCTCGTCTTGGCAACCTGGCCGAGCGTTGTCGAGGCTGAGCGATCTGAGATTCATCTTCTCGGTATCGCCTGGTTCTAAGGATCTCATCTTGGCAACTTGGCCGAGCGTGGTTGAGGTCGAGCGATCCGAGATTCATCTTCTCGGCATCGCCTGGTTCTAAGGATCTCATCTTGGCAACCTGGCAAAGCGTGGTCGAGGCCGACCGATCCGAGATTCATCTTCTTGGCATCGCCTGGTTTCAAGGATCTCGTCTTGGCAACCTGGCCGAGCGTGGTCGAGGCGGAGCGATCCGAGATTCATCTTCTAGGCATCGCCTGGTTCTAAGGATCTCGTCTTGGCAACCTGGCCGAGCGTGGTCGAGGTCGAGCGATCCGAGATTCATCTTCTCGGCACTGCCTGGTTTGAAGGATCTCGTCTTGGCAACCTGGCTGAGCGTGGTCGAGGTCGAGCGATCCGAGATTCATCTTCTCGGCATCACCTGGTTTCAAGGATCTTGTCTTGGCAACCTAGTCGAGCGTGGTCGAGGCCGAGCGATCCGAGATTCATCTTCTCGGCATCGCCTGGTTCCAAGGATCTCGTCTTGACAATCTGGCCGAGCGATCCGAGATTCATCTTCTTGGCATCGCCTGGTTCCAAGGATCTCGTCTTGGCAACCTGGTCGAGCGTGGTCAAGGCCGAGCGATCCGAGATTCATCTTCTCGGCATCGCCTGGTTCCAAAGATCTCGTCTTGGCAACCTGGCCGAGCGTGGTCGAGGCCGAGCGATCCGAGATTCATCTTCTCGACATCGCCTAGTTCCAAGGACCTCGTCTTGGCAACCTGGCCGAGCGATATCGATGACGATCAGTTGGTGGAATTTTCTCCTCTTGCCAAATTTAGTGAGATTTTTCTTGCCAAGGAATTTGAAAACCCCTTTATTGATGGTGACAAGGGCACGGGCAGTTAAAAAACCTGACTGGCAGGGCCAGGAAAAAGATACCCACAAGTTGCGTGTAAAATAAATAATAATAAACAAAGAAACGAGAACTAAAATAAGGCTTATCTATTGGTATAATGCCTTCAGGTTTTGAGAGTTCCAGGGCCTCGATAGAATCTTCCCATTCGTATCACGCAGGGCGTAAGAGCCATGTCCGGCTTGCTTGACCACTTGGTAGGGTCCTTCCCATGTTTGATCGAGCTTTCCAGGATGCTTTCTGGCCGCCTCGGCCTTTCGCAGGACGTACCCACCGACCTTTATGTTGCTCGGCTTTACCCTTCTATTGAGGAGCATCGGTTCTGCCTTGCGGGCTTCATCATTCCTTTCATCTGCTCTTACATTAAGAAAGCTTGCCAATACTACCGCTCCCTCGAGGGTTCTTGTTTCTGTCAAGTAGCATTCCCGAGCGATTCTTTGTTGACCCCTGACAATGCCGATGCCATGGGGTGTCGGGAATTTCATCGCCTGATAATAGGTTGAGACGACAGCTCTGAGGGCGTTTTGTGTGGCTCTTCCAATTATTGCATTATAGGCTCCTGCAAACTTAACCACTAAGAATTCAATATTCCTCACTACTTAGAGCGGCTTTTGTTCAAACTTTACGTTCAAAAAGACTCGAGCGAATGGATAGGTGGATGCTCCTATTACCCCTTTGATTGGCCCTTCTATCGGTAGTAGCCGTTCTTCCGGAATCTCCATGTGCTTGAAAGCTTCGTAGTATAACAGATCGACCGAGCTGCCAGTGTTGACCATTACACGCTTCACCTCACTACCGTCCATATTCAAAGTAACTACGAGTGCGTCATCGTGAGGACAGCTGACACCAGCCAGGTCGGACTCGTCAAACGAGATTGCCTCGTCAACTTGCGATTTTTTTGCTGCTGATTGACCCTCAGCGATCTGCCTGACATACCGCTTCCTTCCTTTGACGGTGGACCCCTCAGCTACGCTACCACCAAAAATCATATTGATGACCCTAACCGGTCGATCATCTTGCTGTCCTGTAGTTCTATCATCTCTAGCCTTGGATTGTCCCCTCATGTCGCGTCGGTCGTCCGTATTCCTGGTCTGCCTTCCTCCATCGTTTACGTTTTGTCTCCAGGGTCTTCGCCAATTGTTAGATCGACCGCTTCTGCCCTCAGTACCTCACACGGTATTTCTACCGTACTTCAAGAATCGACCCAGCCTTTCCCTTTGGATAAGGAGTTCGATTTCTTTTTTCAAGTCCCAGCAATCCTCCGTGTCATGACCTATGTCTCTAAGGAAGCGGCAATATGAATCAAGGTCCCTCTTCTTGAGGGGAGTCTTCAACTTATTGGGTTCTGGGGGAGGTTCCCCATCTGCTCTCATGACCGCCAATACTTCCGCATATCGCCTGTTGAGTGGGGTGAAAAATTCTCGTCAATGTCCCTGTCGATCGGTTGGCTTTCTCCAGCTCGACTGGTCCTTCTTTCGCTTGTGGGAATCATCCGGTCTACCACTCGGCCCGCAATCATCCGCTCTACGTTTTGTATTTTTCAATACTTCCTCGAGCTGGATATACTTGTCCACCCGATTTCTTATCTCTTGAATAGACTTGGGCTGATCGAGGGCCAGTGACTTCTTAAACTCTTCATCCCTTATGTTGCTCATAAGCACCGCTAACATAGACGAGCAAGTGTGGTCAGGGACTTCAACAGCTTCATTATTAAACTGAGCGATGAACTCCCGCAAACTTTCGTTCCTTTCTTGGGTCAATTGCGTCACTTCCAAGGCGATCTTTTGTGGTCGTTTACTTGTAGCAAATTGATTAAGGAGGAGTAACTTAAAATTCTCGAAGCAAGTGATGCAACATGGGGGTAAACTATTGAACCATTGTCGGGCTCCTTCTTGAAAGGCGGTGCAAAATGTCTTACACTGAATGGCGCCAGGGACGCAGTGTAGGTTCATCATTGACTGGAAGTGCTGCAGATAGTCTAAGGGATCGGTCTTTCCAGTATATTTTTCAGGCGTCGGTATTTTGGTGCCGGCCGCTGGGAGACTATCCAAGATTGCTGGGATGAAGGGAGAGCTATATTGTGCTGATGGATGATCCGGACGGGAATTCATGGCCATATTGATTCGATCGTCCACGATTTTTTCTAGGGCTTTGACAGAGTGACGATCGGTCATCATACCAATCTGCCGTGCGGGTGTTCGCTGTTATTCCTGCGGAGACTGTAAAATTTGACGAATCAACAGATCAACAGCTTTCTCGATCTGTTTTCGGGTGAAAGAGGTTTGTTGTGGTGTAGGAGGATTTGCACCTAGGGGGTGCTGAAATTTTGGATGTGTATTGGTTTCAGCATTGTCCTCCAGAGCTACGTTCTGTTCTTCTTGATTTGGGTTCTGAGGTTGTGGTTGATCATTCGGATGCGAAGATTGCGTGCGGGAATCATGATGCGTTGGCGGGAGAATAGCAGGTAACTGCAAACCCATCCGTCAGAGCATAAGTCAAGTGCCGCGACGACGGCTATATCGGGGATCACGCCACCGACCGATCTCGAGTATTTCTGGACGTGGTGCTCTGATGTCGGGCTCCACGGTGGGCGTCAACTGGTTCTGCCTGATTCTGGTGAGGCAGGACACTACCGTTTGGATCCATGAGCTTGGTTGTCTTTAGCGAGAGAATACCTGCAAAACAGCACATGGCACGCCGGGGGTTGATAGCCGATAAGCCCCTCCAACGCTCAAGTTAGTATTTTATGAAAGCTTTTGGGTAGCTGATGAGTAGTGAAAAATAGGGTTATGGAATTCGTACCTTTTTCATGATGAGGAAATAAATTTATATAATTTACCAGTAAGAATTAGGTCAATTTCTAAAGGATAAACTGATCTGCCCATCCGTTGTTTTGAGTTTGAGCTTGGGCCTAGCACGACCGACCCAACCATACTCCAAATCTAAAGTTTCCTTATGTAATCAAGAAGCAAAATGAACAAATCCCTCTAGTTAGTACATGTTGCAGAACCATCCTTGAAATATGTAGCATTTGGGTAAGATATTTCTAATATCTACTCCATCCTGGTTGTCTTTAATGATAATATTGACGGAACACTCTTTTTTGTTTGATGTTTAGGTCAGCCATTTTCCAGAAGGATAGAAACAAGATCATATCCTCGGTTTGGGCATGAACGAAGAAGAGCTTAAGCGAAATCCCGTAAAATTCTAACTTACCCTGTCTTTGTTCTTTATGTGATCTGTTTCTTTATGGCAACTGGTTTTGGTCAGGGTTGATTCATCAATTCTTTTGCTTGGAAGTGTTTACTGTGCACTGACGAAGTTGTTTCATGCAAGGTTTATGGATTAAACTTTCTGCATAGCGTTGGGCTTTTAGATGCTTGTATATATATAGACACCAATTGGTGAGAAATATTTGAAAGATTCTGATTTGTTAACAGATTCTGACAGAATACGTCGTGCAAGACTGAAAAATGAATCCTAAAGTTCCTTTTGAAGATAAATTCCTTTGATGCCATAACCAATGTGGTATGTGTAATTCCCCCGTCACTTGAGTGTTGAATATTGGTTTGCTTCCAATCGGGTCGTGTTTGCAAATCAAGAAAATAATAGTAATTGCCATTTGCAGATGGCCATGCACGCTGCTTAAATCAACCTCTTTGCTGACATTATATCCTTACGGAATAGGTTTCTTCTTTCTTCTTTCTTTTTTCCTTTTTCTTCATTTCTTAGCATTCCACTTCAAAATGGAAGACTCCGACTTGACGTTTTTAGTTGAATAATTGACATCAGGTGTTCTTTCTTCTCTGAAATTATCATCAAATTAGATATTTAGAGCGATTTCCAGAAGCAGGCTGCCAAATTTATCACACCTAAAGTTATCTTTCTTTTTCCCTTCAAAAATATTTCACAGGTGAGTGTTGATTATCTTACAAAACCGCTTGATGTTTTCAAGGAAATGAGCCGGTACTTATGCCATGATGACTTGATGCCTTTGTCCACTTGCAATGAAGATTCATGTATTAAATGCATCTGCGTTTTGTGTTCAATTCTGTCTTAACTTCTCAAATTGCATTTGCATTCTCGCTTTTCTATTCGTCGCTTTTGGACAAAAGCCATTTGTATATGGACATCAACAAGTGACGCTGACCATGTCATGATAGTTGGATGATATTTCCATTATGGTGGAGGATTTGAACCTCCACAGGTAATTTACCATCCGGGAATATTTCCAATATTGTTTCTTTAAACAAAACCAGGTATGAATCACTAGCATTCACTTGAGTAGACACAAGCAAGAAGGCTTTCGCTATTTATTACCAATACTCATTTAATTCTTGGGGGTGATTAATTGCCATCTTGTGAGAATATAATGCACAGTTTGGTTATATGCTGCCAATAAGTTTCAGCTAAAAAGCACTTAATCTTTAAAGAATATCTGATTCAAACGCAAGACCTAGTGTTCAAAAATTCTTAGGGATCCGCCTGTAATCATTTGAACCTTCTTGCTTGGAAGCTGAACTACTCTGGCCGTTTTAGACTACAAGAGTGTGTCCCTTGACTGAATTTGGAATTGTTGACAGGCTGTAGATATATCTACGATGTCGACAGGCCCGTAACACATCTCCTCTTATACCAGACAAACAACACGCACCATTTTACAATCTGTATATATCCATGCAGAATAGTCGTTAGTTAGAAGAGAGAGAGAGCAAATCTTTTAGTTGTATAGTCCAGGCTCCTGTATATATTTCATCATTTTCGTGAATACAATAGCTTCTTCGTGTTTTCTTCACACGAAGAATTGACATGGTATCAGAGCAGAGTCTCTGTTTTATCTAGTAAATCCTTACTACCCTAAAAAACCCCTTACCTTAAAATTGCAACAATGGAGATTCAAGACAATGCGGAAATCATTGTTGATGAAGAAGCTTACCACATCTCAGCAGTAGACAACCCAGGGAACCCCCTCGTACATACGCGCCTCGAAGGAGCTAACTATTTGTCATGGAGTAGATCGATGGTCATTTTACTAAAAGCCAAAGGAAAACTTGGCTTCGTAATTGGAGAGATACAACCACCTGTTGAAAACGAAAAGTTTATGAGACAGTGAAAAAAGGCAGATAATATGGTTATAGCTTGGACCATTAACTCATTATCGAAGGAGATATCAGACTCCTTCCTAGTGGTGACCACGACAAAGAATCTTTGGGATGAACTCAAGGGGAGATATGGTGAAACAAGCGGCCCTCATTTGTACCAAATAATACAAGAGGTTGGCAATCTCAGACAAGGTAACAACACCGGGACTATTTATTCTACAAAGTTAAAAGGAATGTGGAATGATCTTGATGCCTTGATGTTGATGAGTACGTATAACTGTGAAAATGCTAGAAAAAACTTGGAAGTTTTTAATGCAAACAGATTGATGCAGTTCTTGTTAGGACTCAGAGAGGAATACGCAGCTGTGGCGAGCCAAATTATGTTGATGGAACCCTTGCTGCAAGTAAACAAGGCATACTCCATGGTACTCACGATAAAGAAACAAAAGACTATAATTAAACACATAAAACATAAATCAGCTGGGGGTAGCTCTCATGGCGAATACAGGCACCTTTAAGAGACAGATAAACCGAGACTTCACAGGAAAAAAATTCAGTAATCGGAGAGACAAAAAGTTCTGTGAGCATTGCAAGGAAAGGGGACACACGAAGGATATTTGTTTCCAATTACATGGAATCCCAGAGTGGTACAAAGAGTTACAAAAGAAGAAGGGGAAACCAATGCATGCGGCAATGAGCATGAATGGCACCTTCAAGGAACAGAGGATCGAACCACAGTCCAAAACGGAAGTTGATTTAGCATCGCTTAAAATACAAGTACAAGATCTTATGCGTATAATTAAGGGTAAATCCTCAACTGAGACTAATAACGTACCTTACAACAGCTTCACAGGCATGCACCCAAACAATTTTAGTTTTAGCAGTAGCAAAATTGAGGATGGTTTATGGATAGTAGACTCGGGGGCCTTCACACACATGAACCATAATCCTCTGTTTTTTACAACCAAAACCAAAATCCCACACCTTAAACCTGTGATACTACAGGACGACACAACAAATTCTATTGAACATGTGGGCAATATAGATTTCTATAAAAATTTACAGTTACAAAATGTTCTTCATATACCCACATTCCACCAAAATTTAATGTCAGTCCACAAGCTAGCCACCCAAAACAACCTTGCTATAATTTTCGTCACTGATAAAGTATATTTACAGGACCTGAAGACTAACGATGTTGTAGCTATGAGCGAGGCAGAAGGAGGCATATACAGAGTCGGAAGGCAAAACCTACTACCTCCATACACTTTAAAAGGTCCCTCTTTAGATTTTTACTTTCAAAACCCAATTGTTAACCATGTTCAGGGCAACTTTGATATTTGGCATTTACGCCTTGGACATGTTTCAAAGGAAAAAGTCATACATTTACCAAATGTATGCATTTCATCTCCTAAAAGTATTCTATGTGGTATTTTCCCATTAGCAAAACAAGTTAGAAAGCCCTTCCCAACTCACAACATAAGCACTCAACGACCTTTTGAGCTATTACACATTGATTTATAGGGTCCATATGGGATTAAAAATTTGGATGGCTCACGATATTTTTTAACTATCGTTGACGATTTTACAAGAGCTACCTGGACTTACTTAGTAAATAGTAAGGACCAAGTGTACGAAACCCTAAAAACCTACATAGCCATGATTGAAAACCAATACTAGACATCTATCCCTTGTGTTCGTACCAATAATGGCACCGAATTTGTCAACACCAATTGCCAAGAACTTTTTCACACCAAAGGTATAGCCCACCATAAATCATGCCTTTACATACATCAACAAAATGGTGTTGTTGAATGCAAACACAAACACCTTCTCCAAATTACCATGGCTTTGTTATACCAAGCCAATTTGCCTAAACATTTTTTAGGGGAAGCTCTTCTTATGTCCACTTATATTATTAATTGACTTCCTACAAAAATTTTATCTTTGAAAACCCCTTATGAAAAACTCTACAACAAAATCCCATCCTACAGTAATTTACGAGTTTTTGGCTGTCTGTGCTATGCCATCAATCCCAAACCTTTTAAAGATAAATTAGAACCACGTGCTTTAGAGAGTATTTTTCTTGGGATACGCATCAGGACAGAAGGGTTTTAAGTTACTTGATCTTCATAATAATAAAATCATTGTATCACGTGATGTCACTTTCCAAGAAACCCATTTTCCTTTTTCACATCATATCAACCAACATCACACTTCCATTTTTCCAAACACTTTTACCAACCCCACAGATCACCTTTTACCTCACAACCTACCTTTGACATCACCCGAATCAGACACCCATACCTCACCAGTTCACCACCAACCCACTTCGCACTCACCTACTGATATTGTTTCTCCACCTGAACCACACCCATCTTCACCACATCTTTCGCAACTTCGACACAGTACCCGTACAAAATCTCACCCAACTTACCTTCGTGATTATGTCACCTCACTTCCGTCCCTCGGTGTTGGGACCCGATCCGGAGACCAGATCCCAATCGGAAAACGAAAAGCGGAACAACCAGAACGAGGAAAATAGCGAAATGCGGAAGCCAATAACAAAAATGAACTCGAATCACAAAGCAAAAGAATCGAAAGCGAGGCGAATACTCGAATCGAAATGGAATAACAGAAGTATCGAATGCGAAACAAAGTACGAATACTAAAATACGAAAGCAAAATACAAATCGGATTAATCAAACCATATGGCGGAGACAAATCAAAGCAGAACATATCCGACATCCGAGAATAATTATCGAATAAAAACGATCGCGTTGGAAACCTAGACTATCCAAATCCGGTATAAATTTTTTTTCTTTCTTTCTCATCTTTATTCAAACTAATGCAAATCAAGAATACAATTTCCTTTTTCTTGGGAAGTGTCCCCAATCCATTTCTCAATTCATAACAAACTTTTTATCCATCATATAAGTCCCATAATCCATTATCACACATCTTAATCTTGTTTTTATTCATTTTCAACTTATTATCTAACGAAGTTTTGGCAGCATAACAACTGCCTTTGACCTAACCCAAAACCTGCAAATGGTTCAAAATACACTTCTAAATGCCCAATCAATCATACAATCATCAAAATCAACCGGACCCTCCGTCCGGGATCTCAACATATACAAACGCAAACCTAATTCTAAAACACTTTCATAATTGTACTTCAATCTACTGGTCTTATAATTCAATCTCATTCCCAAACTCATACACAATTTCATACTCTCATACATCAATTCGTAATCCTCATACATTCTGAAATACATGCTCAAATACATCATAATCACTTACTTAACGGAAATTCAAGCCATAAATAATATTAATATCCAATCTCAATTCACATAAAAATACGAGCGATGCAAAATCGGTCCAAACATCTTCACATTCTTTCATCCGATCTCCGTCAAACACGGAGATGGGGATGAAAGTGAAAGTGAGCTCAACGGCTCGATGGATAACACATTTATAAATTGACAAATAAGCGAAATCATTTTCATAAGCTTTTTGCCAAAAGGACTAATTTTCAAACTTTGTAGCTTTTCAAACAGTTTCCTCAAACGTTTCAATTTTTCAAACTTTTCCTATAAATCCCACTTTTTCATTTCTCAATTTTAAACATGAATGCAGCACACAGAAACAAATCAAAAACACGTAACATATCAAGATGGTCTGGTTCGGTCTAAAACAGAACGTACTGCACATTCTCGCTTAGCGGTTTTGTGCAGCCGTGAACAGAATGTACTACACTTTCCCGTATAGCGGTCCAGTATAGCAGTGAAGGGAGTCCAAAATCGGAGCTCCATGCCACTAGCGGGCAGCCGGGAGAAGGCTATAAACAAGTAGAGACAGTGCACTGACTCACGAGAGACCTAACCAAACCCACTTAATACATAAGCGAAAATAGAAATTCGCATTGCCCGAAGGCACTTTGCAAAACTTTATTTCATCAAACATAACAAACTCACAATTCACATAATTCATACAATTCAATTAATTCAATCAATCAATAATTTCCAACAATTTGCATAATTTATCAATGCAGACACAACAAATGCATTTACAGAAATTTCTATCGATTTATCAAATCATTTAAAACAATGAATTTAAGCTTATAATAATTTTTCAGAAAACATTCGGAAATCATAATTTCAAACATTTACAAAAACAATAATTTATCAAAAAAATCTAAATTTTTTTCTTTCTTTTATTTTTGAAAATTCGTATTGAGCTTATATATCAAAATATAAATATGCTACCCACCTCGAATTAATGTCAGAAAC
The DNA here is from genome assembly GCA_029891385.1 of Erythroxylum novogranatense. NCBI lineage: Eukaryota > Viridiplantae > Streptophyta > Magnoliopsida > Malpighiales > Erythroxylaceae > Erythroxylum > Erythroxylum novogranatense. Next base: position 28,096,566 of record CM057227.1, on the reverse strand, counting down.
TTGTTCCAAGCTCCAATTTGACCATTTCTTCTTTCTTCCTTCCAATTTAAAATAACCTAAGCCATAATCATCCAAATTCAACATTATAATTTGCATGATTCTCAAAATTAACTATAGGAAATTCATAATCGTCATATTTCCAAACTTTCCAAATCAAGAATTTCTAAAATCTCAAATTCTCAAATTTGACCTAAACCGATTCACTCAAATTCAATATCATATTTAACTTAATTTCTCAAATTGAGCTTAGAAAACATTAATTCCTCACATATTCAAGCTATCTAAATCTCCAATTTTCAAAAACCCTAATTTTCAAAATTGGCCTAAACCAATTTACACAAATTCAATATCATAAATCACAATTTCTTCAAAATTGATTTCATATTTCACAAACTCATACTATTATCTATGATTCTACACTAATAATTCACAAAATTTCCAAAATCACAAATTTGGCATAATCCGTAACTCACATAAATCCAAAATTAGATCCAATTTATCATGACATCTTCAAAATTGAGCTCATAATCCATGAACCCATATCATTTCCCATATTTCTAAACTAAAATTTCATCAAAAACACAAAGTAGAAAATTTTCTCTTACCTCTTTTCTTCTCCAAATTCTAATTTTCATGGCTTGAAAGGAAGCTCTCTTCATTTCCCACCTTTCTTTCTCTTGAATCAACATCAAAATCCTTCTTGAAACCCCAAAATTTTCGAAATCTCCAAGCTTTTCTTCTTCTTTCTTCTCCACGGCAATACTCCTTCATTCTCTCTCTTATTTCTTCTTCTTTACTCTCATCATCGTGTTTCACCTTTTAAAAAACGACAACCCCTTGTGTTTTTAAAGCCATGTCATTAAATGATAGATAAAAGACCCAAATGCCCCTAACATTTACTTTTAGTCATGCTTAACTTTCGGATCTGATTCGCACTATCAATTTGGACGAATTTGTCAAAACTTCCTTCTAGAGAAATGTTCCTCTATGTCTTAATTTCATAATGCCACAAAAATCACCAATTCGGAGCACTACATCAAAAGTTATGCTCAAAATATTTCGGGTATATTCATATTCTAACACATTTTCCATGTACGATTATTTCCATCCAGAACTTAACATTATTAACCACAAAATTGAAACTCGATGTATTCATAACAATTGTAGCCCTATTTCTCTAATTTAATTCAAGACAAGAATCACCTCATTTCGATTCCCAGATCAAAAGTTATACTCAAAATACTCTCAGATATTCCTAATCCAAAAACTGCACTCTAATCCGAACTTCTCTTCAAACTTTGAAGGTCTTAGGGGCAAAATTGACATTTCATTTCTTCATATGACTTGTAGCCCCATGTCTTAATTTTATTTTGCCTCAAGAATTACTTCAATCGGATCATCACAGATCTCGAATTTTGTAAAATACTGAACCATGTTTGGAAAATTTTCCGACTCACTTTGATTAATTTAATCACTCTTAATTTAATTTCAAAAGTTCACAAATTTATCGTAAAAATGAATTTCATTGTCTTAGGAATCCAACACTTCGAAAATCAAGTCAATCGGATGTCAAACAAAAAAGTTATAAGCGAAGGCGAGATTCGAAGATTAGGCGTGGGCACGCCTAAGAAATTCAAAGACTAGGCGTGGGCACGCCTATGGATAAAATCTAGAGCTGCAGAAAATTTCAAAATTTTTAAATCATATATTTTATTCTCGAATTCCAAAATTAACAAATTTGGTATCGATGGAAAAATAAAAGGAAGCTCTACAACTTCCATGAAGAACTCAAAAATCAATTCCATCTCTAAAGAGGTCAAAAAAACTAATCAAATGTACTGCCCCAATTTAATGTAAACCTACGCAATATTTAACTTTGAAAATTTATATCTTTCAACTACAAATTCCGAACAGCTCATATTTTATATCACTGCGAAGATCAGGAAGTCACCTACAACTTCCATGAAGGACATAAAAATCAATTTGACCTCTAAGGAAGTAGATTTTTCAGTCAAACGTTCTATCCTCTAAATGTCATGTTAAAACCATAATAAAAACTTGTAAAAATCATAACTTATTATTCCTTAATCAAAAAAATTCCATACTTTATATCAAAATAAATATCAAATCAAATCCTTCAACTTTCATGAAGAACTTCAAGGCTCAATTTACCTCTAACTAGGTAAATTTTTCCAGTCAACGGTTTAGCCATAACATAAGTCAACCGATAACACTCCTAAACTTTGATTGATCATAACTTTCACTTCCGATATCGAAAAATTACAAATTTTATGGCTACAAAAAGCTCTCAACATAATCTACAAGTTTCATGTAGATCATTTTCACAAATTATGCCTAAATCAAAAGTCAACTATTAATGACCAAAAAGTCAAACTTTTCATGTTTTCTCACTTTTTCTCTTTAATTCTTGCTATTAAACTTCATTTCAATCAACTCATCCATTTTAATATTCACAACCAATCCCAATTTATTAAAAATCCCAAAGATATCAAAATCAAATCATTTCTTTTCTTATCAAGATCCTTTAAGTATTAAATAATCTATTACACAATATATACACAAAACACTCCATAAATTTCATTTTACTTATTGTAATTTTCACTCAAAGATCGGGGTCCAACATTTCTCCCCCCCTTAAAAAAATTTCGTCCTCGAAATTCATACATAAGAATTCACCAAGTAACACATTCTTTTTCACTCTTTCTTGATAACACATATTTCTCAACTTGTCAAATGCTAATATTCTATCAAAAATCACTATCTCCTCAAATCAAACATTTCTTAACACATTTTCACACGTCATATGGTCCCATTGTTTAAGAAACCCTATAAGGACCAGTAAATTTCATCTCCCAAAAACATAGTCAAATCACTTTATCCCCAATTCATCAAACATGTCTAAGCTCATTTTCATTAAAACATTCCTAATATCAATCAAATTTCTTAACCTCAATCAAACAGTCACTAAATTCATTCTCGATAATCATATTGCCCAAGTATGATCATAATACTGGGCTCTGATACCATAAATGTTGAGACCCGATCCAGAGACCAGATCTCAACCGGAAAGCGAAAAGTGGAACAACCAGAACGAGACAAATAGCGAAATGTGGAAGCCAATAGCAAAAATGAACTCGAATCACAAAGCAAAAGAATCGAAAGCGAAGCGAATACTCGAATCGAAATGGAATAACTGAAGTATCGAATGCGAAACAAAGTACGAATACCAAAATACGAAAGCAAAATACAAATCGGATTAATCAAACCATATGGCGGAGACAAATCAAAGCAGAACATATCCGACATCCGAGAACAATTATCGAAGAAAAACGATCGCGTTGGAAACCTAGACTATCCAAATCCGGTATAATTTTTTTTTCTTTCTTTCTCATCTTTATTCAAACTAATGCAAATCAAGAATACAATTTCCTTTTTCTTGGGAAGTGTCCTCAATCCATTTCTCAATTCATAACAAACTTTTTATCCATCATATAAGTCCCATAATCCATTATCACACATCTTAATCTTGTTTTTATTCATTTTCAACTTATTATCTAACGAAATTTCGGCAGCATAACGGTTGCCTTGGACCTGACCCAAAACATGCAAATGGTTCAAAATACGCTTCTAAATGCCCAATCAATCATACAATCATCAAAATCAACCGGACCCTCCGTCCGGGATCTCAGCATACACAAACGCAAACCTAATTCTAAAACACTTTCATAATTGTACTTCAATCTACTAGTCTTATAATTCAATCTCATTCCCAAACTCATACACAATTTCATATACAATTTCATACTCTCATATATCAATTCGTAATCCTCATACATTCTGAAATACATGCTCGAAATACATCATAATCATTTACTTAACAGAAATTCAAGCCATAAACAATATTAATATCCAATCTCAATTCACATAAAAATACAGACGATGCAAAATCGGACCAAACATCTTCACATTCTTTCATCCGATCTCCTGCTCGAAACCTGGAGATGGGGATGAAAGGGGAGTGAGCTCAACGGCTCAGTGGATAACACATTTATAAATTGAAAAATAAGCAGAAATAATTTTTCATAAGCTTTTTGCCAAAAGGGCTAATTTTCAAACTTTGTAGCTTTTCAAACAGTTTCCTCAAACCTTTCAATTTTTCAAACTTCTCCTATAAATCCCACTTTTTCATTTCTCAATTTTAAACATGAATGCAGCACACAGAAACAAATCAAAAACACGTAACATATCAAAATGGTCTGGTTCGGTCCAAATAGCGTCATCGCACATTCCGCATAATGTTCATGCAACAGTGAATGAACGCATACTACACTTTCTCGCATAGCGATCCAGTATAGCCGTGAAGGGAGTCCAAAATCGGAGCTCCATGCCACTAGCGGGCAGTCGGGAGAAGGCTATAAACAAGTAGAGACAGTGCACTGACTCACGAGGGACCTAACCAAACCCACTTAATACATAAGTTTAAAAACAGAATTCGTGACGCTCAAGGCACTTTGCAAAACTTTATTTCATCAAACACAACAAACTCACAATTCACATAATTCATACAATTCAATTAATTCAATCAATCAATAATTTCCAACAATTTGCATAATTTATTAATGCAGACACAACAAATGCATTTACAGAAATTTCTATCGATTTATCAAATCATTTAAAACAATGAATTTAAGCTTATAATAATTTTTCAGAAAACATTCGGAAATCATAATTTCAAACATTTACAAAAACAATAATTTATCAAAAAAAATCTAAATTTTTTTCTTTCTTTTATTTTCAAAAATTCGTATTGAGCTTATATCTCAAAATATAAATATGCTACCCACCTCGAATTAATGTCAGAAACTTGTTCCAAGCTCCAATTTGACCATTTCTTCTTTCTTCCTTCCAATTTAAAATAACCTAAGCCATAATCATCCAAATTCAACATTATAATTTGCATGATTCTCAAAATTAACTATAGGAAATTCATAATCATCATATTTCCAAACTTTCCAAATCAAGAATTTCTAAAATCTCAAATTCTCAAATTTGACCTAAACCGATTCACTCAAATTCAATATCATATTTAACTTAATTTCTCAAATTGAACTTAGAAAACATTAATTCCTCACATATTCAAGCTATCTAAATCTCCAATTTTCAAAAATCCTAATTTTCAAAATTGGCCTAAACCAATTTACACAAATTCAATATCATAAATCACAATTTCTTCAAAATTGATTTCATATTTCACAAACTCATACTATTATCTATGATTCTACACCAATAATTCACAAAATTCTCAAAATCACAAATTTGGCATAATCCGTAACTCACATAAATCCAAAATTAGATCCAATTTATCATGACATCTTCAAAATTGAGCTCATAATCTATGAACCCATATCATTTCCCATATTTCTAAACTAAAATTTCATCAAAAACATAAAGTAGAAAATTTTCTCTTACCTCTTTTCTTCTCCAAATTTGAATTTTCATGGCTTGAAAGGAAGCTCTCTTCATTTCCCACCTTTCTTTCTCTTGAATCAACATCAAAATCGTTCTTGAAACCCCAAAATTTTCGAAATCTCCAAGCTTTTCTTCTTCTTTCTTCTCCACGGCAATACTCCTTCATTCTCTCTCTTATTTCTTCTTCTTTCCTCTTATCATCGTGTTTCACCCTTTAAAAAACGACAACCCCTTGTGTTTTTAAAGCCATGTCATTAAATGATAGATAAAAGACCAAAATGCCCCTAACATTTACTTTTAGTCATGCTTAACTTTTGGATCTGATTCGCACTATCAATTTAGAGGACTTTGTCAAAACTTCCTTCTAGAGAAATGTTCCTCTATTTCTTAATTTCATAATGCCAAAAAAATCATCCAATTCGGAGCACTACATCAAAAGTTATGCTCAAAACATTTCGGGTATATTCATATTCTAACACATTTTCCATGTACGATTATTTCCATCCAGAAATTAACATTCTTAACCACAAAATTGAAACTCGATGTCTTCATAACAATTGTAGCCATATTTCTTTAGTTTAATTCAAAACAAGAATGACCTCATTTCGATTCCCAGATCAAAAGTTATGCTCAAAATACTCTCAGATATTCCTAATCCAAAAACTGCACTCTAATCCGAACTTCCCTTCAAACTTTGAAGGTCTTAGGGGAAAAATTGACATTTCATTTCTTCATATGACTTGTAGCCCCATGTCTTAATTTTATTTCGCCTTAAGAATTACTTCAATCGGATCATCACAGATCCTGAATTTCATAAAATACTGAACCATGTTTGGAAAATTTTCTGACTCACTTTGATTAATTTAATCACTCTTAATTTAATTTCAAAAGTTCACAAATTTTCCGTAAAAATGAATTTCATTGTCTTAGGAATCCAACGCTTTAAAAATCAAGTCAATCGGATGTCAAATAAAAAATTTATAAGCGAAGGCGAGATTCGAAGATTAGGCGTGGGCACGCCTAAGAAATTCAAAGACTAAGCGTGGGCACGCCTATGGATAAAATCTAGAGCTGCAGAAAATTTCAAAATTTTCAAATCATATCTTTTGCTCCCGAATTCTAAAATTATCAAATTTTGTATCGATGGAAAGATAAAAGGAAGCTCTACAACTTCCATGAAGAACTCAAAAATCAATTCCATCTCTAAAGAGGTCAAAAAAACCAATCAAATGTACTGCCCCAATTTAATGTAAACCTAAACATTATTTAACTTTGAAAATTTATATCTTTCAATTGCAAATTCTGAACAACTCATATTTTATATCACTGCGAAGATCAGAAAGTCACCTACAACTTCCATGAAGGACATAAAAATCAATTTGACCTCTAAAGAAGTAGATTTTTCAGTCAAACGTTCTGTCCTCTAAATGTCATGTTAAAACCATAATAGAAACTTGTAAAAATCATAACTTATTATTCCTTAATCAAAAAAATTCCATACTTTATATCAAAATAAAGATCAAATCAAATCCTTCAACTTTCATGAAGAACTTCAAGGCTCAATTTACCTCTAACTAGGTAAATTTTTCCAGTCAACGGTTTAGCCATAACATAAGTCAACCGATAACACTCCTAAACTTTGATTGATCACAACTTTCACTTCCGATATCGAAAAATTACAAATTTTATGGCTACAGAAAGCTCTCAACATAATCTACAAGTTTCATGTAGATCATTTTCTCAAATTATGCCTAAATCAAAAGTCAACTACTAATGGCCAAAAAGTCAAACTTTTTATGTTTTCTCACTTTTTCTCTTTAATTCTTGCTATTAAACTTCATTTCAATCAAGTTATCCATTTTAACATTCACAACCAATCCCAATTTATTCAAAACCCCAAAGATATCAAAATCAAATCATTTCTTTTCTTATCAAGATCCTTTAAGTATTAAATCATCTATTACACAATATATACACAAAACACTCCTTAAATTTCATTTTACTTATTCTAATTTTCACTCAAAGATCGGGGTCCAACACTCGGAACAGTTATAACGTCCACACCACAGGTTTGTTCCCCATCTCAGACCTCTGTGTTATCTCATCTCTCCAACTCACTAACTTTCATGGCCAACGTTGCTATTGAACGTGAACCTCTTTCTTTTGCTACAGCCACTACTAATAATCTTTGGCTCAGACCTATGAAGTTGGAGCTCGATGCTCTTGAACAGAACAACACCTGGGAGTTAACCACTCTCCCTACAGGAAAACAAGCATTACATACGAAATGGATCTTCAAAATCAAATGTAAACTAGACAACTCAGTGGATCGACGCAAGGCTAGATTAGTTCTCCGCGGATATACTCAAAAGGAAGGACTGGACTACACTGAAATCTTTTCCTCGGTCGCTAAACACACCATAATCCGCATGCTGATTGCCATTGCAGCTGCATTTGTTTGGCCCTTGCACCATTGTGACATAAATAATGCCTATCTCTATGGCTCTCTCACTAAAGAATTATACATTCATCCACCCCAAGGGTATTCCAAAGTTGCCCCAGGTCAAGTCTGCCATTTGCGAAAATCTATTTACGGCCTTAAACAAGCGAGTCGCCAATGGAACCATGAAATAACCTCCAAGCTCTTGAATTATGGCTTTCTTCAATCCTCATCGGACCCCTGTTTATTCATTATCGGACCCCTGTTTATTCATCAAAGGCTCAGTTCAAACCTTTATGGCTCTCATCATCTACGTAGACGACGTTCTTCTTATCAACCCTTCCGAGGATCTATTTCTAAACGTCAAAAATAACCTCCACAACTTGTTTACTATCAAGGGCATGGGGCCAGCTACATATTTCATTGGACTCAAGTTACATCAGTTCGACAATGGCATCACCATTTCCCAAGACAAGTACATCCAGGATATCCTCACGGAAGCTAACTTACCAGACGTCAAAGATGTCGTTGCTCCATTTCCTCAAGACCAAAAACTCACACCTGATGATGGCCCTTTACTCAGCAACCTTGATCAATACAGAAGGATAGTCGGACAAATCCTGTATTTGAACTTAACTTGTCCCGACATTACTTTTGCAGTCCATAAATTAACTCAGTTCACTTCCACAGCACGACAACAACACTAGGACACATTGCTACACCTTCTTCGCTACCTCAAGAAAACTGCAACATATCGACTTTTCTATCCATTACAACACACAATTCCCCTACAGATTTTCTCTGACTCCGACTGGGCATGTTGCAATTATACACAGAAATCACTAACAGGTTATTGCGTTATGTTAGGTGATGCCTTAGTCTCCTAAAAAACCAAAAAATAGCGGACTGTTAGTCGTTCTTCCGCCGAGGCCAAGTACAGAAGCATGGCTAGCACTCTTTGCGAGACTCGTTGGATCTCCTACCTCCTACGTGACATTCAACTTCCCTTACTTCTGCCTATTCCTCTTCATTGTGACAATGTAGTAGCCTTACATATCTCCAGAAACCCGGTGTGTCACGAACGCACCAAACACATTGAGATCGACTGGCATCTTGTCCTAAACGTTGTCACCGAAGGCTTCATCTCCACCTCCTACACTCCATCTTCTTCACAGTTTGCTGATTGCCTTACCAAACCTTTATCTTCCTAAGACCTGTCTTCAAACATCACCAAGTTGGGTCTGCTACCACAGTCGCCAACTTGAGGGGGGGCTATCGACAAGCCCGTAACACATCTCCTCTTATACCAGACAAACAACACGCACCATTTTACAATCTGTACATATCCGTGCAGAATATTCATTAGTTAGAAGGGAGAGAGAGAGAGAGAGCAAATCTTTTATTTGTATAGTCCAGGCTCCTGTATATATTTCATCATTTTCGTGAAAAAAACAGTTTCTTCGTATTTTCTTCACATGAAGAATTGACATACGAACCCTGATCATTCAGATCCAATGTACATAGTCTGCTCTAGAAAAGCGTTTACTGCTTAAAAGAAAGTGGGCGGACATGATAGAGGCTCTGGCTTTTGGGTGTTCTTCTTCAGGTGTTGTAGAAGGTGAACTTCACCATTTTCATTAGCAGTAGCTATAGACATCTACACATATAGAAAAAGACATTTAAGTAAGGCTATGTTTGGTTAGACGTAAAGTTTTTATTGGAATATAATGGAATAGAATAAAATGAAATGGTTTATAAAAGAATGGAACGTAAATGGATGTAATGTCAGAAATTGTTGTTTCAGAGGGATGGAAAGATTCATAATATAATATAGTAAAATGTTGTTTGGATTAAGAGTTTATAATGTAATATAGTGTATCATTTTATATTTCATCCTGAACCTCTGAAATCGGAGGTCTTTCATTTTTACTATTTAAGATGGAATGGGATGTAATATCAAACCCTCATCTTCCATCATGTTCCATTTCATTATAAACCTTTCTTCGAAATAGTGGAATAATATTACATTCCATTCCATTTCATTAAGAAACTCTCAACCAAACAGACCCTAGAGTAACATAAAAGTCATATTAGCAATGCAGAATTTAATCCATGATTTTCAAGACAAAATATCATTTCTTAATTATGATGAAAGATATTGTCGTAATATCATTATTTCATATGCTCCAAACAAAGCCCTTATTTTAATGCTTTAATTACCATACACTCTTTTGAAGAACTTTAGCATTTGGAGGGCCACGTCACTTGCCATCTTCTACCATAAAGATCTTCAAGCTCTGATATCATCTTTTTAAGGTGATGAGCTTTTAATGACGATGACAAAGAAGCAACACTGGAAAAACTTTCACAAACTGAAAAAGGATCAATTCTTTATTTCCATTAAGCATATTGTAGTAATCATTGAAAAAACAAAAAGATTTGAAGGCTAGAACTATTAAACAACTAAATGGCTTACTTGAAACATATGAAAAAGGAAAAAGAAAGAAAGAAAGAAAGAAAGAGGTCTTGAGAATCTTCTTTAAACTAAGCTCATTTTGAATGAGAAAGAAAGAAACTTAAGCACCCAAAGAGGCCAAAGAGCAAAAACGAGGAGGTTTCAACCCATCTAACAATGAAGGAAAAGGACAAAGAAATTTGTCTACAAGAAAGCATGAGAGGAAGCATGCCAAGAAATGATGGAGGTTAAAGGTATGGAAAATCTCAAGTTGAATATTTTAATTGCCATAAACTCGGTTACTTTGCTTCAAAATGTAGAATTCACTCTATTATTGGCTTACAAAGGAGAGGAAGGAATGAAAAAGAGTACTTAGTTCTTGGACACTGACACTAGTAACTATATGTGTAAGGAAAAAGATATGTTTGTGGAGCTTGATGACTCTATAAGTGGCAATGTTATATCTAAAGATGCATCCAATATTTCTATTAAAGGCAAAGGTAACATCTTAATTCATTTGAAAGATGGAAGGCAAGAGTTTATTTCAAATGTATATTATGTTTCAGGTATCAAAAATTACATACTCAGTTTAGGCCAACTCTTAGAGAACAACTATGATATTTTCCTAAAAGATCATAGTCTTTCAATAAAAAAACAAAGAAATAATTTGATAGCTAAAGTGCTAATAACAAGAAGAAAAATTTTCTTAATTAACATCCTAAGTGACGTGGTAAAATCTTTTAATCTCGCATTAAATACCTTTTTAGTACCTAAAATTTGGGCATATAAATTTGAAAAATTAATGTTGTTGAGTGAGAAAGGAATAATGAAAGGATTGAGTTCCATCGTTCATTTGGATTAATTGTGTAAGGGGTGCCTATATGAAAAGCATTCAAGAAATAGCTTTTCAATGGAGGCAACTACTAGAGCTAAGAAGCTATTATAGCTCATACAACATTGATACATGCGGTCCAATTTCATATATTCTTTTCTTTCTTTATTGATGATTTTTCAAGAAAGACATGAGTGTATTTCTTAAAGGAGAAATCAGAGGCATTTGGTGCCTTTAAAAGGTTCAAGACACTTGTTAAAGAATAAAGTGGATGTGAAATCAAGGCTTTCAAATTCGATAAAGGAGGAGGACTCACATTAAGAGAGTTTAACAAATTTTGTAAAGAGCGCGAAATTCATCGCCATTTAACAGTTTCAAGAACTATCCAAAAAAATAGAGTAGAGGAGATGAAGAATAAAACCATTCTTAAAATGGCTCGAAGCATGATGAAAAGTAAAAAAATGTCTAAAACATTTTAAACAAAAATTATGAAATGTGTGATCTACTTACTTAACCAATCACAAACAAGAAGCATATAAGGAAGAATGTCACAAAAGGCACAGAGTGAACATAAACTTGACATTACACACTTAAAGGTATTTGAGAGCACTCTATGCATCAGACGAAAGGAGATCAAAACTTAATGACAAGAGTGAGAAGTTTTATTAACTCAAAAGGTTGCAAGCTTTACGATTCAAACAATGGTAAAGTGGTCATTAATAGAAATGTAAAGTTTGATGAAGAAAGTAGATAATAATGGGATGTCCAAGAAGATAATTATGACTTCCTTTTTCTTATGGTTGAAGATAAGGAAGAAGAGCAAGCAAATAAAGAAGCACAAGAGCCCACAATACCTCCTTAATTATATCAAGGGCATAATCTCGCATTGATTATCCTTATCATTTTTAAAAGAAAGAGAGGTACGAAAGGAAAGAGATTTATAAGACATAATTGAGATTAAAAAACCATCAAAATGATTTGACTTTATTTTGTCTCCTTACAAATTATGAAAAAAATAAGTTTTGAAGAAACATCCCAAAATAAGAAATATAGATTAATATCATTAAAAAATGACACATGGGAGCTTGCAACACTTTTAAAAATGTAAAAAGTAATTGGATTGAAGTGTAAAGAAAAATGCTACAAGGGAGGTTGAACAATATAATATAAGGGTAGTGATAAAAGGCTACAAGCAAAATACCGAAATTGATTACTAAGAGGTATTTACGCTTGTTGCCCATTTTAGAAACTATTAGATTAGTCATTTATTTGAAAACCCAAGATAAATAGAAGATTCATCAAATGGATATAAAGTTATATTTTTAAATGACTTCTTTAAAAAGGAAGTCTGTGTAGAATAAGCTTTGGGTTATACAGTGAAAAAGCATGAAGATAAAGTGTTAAAGTTGAAGAAAATATTATATGGTTTAATACTAAAGGCATAGCATAGTAGAATCAGTATATACTTCCAAGATACCAACTTTACAAAATGTCTACATAAGCATATCCTCTATGTGAAGAAGAATAATTGTGGTGATATTTTAATTGTTTTCTTATATATAGATAATTCGATTTCCACAAGCAACAATCTAAAAGAGTTTAAGATGACTGACCTTGGTCTTATGTCTTACTATCTTGTCATTAAAATAAAGAAAAACAAGGAAGGTATATTCATATCCTAAGAAGGATATGCAAGGAACATGCTCAAGAAGTTCAATATAGATGAATGCAAGTTTTTTAAGACACCTATTGAATGTGAAATTAAATTCTCCAAACATGAAGAAGGAGAAAATATAAATTATACACTATTCAAGATATTAAGTCAAGAAGATTTCACTTTTACTAATTTTGATGATAATCAAATAATAATAATCTTAGAAATGTATGAACTGTTTTGATAAGTTTGTTAAGTGTGCAAAAAAAAAGTAAGTAAAACTTAGTCAAACCCAGAAGATGCGTGGTCAACACCAGACGATACATCAACACTAGACGATACATCAACAATAGACAATATACGTCAACAATAGACAATATATGTCAACAACAGACGATACACGTCGACACCAAAAGAAACATGATAATAGAAGAAGCGTGACACTAGAAGAAGCATGATAATAAAAAAAGCGTGATACCAGACGAAGTGACACTAGAAGAAGTATAATACCAGACGATACAAAAGGAAGCTATTCTAGAACGTCAATCAGTTAGTTAGTTAGAGTTACTTATATGACTCAACTAATAACGATTTCTAGAAGATTCAAGAAGCAATTCTCAAGAAGACAGTTAAAGATCTAGGATATAAATACTAATTCTAGTCGTAAACTAAATAACATTTTTTACAAGAGAGAAAATCTAATTGTACAATACTTAGAAAAACTTTGTATTCAAAGTGTGAAAGAAGAGAATGAATGCATTTGTAATGTAGCACCCTACTCCCATAATACGCGTAACCGACATCCTGAGGGATATCTAAGTCCGTGCCATGCGAGGGTGGCGTACTAGTACACTCAATCGGTTAAAACTTAATATAATTTTTTTAAACATCAACATAAACAGAAATCAATATTCAAACTGAGCTCGATTTATTTTCTAATATTTCCATTTATAACATTACAACCATTACACAAATCATCAAAATTTCACTTTCCACTTGGGCCCATTACAAAGGTAGAACACTTAAAAACATGATATCATTACACTTCAAAATCATTTACTAACATTTTCAATTTGGAAAGTCGGTACAGAACAAAATTATTTACATACTCTTGATACAATCATTACTGAAAACACAATCTGATATATAAACAAGAATAAGAATGCAGATGTGAACTGATCTTGACCCCTATCCTGTACTCGTATGTTGTAAGTATACTCCCGTTTACCTAACGGGGTATTCTTCTAATCCTGAAAAATATTTGCAAATTTTGGTGAGTTTTGTAAACTCAATGAGTGACCATCATCGATGGCTCACCTAGTCACATAACACATAATTCACATTCACATCATTTCATATTTCACACTTCACATACACTACAATTTAATTACTCATATTATGCATATGCAGTGCACATGAAACCCACTTTTCATTTGTTATTTTGTTGTGATCGAGTGCCTAAACTGTCCTATATAAGGCTCATTGATAATTTTCCTATATAGGGCTCATTGCTAACTGTCCCATATAGGGCTCATTAAATGTTGAGCCTGAGGGTCTGAATCACTTTTGAGCTCGAAGCTCTTTTTCACTCGTTGAGCTTTAAGCTCTGATCGGTGGCTACTCTGGTCATAACTGTCATTATGTTTCATGCATTCATGAAATGGAATGCCTCAATCACATTTTCATATTCCCATTTACTCACATTCACATATCATCGGACCTTAGTCCGACATTCAACATTAAGGTTAAGAATCACACTTTCATTCATATGTAAATGCATATTCAAAACTACACTTGTCATTGGACAGTGTTCTGGCATTTAATAATCATATTATGCACACTTATTTCATCTCATTCACATACAATGAGCACTTCAATATTTCTTTCATACAACACATTCATTAGACCTCCTGTCCAGAAACCAACACAGTTAAACATTTTCATATAATCATTCAGAAATCAATTAATATTAAAAAGTCAAACAAGGCAAACAGTGGAATGAGACCATCTAGGTCTACTCACAGTACGCTCCAGATTAGCACTAGTTTCAAGATCTGGAAATATTTGAATGTAGACGTTCATCCTGCACATGAGAAGTATACAATACACACAATGGACACACATTAATAATTGCACAATTATAAATATTCATTTATGCACAGGTGTGTATATGAAATATGTACAATGCATGTTCATGACAATCCCTGATATCTTTCCCTTAATTTCATTACAAAATCATTCCCATATCAAAACTCATCTAAGTAAATTTATACTTAAGTTTACACCTCACTAACACCCTTAAAATCACATTTCATTTCTCATCGAATCACTTCAGATTTTTCCATGTCACACTTTTGGTCTACCATTCATGTTCAATCAAGAAGAGAAATTGATAAAATGTGGTTAGACTCTCTTCTAAAAATATGTTCCTCTGTGTCTTATGTTTCTATTGACACCAAAATCACTCAATTTAGCTTAGTAATGTGAAAGTTATACTTGAAATATTTTCGGACTACTTTTATTCAGAGACAACACTTTATATTTAAATTTCACCCAGAAATTGAAACTCTTAGAGTCTGATTCAGAATTTCATTTCTTCAAACGATTTGTAGCCCTATGTCTCTACTTTACTCCAAATAAAAATCAGTCCATTTGGATAACTACAGATGAAGATATGCCCAAAATAGTGAAATATGTTTAATGCAAAAAAAGTTCGCCACGACGAACTCCTCCAGAGAGGAATTCCCACGAAAATTTCACAAGTTCACCGCGGTGAACTTTACCTGAAAGAAATCCTCACTAAAATCCTTCAAGTTCACCATAGTGAACTTTCAAAAGTTTACCGCGTCGAAAATACACAGACGTAAACCCAACTTTCCACCAACTTCAGTTTAGATTTTTCCCATTCACAACTTATACTAATATCACCTTTTATACTTCATTTACTCCTCATTCTTAACTCTATTTCAACTCAATATCATCCATAAACAATTCATAATATATATTTGACCATTAACCAAAAACATAACCTATATGTTTACCCATTCAAAAACAATTTCTGCACTCATCATTCTAGCTTCATTTAACCATAACATGATATTTAAGGCATAACTTACTTGATTTAGTTTAAAATTCTTCAAATCACCGTGAACCCTAGCTCCTCTAACATACACATGATCATCATCTTCCAAAGGTGGAAAAGGTTGGGTCTTTTAACAATAAGAAGGAGACCATAATTCTTGAAGAAGCAAGGTGAAATAGTTAAACAAACATCAACATGATGAGGGTGAGAGTGAGGTGTTGTGAGTAAGGAAGAGGACACATGAAGAAGATGAAGAAAAGAAGAAGAAGATAGAGAAATAGAGCATGTCTCATAAAAGACAAGAGAAAGACCATAAATATAAGTCTTTCACTTAAGAATTTCGTGGACTAAACAAGTGGAGTGGCAAGTGACACTTGTCACTTGCCGCAAGTCACTCTCTCAAGGTCTCTTTTTTTGGACTTTTAATCTACTAGTCCATTTTGTCTCCAATTTCTAATTCAATTGTCTTCCAATTTTCAATGGCACTTGTCAATAAATCTCATAGTCATTTATCAAAATTTACTTTGCCATTTGATAGAAAATTCTAATACCATTTATCATTTGTTTTGCCAATTGGCATTTTTCCTAGTCCAAGAATTATCCCAATTCTTTTTAGAAAATTTCCCCAAAAAAATCCAAAAATACTAAATCAAGAATTATAATCTCCAAATCAAATTTTCAATACAATCAAACCACAATTTCCAATAAATTCATATTTACAAACAAGTATACCAAAAATGTCAATAAATGCATATACAATCATTTTGATGTGTGTAAAAATTCACTGTTCACATATAAGTGCATATCATGAAATGCATTAGCATGAAATATATTTCCTAATTTCTCCGTAATCTCTCACATTTTCAATTTTAGCCTTAAGGTGGGTAACGGGATGTTACAACTCTCCCTTCCTTAAAAGGAATTTCGTCCTCGAAATTAATATTTGATTGATCAATAAGGCAGGGGTAATCTTTCCTCATATGCTCTTCTGTTTCCCATATAACCTCATCACCCAAATTCTTTTTTCCAAATGACCACTGTCGAAAGACTTAATAAGTCTTTCAATCACTTATTTTGTCACTCACTATCTTAACTAGTTCCTTAATATCTCATATTATTCAAAATTTTCACTTTCAGTTTCAATAACACATACCGGATCATAACGATATTTCCTAAACATATCCATGTAACACTGTGTGAATCTGAAACATCTTTTATCGGTAATACTAACTCATAAATCCATGGTCCTATTCTCACAATAGTTTCATATGGACCAATTTATGTCGGGCTTAGTTTCCCCTCTTTCCTAACCTGTTCACACCTTTATCTCTATCTAAGCAAACCTTGGCAAGGTGACACTCTCAGAAGTATTTCATTGTTCACTTGCTATTTTACATTCCTTTAGTGTCAATACACTCAACTCTTATGCCTATCTCACGATATTCCATAACCTTGATATTGATCCACTTAACTCATTCGTCTTTCTTGAATCACGTAACTCCTATTATAGATTCATTTCACATACTAACAGTGTCTCAAATCAATTTTGGCCTTTAACTATTTTTAGGTCCTCTTCATCTCAATATAAGGATGAACAACCCTTTTAGTCGAATAACACCTCGTACAGTATCCTAACGATATCACTATGATAGTGATTGATGTGCTTAAATTCAATTAAAACCATACATTAACCTCATGATCATATGAACTCCAAAATATAAGCTTTAAACATATCCACAACAGTTAAGACTGTTGGCAGTACAAACACTCAGTCACTTGATTCTACATCCTTAGCAGTTAAATACTATTTCAACATATTCCTATTAGGATGTCTAGCTTAGGCTGTTACTTGCTCTTTCTCTAATAATCTCTTCATTCAATTATCTTCATCGAGTGCACATCCTTTTTTATTTGATCGCCAAATAGCATTTTCCAATTCAAACATAAATTTGGATTCATTTTTGACTCCTCAATAAGATCCACAATTTCTGAATTCCTAATTTGGGCTTTGCTAATCTTTTCATGCGAGACCGATCTTAAATTCAATAGATAAGAGCACTTTGATTTGCCCAAAATTAATCTCAACATTTTATGCTTTTTATTGCACTTGGCTTTGTAACCTCAATACCTGAATTGGTGTTACACCATTATTGAATTTTCTGTTCATTGCATCAATTTACAACACTAGCTTTACAGAGAAATACTCATTTGCTTAATCAAAATTTTTCAGTAACTCTATTCATGATCTCAACCTTATATTCGGTTCTTTCAAAGTCCATGCATACCTCAAACTTTAATGATCTGTATATTTTTATATAGCTCCAACATATTTCACTGTACGTATAATGTCTCCAAACTTTCAAAGTAGTCACTAGAACGGTAAGTTCTAAATCTTGTATCAAAAAAGCAGCTCATAAGACTTTAATTGTCTCAATGCATATGAAATCACTTTATTATGATGCATTAGATTTCATCATATTCCCTGATGTGAAACATCATTGTATACTACATAATCTCAAATTCCAAACGATATTATTATCATTGGTGTTATAATTCCTCAAAATTCTTTTTACATTTATCACTGATATGGTTTACACATTTTTCCTCAAACATTTTAATCACGAAATAAGGTCAATAAAAACCCTTTTTGTAACATCGCACTCCCGCATGACCCGAACCCGACATCGATGGTGATATCCGAGTCCGTTCCCTGTGAGGGTGGCGTGCTACGTCACTCAGTCTAAACTCAGTATAAATTTTTTTGATAACATAAACATACACTATGCGGAAATCAATTAACATACATAATCACCAGTAAGTACAATGACCACGGGGTCCCTTTTCATAAATACAAATTAATTTAGTCCGTTGGCTTTACAAATTGACCTAATCATTTGTACAAAAATTCAGAAAATACAATTTTATACAGAATTTATCAGACATTAATGCAGACGCGAACTGATCCCGACCTTTTCTCTCACTCACAGGCGGTTGCTATACGCTCGTTGCCTAATGGGGTTAACTTCTGGGTCCTGAAAAATAATTGCAAATTTTGGGTGAGTTTTGCGAACTCAGTGAGTGACCATCATCGATGGCTCACCCAGTCACACAACACAGTGCACATTCACAATATTCATATTCAATACACTTACTTATTTCTATTATGCATATGCAATGCATCAGTCACATCTACTCACTTTCACATGTCATCGGACCGTAGTCTGGCATCAGAACACATTTATTTCACATAAACATAAGGCATGTTGCCCTTCACTCAATCAAATATATGTAAGCAAATGAATATGAAATGCCCATGTGACACTTTCTTTCTAATTTATTTCGGTGTTGTGACCGAGCACCTGAACTGTCCCAATATGGGCACATTAATCGTTGAGCCTGAGGTTCTAAATCACTGTGGGGCTTGAGACCGAATACAATCGTTGAGCTTTTAGCTCTCGGTGGCTGCTTCGGTCACAACTGTCATTATCTGGTTAAGCATTCATGAATGAAATGCATATGCCATAATTAATCACATTATTGTGCACGTATGCATATGTCACAATCAATCAGCCTATGAATGACACAATCAACATTTATGTATCACAATTAATCACATGTATCCCAATTAGTCACATCATAGGCACATAGGTCACAAATTCACATACAAGTAGCACTTCTATAACCAACTCCCCAGTACACAATCATCTGACCTTTTGTCTGGAATTTACAATCACAGCAAACTTCAAACCCACCATTATTCACCGCATTCAGCAATCAATTTAGACAAAATGAAACAAAATAGAACAAAGGGTGAAATGAGACCATCTCGGTCTACTCACAGTACGCTCCAAATTAGCATTTGCTTCCAAATTCTGAAAACGACTGACTGCGAACTCTTAGCCTGCACAACCCATTTATTCAATACGTTGCACACACATTAATAATTTTACATAATTATACTCATTGATGCACATATATGTACGATGCATGTTCATGATTATCCCGGTATCAATCTATAAATTTTATTTCAAAAATCATTTCGTTATCATAACTCAGTTATGCCCAGGGTTTAGCCGCACTAAAATCCTTAAACTCGCAATTTATGTTTATTGCAATTTTTCTAAAACCATACTTTCGGGTCTACTACTCCCGATCAATAAACCAGTCCACATAAGGAAACCTAGGCAACCTCTCCTTGATAGAAAAATTCCTCTATGCATTAGGAATCCATAGACACTAAAATCACTCAATTCGGATCTCTATAGGTCCAATTATTTCTAAAACACGGACCAGAAAAATAATCGCTCGGTCCTCTCACTTTGACTTAATCAATCAATGTCAATTTTATCTCCAAAAATTCACAATTTCATAAAGAAATGAAATTAAATATCTCACAAATTTGATGCCTCAAGAATCAAGTCAATCGGAGGTAGGAGGAGAAAATTATGCACAAAAGAATGACAAAAGGGTAAAAGTAGAACAAAACAATAAAAAAATTTGCACTTATATCCCTCTCTTCTACCACAATGCATAACTTTTCACACAAGTGTCCAAAAATTACAAATGAGGTCTCATTGGAAAGATCACAGAAAACCCTATAAATTCCTTTAAAGACTCACAAACCAATTTCACCCCTAAGGGTTTTAAATTTTCAATCAAAGTTTCTGCATAATCACAATTTTCCAAAACAGTGCAACATTCTTCTAAAAATCATATCTTTCCATTCCCTTTCCCAAAAATTCCAAGCTTTATATCAAAAGAAATATCAGAACATAGTATACAACTTTCATGAACAACTTGGAAGCAAATTTAACCTCTAAATGGGTAAAAATCTCACATGATTGTGGCTGCCCTGTTAAAGATTGTTAAATAAAAATATCACCTAAACCATATCCATACTTTAAAAATCCATAACTTACAATTCTTACATCCAAAAATAGCATATTATATATCATTACAAAGCTAAGACATTCTTCTACAACTTTCCATAAGACCACTTGAGCTAATTTAAACTATAACAGTTCAGAATTGGCTTCAAAGTACAGTAACCACAAAATCCATACTTAGAGACATTTCACACACAAAGCACATTAACACTTTGAAATACCATCTGAAAGTTAACAAGTCATAACTTTCAACCTCAAAATCGAAAAATTTCATACTTAGTGGCGATAGAAAGCTAACAACAAAATATTCAATTTTCATGAAGACTATTTTAGCAAAATCTATCTCAATCATCCTAGAAAAATTTCCCAAAGTTTCAGGTCACAAATTTTTAATGTTAGGATCACAACCATGGCACTATTCATCCTGCACAATATTGCCCACTTTCAAGGCAAATTTCAGAACCCTTCAAGTCAAAATTAGACAGCACTTCCTTCATAACTTCTCAAGTTTAATTCAAGCTAAACCTCATCTCAATACGTTTGTGAGATTGAAATGAGGAATGTTTGAAAGATGAGATAAAGGATAGAGATATAGGTATGGAAGATCAATAGGTTGATTTTGAATGATGATTGGTCCATATAGGGGTTCCTTAAGAAATGGGACCATTGACTTGTGAAAATGTGTTAGGAAATATTTGATTTGTGGATATAGTGTTTGGATATGACATTGGTGGTATTTGATACAAGAAATGAAAAACATTATGAATATATGTGATGAGAAATTTGATAAGAAAGTAAGTGACTAGGATCATTGGAAGAAATTAGTTATGATAATGTGTTACTGGGTGATTTCTTAAGTTAGAATTTCGAGGACAAAATTCTTTTAAGAGGGGGAGAAATGTTGGACCCCGAATTTTCTTGGAATATTTGAATTATAAAGGGGCATTAAATGAGGAAATTTATGGTGACTTAATTGTATGCAAAGAAAAAAAAAGAGTCAAGAATATGCAAGATAGATTATTAATGTTTATGACTAATTATGGTCTAAAGTGGTGTTTTGAGTCTAAATGAAAATTGATAGTGAATACATTGTTGTAAATGGAAGTTGAAAAGCAAGAAATAAATAGTAAAAGTATGAGATTTTGAAGAATGAAGAAAAGTTTGACTTTTTGGTCATAGAGAGTTGGCTTTTTGATTTAGGCAGAATTTGAGAAATTGATCTTCATGAAACTTGTAGAATATGTTGAAAGCTTTCTGTCGCTATAAAGGTTTATATTTTTCAACATCGGGATTGAAAGTTATGATCATTCAAAGTTAAGTATTATTTTGCTTTGTTTTGTGAAAATGTCCATGAGTGTACATTTAGGTGTACTGTGGTTTGAGGCAAATTATGTACTGATGTGCTCTAAATTGAGTTAAGTGATCTATATGAAAGTTATAGAAGATTTTCCTAGCTTTTCAATGATGTATTATATGTTATTTGTGGATGTGAGAATTGGAAGATATGCAATTTTTAGGTTTGGATGTGGTGTAGGTTGACCAATATTTTGTCAGAATCTTTGACTGAAAAATTTATCTAGTTAGAGGTTGAAATTGCTTTTAAGTTCTTCATGAAAGTCTTAGATTATGTTTTTATCTTTCCATTGATGTAAAGTATGGAAATTTTGGGCTATGAAATAGGAAGTTATGATTTTTACAAGTTGCTGTTACTGTTTGGGAAGAGTATTAGTGGACAGGAACTTTGAGGTAGTTTTTGACTCCTTTAGAGGCATATGTAGTTTTTTAGTTCTGCATGGAAAGTGCAGAATTTTCCTTCAGCTTTCTATTGATACCAAGTTTGTAAATTTTGGAGTTCTAGGTCAAAAGTTTTGGGTTGTGGAAGTTGGGATGTCGGATGAAGGAAAACCAAGAGGTTCTAGTCGATTTTAGGCTTAGTCGACTAATAGTCGACTACTCGACTAGTGTTATTGTTTTTACTTACATTAGTCGATTAATAGTCTTCGACTAGTTGACTAGTGTCACTGTTTTACTCATGTTAGTCGACTATTGTCATGTTTCCCCTGACCAACCCTCTTTCATTCTTTTGCTTCTAACTTTTCCGTCCGACATCCGATTGACCCGATTTTTGAAGCGTTGGATTCCTAAGATAATTATCTTCATCAGCATGAGAAATTTGTGATTTTTGAGATTAAATTGAGAAAGATTGATTTAATCAAGATGAGTTAGATATTTTTCTGAACATGGTTTAGTCTTTTGAGAAATTCTTGATCTGTGGAGATCCAATTGAGTTGGTTGTTGTGGAAAATTAAACTAGAGACATGGGGCTACAAGTCTTATGAAAGAATTGAATTTCAATTTAGCCTCTAAGACTTTCAATTTCTGAATGGAAGTCGGGTTTAGTGTTTAGTCTTGGATTAGTAAAATATGAAACTATTTTGGCCATAACTTTTGCTCTAGTCATCCAAATGAGGTGATTCTTAATTTGGATTAAACTAGAGAAATAGGGATAAAATTGTTCTGAAGGACTCGAGTTTCAATTTAGTCTTTAAGAATGTCAAGTTTTGGATGAAAGAAAATTGCTGGAAAATGTGCTAGCATAAGAATAGTTCGAAATGTTTGGAGCATAACTTTTGATGTAGTGCACCAAATTAAATGATTTTGGTGGCTTTATGAAATTAAGACAATGAGGAACATTTATATAGAAGGAAGTTTTGGTAAATTCCTTCAATTTGATGGTGATAAAAATGTCCTAAAGTAAGCTTGAATTGAAATAAAGTTCAGGGGCAATTTTGGAAGTTTACTTAAAGAGTTAAGTTAGAAGGCTTGCATGGAGGGGCATTAGTGTCATTTAGCACCAATTAAATGAATGAGGAAGGTGGCTATCATATAAGGCAAGATGAAAGACACGAAAATGAGAAGAAGGAAAGAAAGGAAAAGAAGAGAAGGAAATGAGAGAGCTTTCGGATGAAGGAGAAAGAAAAGGTAAGTTAGGGTTTCAAATTTTTTTGGGTTTCTAGAGTGATTTGGAGTAGATTCAAGAGGAAAAATGTGAAAGAGGATGAAAGCTTCCTATGGAGCTTTGAAATTCCGAAAATAGAGAAGAAATAAGGTAAGAGAAAATTATTACCTTGTTAAATTTTGATGAGATTTTGGTTTATTTGGCTTAAGATTGGTATGGGTTTGTGATTTCTCAAGTCAATTTTAGTGATTGCATGGTTTAATGGATTCAATTTTGGATGGTTATTTAATTAGGGTTTATGTTATGAATTAGGGAAAATTAAGGAAAGGCTTTGGAGAAATTGAAGCTTTGGACAAGTTTCAAGCATGGAAATGAGGTGGGTAATATGTTTATATTTTGAATTATAAGTCAATTATGTGATTTTGAAAAATCAAGAAAGGAAAATATATTTCTGAAATTTATTGCTTCCGAATGATTTTGAAAAATTGTTACAAAGGTTTAATTCATTGTTTTTAAATGATTTGTGAAATTGATCGAAAAATTTAGAAAGAAAGTATTGAAATTTATTGTTTCTGAATGCTTTGGAAAAATGTTACAAATTAAAAATGATTTGAGAAATTAAGAAAAGTTCTGAAATTCATTTTCTTATGATTGAAGTGATAAATTATGATTTTAAGCAATTGTTATGATTTTTGCATTCTTTGTTTGTGCATGATTGAGAAATTGAATATGAATGTGATGGTTATGCGATTGATTGATGATTTGAGATTGCATTGGAATTATTATATGAATGTATGTGAAATTGTGAATGTGAATGTGTCGAGTACGACACGATATGAAAATATGAAAAATTTAAGTTTTCAAAATGTGCCTTCGGGCAAGTCGATTTTCAAGTATGAATTGTGTGTTATGTGGGTTTAGTTAGGTCCCATAAGTTTGAGTCAAGTGCACTTGTCTCATTTTTAAAGGCTTCTCTCGCCTGCCCGCTAGTGGCACTGGAGCTCCAATTTCGGACTTCCATAAGTTCACGACTACACTGGACCGCTATTCGGAAAAGTGTAGTATGTTCTGTTCACAGCTGCATAGGACCGCTATGCGGGAATATGCAGTACGCTCCGTTTTGGACCGACTCAAACTATTTTGATGTGTTATATGTTTTTGATTTTGTTTATATGTGATGCATTCATGTTTCGGTTTTATTTATGAATTGAGAAAAGTTTTGGAATTTAAAGGAATGAGAAATTGAGGTTTTCAACCGTGAAATTTTCGAAAACTGTTTATAAATGATTTGAATGATATGAAAAGTTTGAAAAATAAGCTCTTGATGTTGAGACGTGATTATTAATGGAAAATGAGTTTTGCAAAGGTTTTTGCTTATTGTTCATCTTATAAACATATTATCCACGAGCTAGGTTTTTACTTATTGCTCATCTTATAAACATTTTATCCACGAGCTATCAAGCTCACCACCCTTTCATCCCCATCTCTAAGTTTTGAGTAGGAGATTGGATGAAAGGAAGTCAAGGCATCTGTTCGAGCGTACTTGTCTTGTGTTTTATGCATTTGGGATTTTAGTTTTGTATATGGATTTTGGTATTGGATTGTATATGGCTTAAAATGCCATTAATAATTTGTAAGCATTTATTTAGTGTTGTAAATGAATTATGGATTTGTGTGGATATAGTATGTTGATGGTTTATGAAATTAAGTTATAAATTTGTGTATGATTATGGGATTATGGAAGATGAATTGTGATTGCATATGAATATGATTAGTTTGGGTTTTTAGATTGAATTATGAAATTGTATATGAGTATGAATGGGAATTGAATATGAATGTGTTTGGATTCCGGATGGAAGGTTCGATGATTCTATGTTTTGATTGGGAATTATAGAAGTGTGTTTAAAACTATTTGCAGGTTTTTGGGTGTGTAAAATACAGCCGTTATGCTGCCCAATTTTTTATTGAAATAAAGATAGAATAATATAAGATTTGGTTTAAAAGATGATTGTTGGGATTTGTATGAATGATTAAGAAGATGATTAAGAATTGAGATTTGGCTTTGAGGATGAAATTCCAATTGGGAAATTATATTGTTTTGATTTGTATGAGATTTGAATAAAGATGAAAAGAATGAAAATGAAAGAAAAAAATTTATACCGGTTTCGGATGGATTAGTCTTAAGGTTTCCAACGCTAGTTTTCATTAGCAGACACATTTTCGGATGTCGAATCAGCTTTCAATTTTGTTTTCGCATTTTGTTATCTGTTTTTGACCTGATCCGTATTTGTTTCGCATTTAGTCTTTCACCTTATGATTTCTATTTGCTTCGTTATTCATTTGATTCCTTTTGAATCTGATTTGCTTTGTTTGACTTTCGCCTTCTATTTTGTTGTTCCGCTTTGATTCCGATCCGATTTGTGGTTCGCTTATGTTTTGGCCCACTTTCGGATTTGAGATCCGTTTGATTCGTTCCACCATTTTGTAGTTTTCGTTTTTCTTCGCTTTGTGTTCCGTTTCTTATGTTTTCGCCACTTTGTTTTCGTTTCGATTTCTATTATTTTGGTTGGGGTCCGGTTTCGAGATCGGGTCCTAATAAGAATACATTTATTTCACATAAGCATAAGGCATGTTGCGCTTCACTCAATCAAATATATGTAAGCAAATGAATATGAAATGCCCATGTGACACTTTCCAATTTATTTCAGTGTTGTGACCGAGCGCCTGAACTGTCCCAATATGGGCACATTAATCGTTGAGCCTAAGGCTCTAAATCAATATAGGGCTCGAGGCCCGAATACAATCGTTGAGCTTTTAGCTCTCGGTGGCTGCTCCGGTCACAACTGTCATTATCTGGTTAAGCATTCATGAATGAAATGCATATGCCACAATTAATCACATTATTGTGCACGTACACATATGTCACAATCAATCAGCCTATGAATGACACAATCAACATTTATGTATCACAATTAATCACATGTATCCCAATTAGTCACATCATAGGCACATAGGTCGCAAATTCACATACAAGTATCACTTATATAACCAACTCCTCAGTACACAATCATCAGACCTTCTGTCCGGAATTCACAATCACAGCAAACCTCAAACCCACCATTATTCACCGCATTCAGCAATCAATTTAGATAAAATGAAACAAAATATAACAAAGGGTGAAATGAGACCATCTCGGTCTACTCACAGTACGCTCCAAATTAGCATTTGCTTCCAAATTCTGAAAACGACTGACTGCGAACTCTTAGCCTGCACAACCCATTTATTCAAATTTGATGCCCAAGAATCAGGTCAATCGGAGGTCGGAGGAGAAAATTATGCACAAAAGAATAACAAAAGGGTCAAAGTAGAACAAAACAATAAGAAAATTTGCACTTATATCCCTCTCTTCTACCACAATGCATAACTTTTCACACAAGTGTCCAAAAATTACAAATGAGATCTCATTGGAAAGATCACAGAAAACCCTATAAGTTCCTTCAAAGACTTACAAACTAATTTCACCCCTAATGGTTTCAAAAATTCAATCAAAATTTCTGCCTAATCACAATTTTCCAAAACAGTACAACATTCTTCTAAAACTCATATCTTTCCATTCCCTTTGCCAAAAATTCCAAGCTTTATATCAAAATAAATATAAGAACATATTCTACAACTTTCATGAACAACTTGGAAGCAAATTCAACCTCTAAATGGGTCAAAATCTCACATGATTGTGGCTGCCCTGTTAAAGATTGTTAAATAAAAATATCACCTAAACCATATCCATACTTTAAAAATCCATAACTTACAATTCTTACATCCAAAAATAGCATATTATACATCATTACAAAGCTAAGACATTCCTCTACAACTTTCCATAAGACCACTTGAGATAATTTAAACCATAATAGTCCAGAATTGGCTTCAAAGTACAGTAACCACAAAACCTGTACTTAGAGACATTTCACACACAAAGCACATTAATACTTTGAAATACTATCTGAAAGTTAACAAGTCATAACTTTCAACCTCAAAATCGAAAAATTTCATACTTAGTGGCGATAGAAAGCTAATAAGAAAATATTCAATTGTCATGAAGAATACTTTAGCAAAATCTGTCTCAATCATCTTAGAAAAAATCCCCAAAGTTTCAGGTCACAAATTTTCAATGTTAGGATCACAACCATGGCACTATTCATCCTGCACAATATTGCCCACTTTCAAGGCAAATTTCAAAACCCTTCAAGTCAAAATTGGACAGCACTTCCTTCATAAGAATTCTAGCTAAACTTCTCAAGTTTAATTCAAGCTAAACATCATCTCAATTTCCTAACCATATAAAAAGTTATGACCAAAACATTGAAACATACACACAACCAATTTTCCAGATTCACAACCTAACTCACATTCTACATTTTCCATACCATTTCTAAACCAACCAACACTCAATCTACTCCATATATGCACCATAACTAACTCACAACCTATCCTTGAACAATAGTCCACAAAATTGCAGCACACGCACTCAATCATTCATACATTTCCTACACTCTTCTAAACCTACTTTCACTTTCAAAACCTTTCCCCACACACATTCATCAAATTCTATATCATCAATCATTCATCAAGGCAAGAAATTCATACACACACACACCCATATATTCTAATCCTCATATCATGAACATCTAACTCTTAATTGTCATTAAATATGTTCCAATCATCAAATCCATGAAGAGGAATAGGTTACTTACTTTATTTAGCTTTAATGACTTCAAAACACCATGACACCCTAACACTCCAACATACACGATCATCACACCATAAGGTGGAATAGGTCAGGTTTCTTTAGAAACAAGAAGAAGATAGCAAGCTATTTATGTGGATAATGGTGGACAAGATTCAACTTTGAGGCTTTGGAGAAGAGAGTGTCGAAGATAGAGAGAGTAAAAGAAGAAGGAAATGAAAAGGATGAAGGAAAGAAACTATGTCGTGAATGGCTAAATGAAAGACCTAAATTGTGGTCTTTCATTTAACAATTTCGTGGCCTATACATGTGGTGGGGCAAGTGACACATGTCACTTGCCACATGTCAATTTCTTATGATTCCAATTGGTCCACTTTAATAACTAGTCCATTTGGTCTCCAATTTCTACTCCAAATTCTCCCCAAATTCCAATGGCTCAAATTAATAAATCCAAAACTCATGTATTTAAATTTTCAGTATCATTGGAGAGTCAGTTCTACTACCGGTAACTAGTCAGTCTGCCATTTGACATTTTCCTAGTCCAAAAAAGTACCCCGAAATTTTCAGAAAAATTTCTAAAATTCCTCAAAAATTCAAAACTCACAAATACTCACTCCAATTAACTTTTCAAGTACAAAAATCATAATTTTCACAAAAATCACATTTATGAACAAAATACCGAAAAATGTCATGAATGCATGTATAGTCATTTACATGTGCAAAATTCATTATTCAGTTGTATGTGTATGCATGAACATATGAAGGCAAATTTTTAAACGCTCATATCCCATTCCAAATTATTATTCTACCCTTCTCATCGGTGATGGGATGTTACACTTTTATAGTCTTTGCTAGTATCCAACGTACAACTAGTTCTAAAGAACTCCAAATCTCTCATGTATTCTTTGTAGTCTTTTAGTTCTTTATTGTCTCTATTTCCTTGGATCTCTCAATACGCCATGTTCAGATACTCTAAGATCCAACATTTTATTTGATCAAGCTAAGATTCACTCCTATTAAACTCGACCTATAATTATTTCTACCCTCATGATATGTAAGATTTATCCTCAGTTTCACAAATATGCTCTTTGCTTTTTGAATACACTCGATATATCATTTATAATCATAGTCACTAATTGATTCAGTTTTTCTTGGATCATTTTAATTTTTAATACCATAATACCATCGGGGGCATTATTGACTCCAACAGATATAACCCAAAACTCCTTGTGCCCGTGATTTGCTCTCGTAATTCTTTAAGAATCTAATTCCTCAATGAGGTAGTATTATCTCATGTTATTTTTGGCTTCCCAATTGACTTCTTTTCTCGAATAATTTTCTCAATTCATTTGATTTTCTCTAATTTTCATATGAATTTATTCTTACGCCCGCTCATTCGTTCAAGTTCCTTTATACATTTCAATTTAATTGCAAAATTAACTTCCTGTTTTGGTAGCATATTCATCATATATAATTTGTATCTCCATATCATATTTACATAGAATATTATGTGGAATCAAATCCTCTTCACATTAGCAATAATGTCTCCTCAAAGTCAATAATCCAATCATATAGTTGAATACTTCCCATCAAACAAAATGCGTATACTCTCAATAGCATATTCTACCTCTTATATTCACTTTTAATTCATTACAGATTCATTTCTGATTTGTTTCTTCATCGATCATTCTTAAAGTAAACTATCTGATTTGTTTAACTTAATTAAGTGAAATTCTTCTTCTTCAAAAGAAAACTTCTTGCTACAATCATCTATATTGTTCATGTAACCTTTATCAATCCATTGTTATCATCATTGCTGATCAGACATTCTTAGTAACCTCTAGGAGATTAATTCCTATCATAACTTATATGATAAGAATATCCTTTATGATAAAGCTGAGTAAAGCATTAAGCAATTCATTTACTTTAATACCTTGGTAGATATACCATCAAGATCATTCCATCTTTTCCAGAGATGTCCTTTAAGACAATTCGTCAATTAATAACTTATATTCAGGATACCTTAATCTCATTTGGTTCAAACAATAATTTTTCTTTTGTATCTGTCCTCGATTGTGGGGATTGTGCCACGATCTTGCCCTTCTTCTTTTTTGCAAAATTCATAACCCATAGTAACATCATTAATAACCTCAATCTATCCTCTATTGATCACTATTAGCACTTTCATGTATTATTCCAATTCATCTTAGACTTTGAACTATGGGAACTATGACTAACAATATTCAATAAGCCTTAGATTGTTTCCTATATTACCCCACTCATATAATACTTATGTGCCTCATATTCTTGCTTGTCATGATAATCCCATTATCAAATATGTACTTACGATAACAAATTAACTTAACTTTGGGGCATTCGCTTACCTCTTTCTCATTCTTACACAAAATCCCATCTTATATGCATTTCTAACTTTCTCCTTACTACACAACATTTATCTCTTATAAAGTCAATTTTGTCTATTTCTTTTCCCGTATATGTATCCTCAATCAATTCAGAATTATCGATGCAGAATCATTATGAAATTCTGGTCTCAATTCCATATCTTCTTATACTGAATTATAAACTCTTGTCATGATAAGCATATAACCATTTCGGTTCCAAATTCATCCTCTTATGATCATAACAAATTTATGTTTTCATTACCATCTGCTTATATACTTTAATCTCCTCATTTCTACTCATATCCCTATTTTCCTCAAACGACTTATGACAACACATTCACATTTATATCATATTCAAGGATATATCATCACAGTACAATCTTGTTGTCATATTTAATAATACATCCACCAATACAATTGTAATGAATCTCTATTTATCATATTGAATCATATACTATTTTTAATTTCTAGATATCCACAACTTCCATTTTCTCACATTCTGACATATTAGCACTTTTCTCACTATTTCAATCAGCTTAAACACTTAACACATGCTCATGCGTGTGACTCATACTCATGTGACTCAGACAAGGGATCAGTTGCTACTGTTTGCTATGACCTATCTAAAATGCATGTAACTTGACACATACCAAAAACTTCCCCTATAAGATAGTAATTCTGCGCTCTGATATCACATAAATGTAGTACCTCACTCCCACAAGACACGTACCCGACATCCTGAGGGATATCCGAGTTCGCGTCCCGCGAGAGTGACGTACTAATACACTCAAGCAGTTAAAACTCAATATATTTTTTTTAAACATCAACATAAGTGAAAATCAATATTCAAATCGAGCCCATTTTATTTTCTAACATTTCCATTTATAGCATTACAACCATTACACAAATCATCAAAATTTCACTTTCCACTTGGGCCCATTACAAAGGTACAACACTTATAAACATGATATCATTACACTTCAAAATCATTTACTAACATTTTCAATTTGGAAAGTTGGTACAGAATAAAATTATTTACATACTTTTGATGCAATCATTACTGAAAACACAATCTGATATATAAACAAGAATAAGAATGCAGACGTGAACTGATCCCGACCCCTATCCTGTACTCGTATGTTGTGGGCACACTCCCGTTTGCCTAACGGGGTATTCTTCTGATCCTAAAAAATATTTGCAAATTTCAGGTGAGTGTTATGAACTCAATGAGTGACCATCATCGATGGCTCACCCAGTCACATAACACATAATTCACATTCACTTCATTTTATATTTCACACTTCACATACACTACGATTTAATTACTCATATTATGCACATGTAGTGCACATGAAACCCACTTTCTATTTGTTATTTTATTATGATCGAGTGCCTAAACTGTCCTATATAGGGCTCATTGATAACTGTCCCATATAGGGCTTATTAAACGTTGAGCTTGAGGGTCTAAATCACTTTTGAGCTCAAGGCTCTTTTTCACTCGTTGAGCTTTAAACTCTGATTGGTGACTACTCTAATCACAACTGCCATTATGTTTCATGCATTCATGAAATGGAATGCCTCAATCACATTTTCATATTCCCATTTACTCACATTCACATATCATTGAACCTTAGTCCGACATTCAACATTAAGGTTGAGAATCACACTTTCATTCATATGCAAATGCATATTCAAAAACACACTTGTCATCAAACCGTGGTCCGGTATTTAACAATCATATTATGCACACTTATTTCATCTCATTCACATAGAACGAGCACTTCGATATTTCTTTCATACAACACATACATTGGACCTCCTATCCGGAAACCAACACAATCAAATACTTTCATATAATCATTCAAAAATCAATCAATATTAAAAAGTCAAATAAGGAAAACAATAGAATGAGACCATCTAGGTCTACTCATAGTACGCTCCAGATTAGCACTAGCTTCAAGATCTAGAAATATTTGAATGCAGACGTTCATCCTGCATATCAAAATTATGCAACACACTTACGGGCTGTTTGGTACACTAGAATAGAATGGTTATTCCTAACATATTCCTAACTTATTCCTTAACCCGTGTTTGGTAAAAAAGAGATCCAGCAATAACTAAACTTGGGTAAAATCTATTCTTCAAATTTGAAGAATACCCAAACCCCACCCCAACATATCTTTAACTAATCGACGAATAGCTAAATTGATCTGAAGACAACTTTGACCTCTCATCATTTCCAGCCTCTGAAATTTCTTCTCCTTCGTTGACGTTAGCACATCATCAGAGCCTCCTCTAATCCTCTCACATTCAAGCCTCCGGAGTCTTTCACTTCTTCAATGTAAGCTATTCTCTTCTCCACTTCGTGATTCTGGATCTACCATTCTCCAGTTCGTAAAAGAATTTCGTTCCTTTTATCTTTGTCTCTTTTTTTCTAAGTTTTTTCTAGGTATCTTTAACTCCTTTTATCTGGGTTTTCTGCATGTGAAATTTTGATTTTTGGGATTGTGATTGCAGGAGGGTTTTTCCTTTGGATGGAAGTGTCCCAGGCATTTCTTGTTTACGTAATCATAACACTCACTGTAAATAACTTTGCTACTAGTTCTCTACGACCTGTTCCATTAAATTTTTCATCTCCTACATTAGATTGTTCATATTAGGGTTTGTGTTCTTCATAATGCAGAAGGAACTAGCATCGACAATGGTGCTTTAAAGGCCTGGTTTATTCTCGTTCAAAATCAACAACTTGTTGGACTTTACCCCTCCTCTGAGCTCCACGGTACTCTGTCTTATCCATTTCCCATTTCGTTCTCATATTCAATTTTAGTTCAGTTCTGTTAGTAGTCATTTTTTTGCATATTTTTCTTCTCCTACATGTTTAATAGCATTAAAGCTTCACCTATTGAATTTGCTTTTCATTATTCCCATGAACAGAGCATTTCTTAAATGGGTACATCTTCGAGACCACACTTTTGTTTGATTTCAATCGTTATCTTTCCAGTAGAAATTGCTAGTCCAAGAATGCTTTGTTACTGTTATGGAATTAAGAGTCCTAAAAACTTGCTTTGACTAAGAAATGGTACCTTCCTCTGCCAATTATGAATGTGATCACCCATTGAATCCCAATTAAACATCAACTTAAAAGGTGCCAACCCTATTTATGTTGCACGCTCTTATTCAATGCAATCCTCCATCATATTCGTATATGCTTAATGAGTCCCCATCTCTGATGAATTGTTCGAAGTACAACGATGGGATTTTCCATTCATTTGCCCCCAAATTGGAACATACATATGCACATTTTGACTTATAAACGACATCTTTATCTTTTGACGCATATGTTACTAGTCCTATTAATTTCAACCTAACAACTTGAGCCTCCAATGTTTACTTAGGCTCATCTTAATGTAACTTTGAAATATGATCCTTACTAGTTAAAGGTATTATATGGACAGAGATTTATAGATATTCCCAAAATTAAGTTTTTGTAAAGATAGGAGTTTTAGTGCCAATACTATCCTCAAACTAGACCAAGGGGAGCTTTTGGAGTTCTGCATTAATTTGTGCTTTTGAATAGAACACATGGATTCATTTGGATCTAGGAACAAGTTTCTCGTACAATAAGGGGAGATAATATGCATAGAAGCATTCATGGTTAAGTTATGGGTTTCTGATGCATTCTGTAATGTGCATCTTGATTGGAACAAGTTAGTTGTCATTAACACTATTGGGGTTTCTGTTGCATTCTGTAATGTGCACCTTGATTGGAACAAGTTAGTTGTCATTAACACTAACATTTAACCCTGTTGACGAGTATATAGAGAGAATATGTTGCTCAGCTGCACCTATTCATAATCCATGTAGTTCTGGATGTTGTTCAAGACCTTGCATGGACTACTAGTGCCATATACGTTCTCTTCTTTAGATTGTTTCTTGTCAATACATTTGTACTTCTACTCCTCTCTGTCTACATCTTTCCATGTGCCTCTTCCCATGTATATATCTAACTATAAATATATTTTCTTTTTCTTGATACTCCTTATCTGTTTGTTGCATTTTCTCTCAGGTTCTTGAAAGGAATTGACAGGTTGAATGATATGGTGGTATCAGTCTATGTTACAGCTAGTCATATCCTTTCTATTGATCATTTCTTGAACTGCTGATGCGAACATCCTGGAATTATTATGTAATTGATTGGATTCTAGCAAATTTGGTGGGGGCTTCATTTATGTTTCTGATGTTCCTCTTATTCTCTATGGTACACTGTCACCATTTTGTAGATAAGGTAAACCATATACCCTTATATGTGAATTTATTAGAATTTTCAAGTTTATCACGATGATATTTAGGCTATTCTTCTTATTATTAGCCTACAAAATTAATTAATTATGTGAAGGAAGAGGATGGGTCTCAATTTCATTTTCAAGTTCCCCTAGCAGAACATTTTTATATTGTCTTAAAGCCATAGAATTTGGAATTGTCATATATCTGTTTTCCTTCAAGTTTGGTTTATCCATTAATTTGTGTGGTTTACCTATTTTATGATATCTAGTCTTTACTGTATTCTTTGACTTCTCTTACATACACTATTTATGCTACTTCATGACTCACAAAATGAGGATGGGATCAAAATGTTTTTCCAGGAGGTTCATGAGCTGCATATAAAGGTAATTGTTTAACCACTAACCATCGTTAAGTACAATTGCTTTTCTCCTTATTTAAGTTGACAATAATGGGTTTGTAATCTGCAGATTCTTCTCAATCCCTTGTATTTACTTGGTTCTCGCATTACATCTTCACATGTTGATGTTGGAGTTATGTAAATATAGTGCTCTGGAAAGCAAGTGTATTTACATGTAACTTTATCTTCTTCGATTCTGAGCTTTGTAATGAAAATATTTATTATTAATAAAACAAAAGAGTTTAGTTTTATCTGTATGAGCATTACATATCTGGTCATAAGGTACCAAGATTCTTTTGTAAGTAATATATATATACATAAAGATGTATGGAAACATGTATATTATTAGAATCAATTAATTGATTCACAGTTGAATAATCAAGTTGGTCGCTGATTATGGTTTAGACCGTAGTGTTGCGATTTATCTCCATATAAGTAAAGGAGTTTACTTCAAGGAATGATGAGTTTCATATCATGATAGTAGTTGACTATCGATAATGGCACTATTAAATGAATTGAATCAAGTATGTTTTCAAGAATAAAGTGGGCGTTACTTTAATCTTAAAACATACAACTTAAGCATTCGCTATTATGAACCATAATCTTGATGAGTGGTGAACTCATATATGTTTCATTATAAATCTTGATATGATCGAATGGATTTTTAGAGTATTAATCCAAAGGTTCTGCATGTTGGAATTATTAATTGAAACATGTATCGTGGAACATTCACTCAAATAAAGAGTTTATAGTGTTATCATCTCTTCTAGATGTTTTAAGGAGATTTGGTGATTAAACTGGCGCCAGTAGTTTGATAGACTAGCTACCAATCAAGTCTTAACACTGAGATGAGATCTTATGTGTTAATCACCATATAAAGTAAAATGAGAGATCTAGAAGGAAAAACCAACATAAGGGCAAAACGATAATTTTACCCTTTGTTATGCGGATGGCTATAATAAGGTTCTAAATAGGGTTTACAATTGGACATATTCTCATAATATTTAATAATTCAAGAGTTCAACTAATTGTCTTTAGTGGAATGACATTTAGTTAATAAGCTAGAATTAATTCCAATGAGATTGAATTAATTCGGGCTTATCGAGCTTCAATTATCAAAGTCCAATAAGATTCCCCACTTGGCTTTAAGGAAGGTTATCAAGCTAAGTAAGAAATACAAATGGAGGTTAATTAGAAGCCCATAATTGAATCTTGGGCTTGGTCTAATTAAAGAAGCCCAAATGTACATTTAGTAATGGGCTTGGTTTTTGGTTTAATGTGATTAATTAGATTAATTATATTAAAACAATTTTTTTTAGAATAAGATAGCAATTTTGGTTATTCCTAGGTTAAATGTGTCACCACACATTTGACATTAAAATGCTAAATAAAGATGATCTTTATTAAGGTTAATCATCATTAAATGGAGTTATGAACTTACCATTAAATGGTTTAATGGTTGTCTTTTAATGTTGGCTTGTAACCTATTTGCATTCATTAGATTAAAGATGAAAGATGTACATTACATGGACCATCTTCCTTCTTTCTTCTTGGCAAAACTGAAATTGGGTATTGAATTTTAGTTTATGGTCTTTTCAAATAGCCATCATAAAGATAAATGAAGATAATCTCATTTATTGGCTATTTTATGAGTGATTAATGAAAGAAGTGATGCATTTGATGCCTCTCTCTCCTTCCATCCATGCATATACGAAATTGGTAGGCAAGAAAGAGTTCTTGCATGTTCTTTACACCTTCTCTCCTTTCATGAAAGAGAGAATCGAAAATACCAATTGAAAGAGTTTCAATTTTGCTTCTTCTTCTTCTAAGAAAATCTCCTCCAAACATTTCTTCTCCTTTCCCACCAAAGGATTTTGTTAACCTAATTGTCCTTGAAGAACAGGTGATAAATCTAATTGGTTGAGGATACTACAACAAGGAGAAAGTAGATTGCTAAAGGAAAAGAGTCAAAGGCAAAGGATTTGGATACGAAGAAGGAGAGGATAGCGCAATGAGGATTTAAAGTCAGAGCGAAGGAGTCGGTAATACTCCTGATCTTGTTTATATTTTATTATCCTTATACCATATCATGTATGGATTGGCATGTTGATTTGGATTTGTTGCTTCCACTGCAAGTAATGATTTCTTAAAAGTTTTGAAATCTACCTTTTTTCCAAACAAAGCATGTTTTCTTTTTCCGATCCAACAATTGGTATTAGAGTCAGTTTCTAATGCATGATTTCAGTTCCTATATATTGGTTGCATGGGTTGGCAATCTTTTTGTGTATGCTGCATATTTTTATGTGATAGAAATATACATGGTGTACGTTTTCTCTTTTGGTTGTCCATAGAAGTTAAATTTACCTTGTAAGATTTCTTCATTGGTTGTAACAAGGAGGGTAGTCTATCATCACCATGTTTCCTCCTTGGTTTCTTTTTTCGATTTTCTTTGATTTTTTAATGTATAAATTGATGTAATGATGAAGATGGAGCAGCCATGGATTGAAGAAATGGAAAGGTAAAATTTTTGGTGTATCCTTTTGTGTATTGGCATAAGTTTTGTGAAAACAGAGTTGCTAGAATTTTGTTTCAATGGATCACTTTTCGGTTTTTATTGTAAAAACAAGTGCTGGATTTTTGTTTCAAAGAATCAAATTTCGGTTTTACTAAAATACTAAGTGCTGGTTTTTTTATTTTCATCAAAATGAGCTTCGATTTTAATGAAAACTAGTGCTGGAATTTTTTTGTCAAAACAAAGTGATGGCCCGTTTGCATGTGGTGAAGTGTTACTCCCCATCGGAGGGCATGGATCCTAGATCTTGCATGGTTTGGGTCTTCTTAAGGATAAGTCCACTTAATGATAGCAAATGTGACCTCCCACCGAGGCATGGTTTGTAGGTATTTTTAGTGAATGAATCAAATGGTTAAACACTCAACATTTTTTATCAATAAACTGCCCACCGTAGCTCTGTTGGTAAAAGTATGGACCAAATTAAGACGCTTCTTAAAAAATTGGGCATGAGATGCTTGGTAGTTTTTGAGTGGGAGGGTCCTGTGTTTTCTTTTAATGGATAAGATGGCCCACCGTCACTTAATCATATAGATAAGAAAAATAACCATCGATAATGTTTTAATTTTTTAAGTTTTGTTAAATCTATCATCATGCATACATGCATCATGATTTTATACAAAGTTCCATAAATTGTTGACTAGTATGCTCATGTTTTAATAATTTATATTTTCGACATAATCAACCACAAAATGAATCCACTCACCCCGCTTCGACTAATAAAAAATTGGAAAACGGAGACAATTTTAATGAATGGAAACGTAACCTTGACATTGTTCTTCAATATGAACGTATTTCATGGGTGTTAACTAAAAATGAGCCTACACCTCCAAATAGAGATTCAACTCCTGAGCAAGTCCAATAAAGATGTTGGCGGTATCTTGACAAGACTACTAAGTGTTATATTCTGGCTTTTGTCAGCGGCATGTTGCAAAAGCAAATTGCTTGTATGAAAACTGCTAGTGCAATGGTCCATCGCCTACATGAGATGTTTGGTGTAAGGACTAGGTCTGCAAGAGTAAAAGCTATCCAAACCATTCATAATCTCAGACAGAAACCTGGTGAACCGGTGCGGGATTACATGATGAAGGTAATCTCTGCAGTCACTGAGGCTGAGATGCTTGGGGCGGATATGGATGTGGACA
The DNA here is from genome assembly GCA_029891385.1 of Erythroxylum novogranatense. Lineage (NCBI taxonomy): Eukaryota > Viridiplantae > Streptophyta > Magnoliopsida > Malpighiales > Erythroxylaceae > Erythroxylum > Erythroxylum novogranatense. The sequence continues at coordinate 28,057,227 of CM057227.1, read as the reverse complement.
CGCAGATGATTATGATCATCAATAATCATGTTTGTAATTCTTTGCAGGGGTTCCAGCAAAGGAAAAGACTACCTAAAGGCCAGTTTCAAGTCAAGATAGTAGATGGTTCCTATGTTTCAGTAGAATCAGTGGGAGTAGTTATCTTGGACTTTCCCAGTGGTCATAGGTTATATTTGGAGGATGTTTATTACATGCCAATGACTGTAAGGAACATGATTTCTGTTTTTTGTCAAATAAAATCTGGTTATTCCTTATATTTTGAAAAGGTTGTTTTAGTATATGAGAATAAGGATTTTATTTGTGATGCGATAACTAAACAGGGATTGTTTTTTATAGAACCTATGAAAGGCTCACTAAACACCACGTAATTGATAAAACCAAGACAATCCAAAATCTCTAGCATTAATTCAAAGTATCGTGGCACTTAAGAATGAGTCATATCAATCGAAAAGACTTGACAAAGCTAGTAAAGGATGGGATCCTTATGGGCTTGGATAGTGATCCATTACCCACTGTGAATCTTGTATTGAAGGAAAATGACAAAAGCCTCATTTCCTTCTAAAGGAAACAGATCTGAATCCACATTGGACTGGTACATACCGATGTGTGTGGGCCCATGAATGTACAAGCTAGAGGAGGTTATGAATATTTCATAATTTTATAGATGATTACTCAAGACATGGCTATTTGTATTTGATGCATAAAAGAGTGAATCTTTTGAAAAGTTCAAAAATTCAAAGTCAAGTCGAGAAGCAACTTGGCAAGTCATTAAAACAGCTTTTGATCGATCGAGGTGGTGAGTATTTATCTCGAGAGTTCCAGCAATATTTAATTGACAATGGAATTGTTTCCAATTTGTCAGCTCCTCATACACCTCAACAGAATGGTGTAGCAAAGAGGAGAAATAGAACTCTATTAGAAATGGTAAGATCAATGATGTCCTACGCTAGCCTTCCAGAATCGTTATGGGGATATGTCATACAAACGGCAACATATCTTCTTAACTTTGCTCCATCCAACATGTATATTATTAGAATCTGAATTAATTGATTCACAGTTGAATAATCAAGTTGGTCGCTTGATTATGGTTTAGACTGTAGTGTTGCGATTTATCTCCATATAAGTAAAGGAGTTTACTTCAAGGGAATGATGAGTTTCATATCATGATAGTAGTTGACTATCGATAATGGCACTATTAAATGAATCTGGAATCAAGTATGTTTTCAAGAATAAAGTGGGCCGTTACTTTAATCTTAAAACATACAACTTAAGCATTCGCTTATTATGAACCATAATCTTGATGAGTGGTGAACTCATATATGTTTCATTATAAATCTTGATATGATCGGAATGGATTTTTACAGAGTATTAATCTAGTGTCTGCATGTTGGAATTATTAATTGAAACATGTATCAGGGAACATTCACTCAAATAAAGAGTTTATAGTGTTATCATCTCTTCTAGATGTTTTAAGGAGATTTGGTGATTAAACTGGCGCCAGTAGTTTGATAGACTAGCTACCAATCAAGTCTTAACACTGAGATGAGATCTTATGTGTTAATCACCATATAAAGTAAAATGAGAGATCTAGAAGGAAAAACCAACATAAGGGCAAAACGGTAATTTTACCCTTTGTTATGCAGATGGCTATAATAAGGTTCTAAATAGGGTTTGCAATTGGACATATTCTCATAATATTTAATAATTCAAGAGTTCAACTAATTGTCTTTAGTGGAATGACATTTAGTTAATAAGCTAGAATTAATTCCAATGAGATTGAATTAATTCTGGACTTATTGGTGCTTGAATTATCAAAGTCCAATAAGATTCCCCACTTGGCTTTAAGGAAGGTTATCAAGCTAAGTAAGAAATATAAATGGAGGTTAATTAGAAGCCCATAATTGAATCTTGGGCTTGGTCTAATTAAAGAAGCCCAAATGTACATTTAGTAATGGGCTTGGTTTTTGGTTTAATGTGATTAATTATATTAATTATATTAAAAAAATTAAGAAGAAGATAGCAATTTCGGTTATTCCTAGGTTAAATGTGTAACCACAAATTTGACATTAAAATGCTAAATAAAGATGGTCTTTATTAAGGTTAATCATCATTAAATGGAGTTATGAACTTACCATTAAATGGTTTAATGGTTGTCTTTTAATGTTGGCTTGTAACCTATTCGCATTCATTCGATTAAAGATGAAAGATGTACATTAGATGGACCATCTTCCTTCTTTCTTCTTGGCAAAACCGAAATTGGGTATTGAATTTTAGCTTATGGTCTTTTCAAATAGCCATCATAAAGATAAATGAAGATAATCTCATTTATTGGCTATTTTATGAGTGATTAATGAAAGAGGTGATGCATTTGATGCCTCTCTCTCCTTCCATCCATGCATATACGAAATTGGTAGGCAAAAAAGAGTTCTTGCATGTTCTTTACACCTTCTCTCCTTTCATGAAAGAGAGAATCGAAAATACCAATTGAAAGAGTTTCAATTTTGCTTCTTCTTCTTCTAAGAAAATCTCCTCCAAATATTTCTTCTCCTTTCCCACCAAAGGATTTTGTTAACCTAATTGTCCTTGAAGAACAGGTGGTAAATCTAATTGGTTGAGGATACTACAACAAGGAGAAAGTAGATTGCTAAAAGAAAAGAGTCAAAGGCAAAGGATTTGGATACACGAAGAAGGAGAGGATAAGCAGTTGAGGATTTAAAGTCAGAATAAGGAAGTCGGTAATACTCCTAATCTTGTTTATATTTTATTATCCTTATACCATATCATGTATGGATTGGCATGTTGATTTGGATTTGTTGCTTCCGCTGCAAGTAATGATTTCTTAAAAGTTTTGAAATCTACCGTTTTTCCAAACAAAGCATGTTTTCTTTTTCCGATCCAACAAGTGGATACCTGCAACATATGACGAAAAGAAGGTCTATGTTCCTAGACCTCTAAAATAAGCAAGGAGGATCAGTAACTTTTAGAGACAATCATTAGGGTAAAATAGTTATAATTGACAAAATTGGTAAAAATTCATTTGCGTCTATTGATAATGTTCTACTAGTTGAAGGATTAAAGCATAATCTAATTAGTGTAAGTCAATTATGTGATTCTGGTTTTGAAGTATTCTTTAATCAAAATTCTTGTGTAGTCAAAAACAAGGACGGTTATATATTCTTTTCTGTCAAGAGACGAAATAATCTCTATAAAATTAACTTAGATGATTTAAAAAGTCAAAATATTTCATGTTTTATATCAACAGATGAGGAAAAACTGATTTGGCATAAAAAGCTAGGTCATGTTAGTTTTAAACATATTTCCAAGTTGGTTAGACATGATTTGGTAAGAGGGTTACCAAAAATAAGTTTTAACAAGGATTTCTTTTGTGAGAGTTGTCAAAAAGGAAAACAAGTTAAAACATCTTTTTCTTCTAAAAATGTTGTAACTACATCTAGACCTCTAGAGTTGTTACATATAGATTTGTTTAATCCAACCAGAACAATAAGTATTGGCAAAAGAAGTATGATCTCGTAATTATTAATAACTTCACTAGATTTTATTGGATATTGTTTTTATCACATAAAGATGAATCTTTTAAATGTTTTAAAGTTCTATCCAAAAAGTTACAAAATGAAAAAGGAATTTCTATTGTTGGAATTAGAAGTGATCATGGTGGAGAATTTGAAAATGAAAACTTCAAAATATTTTGTGAAGAGAATATAATTTTTCATAATTTCTTTGTTCCTAGAACTCCACAACAGAATGGAGTTGTTGAAAGAAACAACAGGACGATTTAGGAAATGACAAAGACTATGCTGCGTGAAATGAATCTTCCTAAGTATTTTTAGGTAGAAGCTGTAAATATAGCTTGTTATATTCAAAATAGAGTATTTTTGCGACTTACTTTAAATAAAACTCCATATGAGTTATAGAAAGGAAGAAAACCAAATATCTCTTACTTCCATCCTTTTGGTTGCAAATGCACTATATTGAATTCAAAAGAAATTTTAGATAAATTTGATTCTAAGATCAATTCAGAAATTTTTCTTGGATATTCAATTACTTCTAAAGCTTATAGTGTAACATCCCATCACTGATGGGAAGGTTAAATTGGTCAATTTGGACAAGCTAGTAATCTGCATTGCATATTTTGATTGAACATTCATTTGGCCACTAATTTTAGAGGAATGAGTCAGTTGGCACATGCATTTATGTGTACGTGCATTCATGGCATTTTCTCGGCATTTTATTGGGAATGTGATATGAATTGTGATTTTTTTGAGATAATTATGTTTGATTGTGAATTGGTTGAAAATTATGGAACAATTGGGTCTGAATAGTTGAATTGGAAATGTTTTAGAGTGACCGTCAGTTGATAGTGACCCTTAGGAAAATTTTCTGGAATAATTGGGAGGAAATGTTCGGACCGGAAATTTTCCGAGTGACGGGCTGATCGATTTTATAGGACTAAAATGACTGTCTAATGGCTATGGGAAATTTTGATTTATGAGTTTAGGAATAAAAATGATGAGCTATTGGGAATTAGAAACAGATTAGACTGGAAATGATCTTGTACAGAGGAAGAGAGAAACCCCTTTAAAATGCCTTAAGTTTAAAATCCTCTTTTAAAACCTTTGAAATCTATATTGCAGTAAAACCCATTTCTTATACCTAGGGCACGTTTTTCTTCTTCCCCTTCCTCGGTGATTTTCGATCTCCACCTTTAAGATTATTGCTTGTTCCTTCTTTGTGGTTGAAGATCAATCAAAACCCTTGAGAGAGTGTTGATTTTCAAGAGTTCAGAAGCTCACCGTTGGTGTTAGAGAAAAGAGGATAGGGTTGGAGGATTTTCAGCAGTTTGGAGATTAAAAGCTTGATTTTGGTAAGTAAATGGTTTAATGTTGTTTATTTGATAGCTTGATGCATGCATGGGTTTAATTGTGAAAGATTGGGGTAGTTATGGTTGAAGTTATGGTGGTTTTAGAAAGAAATGAAAAGAGAATCGGAGAAGACGATCGACGTCATGACGAAAAAGGCCGCGACGAACATAGACGTCGCGGCGAGCGTGAAAAAAAATCCACGCCGCGGCGAGCAACTCTGAACGATGGGACACCGCGGCGAGTGTCCTTACGTCGCGGCGAGACTGGTTTTCCTGAATTGAGTTGGTTTAGTTTTTGATTCATAACTAATGGTGTAGACCTCCAATTGAGGTGATTCTTGATTCGTTATAAACTAGAGAAAGAGGTCTACAATTGAGGAAAATAAAGAAAGTATTGAATGAAAATTGAGAATAATTTCTATTACAACCTAAAGGTTGTTTAATGATAATTGGGATATAGTTGTGAGATTTCTAAATTTAAGGAAATGCTTTTGGGGTTTTAGAAATATAGTAATGGGTGAAATTAGACCTATTGAATTGTAATTTTGGCATCGAGGTCTTTCTTGAGAATACCCTAGTGGGTATGACTTGGTAAATTGACTGAATGTTAGAAATGAAATAAATCATTATGGATCAATTGAGTAAATAGTTAATTTTGTCAAAGAAAGTGGAAATTGGGAAAGAGCGACGGGAAGGTCATGAATAGGCATTGTACATCTTTTATTTAAGACATGTGCATCATCGAATTATTGTGATTGTGCATTTTGTAATGAATGGAATTATTTGACTGTTATAGAGGTACCGTTGGAACGACAATTCCACAGATATTGCTGGGGCTTCCAGGCTGTAGCTCGGAAGTGCAGGTGAGTAACCTAGTTGGTTCCTCAACCTTTATGTGTTTAATATTATGCACTTATGCCATGTGGAGATAATGGAGGGTTATGTGTGTTTGTTTTTGATTGATTTCGGGCCATAGGTGTCCGAAATATCTGAACTTGATATCGAAGTGCTATATGTGTGTACTGTTCATGAATGCTTCAATAAAATAAATTATGAAAACTGTTATGACTGAAATACCGGACTGAAGGTCCGAAGGAATGGGAAATGGGGCATTGAAATGTAAACTGACTATAAATGGAAATTGGGACATATGCATTCATACATAAAGGCATGTTCAGATAATGATAGTTGTGACCGGAGTCGCTACTGATACTGAAGGAGCCTCGAGCTCGAACACTGTTACTGAACCGAGCCTCGAGCTCGAGAGGAGTTAGTGCATTCCCAGAGGGCTCTCCTACTCCCTAGACGCGTCTGATTACTGATCAATTTTTATGCGCTCGGTCACAACACTGTAATAAACTGGAAAAGAGTCACATGTGTATTGCATATAAAAGTGATAACTAATTTGCGAAATTGCATGAGTTCTATAAATTGTTATATGATGATATTGAACTTGTAATTGAATGAAACTGTGAATTGCTTGTAATATGCATGAATTGAGTGAACCATCGATGATGGTTTCTCATTGAGTTCGCAAACTCACCCAACATTGCAATTATTTTTTAGGAATTGTCGAGTACTCCGTTAGACAAACGGGAGTATGATTTCTGCATGAGAGTCAGAGTTCGAGGTCGGGATCAGTTTCACGTCTACATTTGAGTCATTCTAATTTATATGTAAATTTGTATTTCCGTAAATTAGTACTGTTATGCTGAGGGGCCCAATTGATTAATGTTGTATTGTGATGTGATTGCTAAAATAGTATTTTGATTGAAAATGTTTTCGTATCACGGGCCCAAATTGTTTACTGATTTACGCGCACTCGATTGTTTTCAAAAATAAAAAAATGTCTTACTGAGTTTTTGGAACTGTTTGACTGTTCTAGCATACCACCCTCGTGAGACACGGGCTCGGATAGCACCATCGATATCGGGTTCGGGTCTTACGGGAGTGGGATGCTACATATATAGTTTATAATCTTGTTTCTAAATTTGTTGAAGAATCTATTCATGTTAAATTTGATGATGATTCTCATCTAGATAGAAGAGACGTTTCTAATGATGAAACTCTATCTGCTCCTTTAGTAAATAACCTAGACATGTCACCACTAGATGATCCACTTGATAAGGTAGAAGATATTTCTAAAAACTTTAGTCTTAGAAAAGATTGGAGTACAAATCTTTCACCCAGAAAACCTGATCATAGGAGAAACATCAAAGGAGTGAGAACTAGGTCTAAATTTAGAAGAGAGACAAATGTAGCTTTTGTTTCTGAATTATAACCTAAAAAAATTGGCGAAGCTCTTCAAAATGAAGCTTGGATTTTAGCCATGCAAGAGGAGTTAAATCAGTTTACAAGAAACAAAGTTTGGCCTTTAGTTCCTAGACCACCCAATAAGTCTATCATAGGAATAGGTATTCAAAAATAAACTAGATGAATCAGGAAGAGTAAACCATAACAAAGCTAGATTAGTAGCTCAAGGCTATAATCAACAAGAAGGAATAGACTATAATGAAACCTATGGTCCTGTCGCTAGACTAGAAGCTATTAGGATTTTACTTGCGTATGTTATTTGTCATGATATAAAATTGTTTCAAATGGATGTGAAAAGTACCTTTTTGAATGGTTTTATAGATGAAGAAGTTTATGTAAAGCAACCCCCTGGTTTTGAAGATACTGATAAACCAGACTATTTCTATAGACTTCATAAAGCTTTGTATGGATTAAAACAAGCACCTTGTGCTTGGTATGATCGTCTGAGTTCATTTTTGATTAAAAATGACTTTATTAGAGGACAAGTAGATAAGACTCTGTTTAGAAAATGTATTTAAAAAGATTTCATTATGGTACAAATATATGTAGATGATATCATTTTTGGTGCAACTTCTAAGAAATTATATTCTAGTTTTGAAAATCTTATGAAAAGTTAATTTAAAATGAGTATGATGGGTGAATTGAAATTCATTCTTGGTTTACAAATTAAGAAAACCTAAGAAAAAATTTATTCATCAACAAAAATATATCAAAGAATTGTTAGTCAAATATAAAATAGAGAAGGTCAAACCTATGTCAACTCCTATGCATCCTTCAATCCTTTTATCTAAGGACGAAGTAGGTAAGAAGGTTGATCAAACCAGTTTCAGAGAAATTATTGGTTCTTTATTTGACCTAACTATAAGCAGACCTGATATACTGTTTAACGTTTATTTGTGTGTAAGATTTCAAGCAGATCCTAGAGAATCTCATTATGTTGCTGTCAAAAGAATATTGAGATACTTGGCAGGCTCTTGATCTCTGTTTAATGTATGAGAAAGGTAACGATTTTAGGTTAATTGGCTACTGTGATGATGATTATGTTGGAGATAGGATTGATAGAAAGAGTACAAGTGGAGGTTGTCACTTTCTTGGTCATAATCTAAATTCTTGGTCAAGAAAAAGGCAAAGCTCAATTGCTCTATCTATTGCAGAAGCTGAATACATGTCAGCTACAAGTTGTTGTTCACAAACTTTATGGATTAAGTATCAGTTAAAAGATTATTCTATACAAAAAGATCAAATTCCAATCTTCTGTGACAACATAAGTGCTATCAATCTATCAAAGAATCCAATAAAACACTTGAAGGTAAAGCATATTAAAGTTAGACATCATTTTATACGAGACTATATATAGAAAGGAATCATCAATCTACAATTTGTTGACACGAATCAACAATGGGCGGATATCTTCACTAAACCTTTGTGTGAAGATAGATTCAAGAAAATCAGATGAAACTTGAATATGGTAATGTTAAATGACCATTCGTCTAACACGTCATGACCCAAATGATTCGTACAAGTAGAAGAAAAAAAGTCGTTAGTTTTTAAGTAAATAGTAACGATAAGTTATGAACACTAACTTTTCAAGAGTATGCATAATAAGGAAATCTTCTCAAGATTCTAAAATACCTTCTACTCTAGAATGTTCTTGAAAAACTTTGAAACCGACTTGTTTGGTGCTCTCAACCACGACGATTCAATTCTCTATTCTAAACTTCAAGTTTTTTTCGGTTCATATTCTTACTTTTAGATACTAACCTTGCTACATTAAGCGAAATACATTTGTGTGTTTAGTTTTTATTTGTTACAGATCAAAAATGGAGCAATCTCTTATCTATGGGAGACACGTTGATTTTACCTATTTGAAGGAAAATCAGATGGGCATTGAATTAGAAATTGAAGCAATTGGCTGGAACAATTTCTTCAATGTTTGTGAAAAGGTCTATTTGAATGAGATGTATGAGTTTTGGAAGAACGCAAAGGTGGTGGACAACACCTTAATATCAATGGTAGATGGGTTGTTGGTTATAGTCACACAAGATTCTATCCAGAAGGTCATTTGGTGTCTTAGTATTGGAGCAAAGCTATTTAATAATACAAAATAGATTATTCAAGGTTGTGTAGATAAAGCGCACATCAATTGACAACTATATGGAAGTAGTGATCCAGGAGTTAAGAAGGCTTCAATCCTTGTTCCAAAGGCTAGGGTTCTACATTCACTATTTCTCCATTTTGTTCTACCAAGAATAGGCTCGAAGGACGTTGTGATAATGAACGATGAACATTGTTGGTTTGACCTACTTAATCATCAACCCATTAATCTTTCGTACTTGATTTTGAAGTACATGATGAAGTCTAAAGTAGATTTTAGCTCTTTACCTTACGGTATGCTATTGACAAGGATCTTTAGAGAATCTGGAATCTTACTCGACAGAGGTAATAGGGTAAAGATAGATGTGAAGAGCATTATTAATGCCACTACTATTAACAGAATTGGAATAAAGTTTGAAGCTAAAACGGATACAGGTTCTACACCGAAAGCAAGGTTTGAGGGGGAGCTTATAGTAAGATAGAGTAGGAGTGAACATGTTACGTCTGAAAGAAAAACAAAACCTCGATCGAAAAAAAAAACATCCACAGAAGAAAAGACTGAAAAATTGTCTGATATGCCAATAAAAGCTAAGACAATTCTACAGAAAAGGGAAAGCCGGGTTCAACAATCATCACAAAAAGTGTCATTGAAGAGAAAGGCTGAGACACTTCAATCAAAAAAATCCAAACAGTCAAGAAGGTCACCAAGATTATTGACCTTACAACAATAAGAATAAAAAAAAAAGTAGAAAGCTCTGATTCTTGGTGGAGATTCTGAAAAGTAAGAGAAAAGATAACAACCAACCAGATCAATTATCTCTATTTTGCAAAGTCAATCAGCAAAATCATCTGGAGAGACAAAAATAAAAAGGAAGTTAGTATTTGAGAGGAAGAAGCCTCATCAACAACTTTGTTCCAAACCAACTGAAGAACAAAAGAAGATAAAACTTAGCATGAAAAAGGTTTCTTCATCTGATGTTTAACAGAAGGCTCAGACATTTGAACACTAATTGGTACCTTACAATCCTTCTCAACCAATCAACAAAAAGGATTTGAAAATGAAGATTATAAAAGAATTAGCACCTGTTCGAAACAAAAGTTCAATTATTATCAGAGAATCTTCGAAGAAGACAGTCAAGGTACAAGTCGAACCTATACTGATTAACGATCAGACAATACATCTTCTCAGTTATGAAGAACAAATACTATATGGTATTCTGCGAGATGAGAAGGTGGAACCATATCCAATGAAGATTTCAAAGGATCAGTATACAATCTATCCGATGATGAACAGAACATCATTAAAGATTGTGCCAGATATACAACCAAGATGTTTAAACCCCGTGATAAACGAAGAAAAAGGGAAGAAGTAAATGTTTCCTGAAGGGCATGAAGATGATCTTATAGAAGAATATATTCAAGTGGCTATGAAAAACATAGATAATGCATGTATTGCAGCTCAACCTGGAGGTATTTATGTTTCACATCACATTTTAAGGGCATCAGGGAGTCAATTTGGAGTTTCTACCAAAGATGAAAATTTTAAGGTAGTTGGCACTGTGACAGAAGGATGGTACAGAAGTATCACGGTTGAAGGTATGAATTTCAACTTAGAAACCTTTGTGCATTTAATCATGCATTTCATACCCTTAGGTTTCATACCTTTAGTCAAAATACTTATAAGTCATATACTTAGAAAATTTATAGACACATGGACACCCACTTGGTTGGCTTATAAGTCATAACCTATTCACCTATGATCCATAAACCTTAAGCCATGACCCATAACCCATAACTTATAACCCACCAAATTTATTCTAAAATAACCACACCGTTTAACCCTAATTTTCACCTTTCACGTTTCACCTGTTAAACATTTGACCCATTACTGTCATTTGGAAAATAAACTCTTAGTTGGAATTTGTTGTTATTTAGATTCATAATTGTCGTTTGGAAGAAGCCATTGGAAGCTAGCATCATTTGAAAAACAAACCACTATGGTCATTTGGTTCCATTCTTAGTTATAAAATTTTGTAGTTTTTGTAATACACCACTACAATAGTGCATATGCCTGAACATCCATAGATTTTCTAAGAATATACCCTATAGGAATGGCATGTTAAAGCAATCACATTCAATTATTAAGGCATCATACATAACACAAGTATTTAAAGTTTCAACTCATCCCATTTCATTAATAAAAAATAATTTACATTGTCATTTCATTACACACCAACCATATTTTTACATTACAAAACCATCTATGAGTTCACAGTTTTATACAACAACTTCTACATTATATGATATACTAAAAAAAAGCATTCTATCTAACTCCTCAGATGTCAGTTGACTAGACCTTTAATGCATTTCTTGTTTCCAACATGGACAATACTAGACTTCAACTAGATTGCTTAAGAAGCTAAATCTCCTCTCAGTACTTGTAAAATCAACGTTGCAATTTTGATGAGTTTGTGAACTCAATAAGTGAACCATCATTAATATGTTCACTCATATCATTACTCAATAACACATATATAGTCTATTGTACCAAATATGTCATATAAACAAAAAAATTCACATCACATACTTCATTGATTTCAACTATTCAATATTTCATCTCAGTTTAATGGGCATGTTAATTCAATTAGTAAATATGGTATATCCATTCAATCATTTCATAAATAGAGATACATATATAAATGTACATATGACTCACTTCATTTTTACTTTGTTGTGACCAAGCATCTATTTAACTATCCCATATCTATTATAGATACCGGCCTCATTTTATATATTATCCTGTACCCATTATAGATATTGGGCTCATTGATAACTAAGTATACGACTCTTTGTGCACATTTTTTATCTTTAAGATCTTTTTTAATTGGGTCACTCGGGTTATAACTCTTTTATATGTTCTTACATTTCAATGTAATGAAATGCAGTAATTCACATATGATGCATTTGATATATTCCAGTCATAGATCACATTCTTCAGATCTAAGTACGACATTCAACATTCAGTTGAGAAATATATTTCCATATTCACATACAATCAGTAAGCACTTCCAATACATTCCCGAATATCAGTTTCCTCAGACAATTAATGGTACAAAATTATCACAATCACATGAGTAGCAATTTAATAACTGAATTTTAAACAAAGCAACTAGATTATAGTGAGAGAACATCTAGGATAACTCACAGTATGCTCCAGATAGTTATTGCCTCAACGATCTGGCAATGTTTGGACGTGATCGGTCAATTTATGTTTCTATATCATGCAATACACACATATGTATACATTACTAACTTGTTTAATCAAATAAATACCCAATCATACACATATATATGCACCATGTTCAATGTATACCTAATTGATTTTCCCGGGGTATGTATCCTTATTCATAAATCTTGCTCCTTCATTCATTATAGTTTGTATATAACTTATTGCCGATTAGATCAATGCCTTAAAGCATCTCGGTTACTCTAAATTCATTCAATCATACATTTTTCCATCCCTGCTTAACATTCCATACTCACACAACTTTCAAAATTCTCATTCAATTATACCTAATTCATGACTTATATCCCCTCAATCACAATTGCATTCATAAGAACACCTTCATTTCTTTAACAACTCATACTTCCCAAATTCATATGCATTGATATCAACAATCCATTTCGAAATTATAACATCATTTATCAACTTAAACTTAATAAACCTTTAATCAATCAATCAAACTGTTGGACCCCGAACTTTCTTGAAATTTTGAAGTCTACATTAGATGAGGAATTTGTGGTGAATTATTCAGGTGCAAAGAGAAAGAAGAGTCAAGAATATGAATAGTTATATGAGATTATGGTAGGTTATTAATGATTATGATTAATTATGGTCTAAAGAATGGTTTTGAGTTTAAATGAAATTGATAGTGAATACATTGTTTTAAATGGAAGTTAAAAATCAAAAAATAAAGAGAAAAAGTGTGAGAATATGAAAAATTGAGAAAGTTTGACTTTGTGGTCATAGAGAGTTGACTTTTTGATTTAAGCATAATTTGATAAAATAATCTTCATGACACTTGTAGGAATTGTTGAAATCTTTTTATCGCCATAAAGTATGACAGGTTTCGATATCGGGATTGACATTTATGACCAGTCAAATGGAAGTGTATGTTACTTTGTTTTTGAAACTGCTCATAAGTGTAGGATTTTGTATGCAGTATTTTGAGGAATAATTATAGGCTGATGTGTTTTGGATTAAGTTCAGTGATCTACATGAAAGTCATAGAAGACTATCATAGCTTTTCAATGATGTATAATATGTTATTTCTGGTTGTGGAATTTGAAAGATATGAAATTTGGAAGTTTGGATGTTGTTTTAGGATGATAAATTATGGCAGAAACTTTGACTGAAAAATTGACCTAGCTAGAGGTTGAATTTTGTCTTTAAGTGCTTCATGAAAGTTGAAGATTTTGATTTGATCTTTACATTGATATAAAATATGACATGTTTGGACCTAGGAGTTGAAAGATAGAAATTTTGGAAGTTATGTGATTGTTTAGGAAGATATTCATATAGACAGAAAGTTTGATTGGTTTGTGAGCCCGTTTGAGATGGAATTGATTTGTAAGTTCTTCATGGAAGTTGTAGAGCTTCCTTTGAGCTTTATTTTGATACCAAATTTGTCAAATTTGGAGTTCGGGATCAAGAGTTATGAATTTTGGAAATGTCGGTTATTTGTATGTCATTTTGACTCCTTCTGTTTTTTTTATTTCATTCCCAATCCGACCCCTTTTTCGATCTTTTGCTTATAATTTCTCCATCCGACATCCGATTGATTTAGTTTTTGAAGCGTTGGATTCCTAAGACAATTACCTACATCATGATGGGAAATTATGATTGTTCTGAGATTAAATTGAAAGAGATTGATTTAATCAAAGTGAGTTAGATATTTTCTAAGCATGGTTCAGTATTTTGATGATATCTTGAGTTGTAGAGATCTAATTAAGTTGATTCCTATTTCTAAATAAATTCAAGACATGGGACTACAAGTTATCTGAAGGACTCAAATTTCAATTCAATCTCTAAGATTTTCAATTTCTGAATTGAAGTATTAAAGTTATAAGAATATACAAGGGCAAATTGGGAATGACACTAAGTCTAAGAGTTATAAGGCTTATATTGGAGGGCAAAATGGACATTGCCCACTTATTAAAAGTATGAATTAGATGAAGGAAATGAGGAATGAGAAGAAAAAGAAGAGAGGAAGCCGTGGAAGAAGAAGAGAAGAGGAGAAAGCGAGGGTTTGAAGATCTTTGAAGAATTTGAAGCCAAATCAAGTAAGTATAAGCATCTTTCCTCTTGATTAGATGAATGAAACATGTTTTGATGTTAGTTAAGAGAGGATTAAGTGTTAGAAGTTGTCGGATGAGTTAAAGCATATGTTTGGTTTTTAGGGTTAATGAATTATGTTGTTTGTGGATGATTTTTGTGTTGAGATGAGTTTAGAAATGAAGTAGGAATGATGATTTAGGGTTAAGATGAGTTATTTGTGGAATATGGAATGTTTAAAGATGAAAAATGTTGAAAATGAGTGTTCGGAGGATTTCTAGTCTCGCACGTCGCGACGCACGCAGTCTCGTGACATCGCATGGCCAAGATACAGCGTTTCACGTCATGACGCTGCAAGCTCCCACGTCGCGGCGTGCACCAACGCCCACGTCGCAACGTGCACGAGCGCCCACGTCGCGGTGTGCTTGGGCATCTTCGCCGCGGCGAGCTCCTTTCCACCGCGGCGAGAGGTCTTTTTCCTATACAGACATGTTTTGGTATTTTAACCATAACTTTTGATGCAAATATCCAAATGAGGTGATTTTTGATTAATTATGAACTAGATTTAAAGGTTTATAAGTTTTATGAAGAAAGGAAGTTTTTAATCAGTTTTTAAAGATCTCAAATTTTGGTCGGAAGTTGAGTAAAGATTATTGTTTCAGGATAAGAATAGTCCCAACATGTTTGGAGTATAAGCATCGATTCTGAACCAAATTGAATGATTTTGGAGTCATTAGAAACTTAAGACAATGGGGAAACTTTTTATAGAAGAGAATATTATCAGATTTTGTCATTTACTTGATCAGAGTGATCATGGGAAAATTGACCCGAATGTTTGGATTTTTGGAAGAGCTTGAGTTTTTAGAATTTATGGGTCCTCAAATTTGTATTCTTATTGAATGGGTTGTTGTATTTGATAAAGGAAATCAAGGAAGGCAAGAGGATCAAGAGGAGAGGCATCTTTTAAGCATGTGTCCAAGCAAGAAATTCAGGTGGGTACATGTTTATAATTTAAATAAGCTAATACTGTTTTCTTTCAATCAAAGAAGTTTTCTGATTTCAATTGCATCATAAGTGTTGCATTATTGTTTATGAATGATTTGTGAAACATGATATATGTTGTTACATGATTTGAGTAATATTTTGAAAAAGATGCATGTTATGAACTCATGTTTTCAAGAAATGGTTTGCAAGATATACATCAAGCATATGATAAGCAAGTTTTCAAGAAAAGTGTCATTTTGGGCAACCAGTTACAAGATTTTGAAATCTATGTGTTAAGTGGGTTTGTGGTAGTCCCTCAAGAATCGTCACGTGCACGTTGACCTATGTATAGGCTTCTCTCGCCGCCCGCTAGTGACATGGAGCTCCCTCAGGGACTTCCTCAAGAAACTACGACTACACAGGACCATTTCGATGGAAATTTATAGTGCGTCATGAATTTGGACTTCCCAAACCATTCTGTTGTGTTATTTGCTCATGTTATGTTTGATAAAGTTTGATGCATTAATGATTTGTAACTTATGGATTTTGGCTGAAAGCCTAGAAAACATGTGTTTTATAAACTCCATGAAAGTTTTCTAAGACAAGTGAACTGTTTTCAAGGTTTTTGCTTATCTTTATTATAAACGTGTATCTATGAGCTGTAAAGCTCACCTCCCCCTTTCATCCTCATCTCCAGGTATCAAGATGGAGATCGGATGAAAGAAAGTCTAGACGTCCGTCCGTTATGTGTATGATTAGCTTTTAAGTTAATTTATTGCAAGATTCAGATTTCAGACATGTTGAGAATTTTGGGATTTTTGTATTTTGTGCATTTTGGATTTTGATATTGATGTTGTAACATGGCTTGGAATGCCATTAAGATTTCGTAAGCATGTATTTCTTTGTTGAATTTGATCTATGGATTTGTATATAGAATGGAAAAGTGAATTATGGTTTGTGACATGATTATGATAAATTGCATCTATATTCCGGATAGGAGGTCCGATGATTGATGTGATGGATTTGAAATATTGAAGTACTTTTTATGTATGGTCGATTGTCATGCATGAGATTTTTATGGCAAAAGAAAGAATAAGAATAAGTTTCGTTATGATGAGATTGAGTTATTAACATAATTAAGAAGATTGTGATAATTTAAGTTTTGATGGAGGAAAATTAAGTTTCGAATTGTATACGATGAATAACTTTGAAAGAGATGGAATAAAAGATGAAAGGAATAAACATGAAAGAAAGAATGAAAGAAAAAAAAAGATTTATACCGATTTCGGATTGGTTTAGTCTTAGGATCTCCAACGCGATATTTTCCAAAGGATTTGTTTTCGGATGTCGGAGTTAAGGTTTTGTCCTTCAGCGATATGTTTGCTTTGATTCCGAGCCAATTTCTTTCACTTTCGATTTCTTTCGCTTTTGTCAAGTATAATTTTGCTCACGTTTTGTACATGTCTTCAAGTTATGATTTCGAGGTTGGGTTCCAAAACTGGGATCTAACATTTGTGGTTGATTGATCGGTTTTGTTTCTTTATTTCTGAAATTTTGTAAATCCGAGCCTCTCGATTTTTCTATGGCTCATTAAAAATTCGATTCGTTTTTTGATCTGTGCTTCTGGTTGTTCCGGTTGGGATCCAGTTCCCAGATCGGGTCCCAACACAAACAACCTTTTAGGTTTATTTCAAACCTTAATCAAATCCAAATACATTAAAATAAAGTAACTTATCCTTAGTTAGTTCAACAATCACACAAAACAGAGTTTATCACTTTAAATTCTTTTTTTATATTCATCTGTAATTCTTTGATTCTTTTAGATCTACCTTAAACAGAAACTTTTCTTCTCCAAGGCATTTCCCACAATCGTCGGTAGAAGCTTATGCTACTTCCAGGATCATGGAATGGGTAAACAGATGGTTCACCATCCCTTTCCTTCAATCTTTTTCCAAATTTTAAAACCACCATACTAATCTATTGATTATACCTCAATTATACCTAAATTATACTTCATTTCCTTATCAATTTCTATCACCAATTCCAACCCAAAATCATTCAATTGATAACTCATAAATCATAGTCTTCATGCATCATAATCAAAACAGAACTATCATTCACTTTCATACATATAACACTAACTTATCAATTTCTGGAGCACTCCCAATATATCCGTTTTTTTGCATAGTTGCATCATCATTTACATTTCAAATGTCAACCTAAACTATCCATATAATCCACTATTTTCAAGTATTAAAAACAAAAAAGAAACCATACACTCATTCATTAACTCATTTTCAACCTTACATGCAATTCATCTCAATTCATCCCTAACCAATATTTATAGATGTTATGCTCACATATAACTCAATAAGGTAATTAAATACTTACTTGTAAGATTTCCTCAGTCAACAAGCTAAGCAAATCTCCCAAATATCAAACTTACATTAAGAACAAGATGGGATTAAAGGGTTTCAATTTACAAGATGAAGGCTACAGAATTTTCAATAAAATTCAAGGTTATGGAGGTTGTGTGAGGGTGTCGATGGTGAGGAGAAGAGGAAGAGAGCATCTAACCAAAAACATGAAAGAGGGTGGTCTTTCAAGTGTGAAAATTGTAGGTCTAGATGTGTAGAGGAGAAGGTGGACACATGTCATGCCACTTGTCAAATGGAGAACCATATTATGTGTCTTCCTTTTACACTACCAAATGTTGTTCCATAACCGGTCCACTTGTCATTAAATCTCTAAACCAACTATACCTCCATTTTTCACTCTTCTGTTCAAGCCAATTGTCACTTTATTGTTGATGCCATGTGTCATTATTTCATAGGTATAGTCAACCTAAATTTTCATGCATCAATTTATCTTACTATTCAACATTTTTCCTATACTAGATGCATATATCACTTCATTAATCACCCAATTTGTGACAATAAATTCCAATTTACTAATTATAGTCCATCAAACTAGAATTCAAGATATGATCAATTCACAATCACACAATCACAACATAAACAGTTTAAAATCTTTCATACGCCGGAATAAATCAATGGAGTGCATAAACTATATTTACAATGCCTCTAAAGTACGATTTATATATGTATGTGAGTATGATGCATGCAAATGAAATGCACTTCATGTATTCTCATATGATATGACTCATATGACTTCATATAGCAGTTAAATTCCTAAGTGTAGGAATGGATTATTACAATTCTCCCCTCTTTAAGAAATTTTGTTCTCGAAATTCTTACCTTATTGATTAAACAGATGGGGGTACTATTTTTTCATATTCTCCTCAGTCTCCCATGTGGCTTCTTCTCTCTAATGATTCCTCCAAATAACTTTAACCAATGGGATCTCTCGGTTTCTTAAATATTTAGTCTGAAAACCCACGATTTTTACCGATTCCTCTACATAAGTCAAATTACCTGCAATCTCAACCTCCTTTATTGGCAATATATAGGTCGGATCTGATCAATGTCTCCTAGGCATACTAACATGAAACACGTTATGAATTTGAGACATCTCAACTGGTAATGATAACTTATAGACCAATGGTCATATTCTCTTAATGATCTCATAAGGACCAATGTATCTAGGGCTTAATTTACCCTTTTTACTAAATCTCAACACTCCTTGCCAAGATGATACTCTCATAAACACTTTATCTCCTACTTGGTATTCCATTTCCCTACAGTGTTGATCTACATAACTCTTCTATCTGTCTTAAGCTACCTTGATCCTACTGCAGATCAATTTCACCTTATCAACAGTGTGCTGAATCAATTCTAGGCCTTTAACAATTCTTAATCACTCTCCATTCTAATACAATGGTGACTGACATGTCTTGCCATGTAAGGTTTCATAAAGAGCCATACCGATAATACTATTATAGTAGTTGTAGTATGCAAATTCAATAAGAGCTACATACTGATCTCATGCTCTTTGGAATTTTAATACACAAGCTTTAAGTATATTCTCAACAGTCTTAGTAGTCCTATCACTCTGTCCATTTGTCTAGGATGAAATGTTGTGCTAAAATTTAACTTTGTGTCTATAGTTGTATGTAAATTACCCTAGAATCTAGAGGTAAATTTGGGATCCCGAACTGATACAGTAGACACTGGGACTCCATGTAACCTTACTATCTCATTGAGGTATCTCTAGGCTAGTTGATCTAGTGTATTGTACTCCCTCACAAGTAAGAAATGGCCGAATTTCTCAATCTATCAACAATGACCCATATGGCATCATGTTGCCTCGGCATCCTTGACAAACCCATGCTGAAATCCATTGTGATCCTCTCCCATTTATACTCCAGAATAGGTAATGATTGTAACCTTCCAACTAGAGCCTGATGCTTAACCTTAATCTGCTGGCATGTCAAACATTTAACAACATACTTAGCTACTTGCTTCTTCATTACTAGCCACCAAAAATGTTGCTTCAACGTATTATACATCTTGGTAGTACTAGGATGCATAGCATAAGTCACTATATGTGCTTCCTCCAAAATTTCCTTTCTCAATTCATCCACCTCGGGCACACACAATCTCTGCTTTAACTATAATGTATTATCTCTCAACTCAAGTGTAAGTGATCTAGAAGGGGGGGTTGAATAGATCTTTAAATCTTTTCGTAAAATTCTACAATAAAATCATACGTTAGTTCACACAAAAATAATTTAAACAAATTTAAATACAAAGAGTAGAAAAGAAGAGCAAACACTGTTTTTATAGAGGTTCGGTGCTAAGACCTACGTCCTCTACCTAAGCTCCCATTTAGGATTTGGCAAACCACTTTACTGCACACTTTTTAGTTTAGTGTGAACTCTTACAACATCACTTGATTTCCGGCTCAAGCTACCTTTACACTTGATTTGTCTTCCGGCACAAATCCTACCAACACCACTTGATTTCCGGCTCAAGCTACCTTTACAATTGATTTATTTTCCGGCACAAATCCTACCTCATAAGTGATTCTCCTCTAATCACTCAGCTCACAAGAATAATGAGATAAAAGGTGAAAGAACAATGCTCAATACAAAGATGAAACAATCTAAGAACAATATGGAGCAATATTTGAACCAATAGTGGAATTCTTTTGCTAGTTGAGCTTCAGTACTTGATCCCTTGATAATTCCTCTATTTATCTGGAGCTTTTAGAAGAATATAGCCGTTGTTGATTTCTTATGGACGTTGCTAACTTTTCTTCTTTCCATTTGTGAATACTTGACTTCGTCAAAATCAGTTTTCTGTACTCATAAGTCAACTTGTCGTGGTGTGTAAGTTGACTTGTAACAACGATTTTTGTAAAACTTTATCTCCTCTCTTCTATAAGTCGACTTATGCAGTGTAAGTGGACTTGTATCCTTCGATAAGTCGACTTGTAGTCTATTAGTCGACTTGTGTTGTTCTCAACCTGACAGATCTTGATATATTAGTCGACTTATGATTGTACTAGTCGACTTATGTTGGCTTCAACGGTAATATCCATTCAAATCTTCTATAATCTTCAGTATTAATGTCTCTAGCATGATGAAGATTATTTCCTTCTTGATTTCACTATGATTTATATCTTGCCCATTTAAGATTGATGAAGATTATTTCCTTCTTGATTTCACCATGATTTATGTCTTGCCCATTTAAGATAGATGAAGATTATTTCCTTCTTAATGTATTTGAATCTAAATCACCTGAAATAATTTCTTAACCAATTCTATACATTTTATTATTATCAAAACACAAGTGGGATTTAATTTATCAACCACCATTGGTCCAACAATCTCCCCCTTTTTTATAATGACAAAATACTTAGAAATTGTTTAAGAAATGAGAACAAAGAAACATTGATCAAGGTTTTTATGCCTTGTCATTTTGGTTAAAAGTCTCCCCCCCAATCATATAAATCATTGAATTTAATAACCTTGTAAGATCAAATTCATAAAAGTAATTTGAAATCAAGATAGAATCAAATCAAAGACAATTTAGCATACATACTCCCCCTTAATCAAGTAACTAAAGAATATCCAATTTATCAATTTCCAATATTACTCCTCCTTTTTGTCATAATCAAAAATCAATATGAAAAATAGTCGCAATGGCAGTTCATAAACAAACAAAACATCAAACACAAATAAATGCAAAGTCATTACATAACATAACAATCCAACAAACATAAAAAGTACCACACACACTTGAAAAAGTATAAGAGGAAATGTTGGTCAACTCGTTTACCTCCATAAGTCGACTTATCGACCTTTATAAGTCGACTTGTCCAACTTTATGAGTCGACTTATCCTTAAATTCCTTCATTCCCAAATGCTGTGTATATCATAGGTCGACTTATTGACCCACATAAGTCGACTTGTTACCTGACTTGTTTCCAATTACTCAACTTAGACACCCATTAGTCGACTAGAATGCGTCAAAACTCCAAATCAGTCACTTTTCAGCCCAAGGGTAAATCATAATGAAGAGATCTTCATATGTGATTGCACAATTGCCTCATAAATTGACCATTTGATGTATGAATGTAGCCAAAAACAAATTCAACCAACGGAATTTAAATCACACATGCCTAGTTTTAATTTAATGTTCACAAATACTTTTCATTAAAAGAACTATCATCATGTAAAACAACAATATATGTATCTCAAACCAATGAAAACAACATT
Organism: Erythroxylum novogranatense; assembly: GCA_029891385.1. Taxonomy (NCBI): domain Eukaryota; kingdom Viridiplantae; phylum Streptophyta; class Magnoliopsida; order Malpighiales; family Erythroxylaceae; genus Erythroxylum; species Erythroxylum novogranatense. Next base: position 28,034,940 of record CM057227.1, on the reverse strand, counting down.
TTCATCTTTCTTAACCATACAATGAGATGATTCATATGTCACATTAAAATGCATATCACATAATTGAGAGACACTTAACAAATTATCACATAATTGAGAGACATTTAGCAAATTGTCCAATTTTACCTTTGTTGTTATCTCCAAATGTGACATATCCTTGATTCTTTGGTTTGATTTCTGCAAATAAGTTCTTGTCTCCACTCATATGCCTTGAACATCCACTATCAATGTACCAAGAGCTTGATGAATTTTCATTCCTTGCTTGTACCTACAACTGAAACCTTCTTTCTTCTCATTGGTACCCAAACCATTTTGGGTCTATTTTGGTTAGTCATATAAACCACATTAGGAGGTGTTGTACCTTTTACCACCCAGATTTTCTTCACATTAATACATCTTCTAATACTTTTGCATGCAATTTCTGTGTGACCATCTTTCAAGCATCTAGCACATTTAGCAACTTTTCCATCCTTAGTGAATTTAGAAATCAAGGAACAATCTCTATTAAAAGGATCATATCCTAAACCATGTTTAAAAATTGAATATCTTTGTAAAGATAACATCTTTTCAAACTTTTCATTCCCACCAGCAAATTTTTCAACCACATAAGAAAATTCCTTTCTAAGTCTATCAAGCTCACAAGTAAGATTTTCTTTTTCAGCAAGGCATGTAGAGTAGTCTTCCTTAGAGCAATCTAAATCATCAATAGTGTCATGCAAAACATTATTTTCAGCAACTAGATCTCTTATTTTCTTTCTCAACCTCTTGTTGATTTCAATAGCTTCTTCAAAATCAATTTGTAAAGCATTAAAAGAATCTCTAAGATCTTGATCAATGAATGTTACCTCATCTTCATCATCACTTGTTAAGGAGCTATTTGCCATAAGAGCCAAGTTGTTTTCATTATTGCTTTGGTATGCTTCCTCATCATCACTCCAAGTGGTTACTAGGCTAGCTTTCTTTTTCCCTTTGTCATTTTTCTGAAGATTTGAACTCTGCTTTTCTTCATAGCCTTTAGACCTTCTTTCCATGGTGTACTTCTTTCTTTCTTCATTTCTACCACCACGTAATTCTTTCCTCCTATTTTTGAGCAATCCTTTGAACTTTCTCAAGTTTCTAGCGTACATTGCTATTTCTTCATCTTCATCTTCTTCATCTATTTCTTCATCGCTTTCATCAAGAGAAGAAACATTAGCTTTTAAAGCAATTAACTTTTGTGACTTACCTCTTCCTCCTCTTGATTTGAGAATGATCTCATAATTTATGAGAGATCCCACCAAGGCGTTAAATTCCAGATGATTGAGATCCTTAGATTCCATAATGGTTGTGACTTGTGAGTCCCATTCTTTCGGTAATGAACGTAGAATCTTTTTCACCTTCTCGTTATCCGTCATGAGCTTTCCAAGATTTCCTAATCTATTGATAATTTCTGCAAAACGATCAGGCATAATGGAAATAGACTCACCTTCCTTCATGACAAACATTTCATAGTCATGGAGTAGCATGTTGATCTTTGTTTCTCGAACTTGGTTGGTTCTTTCGTGAGTAATGTGAAGTCTCTCCCACATTTCTTTAGCACTCGTACATGAGTTCACTCGATTTCTTTGCTCAACCGTGAGAGCACAATAAATCAGTTTCATAGCCTTTGCGTTTATGTATGCTTGCTTCCAATCATTGTCGTCATATTTCAGCTCCGTTTTCATCTCGCCATTTTCTTTCAATGGAGCTTGTGGACCGAAGATGATAATCTTCCAGTATTCTACTCCTTCGCTTATAATATGATACTTCATAGGATTTTTTCAAGAAGAATAGTTAGTACCATTAAATAAAGGAGGGCGATTATTGGTGTTACCTTCTTCCGCTAGATTGTTGTGTGCCATCCCTGGATACTTCTGCTCTGATACCAATTGTAAGCGATCTAGAAGGGGGGTTGAATAGATCTTTAAATCTTTTCGTAAAATTCTACAATAAAATCAGACGTTAGTTCACACAAAAATAATTTAAACAAATTTAAATACAAAGAGTAGGAAAGAAGAGCAAACACTGTTTTTATAGAGGTTCGGTGCTAAGACCTACGTCCTCTACCTAAGCTCCCACTTAGGATTTGACAAACCACTTTACTGCAAACTTTTTAGTTTAGTGTGAACTCTTACAACATCACTTGATTTTCAGCTTAAGCTACCTTTACACTTGATTTGTCTTCCGGCACAAATCCTACCAACACCACTTGATTTCTGGCTCAAGCTACCTTTACAATTGATTTGTTTTTTGGCACAAATCCTACCTCACAAGTGATTCTCCTCTAATCACTCGGCTCACAATAATAATGAGATAAAAGGTGAAAGAACAATGCTCAATACAAAGATGAAACAATCTAAGAGCAATATGGAGCAATATTTGAACCAATAGTGGAATTCTTTTGCTAGTTGAGCATCAGTACTTGATCCCTTGATAACTCCTCTATTTATCTGGAGCTTTTAGAAGAATATAGTCATTGTTGATTTCTTATGGATGTTGCTAACTTTTCTCCTTTCCATTTGTGAATACTTGACTTCGTCAGAATCAGTTTGCTGTACTCGTAAGTCGACTTGTCGTGGTGTGTAAGTCGACTTGTAACAACGATTTTCGTAAAACTTTATCTCCGCTTTTCTATAAGTCGACTTATGCAGTGTAAGTCGACTTGTATCCTTCGATAAGTCGACTTATAGTCTATTAGTCGACTTGTGTTGTTCTCAACCTGACAGAGCTTGATATATTAGTCAACTTATGATTGTACTAGTCGACTTATGTTGGCTTCAACGGTAATATCCAATTAAATCTTCTATAATCTTCATTATTAATGTCTCTAGCATGATGAAGATTATTTCCTTCTTGATTTCACCATGATTTATGTCTTGCCCATTTAAGATTGATGAAGATTATTTCCTTCTTGATTTCACCATGATTTATGTCTTGCCCATTTAAGATAGATGAAGATTATTTCCTTCTTGATGTATTTGAATCTAAATCACCTGAAATAATTTCTTAACCAATTCTATATATTTTATTATTATCAAAACACAAGTGGGATTTAATTTGTCAACCACCATTGGCCCAACATCAAGTCCATAATTCGGGTCCTGTATCAACCTCTCAATAAGCTTCATAAATTCTAGATCCTTACTTTGAACGTTTCTAATTTTCTCATACAATACTAGTCTAAGTTTCAACAATGCTTCATTCTATCCCAAATTCAACTCAACATTCAATGCTCTTAGTTGTACTAGGTGTAGTAACCTCGATATCTGAATTTGTGCCATACTGCTATTGGATTTCCTACTTAATGCATCAGTTACCACATTAGCTTAACCAGGATAGCATTCAATTGTGCAGTCATAATATTTAAGCAACTCAATCCTTCTCCTTTGTCTCATATTCAACTCCTTCTGACTCAACAAATATTTCAGATTTTTATAATCAGTAAATATCTAAAATGTTTCATCATACAAAAAATTTCTCCAAATCTTTAAGGCAAACACTACTTCAGCAAGTTCTAAATCATGAACTGGATAGTTAAACTCATGAAACCTCAACTGTCTCGAAGCATAGGCTATCACTTTACCGTACTGCATCAAAACACACCCTAATCTTTCGTCTGAGGCATCATTATATACTACATATCCTCCAAACTCTGATGGAATAGCTAATACTAGTTTCATAGTAAACCGATGTTTTAATTCCTCAAAAATCCTCTAACATTCATTAGTTCATTGGAAAGATACATTCTTTTTCATAAGCTTTGTCAAAGGGGTTGAAATTAAAGAAAACTCCTTGATAAACCTTTTGTAATGACCAACTAATATGAGGAAACTTCAAATCTTAAATACATTTTTCAAGGCTTCCCACTTCATCACTACTTCAATTTTCTTTGGGTTTACCTGAATGCCTTTTCCAGATACTATTTAACCTAAGAATACCACTTGGTCGAGCCAAAATTCAAACTTACTTAACTTGGCATACAATTGCTTCTCTCTCATAATCTATAGAACTAACCTTAAATGTTCAGAATGTTCCTCTCTACTCTTTGAATGCACCAAAATATCATCAATAAATATGATCACAAAGTGATCTAGGTAAGGTTGAAATACCTTGTTCATCAAAGCCATAAAAGCTACCGGAGTATTTGTCAATCTAAAAGGCATCACCAAAAACTCAAAATGCCTATATCTAGATCGGAATGCACTCTTTGGTATGTCAACTTCTGCTATCTTCAGTTGATATTACCTGATCTCATATCCAATTTAGTGAACACCTGAGCTCCTTGTAGTTGATCAAAAGATCATATATTCTCTGTAATAGGTAGTTTTTTTCACTGTCACTCTATTCAACTGTCTATAATCGATACACAATCTCAAGGTTCCATCTTTCTTCTTCACAAACAAAACTGGAGCTCCCCAAGGTGACACACTAAGTCTAATGAAACCTTTATCCAACAACTTCTGCAATTGAGTCTTGAGTTCTTTAAGTTCTACAAGTGCTATCTTATATGGAAGAATCGATATAGAAGCGGTACCTAGAACAAGATCGACAGTAAACTTTGTTTCCCTATCCAAGAATAGTCCCAGTAATTCAGTGGGAAACACATCTGAAAATTCCCTGACAACAAGAATATCCTGAACTGTCTGCTCAATTTCGGTATCATTTACGTAGGCTAAGTAAACCTCACGTCCCCCTTGAATCAATCCAAGAGCACTCATTGATGAAATTAACCTGGTTGGCACTACTTGATTAACACCTCAAAATATTACTCTTAACTAATTTGAAGATTCAATAATTACCTCTTCGTGTAGTAGTTCATGATAGTCCTATGTGCAATAAGCCAATCTATACCTAAGATAAGATTTATCTCTTTTAATTGCAATACTATCAGGATGACTTCTAACTCAGCCTAATCAACCCGAATAATACACCTTCTACAAACCTCCCCAATCACGGTAGTACTATCTACTAGAGTACTCACCTCTAATTCACATTTCAATATCTCTTTTTCACAATGCAATTTAGATGCCAAATGAGGAGTGATAAAAGAATGTGTTGATCCTGGATCTAATAATACATATGCCTTAAAATTAAAGATATATAACACACCTATAACAACATTTGGGAAGTCCTGAGCCTCTTATCTGGTGATGGCATAGATTTTAGCCCGGAACTATGACTGCTTACTCTGTACCTCATTCCTTGTCCTGGAACTAGGACCTACAGAACTAGCTCTACCTCTAGCTATGCCACTCTATCCTACTCCACTAGTTCCGCTCTATTGAACAGTCGTTTCGATTACCAATCCTCCTCTCGCTCCAGACTGAGCTCCTACAATGATAAGACAATCTATAATTTGATGCTCAAAAGAGCCACAATGTAGATAAGCTCCCGATATCTTCCAACATATCCCACCATGACTTCTCCAATAATGTTCATAGCTGAGGTTTTGTTGTGTCTAACTGCCATATGACTGTCATCCTGAAGCCAATCCTGTACCACCAGAATAAACAAAAACCACCTCTCAGCCTATATCCTGAATGTCTTGATCTCTGTTGTGATCGTGACAATCTAGTTTGGCATTTATTAAACCTTTTACTAAAATCTCACATTTCAATGTAATAAGATGCAATAATTCACATATGATGCATTCGATATATTCTAGTCATATATCACATTCTTCGAATCTAAATCTGACATTCAATATTGAGTTGAGAACACATATTTTCGTATTCACATACAATCAATAAGCACTTATAATACATTCTCAAATATCATTCTCTTCAGAAAATTGACGGTCTAAAATTATCACAATCACGTGAGTAGTAATTCAATAACTGAATTTTAAACAAAGCAACTAGATTATGGTGAGAGAGCATTTAGGTTGGCTCACAGTAAGCTCCAGATAGTTATTGCCTCGACGATCCGACAATGTCTGGATGTGGAAGGTAAATTTGTGCATCCATATCATGCAATACACATATATGTATACATTACTAACTTGTTTAATCAAATGAATACTCAATCATACATTCATTCATCAAATTCCAGCTTTCAACCTTATATGTAATTCATCTCAATTCATTCCTAACCAATCTTAATGGATGTTATGCTCACATATAACTTAATAAGGTTATCAAATACTTACTTGTTTGTCTCAATATTTCCTCAATCAACAAGGTAAGCAAGTCTCCCAAGCATCAAACATACATTAAGAACAAGATGGGATTAAAGGGTTTCAATTTACAAGATGAAGGCTACATAAATTTTGGAAAAATTCAAGGTTATGGAGGTTGTGTGAGGGAGTAAATGGTGAGAAGAAGAGGAAGAGAGCATCTAAACAAAAACATGAAAAAGGGTGGTCTTTCAAGTCTGAAAATCGTGGGACTAGGTGTGTAGAGGAGAAGGTGGACACATATCATGCCACTTTTCAAATGAAGAAACATGTTATATGTCTTCCTCTTACACTACCAAATGTCATTCCATAATTGGTCCACATATCATTAAATCTCTAGACTGTATGTCACTCAACTATACCTCCATTTGTCACTCTTTTATTCAAGCCAATTGTCACTCTATTATTGAAGCCATATGCCACTATTTCATAGGTCTAGTCAACCTAAATTTTCATGTGTCAATTTATCTTACTATTCAACATTTTTCCAATACTAGATGCACATAGCACTTCATTAATCACCCAATTGTAACAATAAATCCCAATTTACTAATTGTAGTCCATCAAACCAGAATTCAAGACATGATCAATTCACAATCACGCAATCACAACATAAACATTTAAAATCTTTCATACCCCGAAATAAATCAATTGGGTGCATAAATTATCTTTACAATGCCTCTAAAGTATGATTCATATATGTATGAAAATATGACACATGCAAATAAAATGCACTTCATGTACTCTCGTATGACTTCATATGGCAACTAAATTCCTAAGTGTAGGAATGGGCTATTACAGTTTTGTTGTATTTGGCTTCGTTAATGATATTTTTGTTCTATGCATTTAAAGCTTTTCATCTTGTATGAAGATTATTTCAAACTTGATGACAACAACTTTAAAACTTTACAAGAGTTATTAATTGATGGTAGTTTTAGAGGTGTTTTCTTAAGGTAATAGAACTATCATTTTCTTTTTTTACGTCATGACCCGAGTCTTACGATAGTGTAACAACTTTCTAGCTAGAAACTTTTATATATTGGTCTCCTCCACGTATTAACTAAAAGCCCACTACTGATTGACTAGTCACCAAAGATTCGTACAAATCTTGAGTATATGTATTCTGTTATGACTTCAATGAGCTTAGTATAAACATCTATTGATGATTGAAATTAACTGGTGATGAAGGTTGTATGGTGGGATTTGAGGAAATTTATTGCCCTATTAAATTAAGCAAATTGTGGACAAGGGCTAGCAATAATTTTACAACTCAAGGAGAAATTTCCTTTTACAAAGCAAAATTGTATATTTAATTTAGTATAAGAAAGCACTAAGTTTTGACTAATTAAGGAATAATCTCAAATAAGTTATGGAATTGATTTATTTATATTACTTATTTACAACATTTATACTTACAGAATAATGAGTCAAAAATTGACGCAAGTTTGACAACTACATTAAATTAAGAAATTTTCTATTTTTGTGGGTTAATAAGTGTTATGCAGACTTCATGGACGAAAAAAATGATGGGAGATTCTTTATATCTTGTCCTAAATGTGGAGTGAGTTATATATTAATTAATTGGTTTTGTGGGTTTTGGCATCATAATCATGATAGTTTTGTTAAAATTTTCTATTATGTGTTCAATTTCAATATGGAGGTTATATATTTTTTAATGGATTGCTCCCCTACTATATGAAACAGTCTTAAGCATCAGTCCTAATATTCTAAAGAAGATAAACAAGCTAGAATAACATAAATAAATGTTAAAGTTGAAAATAAAAACTATCAAGATTATATTATTTGTGATTGTCTTTAATAATTGTTATGAGTGGATGTAAAAGTAGATATATTGGTTTATATTGCATTGAATATTAATGTTGTTAATTATAGACTTTGAAAACCTTTACTTATGTGGACTCTTCGAACATTAATGTTGTTCATTTTGTGTTACTTTGTAATTGATGTTTAGTGCTATAACTTTTCCCTATGCAATGCTCTTTCCTTAAAGATAATTATTGTATCTGTTTATCATAATTTTGTTGTTGGCATTGAACTAAAACTAGATGTATAAAAAAGACTAGAGAGGCAACAAGTTTCTTAACAAGGCAATGTTATCTTTTCTAACAAAGCAAGAAGAAAGCATGCTCCTTTCTTTCCCTTCAATGTATTTGGATCCCCAATAAAAGAGTCTTGGTCATCTTGTTTTGTTTTTAAAGCTTATTATCCTTAAATTACATTACTCATATTTTAGTTTTCATATGTTCCTCATACATTAAAATGGATTCAAGTCATTTTTTGTTTTTATGTTGAAAGGCATTTCAAGTTTTATTTCATTTCTCAGACAAATAGAATTTTCCCAAAATGCAAGTGAGTGCTTGCAAATTTACTCAAAGAATGAAACGTTTGCCTCACTTTAATATTGTAAGATTTCAAACAAGTAAATGCCCATTTCTTTCTCAAAGACCAAAACTTCTACAACACTTCAACATTGTAAGATTTCAAACAAGTAAATAGCTTCCAAAATAGACAATGAATTTATCTATAGATGTATAACAAAGATCAAGCATAGAGGTAATAGTTGCTATACAAAAATCATAAAAAGATAGTAACTGCTATACAAAAATGATAATGATAGTTGCTATATAAATCATAAAGATAGTAGTTGCTATACCAACCAAAAATCATTATTCTAATTGATTCAATAGTCAATTTTAGGACATGTTATGTAGTCTATGATGTTTTTGATCTTGTCCTCCTCATTCTTACATTTGTTATTCCCTAATAAAATAACACTAAATAATCCAAAAATTGACCAAAATTTCAAAATCAATTAATAAACCTAAATTAATACTTGTAACTTGTAACGAGTTATGAATCTTTTTTTCACTAATGGTTCAAGAGCCTCACCCTATAACATTCCATATCCACAAACTGATGTCTCTTTTTGATTGGTTTTGATATTGGTGGTTGACTTGATTTCACAATAGTAGAACTTGCTCCAACATCACATGTAGTCTACATATAGTAAAGAAAACAAAATTGTTTAAGATGTACTATTAAGGTATAAACAATTAATGCTGAAATTATTGCGTTAGCTTACAATCAAACTGATAAGGCCATTAGTTAAAGCTTGTTATGATAATTCTTTCATTGGGCTTTTTTTTATGTCCTTGTTTGAGACATGTTTGGTATGTTATTTTCATCCCCTTCTTTGACAATTTATTGTCTATGTTAGAATTATCCCAGATCTCCTTTCTTATATTTTTTGACCTACTTGGCATTTTTTCATAAATGGAGGTGGTAATTATGGCTTTTGTTCAGTTTTAGACCAAAATTTCTCTCCTTGAAATGGTCCCATCATATGTTGACAAGCCTGTAAATACTTATCCTTCATAAACCAACATAGTGCATATTTTTCAAGCAGTTCATTGTTATAATCAATGGTAGCAATAGCATATGAACTTGGAATTCTTGAAACATTCTAACTTTTGCAACTAAATGGCCTATATCTTAAGTTCACAACATGTTTAAATATTTTTTTCATTACTTCAAACCCACCAGCATCATTACTCTCAAGTTCACAAGCAACACTGGACTCCTTGTTAATTGCCATTTTGTTTTTTATTCTTGGACCAATTTCATCTACCTATTTAGCTTCCATGTTTCTATTTTTAACCAATCTTCATCACAAACATTTTAATTTTCTCAAGGATTGTGATAATGATCTTTGTTCGAGCTTCAATAATTCTTCCATTAAATGCTTCATAAAGATCATTATCTACAGTATCACACTTCAATGATATGTTGAAATATGCTCTCGACCATCTTTCTTTTGTAATTTTTAACAAACCCCTGTAAGCTTCTTTTGACTCCTCTTCTAACTCTTTTAAATAAAAAAGCAAGTTTGGTTCATTAGATGACTTACAACATTTCCATAATAGTCTTTATAATTTGAGTCCCTTGTGATCCTTCCTTTTGTAATTATTAAACATGCGTCTTGCATAAAATCTTACTTTAACCTTTAGGATATGCCTATTAAGTGCCTCCACAAGATCCTATATAACATTCAATTTACAAAAATTAGCAAATAACTAATACAAACAACTTTATATTACAAAAACAAATAAAGTTTATAATGAACCTTTTGTTGATTTAAGATCACTACCCATCCACCTCTATCTTCTATATCTAAATCTTTTTGTAATAATTCTAAAACCATATCTAAGTGTCAAATGTTTCAATATGTACCATAGCCCATGCCATAGGTAACATATGATCATTTCCTTTTTCTCCTACTGTTGCCAATATCTCACCTTTTACAATACCTTTCAAAAAGCAATCATCCATTCCTGTCAACATTCAATGCATACATACATTATATCAAATGATGGCTACAAATTATCTCTAAGCAATAACCTTTCAACAACCAATTCAACTCTACTACCATGATTTGAACTTAAAAGTTCTTCCTTGTAATCCCACAAATTGTTATATTCTTCTCTAACAGCTCCTTGCATTCCCTCTATCACCAACTTTTGAGCCTTATAACAATCACTATACCCAACATCAACTCTCAAATCTTTATTCACAAACTTCCTCAATTATATTAGTTTTACTGCATTGAGTCTCGGGAGATTATTGAAGTAATTCTTAGCAAACTACTTTGAACCCATACTTTTGTTATAGAAAACATGATTGTATATGTTCTTTTGCTCAAAACTCTTACATACACACACAAACACACACACACATACATACACACATATATATATGAGTAGTTGGTCCACAATATAAATGATGCCTAAATTGAAAATAAATATAACATTCAGTTTACTTACTTAAAAATTATTTAAATATTTCACCAAGCTAGCTAAAGTGCACCATTTTCAGTACTTACTCACAAACTTGGCTCTCACAATTGTTTCATGTTCCTTGTAAATCTAAATCCCCTCTTTTATCAACAGCAATCTTATGAAGTGCTTTATTGAATTGGTTAGAATCTTCAAACAACATGTCAAGCTCAATGTCATTCTTTTTCTTATGAGTGTTGAATAAGTGAAGTTCTGATTTATGTCTTAACCCCCTTATCTACATCTGAACCACTACCTTCTTCAAAACTGCATATTTCATTTGAGTAAAAATAATCTATCATATTTTCATTCTAAACATAATTCCATCATTGTCATTTTCATCTTCAGTTGCACTTTTTCTATAGCTTTCCCTTTATCTGTTGTAAGTTATAGACATTAGGCCCAATTTTTTCTTCAGTTATCCCTTTTTAAATGAAAGGGTTAAATCTCTTGATAATTCCAACTCTTTATCATCGAAACTTGAATCAAACTCCTCTCTACTCCTTACATCCACAAATACATCCTCTTTTTCCTTTGCTCGATCAACTTCATCATCACTTACATCTACATCTTCTTGCTCAACAACAACAACATCTGTAACTTCGTTCTCAACATCAATATCATCATCCACATTTTGTTCTAAATATGGAAAATTGGATCCATGATCAATGTAGATCTCTATAGCCTTATATTCTGCAATAAGCTTACATATATGTATCACACATGCATCATTCTTTTTTACATCTATCAACCCATTTTTTTTAGACTATCACTTGACACTTTATACATAACATTACTTGCTTTTAATCTTTTAACATCTTCTCCAAGCATTCTCTCAAGGTCCCAATAATAAAATCTATCGATTTCAATGCCTTAGATTTCTTTATTTCCACCCATATATTTAACATGTTCTCCATATACAAACTTCCTACTATAAAACATAGTTAATTTCCCATCACAACCATCTATCTTTGTTTATCTATATACAAATAGCAATATGACATTAAACATAAAGGTATTTAATACAAGATAAACACTTTATTGTTGAGGTATAAGGTAAGACTTTGTTAAATACAAGACAAGTACTACAATTAAATCTCCTAATCCTTCCATCTATTTTTGGCATAAGACATTATAATTTAAGTTTTAAAACAATAAGTATACTAGTTATTTGAAAAAATTCATATGCTAATTAGACAATGATGTAATGGTTACAATGTATACTGGTTATTTGAAAAAGTCACATGCTAATTGGAAAATGATATAATGGTTACAATCTTCTAAAGAGATATATCTATTACAAAAGACACTTGAAAAACAAGCATGCTTTTAGTCAATTCATTTAATAAATGGCTCTCTACATATTTAGCTCTATATATTAATAACAACAGTGAACATATAGAAGTCTTTTTAAAAAAAAGCAATTCATAACCATTATTACTTGTGTCAAGTAATAACAATTAAATAATAATAATAATGATTTATGTAAAACACGTTAACAAAGTATATAAACATAAGGCTCAAATGCAAATAGTTTTGTTAACATAGTGGTTGTTGAGATGATGATCGCCTAAAATTGGTGTCAAAGTCAAATAGTGCACAATTAGTTGTATATATATTACAAAGTAGTGAGTTGATTTATTAGTAGAGGAGCAAACAAAAAATAACACATTACACAACAACTTTGAAAACTACTGTAGATTTTAATTTGCTACAATAAGGGGAAAAAACTAAAGTCCCAATAAATCGTTGTAGTGTTAGGTGAAGATGCCACAGAATTTGCTAGGAGCCATCATACATGAATTGAAATCTTACGAAATAACAAGTAGTTGATAGAGATCATAGTAATGGCCCTTAATTCACTTAATATAGAAAATAAAATTTAGCAAAAAAACCAAATATGTATAATTTCATTTCAATTACTAAAATTTTATTAAAAGAAGAAAAGAAAAGCCTAAAAGTTAGTATTAATACTTACATCAAGCACTCTATCAAGATGGTGAGGAAAACTATGAGATTGATTACTATTACAAGTTTTCTCCATTTTCATAACTTTTAAAATTAAAATCTTTTCCTAATCTTAAAAACTATTAAAATTTGATACAAAGATTATAATAAAATGTTTTGAAACCATACTAAAATTTTAGCAGAAGTTTTATTCACTATTATAATTTCTCAGTATAGAAAATTTGGAAAATAAACTCACACGTAGGTTTATGTCTTAAAAAAAGAGTAGTCTGTAACTAGAAATATTATGAAGTTTTCTACATGAAAGAAACACCAAATGCACTAACTACAAGATATTAATTAGTTAAGGTCAATAATGAAGTCAAGATACTTTGCAAAGCAGAATTTGTACAATTACATTAAGTTAGATTCACAATTACAATTTTACTAAAATTAAGTTCTCAAATACAACTTTAGACAGTTATGGCTTCCGCATTTCTACAAGAACTGATTAATTCAGATATTTTTAATGCATAAGACTAAGATAATATTAACGAAGCCAATTACAACAAAACTAAAAAAGGTCATAACAAAGAATGAAATCAATTCCTAGCTAATGAAACCCACAAATGAATAAAGAAGCAACTGAGAGTTTGAAGGTGTTCCAAATAATGGGAGTGGTTTGTTTTCAAATGACATCAACTTCTAGTGGCTTCTACCAAATGATGGTTATGGCTTTAAATGACAGCAACTTCCATACGACAACATCAGGTCTAATGTTTATAATGTAAAATGTCAAAATTAAAGTTATAAAGTGTGGGTTATTTTCGTATAAATTTAGTGGGTTATGGGTTATGATTCATAGGTTATAGGTTATGGGTCAACCACGTAGGTGTACATGTGTCTATAAATTTTCCACGTGGATGTCTAAATATTAAATAAAATTAGTTTTGTTAGCTACATCAATGATAAACTCAAAGAATAAATATTGTAAATTGTGTTATAAATGTTTTCAAAGGTTAATAACTTAATTGGAAATTTTAAAGTTTTGGCACTAAAGTGAAAAAAATCACAAAAAGTTTGACACTTATGAATATGTTATCTCTAAAATGTAACTATTGGTGATTTTTCTATCATCAACATTTCCAACCCCATCACTATCAAAATAACCAATAATCTTGAACTTATTAGATGGAGAGTAGAATAAGCTATAATCAAGTATATTTTTAATATAGCAGACGATCCTTTTAGTCATCTTTAAATATGTGGTCATAGCGGTTAATAATTCCAACTCTATTGAAGCTTTCAGACCTTATACATGTCAAGTAGTGTAAGCTCCCAACAAGATTATTAAATAGTGTAAACTCCATATTTTATTCTTCTTCATGCTAGGACAATTTGATTATATATTTAAGAAGTGTCATAATAAGCTTGCATTCATCCATCTTGAACTTTTTTAACACTTCCTTTACATAGCCTTATTCGGAAATGAATATATCTTCCTTTTTTTGCTTTAGTTTAATACTAAGATAGTAAGACATATGACTATAGTCAATTATTTGAACTCCTTCATTATTATACCTTTAAATTATTTTGTCAACCTTGGATTGTTGCTTGTGAAGATCAAATCATTCATGTGTAAGCAAACAATTAAGCTATCTCCATACTTATTCTTCACATAGAAGTCATGTTCATGTGTGCATCATGTAAAGTTTGTTTCTTGGAAGTATTTATTAATTCTACTATATCATGCCTTAATGCTTGCTTTAAGCTATATAAGGCTTTCTTCAACTTTAGTACATGATCTTTGTACCCTTTTACCATATAACTCAATGTTAGTTCTACATAGATTTCCTAATTAAGAAAGTCATTCAAAAAGGCTAACTTTACATCCATTTGATGAATCTTCCATTTATTTTGGGTTGTTAAACGAGTAACGAATGCAAATACTTAGTCATTATTAACCTTTTACTAGTAGCCTGACTTTATATCTTTCTACTTCTCCTTTAGCATTCTTCTTTGCCTTGTAAACCCACTTTACTCCAATTGCCTTTTACATTTTTGGAAGTGTGTAAACTCCTATGTGTTATTTTTTATGATAACACTAATCTCCTCATTTGTAGCATTTCTCCATTTCTTTGTTTTAAACCACTTTTTTAAAACCTATTTGTTCATAATTAGCAAGGAGAAAAAATAAAGTCAAATCATTTTGATGAGCTTTTGCCTCAATTATGTCTTGTAAATCTCTTTCCTTCTCCCTTATTTCTTTTTAAAATGATGGTGGAGAGCTACTGTGAGATGATGCCCTTGGTGATGTGGGAGGTGTAGTGGGCTCTTAGATTTCTCTAATTATATGCTCTTCTTTTTTGTCTTCAACCATGAGAGGAATTTATAATTGTTTTCTTGGACCTCCCAATTTTATGTCCATCTTCGTCAAACTTTACATCTTTATTAATTACTAATTTTCCATTGTTTAGATTGTAAACCTTGTAGTCTCTTAAACTTTGATAATAGCTAACAAACTCGAGCTTCTCATGTCCATCCTCTTTATGCCTCTTGCGATATTCTTCCTTGTATACTACTTATTGGTGAGAAATTGGGTAAGTAGATTGTACATGTTACGATTTCAATTTAAAACTTCTTATGCATCTTTTTGCTTTTCAATATGCTTTGAGCCATTTCAAAAATAGATTTATTTTTCCTTTTTGCTCCTCCATTCTAATGGGAAAATCTTAAGAACGTTAAAGGATGATGAATTTGATGCTATTTATAAAATTTGTTAAAGTCTCTTTATGTGAATTTTCCTCCTCTATTGGATCTTAAAAGCATATTTTCTTATCAACTTTCTTTCTCAATAAGTAATTTGAACTTTGTAAAGGTAACAAATACCTTTAATTCTCCTTTAAGAAATATACCCACGTATTTTTTGAAAAAAAACCAATGAAGAGAATGACGTATACAGTCTTGCTAAAGGAGTAAGGTGAAATTTGACCACATATATCCTTGTGCACAAGTTAGACCATATATATCGTTGTTTACAAGTTGTAATAGCTCTTTGATTCTTTTAGTAGACTTCATAGGCAAGCTTTTTTTTTTTTTGAATGCTTTCCAAGTAAAAATCCATCACATAGTTAATCCAAATGATTGAAGGAAAGCAATCCTTTCACCATTTCTTTCGTACTTAATAATTTCAATCCTCTAAAATTAGATGCTTAAGTCTTAGGTCCTAAAGCTAAGAAGGGTCTTCAATACAATGTTGAAGACATTTTTCCATATCATTTAGGATGTTAATTAAGAACATTCTTCTTCTTTTCATTGGCACCTTGATTATCAATTTATTTCTCTGATCTCTTATTAAAAGATATTTAAGGCGAATATCATAGCCTTCTCTAAGAGTTGACCTAGGCATAGTATATTATTGTTCATACTAACATAACATACATTTGAAATAAACTATCGCCTTCGATCTTTCAAATAGATTAAGATGTTACCTTTGCCTTTAATAAGTCTCTCCATATGTGATAATTCCATTTATAGACTTATTAATATCTATCATCATATCTTTTCTCCCACACATATGGTTACTAAAGCTAGTGTCTAAACACAAAGTGCTCTTTTCTATGCCTTTCTCTCCTTTGTAAGACAACAATAAAATGGAGTCTTCTTACTTCCCCTCAATAAATTATGCTTTCCCTTTAACATTTTTAGGAGTACTTCTATATTACAAAGCGAAGTGGCCAAGTTTGTAATAGTTAAAACATTTAACTTGAGATGTTTCATGCCTTTAGCCTCTATCATTTCTTGACATACTTCCTCTTCCATATCCATTGTTGGATAGATTACTTTGTTCTCTTCCTATATCTTTAGATGGTTTAAGGCCTCATCATCTTTGGCTTCTACGTCCTTCATCTCAATCTGTTACTTTTAGCCTCTTTAAGTGCTAAAGTTTCTTTCCTTCTTATTCAAAGTGTTCTTAGTTTGAAGAACATACTCCAAGACCTTTTACTTCCTCTTTTGTCTTTCTTCTTATGCTTCATGTGATACTTTGAGTTGTTCAATAGTCACAGCTTTCAAATATTTTGTTTCTCTAATGGTCAGTACAATATTTTTAAATTTAGAAGTAAAGAATGAGGAACTTTCTCCATCACTCATATGTTAGTAATGGCTTCCCCAATTTTTATCATTTTATTATGACTATATCTCTTGCAAAATACACTTATAATTTCATTCTCTTTCATATGTAAATCTTTAAAATCACTTCTTAAAGATTGAGGCTATACCTTTTTGTACTTTCTCCTATTCTTTACATGATACTTGGAGCTTTTCGCATGCTTTTTTTTGGAGGTATTGGAGGATGAGTGTAATTGAAAAACTTCATCATTCTTAACTTGAAAGATGAGGAGAGAGCTTCTCTCTTTCTTGAACCCTTCAAGGCATCCTTTGACGTTGAGATAAGTAGTCTCATCCTTCTCTACAATCTCCCATAGATCATATGCTCCAAGCAAAGCCTTCATTTTGATGCTCCAATTATTATAGCCTCCTTGAAGGACTTTGAAACTTAAAGGGCTACTTATCATTTTCTACTATAAGGATATTCAAATTCTGGTATTACTTTGTGGGAAAGTGATGGGCCTCTAATAAAAATGACAAATAAAATTTAGAGTCGTCATTCTAAGAAAATTAGGATAGGATTTTAAACTTTATAATAAGAACATTTTAGTAACAATTTAAAGATGAAAAAGAAATTTTTGATGAAAGAACTCTCACTTATAACTAGCACTCAACTCATCTTAACTTATCAATATTATAAAAAGAGGATGACCCTTACCTATAATATTCAAAGATACAATTAATAATTTAATATTCAACATTAAAATTTTAAAGATATTTCTAAATTTAAAATATTATATAAAATATCTAGATATCTACCTAAATAATTAAAAGATATGTCTTCAATATATCTAAACATTTTAATAAGTACTTTAAAGAGAGATGTCTCAAAACATCTTATAAAATTTGAGTTGTATTTATTTTAATCCACACAAATTACCTATTTCTTTGATTCAATACATAAAATTTTAAAAAAATTGTATTCTACAAAGCAGCCTTTAGCATTGGTCAGGATATTAAAACATACCTTAAGCTACTCTTACGAATCTTGAAACATGAAAGCTCGCGTTTCCAACAATCATCCAGCTATCTTTTTATAATGCTCATCTTCTTGCCATGTATTATAAAAATCATTTTTTTCTTGAACGAATAAATGCCAGAGATTTGCAAAGTTGGAAAGGTTCTTACTGTATAGTCGGTGATATGGGTA
The DNA here is from genome assembly GCA_029891385.1 of Erythroxylum novogranatense. Classification (NCBI taxonomy): domain Eukaryota; kingdom Viridiplantae; phylum Streptophyta; class Magnoliopsida; order Malpighiales; family Erythroxylaceae; genus Erythroxylum; species Erythroxylum novogranatense. Next base: position 28,016,627 of record CM057227.1, on the reverse strand, counting down.
CCTTTTAATTCAATTTTCTATAGGAAAATAAAATAAGAAAAGAAGAAAGAACACCCATGTATTTACGTAAAGACGTTAGTATTACATTATGGAACCACAGAAGTAATACAAAGTGATTCGTAAAGCTAAAATACAAGAATCTAATTCTCGTGAAAGCTGATAACTACGGTTGCACGCACCAAAACTGGTTCCCTAACTAGATAAGGAATATATATATACACCAATGAAACAGACACTTGCACGGAAGAAAAAGCAGTTTGGAAGATGTGATCAACAGAATCAAACCTATCAACGCTTGTAACGGCTGAAGAGAGCTTCGGTTTGGGCGTTCCTGAAGGCACTGCAGGCAATGAGATAGACCGAAATGAGCACCACCACTGCTACTATCAAGATTATATTGACTTTTCTCCATTCCTCTCTCAAGTTCCCTAGCAAACCAGCTTTGCATGAATTGCAGTTGTAGCACAGCTGGTTCTGGTCGTTGTTCCATAAGTAGCAGTCTGGATCTGCTGTTGGGTTCGCAGGGTTTACCCACAGTGTTGGGTTCACGTAACTATAACCGCATGCTGTTGGAGGCTTACAGCACCCTGACTGCAACATGGAAAAATTTTCAATGTATCACATTAAGAAAGCAATCTGAATGGGGTTGTACTTGTTCTCTTTCCCTCGTTTAATTCAGTAACTTTTGATTTAATTTCCTTATAAGTCAAAAAAACAAAAAAGAAAACAGAGAAAAGTCTCCCATAGTTTACTCACTCATTTTTTTTACTTTTTCACATGTAAGAAAGCAAAAGCAGCAACCTCGACCTTGAGCCTTCCAAACGAAAGAAAGAACTTCTTATGTCACTTGTATCCAAAGCTGGCAACCATATAGAAGCTCCACAACTTATAGTTTTATTTTATTTTATATCATGTAATAATGTCAATAACGAAAGGTGGTGAATTTAACACAGTCTAAGCCCGTGATTCCACGTTATGGAAAATTTGGCAGGTTGTTATTTGACATCATTTTTCGACAATCATTATGCAATTTCCATCTTTAAAAAACATCCTAAATGCCCCACGCACCATATCACTGTCGATGTGATTATGCTTTTTTTTTTCAGCACGTAAAGTTTATTAAGTGATTATGGACCACAGGATTCGTTTATATTGCAAACTCGACAAAAAAATTCCTACAAGGGCCCTACTCTTTTTTTTTTTCCAATAGTAAGAGTGAGTCCTAATTTCAACCCCACTCTTATCTCGTACCGCCCATTCCAGTTTTCTCTTCTAGCATCCTAAAGTCTACTCTAAACGGATGCTTATCAGGAAACTAGGAGAAGTTAGTAACTAGCTGTCAGATTCTTACAAGTCCTCACTGACCATTACGTCATAATACCATTAACTCTAGGACAACTTGAATGTCAGACAAGCATCACACGTGGCAGATTATGACAGTTCAAACAAAGTGTAGATGAAACTTCCCACGAGATCAAGATATTAGCTAGCTACAGTCTATGCATATCAATCTATGATTCCCCCGGTGAGAATTTATGGGTAATTTCGAGAAGGCACAAAGCTTGACTGTATAAAGTTATTAAACCAAATTGCCAATCCAATATTCGTTATGGACATAAGACCACATCGGTACATGGCTCCAAAAGCAAAAGGCAACTTGCATAAAGTAGGCTTTTTGAGTTTCCGGGATAGAAAAATTAGTCCTTTGAAAGAAAATTGAAAAGTAATGAATTTTTTAATAGCAATCGTCTTTGCAGAAACAAAACAAATGATTAGTTACTACTTGCCTGGAGAGGAGAGAGATGAGAGGAGAAGAACTGGTCAGCAGTGAAATAGTTCTGATTCAACTTGGCACAAATTTCACTCTCAGCGAGACAAGCTCTAATCTTTTCCCAATTCTTGGGGTCCACTATGTGGTCCTTCATCCAAGAAGAGAACCCTTCAAGCCTGTACTCTCGGTAACCTCTCCCAAGCACATCGTATCCACCATCGGACCTCGTTACAACGAACGCGAAAACCAGTAGGATCAAGAGAAGTCCGATGAGAATGGCCATGCAGCAGAGATAGAATGCCAAGAGTGTTTCTTTATACCAGTAGGCTCCAAGAAAGCCCGTGAGGGAGACCAAGAGGATGAGGATTCCAAGGATAACCACCGGCCACCGGAAGATGTGGATGCATTCGTTGTCGGGTTTGGAGGCCAGCCAGATACCCGAGACGATTATGGGGATTGAACAGAGGAAGGCTACGAAATTTAGAACCGCTGTTATGTTATTGGACACTGCCATGGATAAGGTGAAGAGTTTAGCTTCTTCAGAGAGCGAAGACTTCTAGTTGGTGGGATAAAGAGCAGACTAACTAGAGCTATAGTTTGTGCTGTGCGAATACACTTTTAATTTTAAAAGAAGCGACGGTCATTGTGAGAAGGTGTGATGGTAATATTATATATGTTTCAGGAAGCAGGCCGGAACAAAACGGCAAAGTCCACGTGGGCAAGGTATGCGCTATGTGGTAGCTTTTGACTTGAGAGTTGAGACTTGCGTATGATTCCTTGTGGCTACGTAAGGCTTCCATTTTAAACTTAATATCATAGAAAATTAAAGTTTAATTAACTCAAATAAAGTATTAATCACAAAATTTTAAACACGTAAAAGGTTAATAATATTTTATAATTTATAAATTTAAAATCAGATTTAATATTTTTCAATACATAATAAATATAGGTGAGAGTTATTTATTTTATCATTGAATTTATTTATCTAATAAAATAATTGGTTTTAGATAAATTTTGTATAGAAAATTTTAAATAAACATTTATTTCAAAGTTATGTTTAACAAATTTCTATTGATATGTATAATATTACTTTTGAATTATCAATATATGTAGTTTGAATTTTTATTATAAAATATTTAAATTTGTTTGTAAATAATAATATTAAAACCCCGTGACAAATAATTTCTGGTCCCTAAAATTCATACAATAATGATTAAATTAAGCCCTAACAACTGTGACAAGTAGTTAAAAGTATTTCTAAGTTTTAAGTTTGAGAGATATTTCTTCTTTTAATTATTGTATTTTCTTTTACTAAAATTTATGTTTAATCGTTTAACTACGGACATAGGTTTAAAGTCAAACAACGTAAATTTTGTGATCAAGTTTTTCTTCCTATTTGGCTTATTATTTTAATTATCTTGATTTATAACAAATTGATATTAAAGTTAGAAATATTTAGTTAAGTATGAATATCATAAGGCTTTATTAGAAAATAAAATACAACAGCATCAACGAATGCAAAGCAAAAAGACAATTCACATGAGATAGTTGATTAAGTTTCAAAAAGATCATCAAACTTATATAGTGTTTCTAAGTTGTTTGGCACCTATGGTTCGATGGTTGTTTGCACGTTGTTGATTATGGCTCTGTAATGTTGTCGTGTTGGTCATAAATATATTAATACGTCATCATTTTGGTTGAAATCTTGAGTTTAGACTACGTTGAAATATCCCATAAATTTCGATGTGTTCATGCTCGTCTTTTTTCCTATGATATCGGCTTTTGATTGATCAATTTCAAATTTAAATTTTTGGTCAAACTTCCATAGCTTTTCATGGTTAGTGTCCACAATTTTAGGAGTACATTAATCTTATATTGTTCAGAACTTTCCTTCAAGATTCTACGAATCACATATTTAATATGCATTTAATTTATTACATCTTTAAAATAAATAACTTAAAATAAATTTAATATATAAGTTTTTATATTCTAATGTATTTTCCCTTTCAGAAGGATAACATATAATAACTTTATGATTTTACTTCTTATAAAAATGTTAGATATTTAATTGTCAAATAATCAAATTTCATTGACAATACGTCAGTGACTTGTGAGAGATAAAGATAAAAGTTTTAGTTGATCAAAATTTTATCTTTTCTTTTATTATTGTTTATTAGAAACGTAAACTTATAATTTGTCTTATAAAATCACTAATTCTATCTTTATTTACTTTGAATTATTGAATATTTTATAATGATAATTTGTATTTAAATTATTAAATATTTTTATTAATCTAAATGAATACCCAATTTTGTTTGATATTTATTTCATCATAAGGTGATGTACTAAATAGATGCTGTTATAAAAGATAGAAATAATATGGTGTACCACTAATTGTAGATGCACCATTTAATAGTTAGTGTACATATGGATTGGTTTGGTTTTACCTAACACAAGAATGAAGTAGGTGGTTATTGGTTTGGTTTTACCTAACACAATCACACATTTGGAGTAGGTGGTCACATGTGTATTAGGTGTTTGAAATGTACTATAAATAGAAGGGTTAACTTGATGTAAGATACACCATTTTTTTATAAGAATAACTCTCATCTCCCAAATATTCTTCAAGTTTAGTTTCGGTTTTATAACACGTTATCAGCACGAAGCTTTCATTTCTAAAATTCGGCTTATCAACATCAAGCAATTGTAAGGTTCTTCCATCTACCTACATCGTACAAACGTTCTTCGGTTTACGTACATCAAACAAATGTAAGTTCTTCCGTTTATTTATCCTACTTACGATGTTGTTAAAATAAAGTTCTTCCTTTTATCTACATTAATTCTACTTATGATATGATTAAAACAAATTATAGGCGACTCACTATTTTACCTTCTTTTAATAATGAAAAGTTATTACCACCTCTAAATCGTAATTTATTGTATAGTATACATCATCGTTGTTTAAAAAATAAAATAAAATAAAATAAAATTTATAACATTATATATATAACGGTATATATATATATATATATATAACGGTAAAATTATAACGACTAGGTAACGGTAAAAAAATTATTTCTATAAATAGATACCACTCCTAAATAATTTACTTCATCCCTACACACTTTTTCTTACCTCAAAATTCTAACAAAAATTTTCAAATGTTGTCCGCTATATCATTTTTTTGTATAATTATTATCATTATATATCTTTGTTTCATTCTTAGTGTAGAGCTAAATAATTCAGATCGCATGTTTTTTCTCTTAGTAATACCATGTATTATGACCCCTATGTTGCTTTTTGGCATAGCATTTGAGCATGGCATGTAATTTATTTAATGTAATATCGATTTGAATACATGTATTAATTATTTCTCTCTAAATAGTTGCCAATATGTCCAATTTTGCCAAAATTGAGTTCACGCTCTTGATGTCATGGGCCATAATTATATGTCGTGGATGATTGATGTTGAAATGCATCTTGAATCAATGGATCTTTTAGATACCATTAAAGAAAATAATACAACATCAAAACAAAATAAAGCCAAAGCGATGATCTTCATTCGTCGTCATCTTGATGAGGGATTAAAAAGAGAATACCTCACAATTAAAAATCCAAGTCATTTGTGGAAAAATTTACAATAAAGATATGACCATCAAAAGGAAGTTTTACTTCCTGCTTCTCGTGATGAATGGAGCGCTTTACGCTTCCAAGATTTTAAAAAGGTCAATGAGTATAACTCAGCTATGTTTAGAATTGTCTCACAACTAAAATTTTGTGGGCAAACAATCACTGAGGAAGATATGTTAGAAAAAACATACTCCACCTTCCACGCATCGAATGTAACCTTGCAACAACAATATCGAGTGCGCGGATTTAAAAAATATTCTGACCTGATTTCATGCCTTCTTGTAGTAGAAGAATAATGAACTTTGATGAAAATCATCAATCCCGCCTCATGGCGCGGCAAAGCATTTCGAAGCAAATATTGCAATTCGAAATGAAAATGAAAGAAAAAATCATCATGAGCCTAGTCGTGGTCGCGGTCGTGACCGTGGTCGTGGCCATGGTCGTAACTACATTCGTGGCCGTGGTCGTGGACGTGGCCGAGGAAGTTATCCATATAACTCTCTTCAAAGAAATACGAGCCACCACAATAACAAGCACCATATTAATGATGTTCATGGAAGTTCTTATAGGAGTTCAGGAGATTCTTGCCTTAGATGTGGTATAAAAGGACATTGGGCTAAAGTTTGTCGAGTTCCTGAACATCTATGTCAGTTATACAAAACATCCTTAAAAGGGAAAGAAAAGGAAGTGAATTTTATCAACAACACCCTTTAGGTGATTCAACTGACTTTGGTACTTTTGATTTTGATTTCATTGAGAATCATAATCCTTCAGATGACTCTACATATCTGAATGCTTCAGATTTTACTGATGATTTTGTGGATCAGGGCATTGTTGGTGGCAGTAGCAATGGAAATTAAAATAATGTACTTATGTTTGTGTTAAGTATTATTATGCTTATTATGTCACTCAGTTTCAATTGCTTGTTATGTTACTAGTTTCAATTACAGTATTGTTTTTAAGTTAACATAACATCTCTTTATCTTTATTCTTGCGCAATTTTCTCATTAGATTATTTATTTTTATGCGAAGTTTTGATATGGATCATTCTGTAAGAGGAGCGGAAAATAAGGATAATTTATGCATACCAGATAGTGGCACAACGCACACTATCCTGAAAGATAAGAGGTTCTTTTCGTAATTAAAACCAACAAAACAATTGTGAACACAATATCAGTCCCATGAGACTTGATTGAAGGAATTGCAAGGCAAATTTCACATTACCAAATGGCACAAAGTTCACAATACATGATGCCTTATTTGCCTAAAGTCTAAAAAGAAATTTGTTGAGTTTTAATGATATATATTCTCATCAATATGATACTTAGTCTGAATCGAGGGAAATATGAAATATATGTATCTTACAACTCGTAAATCAGAAAGATAAACATATTGAAAACTACCAATGCTCCCCTTTGGATTGCATTATACATATATAAATGTGATGGAATCTAATATGGTAGTGAAAGCAAAACACATTGATCCTTCAATGATATCTAGTTGGCATGATCGTTTGGGTCATCCAGATCAATAATGATGCGAAAATAATTGAGAATACACATGGACATCCATTGAGTAATAAAATGATTACTCAAATAAATAAGAGTCCATGTACATCTTGTTCTCTTGGAAACCGATCATAAGGCCATCACCACTAAAATAAAATTGAATCACCTTTTCTTGAACGTATTCAAGGTGATATATGGACCAATTCATCCACCATGTGGACCATTTCGATATTTTATGGTATTGATAGATGCCTCCAGAGATGGTCTCACGTTTGTCTACTATCAACTTGTAATATGGTATTTCCAAGATTTCTTGCACAAATTATTAAATTACGAGCACAATTTTCGACTATACAATAAAGAAAGTCGACTCGATAATCTTTGGTGAATTCACATCCCAAACTTTCAATGACTATTGTATGTCAACTGGGATTATGGTCGAGCATCCTGTTGCTCATGTGCATACTCAAAATGGTTTAGCTGAATCTTTAATTAAATGCCTTCAGCTTATTGCTAGACCATTGATGATGAGAACAAAGCTTCCAATTTCTGTATGGGATCATGCAATTTTACATGCTGAGGCATTAATTCGCATCCGACCAAGTGCATATCATACATACTCCCCACTACAACTTGCATTTGATCAAGAACCAAATATCTCCCATTTGAGAATTTTTGGTTGTGCAGTATATGTGACTATTGCACCACCACAACGTAGTAAAATGGGACCACAAAGAAGATTGGGGATATATGTCGGCTATGAAAGTACATCTATTATTAGATATCTTGAACCTCAAACGGGTGATATGTTTACAAAGACGCTTTTCTTGATTATCATTTGATGAAAATACTTTCCGACATTAAGGGAGATAATAAACAAATGATGAAAGAAATTACATAGTGCGAACCATCATTATTGTATCTTGATCAACGACAAAACAATGCGAAATGAAGTGCAAGAATTGTGCATTTGCAAAGAATTGCAAATCAATTACCAGATGCTTTTACAGATACAAAAAGAGTGACTAAATCATTTATACCAGCTGTAAATACTCCTGCTCGGATTGAAATCCCAAAAGGACAATCTGAGAATATGGTCACTCATGAATCTACAACACGCATGAAGCGTGGTAGACCAATCGATTCCAAAGATAAAAATCCTCGAAAAAGAAAAGGAGCAAATGTGATTAATGACCCCAAGATAGATAAAAGTGTTCCTTTAGAAACACAAGATGAGGATAGTGTCCTAGAAGAGACACAAACTGACATTAATCAAGAAATCGCAATTAATTATATTCAAACAAAAGAATTATGGAACCGGAATGATATGAAAGAGATTGATGAAGTATTTTCTTATGCTATAGCATATGATATCCTCAATGAAAATGAAGATCCCAAACCAAGATCTATCATTGAATGTCAAAATAGACATGATCGGGTTCAATGGAAAGATGCTATTGAAGCTGAATTAAATTCTCTTAACAAGCGTAATGTATTTGGAACTATTGTCCTTACACCCCAAAGTGTAAAGCCTGTAGGTTACAAATGGGTTTTTGTTCGAAAACGAAATGAGAAAAATGAGATTGTGAGATACAAAGCTCGACTTGTTGCACAAGGTTTTTCTCAAAGACCCGGAATTGACTATGAACAAACATACTCTCCTGTTATGGATACAATTACGTTTAGATATTTAATCAGCTTAACAGTTCTTCAGAAACTGGAAATGCGTCTTATGGATGTTGTTATAGCTTACCTGTACGGATCACTTGATAGTGATATTTACATGAAAATCCCTGAAGGATTCAAAATGCCTGCAGCATTAAAATCACAACCAAAGGAAAAGTATTCGATCAAATTGCAAAGATCCTTATATGGACTAAAGCAATCTGGACGCATGTGGTACAATCGTCTAAGCGAGTATCTATCAAAGAAAGGATATGTAAATAGTCCAATTTGCCCTTGCGTTTTTATAAAGAAAACAACATCCGGATATGTGATTATCGCTGTCTATGTTGACGATTTGAATATCATTGGTACTGCTAAAGAAATCCAAGAAACAGTGGTATACTTAAAGAAGGAATTTGAAATGAAAGATCTTGGAAAAACTAAATATTGTCTTGGTATGCAAATTGAACATAGATCAAGCGGAATATTTGTGCATCAATCGACATATACAGAAAAGGTATTGAGGCGTTTTAATATGGATAAAGCAACTCCGTTAAGTACACAAATGGTTAGTAGATCGCTTAATGTTGAGAAGGATCCATTTCGCCCTTGCGAAGAAAACGAAGAAGTTCTTGATTCTGAAACGCCATATCTGAGTGCGATAGGAGCTCTCATGTATCTTGCTAATTGTACTAGACCTGATATAGCTTTTGCTGTTAATCTACTAGCAAGATTTAGTTCATCTCCTACGAAAAGGCACTGGAATGGAATTAAACATCTATTCCGTTATCTTCGAGGTACAATTGATTTGGGATTATTTTACATTAAAAATGCAAAACAAGTTTTGGTTGGTTATGCAGATCGAGTTACTTATCGATCCCATAAAGCCGGATCCCAAACCGGTTATGTATTTACGTATGGAGGCCTTGCAATTTCTTGGCGTTTATAGAAACAAACACTTGTTGCTACTTCTTCAAATCATCTTTGAAATCATTGCACTTCATGAAGCAAGCCGAGAATGTGTATGGTTAAGGTCAATGACTCACCACATTTTAACAACTTGTGGCTTATCGACCAACAAAGAACCAAAAATCATATTTGAAGACAATGCAGCATGTATCGCTCAAATAAAGGAGGGTTATATCAAAAGTGATAGAACCAAACATATCCCTCCTAAAATTTTCCAATTCACCCAAGATCTCGACAAGAGCAAAGAAATCAACATCCAGTATATTCAATCAAGCAACAATACTGCGGATCTTTTCACAAAGGCACTTCCTACTATACCTTTCAGGAAGCATGTCCACGAGATTGGAATGCGACATCTAAGAAATTTATGAGGAAGAGCTCATTGTGTTCAATGAGGGGGAGCTTACGCAGTTGCACTCTTTTTCCCTTATCATGGTTTTTATCCCACTGGGTTTTTCCTGATAAGGTTTTTAACGAGGCAACACCAAATGCGTTTAAAGGCCAGAGAAGAGACAATTATATGGCACACCAAGGGGGAGTGTTATAAAAGATAGAAATAATATAGTGTACCACTAATTGTAGATGCACCATTTAATAGTTAGTGTACATATAGATTGGTTTGGTTTTACCTAACACAAGAATGAAGTAGGTGGTTATTGGTTTGGTTTTACCTAACACAATCACACATTTGGAGTAGGTGGTCACATGTGTATTAGGTGTTTGAAATGTACTATAAATAGAAGGGTTAACTTGATGTAAGATACACCATTTTTTTATAAGAAGAAATCTCATCTCCCAAATATTCTTCAAGTTTAGTTTCGGTTTTATAGCAGATGCTTCCATTTGTGTCCACTCCCTTTATAATAGATTAAGACCGCACGTAATCTTCTCCTCACAAGAAATCACAACTCATGTTATGACATTTAATACTTAAACCAAACCACTACCACAAATTACATTTGTCCTGTTGTCTAGAGTTGATGCAAAGTCTAGAAAAAAAACCATTTCTCTTTTTTCTCAAACATAAACCATCCTCCCTTCCTGAAGTCTACAACATGTTGATAAAAAAGAAAGAGGGCCTTGCCATCAAAGCTTGTGAAAATTAAGATAGATATACATCAAGTTATCTCCTCTCCTTCACAGTTGAAGTTGAAGCTCATCAGGTTTTCCTTCTCTCTCTCTCTCTATCTCTCACCTTTTCTCTTTTGCCTCATTTGGGTTTTTTAGCTAACATAATTGGCTTATTCATGGGTGTATTTTAATTTATTTTATTTTTGCCCCAATGTTTCTTTGGAAAATATTAATGCTTATAAAATTCCCTATCTTAGCAAGTTTTATGTCAAATGTTTCCGAACCAATTCAATTAATTTGTATTGTAGGACAATGATGATTGATAAAACTTGGATGAAAATTTATAATATAGCACTGCCACAATATGAAAAAGGAGTTAATGAATTTCTAGATTTTGCATTTAGAGATCTTGATGAAGGAAGAGCAATTTGTTGTCCTTGTAAAAAATGCAACAACAATTTATTTAGGACAAGTCAATCAATTTATGACAATATGATGTTAAATGGGATAAACAGAAACTACAAGCAGTGGTACATCATGGAGAGGTTCTACAATATCATTTTGATGACGACAAGATAGTAATCAGAGTAATAAAAGTGAAAATATATGTTATATGATCTTGCGAGGGATAGTTCTTATGATCTAAATGAAGACCATAATGATTCTATCAAAGGTGGCCCCATCAATCTAAATAAGGAAGTTACTAAGTTTTATAGATTATTGCAAGAATTGGAGCGAGAGTTATATCTTCTTGATTTGTATGATCTTCCTGATGATGATATAGGAGATGAGTCATGCTAAAAAAAATGAAAATTTTGGCTTTACACTTCATGAATCTACATTAAAGGATGATGCGAATATGATATCTTTCAATAGATCTGATTTAGATGTTGCAATTGTTGAAGGAAATTTGTTAAATATTGATACTATGAGGGCTGGAGAAGATGACAAAATTGATTGTGATGAAGATATTTTTATGAATGATGATGAGACAAATTTAGTAAGTAAAGATGAGGAAGGCGACGATTACAATTATTAAGCATTGACAAGAACTTTGTTTTAAATTTTGAATAGGTTAAGAGTTTTGCTTAATATTTTGGAACAAGATTTTCATTATATTTAAACATTTATTTATTTTGATTTTTATTTTAACAAAATTTCAAAGTTATGTTTAGCAAATATCTATTAATATGTAAAATATTACTTTTGATGTCAATATATATAGTTTGAATATTTTGTAAGAAGATATTCAAATTTGTTTACGATAATAATATTAAAGAAAAAGCATGACAAGTAGTTCCTAGTCCTTAAAATTCATATAATAATGACAAAATTAATTATTAGAGTGGTTAATTTTGATATGTTATTATAACAAGAAATAGTTATCATTAATCATTATGTTTATATTGACAATAACCTTTGTAACAAAAGTTGATGATTAAGTGACAATAAAATTTCTTGTCACAAAATTACGAATAGTAGTAATCATAGTGATAGTTCTATTTTTATAACAATATTAAGTAGACACTAACTAATGGACTTTTATTAACAAAAGTTTCATCATAAAAGTAAAATATCATATGCCGATAAACCGTTTCATCACAAGAAATATTAATGATCAAATTATGTTTTGTCACAATAAATAGAAAAATTAGTGATCAATATATATTTTATCACAATTGTAACTAATCCCAACCAAAATTATTTTGATGCCAAATTGCATATGTTTTAGTGATAGAAGTTAGTGATAAAAGAAAATTTGACATCGATAATATATTAATAATGACAATTTAATTATGAAAGATACTAGATTGCCACAATTAACATTGTATTAGTGAAAAAAAATAAATCATCACAATTAATCAAAACAAAATTGTCAAATAACTATTATTTCACAAAAAACCTCATACCTGTGACGAAATCATAGTTAATTACAAAAAAGTTGTCACTAAATTACATATAGTGGTGACCATAATGATAATTCGATTGTTATGCCAATATTAAGTAAACACTAACTAATTGAATTTTTATTGACAAAAGTTTTCGTCACAATAAGTAAAATATTATGTGACGGTGAACAATTTCATCACAACGAGAAAAACATTACTAATCAAATTATGTTTTGTAACAACAATAGAAAAAATTAGTGACCAACATATGTTTTGTCACAACTGCAATTTATTCTCGCCAAAATTATTTTGGCACCAAATCACATATGCTTTTAGTGACATAACTTAATGATAAAAGAAATTTTGACACTTAATATATTAATAGTGTCAATTTAATTGTGAAAGATATTAATTGTCACAATTGCCATTGCATTAGTGACAAAAAAAAACTAAATCATCACAGTTAATCCAAACAATAATGTCAATCAATTATTTTGTCATCAAAAACCTTATATCTGTGAAAAAATAGTAGTTAGTCACAAAAAGTTATCACTAAATGTCTTAACTCTTGTAGTGTAAGTGTTACATTCATTTTTCTTTTGAAAGGCCGAGTGGGCAATAAGCTTATCTGTTTCAAAGACAACTCTCTTCAAGGCTATTATGATTTGTTCTTGTAGTTTATGATTGCGTGAATTGAAACTAATATATTTTGCAACTTATTGTTTGATCTTAAAAAGAAACATACAAGTGATTTAGATGATGAAGTTACAAGACTTAATGAAATTACAAAGGCACATAATGAAAAGATTCAAACTCAAAATGAGAGGATTCAAGCTCAAAATGCAGCTATTAAGAAGGAAGTCATGGAAATGAAAAAAAAATCAGTTGTTTTTTCACATCTGGCAAAAGCTGGAGTAATTCTTAGTTTGTTAATCAATGATTCTGCCCCAATTAGAGACTCATCAAGTGCCACAACATTAAATACCCTAACTAGTCATGTGAATTCATAAATTTATAAAATCTAGGATAGTTATTATCACTTCTTATCATTATCATTATATTATTATAAAATGTTAGTATTAAATTTATAGCTTTATATTTTATAAATTAGTTAATTGATTCTATTATTTATTTATTTTATACGAAACAAGTCAACAAAGAAACTTCTTTTAGAAGAATAGCTAGGAAAATTTACTTTGTAGAGTTTTAGTACATAGTAGTTTGGGATAACTGTAATAAATATAATTATCTTTGATATTAAATTTTCCAATTTTATATATTGAAATTAAAATTTTCACATTTTGGTAATTTTATATATACTAATATATTTATTTGCTTGTGTGACAATATTTTGGACCTAAAATCCATATCATTTGTAGCAATTTCTATTTTATGGCCACCAAAGCAAAAAAATTATCGATTAAGCAATCAAATTGTTAAATTTAACAATATTATTTGTGATAAACACGAACACTTTGGTGATAAATTTATTGTAACATATAATCTTTATTTATTGACAACTTTATTGTAATATATAACTTTCATACTTGCGATAAAATCTGTTAGACAATATGGTCAATGATGCAAATTTCTTTTACCACTAATGCAATTCAATTGTTGAATTTGATAGTTTTATTCGTGACAATACTAAACACATTAGTGATAATATTTTTAATAATAATTTTTATTTTTGTGATAAAATGATGTTGACACTTTTCCTTAAACTATTAGTGGCCAAGTAATGGACATTGATAAAAAAAACACTAGTGACAAATATTTTGTCACTATTTCTAATTATTTTATTGGCGATAATGTTGTCACAATAAAATAAAGTACTGTTATAACTTTATTTATTACTAATTTAATTCATTTGTGTCAAAAATTTGTCATAAATATGCAAAGTTAATTTGACCATATAGTGTTGTCACACATTTCATAGTTTTTTAGTATCGGCACTTTTGTTACAATAAAATGAAGTATTGTTACAACTTTATTTGCCACTACTTTATATTGTTTAAGTGGGCAAGTTTGTTATAAATATGTAAAGTTATTGCGACCATATAATATTGTCACGTAATCCATAGTTTTTAGTGTAAGTATTTTTGTCATAAAAGTTTTTCATAATTTTGACAATTTTCCTAAATTAGTCACTAATATAATGATGAAGATATTTGTAACAGGTGGTGACGACTTCAAAAATAGAACACTATTGATAGTAGTGACCAATATTACTACTTTTAATGACAAATTTTGCTTTCACTAAAATACAATTTCTTGTAGTGAACAAGTCTGGATTATGTCGTTTAGCGTTACCATTTGAATCATGTTTGATTTTTAAAACTCTTTTAAATCTAACTTGCTTAAACTTTTTTGAAATTCAACAAGATACCAAACTATATTGTCTTCCATGGATTTTAATTTAGCTTGCATGGCATCAATCTATTTTTTAGACTCTAAACATTATATGGCTTGTGAAAATGACATTAGATATTTATTATTTTTAATATCAACATTTGACTTTTGTAATAAACCACATAATCATTTTAAATGGATGAATTTGTTTCTCTTTAAGTTCTTCTTAAAGATATTATTTATTATGGTTTGTGTACACAAGATGGTTGAGAGTTAGTACTTTACAATTGTGGTCTTTCATTTCAATGTTGTTTAGTATTGTCTAAATTTCCATTAATTACTAGAATAATATTTGAAACGAGGATGTGAGAGAAGCATTTATGGATAAAGGGCCATTCACCCTTACTTTTTTAAATCTATATTTTATCATTCATTACTCCCACTAACTTCACCATTCTTAATGAATCTAAAATTTCTAGTTTCTACCATTCTAAGACTATGATTTAGAATATCAAACGTAAATATTTTAGATTTCTCCAGGTAACCTATAAAGTAATCATTAATCATTTGATAATCTATTTTCTTTTCATATAGATTATAGATCCTTGACTTTGTTGCACAATCCTAAACATACGAATATATTAAACTAAGTCTCCTTCCAGTCCACAATTCAAAAGGAGTTTTATAGAATGTCTTACCTGGGGATTATGTTTTATAAATATATAACAGTTTTAAAGGCATACATCCATAAAGAAGTAAGTAGTGAGTAGTTATTTATCATACTCCTAATCATATTCATTAATGCCCTATTATACCTTTCTACCACACTATTTAGTTAAGATGTGTTTAGCATAGTATAATATTCACATATGTCATGTCTTTTGAAGAGCTTTATAAATAGATCTTGACATTGTCTTAACCTATCATATTTCTTATATTATCCACTCATTTTATTAGATCTTATAATTTTAACATTTTCTAATTGCCTTTAAACCTCAATTATGTATACATTAAGGGTATTTAATGCTTGAGATTTTTTCTAAAACAAAAGATGTAACCATGTCGTAAGAAATTATCGATAAAGGTAATCAAATATTTTTCCACCAAAAGATGAAATATCAAAAGTTTTGCAATATCAAGGTGTATAATCTTAAGAATTTGAGTGCTTATTGTGGCTCCTTTCTTATTATGTTTGATTTGTTTTCCCTTAATGCAACTTACATGTACACTTATATCAGTAACATCTAGATTTAGAAGAATCTCATTTTTTTACCTAATCATTTCAACCTTTCTTTGGATACATTACCTAAACATCTATGCTATAAGTAAGCAAAATTCTCATCTATTCATTATGTTAAATTCCAAAATTACCATAAATAATAAACAAAGATTCATTAAATTTATTATCAAGTTTTAATTTTTAGAAGCTATCATTAAGAACAATAGAGCCAATAAATATTCTTAAATAAATTGAAAAACCCATATCTAAGATCTCCTTTAAACCTAATAACATCAAGTTTTGGAACAAAAATTAGGTTCCCATATATTGAAGGAACATAAACAGTTTCCAAAAGATTTAGTTGATGCCCAAAATTTAGGATCAAACGATAAGTCCCTACATCTTCCACGGGAGCATTTGTACTGTTTTCCATAAAGATATCTATTTCTTATTTAGAATTATAGTTTGGATCATAAGAAATTCTTACATTATAGTGGAAATACCAATAGCACTGGTATCAATCCACTAAGCATTAAGAGGAACTTCACAGACCTAAGGGCTAAGATTGAAACTTAGAAAGATTGAAAGGATTAAAAAGATATAGTTTCGAAAGAAAGGAAATTAATCAATCATGCAAAGATTGAAAATTGAAAATTGAAAAGGCCCATGAAGAAACAAACCTAAGATCAGAAGTAAGGAAGAGCGAAAAGCAATAGGGTGTTGAGGTTATATTGATATGGTCTAGAAAGAGAAAGAAGGATACATTAAGTGCAACATTTTTGGAACTCGAAGGACAGAACATGAGACAATAGAAGAAAATAGTAAATAATTAGGTTTTTTTGTATATATACTCAAACTTTGGGTTTGGCTGAATTATGGAACTCGATTCTGAACTGAATTTAAAACCCAAATTTTTTTCTAGAAAAGGCTCAAACTCAATCCAAAGCTTCTAATTTTGAGTTTGGTTGGGCCTAAACTGTTTCCAATACTAATAATATTTGCCTTTCTTTTAAAATCAAGTTTTATGTTTTAGGCAATACTTTTACCTATTTCTATCTTTTTTTATATGATTTATATTTGTCTAAATTTTGTTCCTTTTAATTTGTGTCTATAACATTGGCAGGCAACTTCTTTTTCTTAAACTTGTTGGCTTTTACTTTTAGTCATCTACTAATTTTTTGGTGCACTAGGTTAATGGAATGTCTCCTATCACTACAAGAAAATTCACGTTCTCCGACAAAATTTTCATTCGGAGAAATGCACAATTCCGTCGGCAATTCTGTTTCCCGACGGAACGCTACGGCAGAAGAAACCGTCGTAAACATGGCTGTCGTTATTACTTACCGACGGAAACATACCGTCGGTGTATTGTCTACGGAAAACCGACGGAATATTATCCGTTGTTGTTATGTTGCGACAGACATTAATGAAAAATTGCGTTGGTGAAATTCATATATCACCGACGGAATATGTCCGTCGGTATAAGTTAGGGACGAAACCACTATCGCTACGTTTCGTAAGTAAGTAATAACCTTAACGACAGAAATATAATCCATCGGTCAGTTTCATCAATTACCGACGATAATGTGTTACGTCACCAAATTTAGTTCAGGTTTTGTGCCGACGGAATTTAACATTCCCTCGGTGAAGGTGATTAAATATACCGACAGAATTGTGTATTTCGTCGGTGTTATGAAATTGGTATAAAACATTAGTTTGTAGATAATTGGACATCCACACATCAACCAGTACATCAAAGATTTAAATAATGTCAATTGTTATACAATTGGATGTACAAAATTGGACATCCACACATCAACCAGTACATCAAAGGTATAAATAATGTCAATTGTTATACAATTGGATAGAAACACATCGAAGTGTACATAAATTGTTATGTTTGTACCTTAAAATAATGAGTTCGACTATCTATTGTTGTGGTGATCGTGGGTGGTCCTCTGTAGAACTTCCCTTCGCCTGTTTGAACGGTGGTCGCAACTGAGCCGTCTGCATAATCTCTTCTCTCATCTTTGTCATCTGCTCTCTCATCTGTAGCTCCATCTGCTCCCTGAGGGAAAGCTCCATCTGCTCCCTGATTCGTTGCTCCATCTGCTTCCTGATTCATTGCTCCTGCTCCCTCATCTGTTGTTCCTCCCGCTCTGTCTGCCCCTCTTCCAAATGAGTTATCTTGTCCATTAATATTTGTACTGTGGCCCGAAGCTCGATGACTTCATTGTTGTTTGATGGCCTAGTGGACGCTGCTGTACTGGACATGGAAGATTGGGAATAACATGTGTTCCCAAAGGAACCTAGACCAAATATCCTGCCACGACGATCCCTACCACCCACAAATTTCAAAATACGCTCGAGACACGTCTGTGTTGTTCTCCTGTGACTGTAGCTCAAGGGTTTGTTGTAATTGGTCCTATAAGGTATGTGAAGTTAACATTAAGAAGGACGGGAGTAGTATTTAGAAATGTATAAAATGCAATAACTGGACATACATTCAGCTCTCAACAGCGGTTGTTGATGAAGGTTACACCGTCATGCTTTTTTGAGTGAGTGTGCACAAATAACTGAAGGAGGTAGGCTTGGTGCCCAATGACTTCTCCTACATGAGAAAGCCTAAAATGTTAGATATGAACTAGAAATCGTTTAAATGTCGGTAGAGGTTCAAAAAGTTGTATGATATCCGCCTCCTGTTAGCCAAAGAAAATAACTAAACACAGCCATAAGTGGCACCAGACATTTAGACCATTATCATTATCCATAATACAACGAAGCTAACTATCGACAAATATAGTGTAAAGTGTAGATACTTACAAGTCTGTCTGCATACTCTTGGTGAGTTATTGAGCCTCCTGTATGTACGGGAAGACTCTGTTGACCTGGGCCTCCACATCTTTTGGTGGAGTTACGTCCTGAGATGGACATTGCTGCAGGTGATGCCCAATACGTCAGCCAACGACTCCAAATATCCTCCGAAATAAAGCGAGGTCGTGCACTAGCCTTGTTTATCGCGTTAATGAAGTGGCGACAACGTGTACGAGCCCACCTCTCCCAGAATTTGTATATGCTCCCGTCCAAAGTAGCATCCCAGAAAAATACTTTTTGATAAAAGAATAAAACCAAAATATGTTAGTTAATGTAAAACTATATATATATATAATAACAGAAATAATTATTGTACCTCGAACTCATGAAAGTACAATTGTTTTGTAGCTGCAGTGATATTCTTCCACGTATATCCATCAGGTTCAATCCTTTCCTTAAAAGTGGAGGTCATATGCCTGGAAATCATTCCAGACAGTACGAACCTAAAACAAGAAGTTATTGTAGTGTACAAATGGACCGAAAAGCCTAAGGCTTAATCTACTAGAAACAGTGCTTAATCCTATAGCCATACTTACTGGTCATTGATGAAAGTGATATACTTTCGCCCATCATCTCCTACAGATCCAGGCTGGCGGGCATGTCCTCCATCCCCTATTGTGAAATTGGATGATATATGAGTTGGCGTAGGGGATGGTGTGGCATTAGTAGCAGCAGGTGATGGCTCATCTGGAACGTGAGGATGTGTAGGAGGCCCATGTGAGTCAGTGCGAGTCGCAGACTGTGACGATCCACCTTCACACGGTTGCCCACCGAACATCCCTCTAATCCTCGGCCGCATAACCTCACATGGTCTCTTAGGTCCCATATTAATGAATGAAATACAATATTTATCGATTTCTGTACAAATATAACAATCTTAAGAGCAATTGTTTACACAAGTTAGTAACATATAAGCCAATGACATTGAAAATTTGCACTCAAGTTAACAACAACAAATCAACGTCAACAATTATATAATTATGACTGTGTTTACCAAATTCAAACAGATACAACAACAAACATCTTTTAAGCTTTGTCGAACTATGTAATGCATGAGGAAATTATTTCATCGGATTCCATGTGACATAAGAGTCGGTAAAAGTAAATGAGTCCCCGACATCTCGATTTCTGAGAAGTGTCCTGGCATGTTCAAAAGAAGCTCGGGAAACAGTCAGACTTCCCCCACCCGGGGAAGGGCTTTGGACACCTTCTCTCAATAACGTTTTGGCTATAGCCATGCTTGATGCAAAAATTGTAAATGTGTCGCCGCTCTTGATGTGGAAGACGAATTGTCCAGATGCACTACTACAAGGGGGAATAGTTACACCTAAAATAGTGAAGAACACATATTCACATTTGATTCCGTGCGATTAGACCACCGTGACACAAAGCAAAACTGGATATGGTAACATACGTGATTGTCCAGACCCAGTATGAGCAATTGCCGAATGTTTCACAATAACTGATTTGCCATATCGTTCATATGTCGTCGTGTCATGGCTCTGGCCAAATCTGGGACTCAATTCTTCGTTGAGAATATAGGAAGCTTAGAGCAACATGAAGTGCAAACCATCAAATGACTATTAGGTCATGGGCACTTCAACTAAGGAAATGAGATGTACAAAATAAAAACAGAGATGTAATACTCATAGGAAACACCTTCAAATAGAAGATCGGTCATGGATGGCAAACGAATCTGAGTGTTTTTTGCAACAATGTTCCCTGCATTGGTGATTCCCTGGGATAGGACAAATTTTTCACATTCCTCCCAACGGTAAGAATTATTACCGTCGGGAACCATTCGCCACATCGACATCCCTTGAATAAGAATTGCAATGATTAAAAGGAATAATGTTTATACTTCAAAAAATAGCCTATTACAAACATAAATTAATTGCTATCAGAACTTAAATGTAAATTACAATCATCTTCCTCGTCGGAAGAATAAGAATCAAACGCTTCCTCTTGTTCAGACCCATTGTTACTCTCGTCAGACTCTGCAGATGAAATATCAACATAAGCGTTAGAAGGATCGTGCAAAGGTTTCGTCTCGTCACACGTTGCTGCTTCATTGATAGAAGCCACGTCTTTTTGAAACGCTTCACTTTCATTTCTCTGCTCTTCGTTTCTATGGGCTTCAAACACTCCCCTAGGTTTAACTTTGCACACCGCCAACCAATCCTGTTTATCACGTCATAAGCTTGGGAAAGGAACATAACAGACCTATCTTGCTTGCATAGCCAAGATGAAAGGTTCAAATTGTCTCAATCGTCTGCGGACGTTGATTTCAACCACATTGTATCGACTATGCACTTTTGTTCTAACGTTTGGTGTCGGGTCATACCAGTCACATTTAAATATCACACATCGCTTAATTGGCAACGCAGGGTACTCAACTTCAAGTATTTCAATTATTTTCCCATAATAGTCCATCAATTCTCCCTGTATCGAAACTCCACTGTTCATACTTGACATGCTATGTCCATGCGACTCTATATGGTATTTATATCCATTCACGAAATAAACCGGATACGAGTAAACAGTTCGCAGAGGTCCCTTCGCAAGATCAGAAATGAACTTGTTCTGTATTAGATTTTCGGCGGCCTATGTAACAGGAAGTAACAAAGGAAAGAGTACAATATCATCGAAACATTTCAACATGGTAGGTAACAATAGGAATAGTTTAAAGTGAGAACTTACATATCACGCGAACCATTGAGGAAATTGTTTTTCAACTTCGTTATTCATGTCATCCTGTGTGATACCAGGCATTATCTCGTGCAACAATGCCTCGTATATGCTGCATATGACATGACACCAATCAGTAACGTTCAACACACTAATACCTACAATTGAGCATATCAGTTGTACAACTCACTGTACGAATGGAAGAACCTCTTGACAGTTCAATAAAATGTACCCATGTGCAGCATCAATTGCCTCCTCTGTTAGCATTCGTCTTGTTGCACATCCAGAGGTTCGTCCTGGATATGTAAAAATTGGCAAGTTTCCGTCCGCACCACTTGTTCCTCCCCCATCGTCTTTACGAGGAACTTGTCTTGCTCTTGTACGCACATGAGGCTCAAAATAATGCCCACAAAGCGTACTAGCTTCCTCAACTAAATAAGCATTACATATGGAGCCCTCAACTCTAGCTTTATTTTTAACATTTTTTTTCAAATGATGTAAATACCTATAATAAAGCAAATGGTTATTACAATGTTCGGTTGACACAACATGTACAAATGGGTAAGGATATGATAGTACTGGAGTTACCTCTCAAATGGATACATCCATCGATATTGGACTGGACCGACTAGTTTTGCTTCGTGTGGTAAATGCACCGGTAGATGCTCCATGCAGTCAAATAAGCTAGGAGGAAAAATCCCTTCTAATTTGCACAAAATAACTGGAATTTCATTATCTAGTTTTTGCAATTCATGAAAATTGATTTCAGATGATGTTAAGCCTTTGAAAAACAAGCTCAACTCCGTTAATGGTTCTCATACTTTAGAAGGTAGCAACTCAAGAAAGGCAATTGGAATTAGCCTTTGCATAAAAACATGACAATCATGACTTTTCATCCCAAATAATTTGTACTTCCTCATATCTACACACCTAGACAGGTTTGAAACATAACCATCAGGAAACTTTAGTCCTTTCAACCATTCACACAAACGCTCCTTTTGTTGCTTGCCCAAAGTGTAACATGCTTTCAGATATTTACCGGTACGAACATCTTTATGTAACTCATGTCTTCTACAGAGCAGTTGCAAATCAGCTCTGGATTTGACATTGTCTTTTGTTCTCCCTTCAATGTTCATAATGGTATTGAACATGTTTTTCTCAATATGCATCACGTCCAGATTATGCCGTACCATATTTGTTTTCCAATATGGTAAATCCCAAAATATGCTTCGTTTTCGCCAACCAAATTTTTGACTGATGCTTCTATTTACTTCATCGGCGTCAAATTCAGTTACTTTAAGCAAGCCCAATGCCTCAATCTCTTGCAAAATCTCAACACCACATTTTAGAGGTGGAGGTGATTGTTTGACAATCCTATTTTTCATGAACTTATATTTATTGCGCCTAAACGGATGATCAGAAGGAAGGAATTTTCTGTGATTGTCAAACCAACTAATTTTGCCACCAGTTGGAAAAGAAAATGCATCTGAATCATTGCCGCAATGAGGGCACGCCAACTTCCCAGCTGTTGCTCTCATAACAAAATTCTGTTTCAGAGATACATCATATGTTTGCACACCAGTTCCCCAAAGATGTTGCAATTCCAATATTAGCAGTTGTAAGTAAACATCTATTTTCTACTTGGGATTTGTTGGTCCTGGGACAATAACTGTAAGGAACATGTAAGCCTCTTTCATACACATCCACAGAGGCAAATTATAAGGAGTAATTATTACCAGCTAAGATGAATATTGCTGTCCGGATTGACCGAAAGGTTGGAATCCATCAGTCGACAATCCCAACCGCACATTCCGACTTTCAACTGCAAAGTGCACATGGGTGTCATTGAAATGCTTCCATGCCAGTGCATTTGATGGATGACGCATAACTACATCTTCCTGATCGTGTTCAGCATGCCATCTCATGTGGCATGCAGTCACATCAGATGCATAAAGTCTCTGCAGTCTCGGAGTTAGCGGGAAATAATACATCCGCTTCCATGGAACTAATTTTTGTTTCATTGCACGCTTTCTTGGCTTAAACCTCGATTGACCACAAAATTTGCACTCTTCTAAGTTAACATCATCTCCCCAGTACAACATACACCCCAACCGGCAGCAATCAATTTTTTTCACTGGAAAACTAAGACCCCGAATCAGTTTCTTCATATTGTAAAGCTCACAACCATTGAATGATCACGGTAGTGATTCAAGATACCACCCGAATGTTATCAAAACTACGATCCGATATGTGTCCTTCACCCTTCACGTTCAAAATTCGCGCAATTGAAGACAATTGCGTCATTTTCTGGCAACCGAGCCACAATTCTCGGTCAGCAGACTGCAGTAAGTCAAAAAAATTTCGTGCTTCTGCGTTTGGTTCTTCTTCAACATTTACCCTATTTGTCCCAAAGGTACAACCGACGCCATCAAAGACCATTTGCCTGTACGAGTTTTCAGTTCCATGAACAAAATTCTCGCACGTTCCAACCTCCCCTTCATACTCATTTACGTTGACAGACATTTGTGGTTCATTCCCCCTTGAGGTGCTACAAATTAACGGCTCACCATGTCATGTCCACTCAAAATAATTGGGCACAAACCCTTTTCTCAGCAAATGTAACTTAACTTCATCAAGAGTAAGGAAACATTTGTGCTTGCATTTGCAACATGACCATCTGATCTTTTGTCCATCTATATATGCAAGTTGAGAGCATGCATAATGAATAAAACTGTCAATTCCATGCACGAATTCAGGATTAATGAAGCCAGTAGCGGTTAATCGTCTATACATCCAAGATCTATCCCCGAAGCTCATAGCTGGGAAACTGTTAATTTCAACCCGTCAATCCATTGTCAGTATCATTCATGTATGCCACATATAACAAGATAGGTCAGTATCATTAATTGTTATACGAGGATCCTGCTGAAAATTTTAAAGATTTCTATCACATAATCATCCCCCTCTTACACATAAGAGAGCCCCCTGCATGTGAAAATACACTTCTATATCCGACAAGTAAAGTCAACTCACAACTGATCTCTAAACTACATGTCCATACATTGCATTGTCAACAACTGATGTTACTTATCAAGAATTAAACATTAAACTCAAATCAATTCACAACCATACACAATTTTCTTATTACGTCAAATTATATTAAAAAATATATGCTTAAAGTTACCACAATTGAAGTTAAAGTATAGTTGTCATTTCAATACCTACGTAGGCTTCTCTTCACGTTCCTCGAAAGTATAAATACTGGGGAGAATAGAGTTCCTACAACCAACAAAATCAAATTGTGTCTTATCATATTGAGGGGTCCTAGTATTTGTCACAGAAGTTCATAGGATTGATTCAAATGAAGGAGGAATAAGGCAATTATAAAATAAGTAGTAGTGATTTTGCTCAACTCGATGACTAAAGACATAATTGGTTATCATAATATATTATTTATTTTGAATATTTCTTTAAAACCTAAAGATAGAGTAAAGCTGGCTCTTGAAATATTATTTCATGAATTAGATCAAAGTATGGCAAGATAGAGTAAAAATGGCAATATTATTCAAAACCCTATACATAAATAAAAAATAACTATATCATGAACGTATTTATATTTTTGATAGACGTGTTGAGCTATGTATAGATTGCAAACGTTGGTATGTTGAGAAAAGATCTTCTTAAGTTGGAGTTTACCTCTAAATTGGGTAACTTGCTAAAATTAGGTCTAAAATATTTTATAGCATAGTTTTATTTTAAATTTAAGTTTGTCTTAATTATAAATTATAAATTTAACTACAATCTACAAATTCATATTTTTAAATTATTTTAATGGTTTTATAAAACATAAATAATTAATTATAATAAAATAAATTTATAAATTATTGTGAAATAGCATTACAATCTCCAACAATAGTATATGCAAAATATTAGTCATAATTAATAACAAAATTATATTAGATAAATAAGTATAAACAATTTATAATTTTATAGCATTTATTAATACAACACTAATTAATATTGAATTAACATAAAAATTTTAAACATTTTACAAAATTCCAATTTGATCCTTTAAAGTTACTTAATTTTAAATTTAATCTCGATTTACAAATTCATGTTTGAAAATTAAACTTAAGCCATTAAGTTTATGTAAATTTAATCTCGTTACTAATTTGCAATTTTCTTGTATTATACCGCTAAAAGATCATTATGTAAAATTTAAAATTATCAAGCTTTAACATGCACGCATATTCAACCTTCTTGACTTTTCAATTGTTGAAACTTGCAAATGAGATTCACACTTATGCTTTACAACATTTAAAGCCTTCGAAGGTAGGTCTCACAAACATGAATCACGTTGAACAGATCTTTCAATCTAAACATTTGATTCTTTACAATTGTAAAATTAAAGCTTCCTAGTGGTAGCCCCACAAACATGGTTCCACTAGTCTTTAAGATATAGTCTTTCAGATTATATCGGTTTCCGAAAATCCAACTTAACAGTCCCATACAAATTGAAGCATAATGATACTGTCAATTTAAGAACTTTTATTAGAGGTGTTAGATAGCACCTAATAAGCCTCTTTTCATTAACAATTTAAGCTTATTCATCCTTCATGCATTTCATCGAACACCTTGTGGGCAAAACCATCTCAACCACATCCACACACAAATCCTTTAATTCTTTCCATTATAAACATGCAAAACATTCACACAAGACCAATCAAACCCAAATTAACAAACGAAATGCATGAAATCACTTCAAAAACACATCCAAAAAACCCCAACCCACGACTTTCTTATCGTCGGATCCAGCAGAGGAGTGTCGCACGATGTCGTCGCCGGAGTAGAGGGAGGTTGTGGTCGCCGGAGACGCAGCAGGTGGTCGGACGCAAACGACAGACGAGATTCGCCGGAGGAGAGGAGAGAAAGAGATTCGCAGCGTCGGGGAGAGAAGAGAGGAGGGACAGTCGTAGCTGGATTTAATTTAATTTTAGCGACGGAATTTTCCGTTGGCATATTTAAAAACTCCGTCGCATAATTAAGCTTCCTAACCTAGTTTCCCGACGACGTTTTGCAATATACCGACGACCAATTTCCGTCGGTGAACCATTTCTCGCCGACAAGTTTGCCGACCGAATTTAAATTCCATCCATATTTACAGACGGTAAGATATTCATCGGCATATTTTCGTCGCTATAAGCCCCCGCCAAATTTTCCCTCCAACTTTGGCAACAAATTTCTTCACCGTCGGAAATTTTCTTTCTTTCACCGACAGATTAGGGTTTTCCGTCGCAATTCACATACGACATACGTTCTGTCGGTATTGTTCCGTCGCTATTCATCGATTTCCTTATAGTGTATGTTTCTTCATCATTGTTTCCTCTCGAGGAAGCTTATTGAATAATTCATTAACATTATACTTTTTCCTTCGTAATTTTGTAATTAACTTGAATAACTCCATACTCAGGAGGTGGTAAGTCCAAAATGAATTGTTCCATAAAAGAGTCATCTACTATCATTCCTAGTGTCTTTAACTTTGATGTAATGTTAGTCATCTCAACAATATAGTCGTCGTACATACTTGTGACCCCCAATATACTTCATGATTGTGAGTTCTACAATAAGGGTACTAGCAAGTGAATTATCCAAAGAGTGAAAACATTCTTCCACAAACTTTATGTATTCTTTTACACTTTCATTTTTTAGAACAGTTGTTTTAATGTAGTTGGAAATAATCATCTACATAAACTTCAAACTTAATATATTAATTACATTGTTCCCTTATCTTATGGTATGACTTCCCTTCCTCACTACTCATACTTTTGAGAGTAAGAGGTTAATCCTCTGATAATGTCACGTTAAGTTCCAAAATACTAACTAAAAATTAACTAGTTTGCTCCATTTAGAGAAATTAAAACCAATTAAAAAATAGTGACAAATGAAGCTTGCAAATGAAGAGAAAAACTACAAAAGTTATAAAAATGCTCATATTATTTATAATTTATTTAAGGGTTCAAAATAAACAAATAAAAGTACATTATGGTTTCCACTTTAATGGATATTACAGTACACTATCATAATTTAAATGTCAACGACAATCAATCATAAGGAAATAAATTTTCCCAGTTAAACATATATGTTTTCTTTGGATATAAAAATATTTGCTCAAAAAGTTAATTTACTCCCTTAATATTTACTCTCATATAATGATTGAACTCACCTTTGTGTGAATCACAAGGCTACGAGATGGTAAACAATAATTTATCATTTACTTAACTCATAGGAATTTTGTTAAGTAATATTAATAATTGATCTTTTATTTATTTACGATGTCATCATCATATTTTGGCCACTTTGGTGACTAATAAACAATAAATGTATAAATAATAAATTTTATTTTAATGTTATGCATTTATAAAAATAATAATGTAGAAACTGGATAAAAATACTCTCATAAAGATTAAACATTTTATTGCATTAATTTCTCTTTGTTTTCAATGTAACACCCAGAATTAAACTTTGAATCAAATCAATGAAAGGATCAAATTACACCAAACATAAGATTATCAGATAAACTTAAAAGTTCTAATTTCATGTTGTAATAAAACCATATCACTTACAATCCCAACAAAATTGTCTTTCTTAATTAACATATTAATAATCCAGTCACATGACCGCCTAATATATTATTAATCCCTAGATAAATATCTTTCAAAATCATGAAAATCCTATATCATAAAATCCAAAATTGGATTAAAAATAACCAAAACTATATATATAGGGATTAATTAGCACGTGTAAGACATTAATCGCAGGATCTTGAACATATAACCCCAATAATATAAAACATATAATACATACCTGAAGGCTTTAATAAAATCAACGTATTGCAAACCCTTAAAAACAAATTAATTTATCTCCTTTGACCTTTTTTCTTACTTGAAGCCATATGCAAGCATCTCTGCCTGAAGGATTTGTTTATATGAATGGCCACTTACACGATATAATAAGTGATTGTTTGGTTTTATTTCTATTTTCTGTTGTAATTTTTAATTTTTGTTTTCAATTTTAATACATGTTTTTCTTTTAAATAAAGAATATGTTTTGTTCTTATGTATGCAGTTACATTTTATGACTGATAATACTTATATGTTTGATAAAATTTAAAGATAAATATTTTTAATTAAATAAATAAATTTTAATTTTTATATAATATTTATTGAAAAATATTAATAAAATTTATTTTATTTTGCTAAAATAAATAATTTAAGAATTACCACTTTATTAATAAAATTTTAAAAATATTTTAATTATCAAATCAAAATTTATTTGAAATTTATATATTTTGAAGATAATTTAAATTTAGTTATATTTAATAATAATTATTTAATGAAATTAATTTAATTTATTTATAAAATTAAAATATTAAATAGAATTAAGCTATTCATAATTCTTATTAATAATTAATTTTAATTAATTAAATATATAATATTAAATTAAATTATTTATATTTCTTATTAATAATTAATATATATTAAGGCCCCGTTTGTTTTTTTTGCCATTTTTGGTTGTGGTTTTTATTAAAAATGAAACCTTCTATTAAAACACGTTTGGTTGATATTGTTATGTTACAACGTTTTAAAATTAAAAAAACTACAATCAATTTACAAAAACCATAAAATTACGTTTCCCTAATATTTTACAACAGATTTTCTTCTACTCTAAAACAGATTTTTCTCTTCGCTGCGCCGCATCTTCGTCTTCACGACTTGCTGTGATTTTTTTGTGACTCCAAGTTTGTGCTCTATTTTTCCACATATTTGATTTGTGCGCGATTTCCTATCTGCTTGTATGTGTTCTTTTTCTTTACTCTTTCACTGCGTGGATATGGCTTTCTCTTTTCCTTTTCTGCTTGACACCGTTTCTTAATGGAAGCATCTCAGCCTACCATGGCAACCGGAAGCTTCTTCTATGACAACCGAGAATACGAATATAGGCACGAACGAAAAAAGGTGGAAGTTGGTTTTGGGAGCCATTTCAATGTAAAACGTTTATTAGTACTTAAGTAAACTGGTGTAAGCAAGAGATGTTAAGGACTAGGATGGTGTACCTTATACTTGCTTTCAATGAATCCCTATAGGAAAGCTTGCGAATGGTTTTAGAGTAAATCTCCATCGAAAGAGGAACATGGAATAGTCCATGATTTAGGTGGTTCTTTTCCTGTACTCTTTCCTATCTGCTTTTATGTTCCTCTTCTGTACTCTTAATCCAGATTGTCTTCACGTCATTTAATGTGGGGTGGAGGCATTTAATGTTTTCTTCCCAACTTCATGTCATTTAATGTGGGGGCATTTAATGGAGGCTTTATTTTGTGTTCTTCAACGATTCATTCAGCCTTCACATGTATTGATGCATTAAATGCAATGTTCAAACATTAAATGCATGCCTTTCATGCCAATCATCACGTATATTCTTATTTTTATTATTGTCTTCATGTAATATACCATTGTTAACGTAAAGAAACCATTTTCTTTAAGTGTGGATTACATTGTTACATTTACGTATATTCTTATTTTTATTATTGTCTTCATGTAATATACCTTTGTTAATGTAAAGAAACCATTTTCTTTAAGTGTGGATTACATTGTTACATGTATATTTTAAAATATATTTAGCATTTAATACTTTGTAAATATTATTATGATTGAAGTCACTTATATGTCATTACATTTAGTTATGGAAGGCTTGAATAATATGAATGATGACCATGATTGTATGGAAGTAAATGAAAAAGATGGGGTATGGAATGATACGATAGAGATGTATTTAATCTCCTTAATGGTTGAAGAAGTGAAGAAGGGAAATCGAACAACTACGACCTTTTCGAAATCTGGTTAGAAGAATATTAAAGTAGGGCTTCAAATAAAGTTCAATAAGGAGTATACTGATATTCAATTGAAGAATAAGTATAATGGACTAAGGGCTAGATTAAAGAATTTCAAGAACTTACTCAAAGAGACAAGAATTGGTTACAACTCTTGTACTGGTGAAGTTAATGCTACAAATGAATGTTGGAAAAATCTATTTAAGGTAAAATATATCTTTTGTTTTGTTAATATATCATATTATATACTATTCATTATCATTTATTTTTTTCATCATTATAGGTGCATAAAATGCCTCACAGATTCAAGAAAAAGGATGTAAGGAATTTTTAGACTTGTGTTATATTTTTTGAGATACTACTGCAACTGGTGTGCATGCACATCCATCAACTAAATATCCATCGAATAGTACAGAAGAGGAATAGGGAAATGATAATGATGAAGATTACTCGTATAATGGAAAAGAAGATCAAGATAAAAGTTCTCCGTCTACGAGAAAGAAGTCTCATAAGAACAAGAAGGCAAAGATGACTTTCTAATATTGTAGAAGAAGCCTTACTTATATTTAGTGAACAATAAAAAAGCAATAATGATTTACTTGAGAAAAAATTGAAGGAAACATCATCCACCGCAGAGAGTAGATCTCAAGAGTCTAGCATAATAACAAAATGTCTGAATTCTTTAGATGAATTGGGTGTTGATGGTGTGCAATATGGAAAAGCTGTGAAGGCTTTACATGATTCTCCACTTTATAGGGATATGTTTTTGAAGATGACACAAGCAAAGAAGCTGAATTGGATTATGTCACTTTAGTTATATATTCATGTTGTTGCATATCGAATTTTTATTGATTTGACACTTTTATATTAAGCACTATTTTATGTTTTGAACATTTTAGTTTATGCTTTGTATGAATAGTTGACTTAATTTTAAGTTTATATTTTGTATGAATATTTTTCTATATTTGATTAAATATACGTGATTAAATATTTTATTAATTATTTAATATTGACATTGTAGATACATGAATTTCTTATCAGATTTCCAATAAGATTCTGATGATGAACTGAAGAAGGTAATCTTTATTGCTGTAGTTGCAGGAGAGAGCAAATATTTTCAATTACAAAAGCAACCATGTAGAACTTCTGCTCTACCAGGTCATGATTGGATATTGGAACTTTTGAATGGAAATCTTACAAGGATTTATGAAAACTTAAGAATGAGAAAGACAATCTTCTTGAGCTTATGTGATGAGTTGAAGAGTTTAGGAGGCTTAAAGGCAACAAATCATTTGATTGTAGAGGAACAAGTAGTAATTTTCTTGATGACTATAGGGCATGGTGAGACAACTAGAGTCAATGTAGAACGCTTTCAACATTCGACCTAGACAATTTCGAAGTACTTTCGAAAAGTCTTATATGCAGTTAATTGTCTTGCAAAAAGAGTCATTTCTCCACCATCTTTTACTAATACACCTCCTGAGATTCAACATAATTCAAAATTCTTTCTATATTTTCAGGTGCATTCATATATTTAATTACTATTTCAATTATGTCCTTATGATTAAATTTTATTTTAATATATTTTCTCATTTTTAAGATTGTATAGGAGAAACAGATGGTATACATCTTGATGCACATGTTCCGACCGATGAACAAATACCATACAGGGGCAAAAGAATTAATTCAACCCCAAATATTATGTGTTGTTGCTCATTTGATATGCGTTTTACATATGTAATGGCGGGATGGGAAGGTACTGTAAATGACTCTCGAGTTCTTTTGGAAACATTGACAAATCCAACGAATCAATTTTCTATGCCTCCACAAGATATTATATTATTTTAAATAAACATAGTAATTATGATTTATTTTAATATATTTTTATTAATATTATGTTCTTTTTATGTTAGGTAAGTACTATTTGGTTGACTCGGGCTACACTAATATGCCTGGATTTCTTTCATCATATCGAGGTGAAAGATATCATTTGCGAGATTATAGAGGCAGAGGAAGACCTCAAGGTCCACAGGAATTATTTAACTACAGATATTCTTCATTAAGAAATATTATTGAAAGACGTTTTGGCGTTTTAAAAGCAAGATTCCCTATCCTTAAAAACACGCTGAGTTATGATATGAAGAAACAAAAATACATTGTTATTGCTTGTTGTGTTATACACAACTATATTAGAATGTGTGGACAAAGCGATGAATTATTTGAAAGATGTGTTGAAATTGAAGAACAAATCAGTCGAAGTGAAAATGACGATGCAAGTTCTCAAGTGGAGTATAATATCACTCCAGCACAACTTCGAGGTATGTCTTAGAAGCGAGATGAAATTGCTAGACAAATATGGAGTGATTATATTATTTCTAATTGATTTATGTTTCTTTTTGTAAATGATAATACTATTATATTTTCAAGAATTATAGTATGATGAACAATTTTTTTTGGTAATTATGTTGGACATCTTTTATTGATTAGAACGACTTAATGTAATTTCTAATTTATGTAATTTTATTATATACAATTAATGTGTAATTTTTCATAATATTTGATTAGTATATATTTAATTTTAGCTATAATGATAATTAATTAATTTAAAAATATAATGTATTAGATTATAATTATTACACATAATAGTATAATTACAAAAATAGAAACATGATAATAAAACCAAACATGTTTTTTTAGTTTTTATTAAAATCTTAACCAAACAGGTTTTTGTTTTCAGTTTTTATATTACAAATCTCAACCAAACAAGTTTTCGATTTTTTAAGGAAAAAAACAGAAACCAAAAACAACAAAAAAACAAAAGTGGAACCAAACGAACCCTAAGTTAATAGTGTTTTGGTGATACGGTGGTGCCAACTAAATTTTTATAAGAAGTGTCCACGTGTCACACAAAACGTGACGTCTCGTGTCATGAAACTTTTTTCTCGGATGCCAGGTAGGGTTTGTTGGCCCCCGAATTTTTCTTGTTAAATAAAGCATGATTTAAATAAATTATGAGGTTTGATGAATAAAGTTTTGGAGCTACTTGTTATGTAAATGTTAGTAGAATTTATTATATGGTTTGGTTGTATTAAAAGTGGTAAGAGTGCATAAGGGCAAATTGGGCATGACACTTAAGGTTATAAGACTTAAGGCTTAAAGGAAAAGGCAAAATGGACTTTTTAGAATATAAAGGGTATAAAAAGAAGAAGAAATGGTTGTTTTGTTTGGAAATGGAAGAAGAGAATCGTGGAAGAAGAAGAGAAGAAGAGGAAAATTAAGGTTTTGGAAATCTTGAAGAATTTGACAAATCTTGGAGCTAAACAAGTAAGTACAAGATTCAACCCTTCTTGATTTGTTGAATGAATCATGTTTAGTGATAGTTAGAAGTGAAAAATGGGGTTAAATGTGTGTAGGATGTTATTGTTGAACGATGTTCTAGGGTTAATGATTTTGTTGTGTTTGTGAATGATTTTTGTGTTGAAATGAGTTTAGAAATGAAGTAGGAATGATGATTTAGGGTTAAGATGAGTTATTTGTGAAAGATGGGAAGTTTATAGATGAAGAATGTTGAAAATCAGTGTTCAGAAGGTTTCTGGTCTCACACGTCATGGCGGTACAAGCAGCGCCTCCTGACGCAAGATGTGAGAGCCCTCACCATGATGGCGTCTGATTCGCCCATGAGCCTGCATTTTCCTACAGACATATTTTGGTATTTTGGATATAACTTTTGATGTAGATGTCCAAATGAGGTGATTTTTAATTCGTTGTAAAATAGAGACAAAGATCTACAAGTTTTATGAAGAAAAGAAGTTTTAATTCAGTCTTTAAAGATCTCAAATTATGGATGGAAGTTGAGTATAGATTCTTGTTTCAACATAAGGATAGTCCCAATATGTTTGGAGTATAACTTTCGGATTTTTGAAACAAATTGAATGATTTTGAAGTCATTAGAAACTTAAGACAATGGGAAACGTTTTCTAGAAGAGAATATTACCAGATTTTGTCATTTACTTGATCATAGTGATCATGGAAAATTGACCCGAATGTTTGGACTTTTGGAAGAGTTTGAGTTTTTAGAATTTATCTTATTGAATATGCAATATATCGGTCCTCAAATTGTATTCCTATTGAATGAGAATTTTGCATTTGATAAAGGGAATCAACGAAGGCAAGAGGATAAAGAGGAGAGGCATCTTTTAAGCATGTATCCAAGCAAGAAATTTAGGTGGGTTTCATGTTTATAATTTAGAAATGAGCCA
Organism: Erythroxylum novogranatense; assembly: GCA_029891385.1. Taxonomy (NCBI): domain Eukaryota; kingdom Viridiplantae; phylum Streptophyta; class Magnoliopsida; order Malpighiales; family Erythroxylaceae; genus Erythroxylum; species Erythroxylum novogranatense. The sequence goes on along the minus strand of CM057227.1, from coordinate 27,981,845 downwards.
ATAATTTTTTCTTCCAAATCAAGAATGATTTCAATTACTTCATAAATGTTATTTTTGTTTCTTTTGAATGATTTGCAAAATTGTTACATGTTTCGGTATATGAACTTTGTTGATAAATTTCAAATAAAGATGGGAATGCATTGAAACATTTTATGTTATGCCCTAGAAAATTCATGGCATTTTGTATATTCGGAAAAGAAGAAAGAGCATGAAAAGTATGAAAGCTTTTGATAAAATGATTTGAGCATGAAATGAATATGTGCTTTGTTTAGGCAAGAGAGGGACGTTTCGTTAGTCACGTGCACGTCGACATATAGCCTTCTCCCGGCTGCCCGCTTGAGGCCACGAAATCCTGAGAAATCGGACTCGTTTTGTTCATGGTATAAACTTCGGTTTATCCGTTTTGTTCCACGGAACTCTCGAGCCATTTATTTGTACATTGCATCTTTTGAATTGTCAAGTATGTTGCATAAATTGAGTGTTTTGTATTGATGGTTAAGTGGATATGTTGTGTTGATGTGATGACATTTTTAACTATGAGTTTTGAGTTTAAATTTCGAATTTGACTGAGAATTTGGGAACAAAGCATTTTATGAATTCATTATGATTTTTTTATGACAAATGAACACTTCAACGGTTTTGCTTATTCTTCATTATAAGCTTGTTACCCACGAGCTTTAAGCTCACCCCCCTTCCGTCCCCACCTTCAGGTTTTGAACAAGAGATGAAGTGAAAGAGAGTCAAGGCATCACTCCCAATTTGCTTACGTTGTAATTTGAATTGTTTATGTTAAATACAAGGATTTGTCACTTTTCAAGGATTTCTAGTTCGTATAACTTTTATCTTTTGAGATTTTGGATTATTGTTGTAATTGTGGCTTTGAATGCCTTTAGAGCTTGTAAAACTCTATTCTATTGATGTTGAGGAATTATGCATTTGCGTATATGGATCAGATTGAGTGGAAATTCGGTATACTTGAGGAAGTTATTGATTTGATATGAATATTTTGATTGTGAATTGTTGTTACATACATATATATTTATATAAGTGAGATGTGTTATGGAAAAAGGAATATAAAAATGGTATGAGACTTTAAGCTTCACGATTTCTTTGGATTACGCCAACGTTTATGGTTCAATGGTTGGACTTCAAAAACGGGGCTCATCATATTTGGTATCAGAGAAAGAAAAGATTACAATGAACCACGCTTAAGTATGATGGTATTTTGTTTCCGAGGTTGGGTTTTGAAAACGGGGCCCAACATATGTCGTATGAGAGTGCTAACATTATGATCTTACATGGGCGTATGTGTATGAGTTACACGCATAAGCAATTGTTACGAATTTGAGGTGAGAAAATGATGATACTCTTTCGTGATATGAGAAAAAGAAAGTTGCGGATGATTAGAAAGGAGAAATAGTGGATGGGTAAACAGAACAGATAATGATTCAATGCAATTGTATTGGAGGATGTATTATTGAACATGACAACAATATTGTATTGTGGTGATTTGTTTTAAAGTGATATAGATACGAATGTATTGTCATGGATTGTTTTGAGAAATATAAGGATATAAGTATACCTGATGAGATTAGAGTGTACAAGTAGAGTGCAATGGAAACATAACTTTGTTATGATCTTAAGACGAGGAAATTGGAACCGAAGTGGTTGTTCGATTAATACGACAAGAGTTATAATCTGCAGTAAGAAGAAATTAGTGGAATTGAGGTCAGAATTTCATAATGATTATGCATCGATAATTTTGAATTGATTGAGGTTATACATATGGAAGATGAAATAAATGATAATTGGAAAATGAGATAGAAGTGAGGAAATAGAGAAAGGGAAATGAAGTAGACATAAATGACTTTATATAAGATGAATGAAATGATATGTAGTATGGGAAAAAATTTCAAATGCGTATAAGATGGGATCTTATGTATGGAAAAGGAAAAGGATGAAGAACTAAATGAGAAGAGTATATGCACTCAATATGGTAATTGACTCATTATGAAATGATATAGCATCAGAAAAGGTGAATTCTGGAAAAACTAGGATAAAATTGGTGTTAATATGTTTGATAAAGAGAGAACTGTTGTCTAAGATCAATGAAGATCAAGGTATCAATTGTGTAAGATATGAATTGGTGATTTTAAGGAGTAAATTTGTGGACAGAATGGCATGACTTTGACGATGCCCATCCAAGCATTTGCTATAGCAAGCATGTTCATTACTCCATTGAGTTTTGAGTGACTTGAACATTATCACCTTATTAGGATTAGAGAAATTGGTCTTCTCGAGGGATTAAAAGTAGCTGATGTTGTGATGATGATGGTAGGTGATTGATAAAGATTTGTATGAATAGTATATATGATAGTAGCAAGAAACTCTCTTTTGAAGAAGAATTTCACTATGTGAGATTAAGCAGATCAGATAATCTATATTAAGAATGATCAATGAAAGAACTGATCAAAAATGAATATGTAATGATTCGAAAGTGAGTATTAGAGCCATATCCCTAATGGAGACTCAAGCAAAAGAGGTAGAGTATAATACTGAGAATGTATGTATTTTTGTTTGATGTAAAGGATCCAACTATGCCAGTGGATTTCAAATTTGAGGAGGCATTAATTGCCAATATGAGGAGTATATAAGTTCACGTTATGTTCTGGGTAAATATGTTCAAAAAATGCAAAGTTTATCCGATGAAGGTGTGACAAGCGCAAGAAGCTAAGATTGCAAATAAACTAGAGTGTGTGAAGAAAACGAGTATAAATGAGCAGACATTAGAATACGTCAATGCAAAATATGAGGAAATCTAAAGAATGGAGAGAATCAGTCAAGAAAGGTAAGACAATAGGGAAATTGAAAATAACAAGAGGTAATATTACCTCATTGAGGAATCAATTATTTGAGGAAGTACTAGAACCAATTGTGGACATATGAAGTTTTGATAGTATTTGTTCAAGTTAACAAATTCCCCGACAATACTATGGTATTGAAGATTAAAGCGATCCAAGCGAAGTTTGATGATATGTTAAGTGTATTCGAAGAGTTGATAAGAATAGTTTGAATACTTGAGGAAAAATGAGTAAATCGTATGAGGGACGAAGGTAAAGAAAATTTGGAGGAATTATAACACCGATATTAATTATATCGTCTGGATTTGAAAATTCAGTAGTATGCAATGATGTTTGCATAAGAGATCAGGATAAGATCCAACGCAGTAAAATGGAGACAATTGAAACCTCGTTGGTCGATTGTTGATACATGAATTGAAATTTGTTGCTGTAGTGATTGCTGGAAAGTTGGAGACATTATATGTACAGAAATATTTTGACTGTGTGTAAGATATACAGATCATGAAACTTAAGGTACTTATTGAGTTGGAAGAATTGAATACGAGACTGAGACAATAGATAGAGTTACTGGAAGATTATGTTGTACAAATGAGTACAAAAATAGTAAAGCTAGTGTTGTAATCAGATGCATTGAATAGAGAGTTCAATAGCAGTGAAGTATGAATTCAGATATAGACGTTATCAGATCTAGTGCAATAAAGAGTGCTGAATGGAGTCAGATTCAGGGCAAAATGAAGTGCCATTAATCACTGAAAATGTAAGATCAGTTTCACATGAACAAAGCTCAAATTGAGGATTCAGAAATTGTGAACCTTACCAAGAAATTGAAAATGAATGTGAATTTTGAGTTCAAGTAGGAAAAATGATATTAGGTAATTGAGATAAGAAGTATGCGTACCGGCAAAGATGATTGAGCAAAGAGACTGTCAGAAAAGTACAAGTGGTGATTTAAGCTATACATCTTAGAATAAATATGCCAAGTGACTGAAAGTTTGAATTGTCGACGATCTTAACTGTCGGAGATATGCTTGAAGTTTATAGTTTGGAGTTCATAGGAACATGAGACCAATGTATGGTTCTATTTGACTTTAAGCATCACAATCGTTGTCATCGTGATTTCAATGGAATACTGTATGAGGAGTTTGATGATAGAAAGAGTCATCGCTTTTGTATTATGATGAGTAAGGCCTACTGGTCATTGAAGACTAGAATTGGAGATGTTATGGACAGGAGATATTAAGTGATTCAAGAAAGATGGATAAATTAGAGGGATCCGTGCCAAAGACATGGACTACAGTGAGATAAACATAAGAGATAAATGTATTGATACTAAAGTGATGTGAATTATCAAGTGAAAGATGATTTGTCTCTAAGGGTATAACCTTACAAGGTGTGCAAGGTGTGCTTACATGGGGTACAAGGTGTGCTCAAGTTAGGACAAAGGATTTGCTAAGCTCAATATGAATTGGTCTATATGAAATTAATATGCGTTAGCGCTACTAATAAAAGATGTCTTAGCTCGAAGTGTGATGTACTTGAGTACATGAAGGAAATATTGATATGATATGATATTGGTTTTATCGACATAGGAAGTGGAAAAGTTGTGAGTGATCTGAAAAATAATGAGGAACTAGTTAGGAAAATGGATGGCCAAATAAGGGATTGAAAGACCGAGCGAGTCTATTGACCACAGTCATTTGAAAGAAAGTTTTAGAGTGATAAAGTTAAATGAGAAATGCGGGAATGGCCTGCACTCCTGATCAATCAGATAAGAATTTCGAGGACGAAATTCTTTTTAAGAGGGGGAGAGTTGTTGGCCCCCGAATTTTTCTTGTTAAATAAAGCATGATTTAAATAAATTATGAGGTTTGATGGATAAAGTTTTGGAGCTACTTGTTATGTAAATGTTAGTAGAATTTATTATATGGTTTGGTTGTATTAAAAGTGGTAAGAGTGCATAAGGACAAATTGAGCATGACACTTAAGGTTATAAGACTTAAGGCTTAAAGGAAAGGGCAAAATGGACTTTTTAGAATACTAAAGGGTATAAAAAGAAGAAGAAATTGTTGTTTTGTTTGGAAATGGAAGAAGAGAATCGTGGAAGAAGAAGAGAAGAAGAGGAAAATTAGGGTTTTGGAAATCTTGAAGAATTTGATGAATCTTAGAGCTAAACAAGTAAGTACAAGACTCAACCCTTCTTGATTTGTTGAATGAATCATGTTTAGTGATAGTTAGAAGTGAAAAATGGGGTTGAATGTGTGTAGGATGTTATTGTTGAATGGTGTTCTAGGGTTAATGATTTTGTTGTGTTTGTGAATGATTTTTGTGTTGAAATGAGTTTATAAATGAAGTAGGAATGATGATTTAGGGTTAAGATGAGTTATTTGTGAAAGATGGGAAGTTCATAGATGAAGAATGTTGAAAATCAATGTTCGGAAGGTTTACGGTCTCGCGCCATGGTCTTGCATAGCGTCCACGATCTGGCGGCGCATCATCATACGATCGGCGTGTCGAGCACCCTCGCTTCTTCTTAACTTCGGGTTTTGCCGCAGCGAGCTCCAACATTTTCGCTGCGGCGAGTTTCTGTTTTCTTGCACAGACATATTTTGGTATTTTGGACATAACTTTTGATGTAGATGTCCAAATGAGGTGATTTTTAATTCGTTGTAAAATATAGACAAAGGTCTACAAGTTTTATGAAGAAAAGAAGTTTTAATTCAGTCTTTAAAGATCTCAAATTATGGATGGAATTTGAGTATAGATTCTTGTTTCAACATAAGGATAGTCCCAATATGTTTGGAGTATAACTTTCGGATTTCTGAAACAAATTGAATGATTTTGGAGTCATTAGAAACTTAAGACAATGGGAAACTTTTTCTAGAAGAGAATATTACCAGATTTTGTCATTTACTTGATCATTGTGATCATGGAAAATTGACCCGAATGTTTGGACTTTTGGAAGAGTTTGAGTTTTTAGAATTTATCTTATTGAATATGCAATATATGGGTCCTCAAATTGTATTCCTATTGAATGGGAATTTTGCATTTGATAAAGGGAATCAACGAAGGCAAGAGGATCAAGAGGAGATGTTAGACCCCAAAATTTTTTTTATGATGTCATTAAGGATGAATTGTGATAATTGAGTGATTGTGCCTTAGTTTGATTAAATTGGGAACATTAGTGGATAATTACGGTTTAATGTGGTTGAATGGTAATTAATAGGTAAAAATGTGTGAGGGCATTTTGGGAAGTTCATTTAAGTTGGAAGGGACTTAGGCTTATTAAGAGGGGTATGATAGTCTTTGTTACATGTCTTAGGTTAAAAGAAAAGAAAAGAAAAGAGAAGAAGAGAAGAAGAAAAGAAAAGAAGAGAGTGCGCCGTCGGGGAGAGGAAGAGAAGAAGAAGAGGAGGTTCGGTTCTTGGAGACCTTTGACAGTTGTGAAGCGTTTTTCGGGTAAGTTATGCTTCGTTTAACTTGTTTTGGTTGGATTTAAACCTAGAGAATGTGGAATCCGTGAGAATCGAAGGTTTTAGGGTTTTAGGGTGAAAACAGTGAGATTTCTTGGGTTGATGCAATTGTGTTTGATTTCTGAGTTGATGATGGATTAGAAATGTAGTTTAAGACTTAATATATTGTTTAGATGTGTTGGATTTGGTTAAGGGAAAGAATCGAAGTTAGGATATGCAGGAATCTGGGTTTCGGAGTCGTTTCCCAGATCCGCACGTCGCGACGTCTTGATATGAACACGCCATGACGTCGCGAGGAAGGAAAACAACGTCGCAGCGAATTAATATTTATTCACATGACGTGTGACGACTTGCTTGTCGCTGACGTGCAATGACTTGTTCGCCATGACGTGCAAGAGAGGGCGTTAAATCGCGATGTGCGTGGGGATGGCGTCATGACGTTCGAAGGACTTTGGCTCGTCGAGGCGTCGAAGGCCTTCGCCGCATGACAACGTCCGATTGGCTAAAGTGAGATTTTTACATTTTTGGGGATATCTTTTGGTGTAGATGTCCGATTGAGGTGATTTTGGATTCGTTGTGATCTAGAAATAAAGGACTACGAGTTGTATGAAGAAAGGAAGTTCGGAAATTGCTTTGAAGGGTTCAGGAATGTAGATAGGAGTCAAATGGAGACTTCTAACGCTTTACTTTTTGCTTTTCGAGCTTTATTGAATATTTGCTATGGATATTAATTGTATGAAAAGTTGGTTTATTATAGGGAACCAAGCTGATTTGACCCAATCGCAAGAGGAAGGACAACAGTGAGTCTGATACTCAAGCGATACTAGGTGGGTAATATGTTTATGGTTATTGTGTGTATGGGCAAATTGTCTGATGTGTGCTTGCTTGCATTATATGACATTACTTGTATTGAATTACATGAGAATTATGGAATATGCTTTTGATTATAATTATGCATGGATTGATAGGCCTTTATGGCAATGGACAAGAATGAGAATTGAGAAAATGTGAGAAATGCTTTAAGCATGAATCGAATGGACTATGTGAATTGTTTGGGTAAGAGAGTTACGGATGGAGTCACGTGACGCCGACAAAAAGCCTTCTCCGGCTGCCGCTTGGCAACGAGATCCTTGAGAAATCGGACTCGGATAGTTCTGGTTTACCTTTGGGTTATCCGGATCGTTCTGGAACTCTCAAGCCAATTGATTGTGCATACGATGGACTTGTTGAGCATAATACATGTTTGCTATGATTGACTTGTTGCATAAGAATAGTTATGCTGAAAAATAGAAATTGCATGACCTATGTTTATACGAATGTGAATTATTTGATGAATGTGGAGTTATGAATATATGTATATTGCTTGATTGTGTGGCTCGTTGCCAATGGCTATAAACGTATATGCCACTGAGCTTCGCAGCTCACCCCATTACTCTCCCCTCCTCAGGTGCAGATCGAGACGATTGTCGACCTTGCAAGGCATCGGAAACTTCAAGCTAGTTAGAAGCCTTGTATAAGTTAGTACTTTGGTTAGCCCACCAGCATTTCATCATGGAGCATACCTTTGTATTTTGGGATTTAATTTCATTTTTTATTATGTTATATTTTGAGATACTTATTGCATTTCTTCGAATGAGAATGACAGATGAATTATGCAATTGGAATGGTGAATGTATGTTTAGAATGCATGTGTACAAAGCGCATATGTATTGTTATACGAATCGAATGGTTCCTTGTATGGATGTTGGGATCGGGTCCAACGGTATTTGGGCGCCGTCGCAAGCGCGACCTGAGGGGCCGCCTCGGGAATGGACTTACGGGGCTCGGGCCCAACATGTTTGGTATCAGAGCGCCTAGGTTTAGGTGTCCTCGGCTTAGAATGCATAATAGGATTATGTGATCTATGGTTATGTGTTGCATTGATTAAGTGACATGCATATCATGCATACATGTAGATTGACATATAGCTAATCCTTAGTGTTTCCATTTGAAGGAGTACGATGCCACCTCGTAGAAGGACACGAGGAGTTATGCAAGGATCTCTTTTTGACTCTCCGACGAGAGAGGAGAGGATCGATGAGTCGAGAGCCCGGGAATCTTGAGGCTTCTGTAGGGCTAGGTAGTGAGCCCGTTTTGTCGCCGACTCAGGAGTCGCCGGTTCCACGAGAGCAAGTGCCTCCATTGGATCCGAGGGTATTTCAGGCGTTTACTCAGGCATTCGTGCAGGCTATGGGTCGAGATGCCACGACCTTACCTTATTGATTCGGAAGAAGGCGACGATTTGATCGATTGAGGAAGTATGGGGTAGTTGATTTCTTTGGAAAGTCAGATCCTGAAGAAGCTGAGACTTGGTTGAGGAAGGCGAGAGAGTGCTCGACGGATGGAGTGTGAGGATGACGAGAGGGTCATTATCTGGCGAGTTTGCTTGAGGAGATGCACTTCTTTGGTGGGAAGCTGTACGAAGTCGAGATGAGGCCGATGGGGTTGGCGTGGCGAGGATTTTGTGGTTGCTTCGGGAAGAAGTACTGTCGGTATATGTACAATGAAGCAGAGGGAGTTTCTCGGTTTGACTCGAGAGGATATGGTATCGGTGAGTATGAATGCGGTTTACAGCCTATCCGGTATGCTTGGATTTGATCTTGAGTGAAATTTGCCGGATGTCGCCGGTTTGAGTCAGTGCATGACTTGGCCATTAGAGAGAAGGTGATCTGCAGAACTTCTGTGACTTCCAGCAGCTAGTTGAGGCAGCTCTGAGGGTTGAAAATATAGAAAATATTAAGAGTGCTGTGAACAAGAAGAGAAAGGGCAGAGAGCAGTCCAGGAGAGGAGGTAGCACTAGTACTCCTATGCAGACAGAGTGCTAGGAGCTTCCATCCAGTCGAGAGGAGAGGAAGCAGTGGTGTGAGCCGATCGAGGCCGATGAGGACTTCTACTGTTTCTCACCAAGCTTCAACGGTGGGTGGCAGTAGAAGAGGAGATGGAGACAGATCGTTCGTCCCGAAGTGTGAGCACTACGGGAGAGCTCATAGAGGAGAGTGCTTCAGACTGACAGGAGCATGCTTCAACTGTGGAGAGAAGGGACACATTGCCAGAGAGTGTCCTCAGCCTCCAAGACATAAGAGGTCGATCTGCTCAGGAGGGCAGAGACCATGGGTCGGAAGTGATGTGAAGTGGGCGATTCGATGCGGCTAAGAGGGTGAATCTTTCGGGGAGACCGAGAGGGCAGGCACCAGCTAGGGTGTTTGCAATGACTAGGGAGGATGCTAAGACCGCGTCAGATGTTGTCACGGGTATGATTCAGTTATTTTTTGATGATGTGATAGTGTTGATAGATCCGGGTTCTACTCATTCGTTTGTTTCTTCGAGTAGACCCGTGTGCGATATGATTGTGAGCCCTTTGGATGCTCCGCTGATGGTGAGTACTCCAATCGGTCAGTACATTGTGATTAGTCAAGTGTATAGAGGTTGTGAGATTCGCATTGGTGGAGAACTTCTAGTGGTCGATTTGATGCCACTGAAGATGAGCGGTTTAGGCGTGATTTTGGGCATGGATACCTTAGAGATCTGATACTGTTTGGATTGTAAATGAGAAGGCGGTGGAGTTTGAATTGGATAGTGGAAAGAGTGGTGTTTGTGGGGGACGAAGCGAGTCCGCCCATAATTGTTCGGCATTGACGAGAGAAGATGATGAGTAAAGGATGTGAGGCATTCTTGGCTTATGTGATAGACTCCAGAGCTGATAGAGGGAAGTTGGAGGATATTCCAGTAGTCAGGGATTTCTCGGACGTCTTCCCCGAGGAATTGCCAGGACTACCGCCAGCTCGAAAAATTGAGTTTCTCATTGAGCTTTTGTCAGGTACAAGGTCGATTTCAATTCCGCCCTATCGGATGGCTCCGGCGGAATTGAAAGAGTTTAAGGAGCAATTGGAGGAGTTATTGGAGAAAGGGTATATCAGGCCGAGTTCTTCGCCTTGGGGAGCTCCTTCCTGTTTGTAAAGAAGAAAGATGGATCCTTGAGAATGTGTGTGGACTATAGGAAGTTGAATCAGTGTAATGAAGAACAAGTATCCGCTTCCTCGCATTGATGATCTGTTTGATCAATTGCAAGGGGCGAGAGTCTTCTCGAAGATTGATTTGAGATCGGGTTATCATCAGTTGCGGATTAAGGAGTCGGATGTGCCGAAGTCTGCTTTCAGGACTCGGTATGGACACTTTGAGTTTTTGGTGATGCCCTTCGGCTTGACGAATGCGCCTGCAGCGTTTATGGATTTGATGAATCGGGTATTCAAGTCATTCTTGGACCAATTTATCATTGTCTTTATCGATGATATCTTGGTGTATTCCAAGAGTGATGAGGAGCATGAAGAGCATTTGCGGATTTCTTTAGAGACTTTGAAAAGGCATGAGCTATATGCCAAATTCGAGAAATGCGAATTTTGGCTGAGAGAGGTGTCATTTCTTGGACACGTGATCTCAGAGCAAGGAGTTCATGTGGATCCAAAGAAGATCGAAGCTGTGATGAGTTAGGAAGCATCGAAGAGTGTAGCAGAAGTGAGGAGCTTTCTAGGTTTGGCAGGCTATTACAGGAGATTCGTGGAGGGATTCTCCATGATATCCGCTTCGATGAAGAAATTGTTGAGGAAGAATTAGAAGTTTGATTGGAGTGAGGATTGTCAGAGGAGCTTCGAGGAGCTCAAGCTCAGATTGACGAGTGCTCCGATTTTGATTTTGCCTTCGGGTGATGAGGGCTATTCGGTCTACAGTGATGCTTCGAGGAAGGGTCTTAGTTGTGTTTTGATGCAGGGAGACCGGGTGATTGCTTATGCTTCGAGGTAGTTGAAGCCTTATGAGTTGAACTATCCAAGCCTTGCGATTTGGAGTTAGCGCATGATCTTTGCCTTGAAGATTTGGAGGCATTACTTGTATGGAGTTCAGACTCGGATCTTCACCGATCATAAGAGTCTGAAATATTTGTTGAGTCAGAAGGAACTGAATTTGAGGCAGAGAAAGTGGATTGAGCTACTTAAGGACTATGATCATTGATTGAGTATCATTGGGCAAGGCCAATGTTGTGGCGGATGCCTTGGCCGGGAAGTCGTCGATTGCTCATGTGCGATCAGTTTATCTTCCTTTATTGGAAGAGATGGCCAAGCTTAAGATAAGCTTGAAGCAGGAGGAATCGGATTGCCTTCTAGCTCACTTTCGAGTGAGGCCGATTCTTAGGGAAAAGGTTAGGGAATTGCGAGGTTCAAGATCACGAGTTGAGTAGACTCAGAGATGAGATTGAATGGTAAGGTTTCTGAGATAGAGGTGCAGGATGATGGGCTTATGACAGTGGGGAACAGGTTGTGTATTCCCGATGTGCAGGAGGTTAAGTCTGAGATTATGGATGAGGCACACAATGCGCCTTATGCCATGCATCCAGGTAGCACCAGGATGTATCGAGATCTGAGAGAGCATTTTTGGTGGAAAGGCATGAAGAGGGATATAGCAGAGTTCGTTAGTAAATGTCTAGTGTGTCAGCAAGTCAAAGCTGAACACTAGGCACCTTCAGGCAAGTTGAGACCGTTGCCTATTCCGGAGTGGAAGTGGCAGCGAGTGACTATGGACTTTTTGATGGGATTGCCCAGGACTAGTAGGAGGCATGATACCATATGGGTGATTATGGATCGATTGACCAATTCATTTTACTTTTGGCGATCAGCGGTGATTCTTTCATGTGTTAGCAAAGAAGTATATTGATGAGATAGTGAGATTGCATGGGATTCGGATTGATTGTGTCGGATAGAGATCCTCGGTTTACTTGAGGTTTTGGGGTAGTTTGCGAGGAAGCTTTGGGAATGGCTGAATTTTAATCTGACTTTTCACCCTCGGACGGATGGTCAATCTGAGAGGACCATTCGGACACTTGAGGATGCTTGAGCTTGTGTGATGGATTTTCGAGGAGCTTGGGATGAGCATTTGCCGTTGGTGAATTTGCTTATAACAATTCGTACCATTCGAGCATTGAGATGGCTCCATATGAGGCTTTGTATGGGGGAGGTGTAGGACTCCGATCTGTTGGGGACGAAGAAGGAGAGAGGCAATTGGAAGGACGAATTGATTCAAGCGACAGTTGAAAAAATCAATTTGGTTAGCAGCGACTTAAGCGACCTGAGGATAGGATGAAGAGTTATGTGGGCCACCGAAAGGAGATGGAGTATGATGTTGGTGAGAAAGTGTTCCTTAAGACATCTCCTTGGAAAGGAGTATTGAGATTCGGCAAGAAGGGGAAGTTGAGTCCGAGATATATGGGTCCTTATGAGATCCTTGATAGGATTGGACCACTCGCCTACAGATTGGCGTTACCTCCGGAGTTATCGCAGATTCATGATGTCTTCCATGTGTCGATGTTGAGGAGGTATAGATTGGATTCGTCACATGTCATTCAGACTAGTGAGGTTCAGCTGCGAGATGATTTGAGTTATGAGGAGCTTCCGGTGCAGATTTTGGATACCAAGGACAAGGTTCTCAAGAATAAGACGATTCAACTAGTCAAAGTCCTTTGAAGGAACTATTCTGTAGAGGAGGCTACTTGGGAGCCCTTGGAAGCCATGCGGAAGAAGTATCCGCATCTCTTCGACGATTCAGGTAAATTTTGAGGACGAAATTTCTTTTAAGAGGGGGAGAAATGTTAGACCCCGAATTTTTTTTTATGATGTCATTAAGCATGAATTGTGATAATTGAGTGATTGTGCCTTAGTTTGATTAAATTGGGAACATTAGTGGATAATTACGGTTTAATGTGGTTGAATGGTAATTAATAGGTAAAAATGTGTGAGGGCATTTTGGGAAGTTCATTTAAGTTGGAAGGGACTTAGGCTTATTAAGAGGGGTATGGTAGTCTTTGTTACATGTCTTAGGTTAAAAGAAAAGAGAAGAAAAGAAAAGAAGAAGAAAAGAAGAGAAGAGGAAAAGAAAAGAAGAGAGTGCGCCCGTCGGGAGAGGAAGAAGAAGAAGAGGAGGTTCGATTCTTGGAGACCTTTGACAGTTGTGAAGCATTTTTCGGGTAAGTTATGCTTCGTTTAACTTGTTTTGGTTGGATTTAAACCTAGAGAATGTGGAATCTGTGAGAATCGAAGGTTTTAGGGTTTTAGGGTGAAAACAGTGAGATTTCTTGGGTTGATGCAATTGTGTTTGATTTCTGAGTTGATGATGGGTTAGAAATGTAGTTTGAGACTTAATATATTGTTTAGATGTGTTGGATTTGGTTAAGGGAAAGAATCGAAGTTGGGATATGCAGGAATCTGGGTTTCGGAGTCGTTTCCCAGATCCGCGACGTCGCGACGTCTTGTATGAACACTATGCTGACGTCGCGAGGAAGGAAAACGCGTCATAACGAATTAATATTTATTCGCCATGACGTGATGACTTGCTCGTCATGACGTGCAGCAACTTGTTCGCCGCGACGTCTGAGAGGAGGCGTTAAATCGCGATGTGCATGGGGATGACGTCGCGACGTTCGAAGGACTTTGGCTCGTCGCGACGTGTGAAGGCCTTCGCCGCAACGAACGTCCGATTGGCTAAAGTGAGATTTTTACATTTTTTGGGATATCTTTTGGTGTAGATGTCCGATTGAGGTGATTTTGGATTCGTTGTGATCTAGAAATAAAGGACTACGAGTTGTATGAAGAAAGGAAGTTCGGAAATTGCTTTGAAGGGTTCAGAAATGTAGATGGGAGTCGGATGGAGACTTCTAATGCTTTACTTTTTGCTTTTCGAGCTTTATTGAATATTTGCTATGGATATTAATTGTATGAAAACTTGGTTTATTATAGGGAACCAAGCTGATTTGACCCAATCGCAAGAGGAAGGACAACAGTGAGTCTGATACTCAAGCGATACTAGGTGGGTAATATGTTTATGGTTATTGTGTGTATGGGCAAATTGCCTGATGTGTGCTTGCTTGCATTATATGACATTACTTGTATTGAATTACATGAGAATTATGGAATATGCTTTTGATTATAATTATGCATGGATTGATAGGCCTTTATGGCAATGGACAAGAATGAGAATTGAGAAAATGTGAGAAATGCTTTAAGCATGAATCGAATGGACTATGTGAATTGTTTGGGTAAGAGAGTTACGGATGGAGTCACGTGCGTTGTGATAAAGCCTTCTCCGGCTGCCGCTTGTAACGAGATCCTTGAGAAATCGGACTCGGATAATTTACAGATTTACCTTTGGGTTATCCGGATCGTTTACGGAACTCTCGAGCCAATTGATTGTGCATACACGATGGACTTGTTGAACATAATACATGTTTTCTATGATTGACTTGTTGCATAAGAATAGTTATGTTGAAAAATAGAAATTGCATGACCTATGTTTATACGAATGTGAATTATTTGATGAATGTGGAGTTATGAATATATGTATATTGCTTGATTGTGTGGCTCGTTGCCAATGGCTATAAACATATATGCCACTGAGCTTCGCAGCTCACCCCATTACTCTCCCCTCCTCAGGTGCAGATCGAGACGATTGTCGACCTTGCAAGGTATCGGAAACTTCAAGCTAGTTAGAAGCCTTGTATAAGTTAGTACTTTGGTTAGCCCACTAGCATTTCATCATGGAGCATACTTTTGTATTTTGGGATTTAATTTCATTTTGTATTGTGTTATATTTTGAGATACTTATTGCATTTCTTCGAATGAGAATGACAGATGAATTATGCAATTGGAATGGTGAATGTATGTTTAGAATGCATGTGTACAAAGCGCATATGTATTGTTATACGAATCGAATGGTTCCTTGTATGGATGTTGGGATTGGGTCCGACGGTATTTGGGCGCCGTCGCAGGCGCGACCCGAGGGGCCGCCTCGGGAATGGACTTACGGGGCCCGGGCCCAACAGGAGAGGCATTTTTTAAGCCTGTATCCAAGCAAGGAATTCAGGTGGGTTTTGTGTTTATAATTTAAAAATGAGCCAATAATGTTTTCTTCCAAATCAAGAATGATTTTAATTACTTCATAAATGTTGTTTTTTTTTCTTTTGAATGATTTGCAAAATTGTTACATGTTTCGGTATATGAACTGTTGGATCGGGTGGATTTAACTTGAGGGACCCACCACGAGACCCGTGGATGCAGGTGGATTTAACCTGAGGAGACCCTTACAGACCAGTGCTCCACCACTCCATTAATTGGTATTGTCCTCTTTGATCGAGGGTGAGCCACGACTGAACCAGAACTCGAGTTTTGTTGCATCAGTGCACGCCTCTCTTACCGTGAGCCTGGCTCGATAGTAGTGAGGCGCCCACTAAGTGGGACAAAACTTGAGGTCTTGGGTTCGAGTCGTGACTCACCCTTGACCAAAGAGGACAATACCAATTAATGGGATGGTGGAGTACCTGGGTCTGGTGATGGGTCCCCTTCGTGGGGTTAAAATCCACTCAGATCCATGGGTCCGGTGGTGGGTCCCCTTCGTGGGGTTAAAATCCACCCGGATCCAACATGAACTTTGTTGATGAATTTCAAATAAAGATGGGAATGCATTGAAACATTTTATGTTATGCCTTGGAAAATTCATGGCATTTTGTATATTCAGAAAAGAAGAAAGAGCATGAAAAGTATGAAAGCTTTTGATAAAATGATTTGAGCATAAAATGAATATGTGCTTTGTTTGGGCAAGAGAGGAACGTTTCATTAGTCACGTGCACGTCGACATATAGCCTTCTCCCGACTGCCCGCTTGAGGCCACGAGATCCTGAGAAATCGGACTCATTTTATTCACGGTATAAACTTCGGTTTATCCGTTTTGTTCCACGGAACTCTCGAGCCATTTGTTTGTACATTGCATCTTTGAAATGTCAAGTATGTTGCATAAATTGAGTGTTTTGTATTGATGGTTAAGTGGATATGCTGTGTTGATGTGATGACATTTTTAACTATGAGTTTTGAGTTCAAATTTCGAATTTGACTGAGAATTTGGGAACAAAGCATTTTATGAATTCATTATGATTTTTATATGACAAATGAACACTTCAACGATTTTGCTTATTCTTCGTTATAAGCTTGTTACCCACGAGTTTTAAGCTCACCCCCATTCCGTCCCCACCTTCAGGTTTTGAGCAAGAGATGGAGTGAAAGAGAGTCAAGGCATCACTCCCAATTTGCTTACGTTGTAATTTGAGTTGTTTATGTTAAATACAAGGATTTGTCACTTTTCAAGGATTTCTAGTTCGTTTAACTTTTATCTTTTGAGATTTTGGATTATTGTTGTAATTGTGGCTTTGAATGCCTTTAGAGCTTGTAACACTCTATTATATTGATGTTGAGAAATTATGCATTTGCGTATATGGATCAGATTGAGTGAAAATTCAGTATACTTGATGATATACATATATATGTATATGTATATATATATATATATATATATATATATATATATATATATATATATATATATATATATATATATATATATATATATATATATATATATATATATATATATATATATATATATATATATATATATATATATATATATATATATATATATATATATATATATATATATATATATATATATATATATATATATATATATATATATATATATATATATATATATATATATATATATATATATATATATATAAAAGTGAGATGTGTTATGAAAAAAGGAATATAAAAATGGTATGAGACTTTAAGCTTCACGATTTCTTTGGATTACGCCAACATTTATGGTTCAATGGTTGGATTTCGAAAACAAGGCTCATCATATTTGATATTAGAGCAAGAAAAGATTACAAGGAACCACACTTAAGTATGATGGTATTTTGTTTTTGAGGTTGGGTTCCAGAAACGGGGCCCAACAGGGTTGGAGTTCCAGGAGACAAGAGAAGCCCCTCGAAGCTTGCAAACTTGATACCAACCATCACAACTTCCTGTGTCTTAAGAATATGACACATAAAGATAATTTAGGGGGCGCTTGGTTTATAAAAGATAATAGAAATGAGAATGAGAATGAATATAGTGAGGAATGAGAATGGATATAATTGTTATAATTATGATGGTTGGTTAAGATGAAAGAATGATTATAATTACCATTGATGGTAGTTGGTTTGTTAAAAATGTTAAGAAATTGAAATTTGTTAAATTTTTGTTTTATAGCAAATTTTAAATATATTTTAAATAATTATTTTAATTTATGCACCCTAATTATAATGACAAAATATTTAAAATCAAGTATATTGCGATTTTTCTTTCCAATAGTTCTTGAAGAAAAAATACTCTAATGTTTTCTTGCATCATCATATCATTATTTACGTAATATTTTAAAATATAGATTAATCATTCAAAATATTGTACAATTTTTCGACACAATCATAATATTCATCATTTCATTGCTACAAAGTAAAATCAAGTAATATAGTTTAATACAATTTACATTCATTTGATAATACAAATGATGCTATATTTTAAGTAATTAATGAATAATATTTTAATTAATTACATTATAATTAACTAATTAATTAATTACATTTTAATTATATCTTAATTAACATTTTAATTAATTATATTTAATTAATTATATTTTAATTAATCATGCAATTAATTATATTTAATTAACTAATTAATTAATTATATTTTATGTTGATTAATTATTTTAATTAATTAATTAATTAGATTTTATCTTAATTAATTTAATTTACTGTAATTAATTATAATTAATTAATTATGTTTTAATTAATTTAATTTATTGAAATTTATTAATTATGTTTTAATTAATTAATTAATTTTAATTAATCATGTAATTAATTATATTTTAATTAACTAATTAGATTTTAATTATACTTTATTTAATTAATTATATTTTAATTAATCAATTAAATTTTATGTTGATTAATTAGTTTAATTAATTAATTAATTAGATTTTGTAATTATTTTAATTAATTAATTAATTAGCTTTTAGCTTAATTAATTAAGGTTATTAATTAATTATATTTTATATTTTAATTAAATATATTTTAATTGATTTCATTTTAATTATGTTTAATTAAAATTAAAAATTAATGTTGATAGGAATCAAACCCATTCCTCCCATAAATGGAGGTATGGACTATTATCTAAAACTTGGGTATGAAAAATTATTCAATCAATCATAATAACCAACCAATCATTACTATTTATTCCATTTCTATTGATTTATTCTCATACCCTTAACCAAGCATCCCATTAGTTTATACAACTTCTTTTAAAATTCATTATTTTTAAATTAAATCTTATCTATTGAATAAGTTGATACATGAAAGGGTCTAATAAAAATGAGCATTAAACTACAAATAAGAACAACATAATTTAATAATTATCTAATTCTATTTCAGGCAAAAAAATCAATTAATTTATTTTAACTAAAATATATTTTTTAGTCAACTGAATTTAGTTTCCTCTTAACCAAAATTTCCTTAAAATTAGTAGCCTTGCACTTTTCAGTGATAAGGCAATTGAATCAATTTATGAGCATTTTAACTTTATTTATTCAGTCAATTTGTTATTTTTAAGATTGAGCAATAAAAATATAATTTTAGTGACATATTTTTATTTTATCAAATATATATTTAGTTATATTAAGAAAGAGAATAATAAGTTTTGGTGGAATTTAATAAATTAAGAAATGTATTTATTTTACTTATCATCCTCCTCCTAAGATTAAAATTAGTAAATTTTAATTAATGCAAAAGACAAAACCACTCACTGAATAAACTATTAAAAATAGATAGACACTTTTAGAGTAAAACTACAAGAAATTATTTTTTATAGCATTTTATGTCTTTTTTTTTCTTTCTGATGTAGCGAAATAAGTGTAAGTGAATTCAGTTAGGCTGATCATACTCCAAGATACAAATGCATCTCACAGATTTACGTTGTTTGCATAATATCGTCTTATATAGATGATATTATGCAAACAAACGATACATTTAAGGGTAATTTAACCACATTAAAAAAATCTTCAATAATACTATAAAATGTTAAAATCTTCTTGGGATTTAACAGATAACTCATAGTTACTTGAACTTCACCCTGTTTCAAGATATTACTAAAAACTCAATGGGAGCAGAGCAGACCACACGAAATTAAGATTAATTTATACAAACAGGAAGAGCTAAACGTACTTTCTTAGCCAACCAACGATCAAAAGGAGTTTTCAATCGTGAACAAAATGAAAACCAGAAAAGCTGTCGACTTGACCTCGACACCCTCCTATGACCTATCTGCTTGAAATTTGCAGATTACTTTTAAATCTAAACAGCCTCATCTCAACTTTTGATTTCATCAGAGTAAAACTTATGGATATTAATAAATTGGTTATAGAGTAAATAAAATTAGATAATTTAAAATATAGTTGAAAAATAATATTTTTATTTATTAAAGAATTTAAGATTTAATTAAAATTATTAAGTAAAAATTAATTAATTTGTTTTATTTATAAAATTATTAATTTATAAAATTAACCGATTAATTAATAAATTATCGATTTTTGCAACAAGAATTATTAAATAAACCAAACCGAAAAATTAGATGATTCAAAAATTTTAATCAGTTGAATTTTGTAATTATTATTTTCAAGTCATCTTAAATTCAAAATTTAAAATAAGTTAAATCATTATTTTTGGTATTTAATAACTTAAAATTTTAACTAAGTATTTAAATTTTAAAAATTGAATAATTGAATTTAAAATTATATTTATTAATTTATTTTAAAATTTTATTATTTGGGATCGATATTAAATAATATTTAAAATCTTAGATTTATATAAAATTAAAATTATTAACATTATTTAATATCGATCCCAAATGATAAATTTAATAAATAATTTATCTTAAATACTTATTTTAGGCACACACCACGATTTAAGGCAATAACAATTTGAATCTCAATTATTATGAGAGCCAACTTGCCACTTGTGATTTGAAACCTTGACTAATGGATGCTTTCAAGTTCTACCAAGCTCGGTTTGCATGGAAAGATATTACACTGAATCGTAGATATTAGCGTTTGTGCTTCAAGGGTATTTCAGTGTACAGTATCCACACACATTTCTCATTCATTTCCCAAGCTAGAGTTTTAAGAGTTACAGCGCAAGTGAGCAACTCTTACTATACTTCATTCTTCAGCTCTTGCTGCCTCCACACGACACCACCGACACCCGTCACCCTCCGGTTGGCTAACCTTCGATCGCAGTCATTCTCTGTTCCGCTTCGTATTCTTCTTTCCCGCTTCCATCTCTCAAAGTTCTGGCCATGAGATTGGTTTTGGCTGTGGCTTCTGTCTGTGCGTTTCTCTATCTCTCCGCTGTCGCCAACTCGTTGGACAATGTTGCCGCTGAATCCAACGTTACCAGATCTAGAGAGGATAGCTTCGCATATATGATCGATCGGGCTCTGGAGAAGGAATTTAATGAGACGGACCAGAGTGAAGGTCCCTGCTAGATCCGAACTCCTTTTCTTTGCCTTCTATTTACCTGCATTTTGCTTTATTAACGGGAATGACACGGTTTTGGTGTCAAACCTATGGTTTTCTATGTCTAGAATGCTTGTTTGCTTTAGTTTTATGTCTTATTGCATTTTCTTGTTGATTGTTGCGGACGCTTTTCCAAGTTTGGAAACTAGTACGATAGCTATTGCGTTTTTGCTTTTTTGTTTATGATACTGTATACTGTAATTTACTTTTGCTTTTTGGTTCTTGGGGTGGTGGCGAGAAATGTAGAACCTTTTCTTCTTCTTTTTTTTGGTATTTTGGGTTTCAAGAATCGTCAATTCACGAAATTCAATCAATTGAACGCTGACCATTAGGGACGATTTTGACGGACGAATTTCAAAATTTTGGAATTATAATTGTTTGCCTTCTATTGCAGCAACTGATCTTGGTAGCTTCAATAACAGTGTTGCAGGGCAACAGGTTGGTAACTGCTTTAAATCGCTGAACTTTTCAACTTTTGTATTATGTTCTTTTGAGGTCTGGTTGCTATTGTTAAACCAGTTGGTTATGGTTTAACTACTTATACTGCCCATTTGGTAAATTTACTGTAATCTGATGATCACTGAAATGAGTTATCATGTTGAAAGAGGAAGTTGTGGTTCTAAATTTTAAATGGAAATTATTTATGAATGTTGCTATTTCTTTAAGCTAACTTATTTGGCCTTCCAGTAAGTAAAGTATTTGGCTTCAAAATGTCATTCTTTTGATATATAGCGATGTTAGCAGTCCCAAAGTTTACAACATATTCACACATGGCAAATTTAGGACCCATCATCAGGCAGATACGTCATCAAGCTGAAATAAGTTTAGTCATATTTTTCACAAGCTTCATAGGTTGTTAGGAGGTTAGCCTCCAGTTTTCCATTTTCTTTCCCATGTTGCTAGGAGGTTAGCCTCTACTTTCCTAGTTTCTTTCCCATTTTCTTTCTTAGTATTAGGGAGTTATTTTTCCCTTCTTGTATTTAAGGGGTTTCAGTTAATAAAGAACTCTTGGGTACTTCTAAACTCAAGAAAGTTTTCAGTTTCTTTATCACCCTAACTACCTCCACCGGGTGTCTTAAGAAACCACCCTATAATTCCCTAGAACCTTTTAACTCCTATTCCTCTAGACACACAAAAGCCGACTCATATCTCGTTCCATAACACAGGACTATAACAATTTGGTTTTGGAGCAGGGAGTTATGAGAGAAAACAACAACAACAACAACAACCTAGTAGAAATTCCGTGGACATGTGGGGTTTAGGGAGTTCTAGTAGTACGCGTTCCTTACCCTTAACTAGTAAAGATAGTATTTTCAAATGGCTCATATGAAAAAAAAAAAGGCTAAGGAGCCACTAGCTCCAAAGGAAGACACAGCAGTAGCCAGTCTCACAAGGGAAAAGGAATAGCAGGGGTGTTGGGCTCAAAATCCTCAGGAGGAGGGAACATTGTTCCCAAATTCACCGAGCTAGATTTTCACCCCTAGGCTGGTTGAGTTGTTTTAAGCATTTTTTTTGTGATTAACAAATGCCAAATGAGGAGAAAGCTAGTCTTGCCTCCCTCCATTTGGAAGGCAATGCTTAGGTTTAGTTTTGTAGTTGGAAAATGACATGCCTCAACTTACTTGGGATGAATTTTCCCGACAATGTCATCTAATTTGGGCTACCCATTGCAGCCACAAGCTGGGAGAACTACCTAAGTTATAGTAGCAAGGTTCAATGGCGGATTATCAAGAAAAGTTTGAGTAGCTCGTTTCAAGGGTCGGAACGTTGATTCGAGACCAGAAAATTGAGCTCTACATTAGCAACCTTGCTGATTATATTGCTATTGAGGTGGAGTTGCATGACCTACTTGACCTTGCAACAACAATGAGTAAGTCAAGGCTACACGAGTGCAACGGCCAAGACCATAAGGGATTTCCAAATGAGGTACGACAGAGTAAACCTGTTACCTAAATCTTGTTTGGCCTGTGAAGCAACTGACTAGGGCTAAGATGGAGAAGAAACGTGTCAAGGGTCGTTGGTTTAATTGTGACGAGCCATATACTAGAGGCCATCAATGCAAAAAGCTCTTCTAGATTGAGCTAGCTGAAAATGAAGAAGTTGAAGCAGTTCTAGATGAAGCCTCAGATCACGACTAACTAGGAGGTTCTCATCCATTGGCAAGGCACTTCCCCAACTGGCGCATCTTGAGAACCTATTGATTCTATGTGCCAACGGTTTCCTTCCTTTTTGATTGAGGACAAGTGAGTTTTGGAGGGCTGGAGAAATGTTAGCAGTCTTAAAGTCTATAATAGATCCACACATGACAAATTTAGGTCACATCATCAAGTAAAGACGTCATCAAACAAACACGTCATCAAACTGAAATAAGTTTAGTCATATTTTCCATATGTTTCATAAGTTAGGAGGTTGGCCTCCACTTT
Organism: Erythroxylum novogranatense; assembly: GCA_029891385.1. Taxonomy (NCBI): domain Eukaryota; kingdom Viridiplantae; phylum Streptophyta; class Magnoliopsida; order Malpighiales; family Erythroxylaceae; genus Erythroxylum; species Erythroxylum novogranatense. The sequence continues at coordinate 27,958,577 of CM057227.1, read as the reverse complement.
CCCATTTTCTTTCCCATATTGTTAGGAGGTTAGCCTCCACTTTCCCAATTTCTTTCCTAGCATTAGGGAGTTAGTTTTCCCTTCTTGTATTTAAGGGGTTTTAGTTAATAAAGAAAGCAGTAGAGAATTCATAGCAAGCCCTTTGGGTACTTCTAAACTCAAGAAAGTTCTCAGTTACTTCAGCACTTATACTACCACCATAGGCCGTCTTAAGAAACCACCCTATCATTCCCTAGAACCTGTTAACTAATCTTCCTCTAGACACATTAGCCGACTCATAGCCTGTTCCGTAACATAGGATTGTAATAAGCAAACACTTCTTTCCCGCTACTGGGGCCATCATCATGTAGAAGTGTTAGGTTCTACATCTACTTGATTTATTTCTTTTTTCGCTAAGGTTTTCTGATGAATACTTACTTCTTCTTGATTGAGGAGGGGCAAAAAGGCTGCTACTTGGTTTCATGCATTTTGATGTAAATATTCCTAAATAGTTTATATGTGTTTACTGCATTGTATTCTTGGCAGCTCTGAAATAAGCACATGAATTTTCTTTATTTTTTCCTCAACTTAGTCATAATATGTTGGAATGAAATTTAATCATGAAGGATGATTTTCAATTGAAAAATGCAAGGAATGCTAGTTTACTTTCTAGGTTGATTTACGGTGATCTAGGAAACTAGAAATTACTATTGACAAAAGGAAATGGCTTTTACTAGGAAATGGCTTGTCATTCTATCAGAGGGTGACGAAAATATTTGCCAGTTATGGCTAATGAATTATTTAATGGATATGGGCTTTATTTGTTCTTGCATTTATGGACTTCTGTTATTTCCATATTTTAAAATTGTTTCAAATAAACCATTGGTTTAATAACATGGTCAAGTGATTATGTTTGATATGACCAGGCAGTCTTGGAAACGGTTGCAAGAGTAAAGTCAAAGAAAAATGAAACTAAGGAGGAGAAGTATGTATCCTATCTGTAAATAAACATTCTGATTGCTGTTTTTCTGACAAATGCACTGTGAGATGAGTTGTCGAAGTCAGATTAAATATCTGCTGTACTTGTTGCCAATCTTGTGCTAGGTCCTTTCAGTTTCATGATGTTTTCCATCTGGACAATGATAATGGTGCAGAAGATACGCCAATGTTGATTGATCGGAAGGTACTTTAGGCACATACCATTACTTAATCTTGCATATGTAGCCTGAATATCATTCCTAGATTAGCAGCCAGTTATTTACCTATTGTACATATGTAACACTTCTTGGTGATGGGACTTTCATCTTCAGGACAATGTTTTTATCATGTCAAACTCCAAGTCAAAGTACCCTATCCTACAGCTAGACTTAAGGTGGCTGGCTTAATTGCTATTCGTTGTCTTTTCTTAAAATCATGGTTTACTGATCCTATTTACTCTAATGGAGATACTTGCAGATTGATATCAGATCTAGTAGTTGTAATTGTATCAGCAGCTTGTGGTGGAATTGCATTTGCATGTGCTGGACAACCGGTGAGAATAATGCCGTTTATTAGTGCTTTGGCTGTAATAACTGCTAACTTTAGATCCCACTTTTTTGGTAATTTTTGTGCATTCTTAGATATTATGGGCATGAAGGGATGGTTTTTGTCTTCTTAATTCTGTTTGAGTTTAGAAATATATATTTCTACTGCATTTGGGTGATCAACATGTTTGTAATGTCTTCTCTTTTATGTGATGTTTAGGTAATTACTGGATACCTTCTGGCAGGATCTGTTATTGGGCCTGGAGGACTGAGTTTTGTTAATGAAATGGTTCAAGTATGTCTATTTGTCTCTGCCAAATACATTTACAATGCATTATTGAATCAAGTCCTCTAGTAATTCAATATTAAAAGGTCTGAATTCAACTCTTATTGGATAGAATTCAACTCTTATTGGATAAATATGGCATTATTGAATCAAGTCATCTGGTAATTCAAAACTTAAAAAAGGGCTGGATTTAACTCTTATTGGATAAATATGGCTAATATGTGAAAATTGGCTATTAGATGAGACATTGCTTCATTAGATGAGACATTGCTTCATCTCAGTGCTTAATAATTTCACATTTGATTAGTTTTTCTTGCCATTAACTTTTTCCAAAATGAATTTTCTGATTGATATGCACTTCAGGTTGAAACAGTGGCTCAATTTGGTGTCATTTTTCTTCTGTTTGCATTAGGTCTGGAGTTCTCCACAACAAAGGTTTGATTGTATTTTTCTCACTGCTTTCACATGTCTCATTTATTTTTTTGATCGATCTAATTGTGTCATGTTCTACATTTTGGGAATCCAGCTTCGTGTTGTCCGAGCTGTTGCTGTTGTGGGAGGTCTTCTGCAGATTTTCCTGTTTATGTGCTTGTGTGGAACAACAGTCTTGGTATGCTGCATATAAATTCTGTATATGTTAGCATATATTCAAAGATGAAATCACAATGTTGTTAAGTGTTTATTTTAAATGTAATCAATTTTTCTGGAAAAGAAAAGACAACATTTAGTAGTTCCTTCCTAGGACTCTGCAATGTCGTGAAGCAGATTATTAACAAACTTCAAACAGTCTGATTATTTGACAAATTAGAAATTGACCTTTATGAATTGCTAGCAGACCTTAATATTCTCACTATTAATTTTGATTTTGACTGCTGCTTTTTCCCTTTTTTGTTTTAAAATATTGCATTTTTTCCATGCAAATATAATTACATTGTTTCAAGGATTGTGGTCATGAATATCGAATTTTACTGGGACAATTGACAAAAGATACAATTGCTCTCTATTCTTTCTTACAATTCTTGTTTTATACAATTGCTTTAGCTTAATGTTTTTGATAGGCAATTTTATGTTTTCTGCAGTTGTGTGGTGGGAAACCCTCTGAGGGAGTATTTGTTGGCGCATTCTTGTCAATGTCTTCAACAGCAGTGGTAAATGTCTGTTCAATGTTTCTCTAAGCAACTTCCTATATCCTATTGTAACTTGTATGTACATGAGGCCTATAATTTCAAACGTATATTGTTGGTAATCGACTCCATGCTGTTACACTGAAGCTTGTGCATTGAATAAATTTTCTTATACAACTTGTCTTTGATCTGTATGATTAATAATGTAGTGAGGTTTAAACAGAAAGGAGGAAAACCAATATTAAGTTTGCAAGGGTGCTTATACTTCCGAATAGTTTTTGACCTGGTTATCTTTGTACCAATTAGTTTTGAAAACTTTTTTGACTGAATGCTCAAAGACAAAAGAGCTTCTCCAGATGGAGCTGATACTGGATTGGGGCCAAGACAACTGCTTTGTTCTGACTCTTGTTTATTTCATGAACCTCACAATTATTGTTTTTCTATTACAATTTATAACTAGGTAGGTGCTAAGAATAGATGCTGAATTGCAGTGTCATTAGAGTCCCAACAGTTTGTTCTTTTATCTAAATCATGTTTTGGTTGCTTTGCCACAGGTTCTGAAGTTTTTGATGGAAAAGAATAGCATAAATTCCCTTCATGGTCAGGTCACCATTGGTACCCTAATCTTGCAGGTATTTAATGCAGATACTGCAACAGTCAATAAAATCAGAGAATTTCTTTCAGGGCCAGATTCTTCAGTTAAGGATTATTATTGCATACATCTCTGCTATTAGATTTTGAGCCTTCATACCCTGTCAGGATTGTGCAGTGGGTCTGCTGTTTGCTTTGCTTCCTGTTCTTGGAGGCACTTCTGGGATTCTTCAGGGAGTAATATCCATGACAAAGTCGTAATAATCTGAACACTGTCCTACTGTTGTGTGTTTGATGTAAAATTTGTGTGATCATACTTTTTATACTCCATAGAAGAGAGAATAAACTTAAAACATAATAATCTGAACACTGTCCTATTGTTGTGTGTTTGATGTAAAATTCGTGTGATCATACTTTTTTATACTACATAGAAGAGAGAATAAACTTAAAACTAACTTATGAATTTCTTTATATAGTTCTAAAATACCTCTATAGGTGTCAGGTCCTGTATACCCTCTGTTTCTACTATATTTTTACGTTGCTAGTACTTTACCAGCTGTCTATCTATTGCTAAAAGTGTAGTCCTTTGCCTAATATAATTAAGATTTATTACACACCATTTTTTTTCAATTCTACATTGAAGATTTCGGAGCAGGGAAAAATCTAAATAGAATAGGGTTGTAGTCACATATTTCCTAAACCTGTTAATCACTTATATACATGAGTTTTATATACAAATAATTACATAAATATCCCTAGCTAAATAGGAATGTACATACTTAACTCCTAAAAAACAGACCTAAAATCATGAGTACAGCTGTCAACACTCCCCCGCAAGATGGATTTTGTATATCTATCATCTTGCATACAAAGGAATTAAATATTCTATTAAATAAGCCCTTAGTAGTACATTTGCTAATTGACTCTCTGAATTTGTATAGCTGATTCTAAGGCTTTGATCATCCAATTTTTCTTTTATAAAGAATCAATCGATCTCAATATGTTTTGTACAATCATGTTAGATTGGATTATGAGCAATGCTAATAGCTGCCTTATTGTCACAATGTAGGAACTCGGATTTCTTTCCAAAAAGATGTACATCTTGCATCAACTTCTTAAGTCATAGAAGTTCACATGAGGCGCCTTGTGCCATAGCTCTATATTCTAAATCAACATTCAATCTAGCAATGCCACCTTGTTTTTTTCCTTCTCTAAGTGACTGGATTTCCACTAATAAAGGCACAAATCTAGAAATAGATCTTCTATCGTTGGGAGATCTTGCCTAATTAGCATCAGTGTGTGCTTCTATTCTTAAATGACCATTGTTCGAGAAGAGAAATCCTTTACTAGGACTAGATTTGAGATACCTTATCCAAAAACCTTCAAGATGCGTAGTCCGAGGGCTATGCATAAATTGACTTACTATACTCATTGCATAGGCGATGTCAGGTTGGGCATGGGAAAGATAAATCAATCTCGCAACCAATCTCTGATATTGATGAATTTCAACCAATTCTTTGATATTTTCCTTTAATCTACTGATAATGGGAGTATAAGTAGTATTATAGCCTAACATTCCTGTTTCCTTCAGTAAGTCATGAACATATTTTCTTTGGGAGATAAATATGCCCTTTTCTAATCGAGCAACCTCTATCCCAAGAAAATATCTTAGTTTGCCCAAATATTTAATCTCAAACTCAATGGCCAAATATTTCTTCATTCTAGTCATTTCTTCTTGAATGTTACATGTCACCATTACATCATCAACATAGACAATAAGAATAGTAATCTTACCATGATGATGTTTGATGAACGTAGTGTGATTTGCGTTACTCTGTTTGTAACCAAAAACAATTATTGCTTTACTGAATCTATCAAACCAAGCTCGAGGTGATTGTTTCAAACCATATAAACCTTTCTTTAAATGACATACTTTCCTTTCAGTTTTTTGATGTGAAAAGCTAGGTGAAATCTCCAAATAAACTTCCTCTTCTAAATCACCATGTAGGGAGGTATTTTTAACATCAAATTGTTGAAGGTCCCATCCAAGATTAGCTACACATAATAAGGGGCCTCTTACTGAATTCATCTTGGCAATAGGTGCAAATGTTTCTTTGTAATCAATCCCATATATTTGGATAAAACCCTTTGCCACAAATTGAGCCTTTAGCCTCTCAATAGAGCCATCCTCCCTATGCTTCATTGCGAATACCCATTTACATCCTACTAGCTTCTTAGCCAATGGAAGATCGTCAAGTTCCCAAGTTCCATTCTGTTACCAAGGCTTTCGTCTCTTCCACCATGGTTTCTTTCCATTTAGGATCATTAATAGCTTCCTTCCACCCTTGCGGTAAAGAGATAGAATGCAAGGAAGACAAGAAAGCTCTATAGGAAGTGCGCAGTACATCATAGGAAACAAAGTTAGAGATAGGATGTTAGGTACATGATCTAACTCCTTTCCTAACAGTTGTTGGAAGGTCAAGATCACTATCACATGAATTATGGAAAGCAATTTCAGTAGATAAATTAGGAACATGAAGAGATGAATTATACGATTTCACAAGAGTTGAGTCCAGGTTGGATGATTGGCTATGAAGAGTATTATTTATGACAACATCCTTCTTTTTCTTGTGTGCATACCTCAACAGATTAGGTCTGTCTAGTCTACTTGTTGCCACATCAATTTTTGGTACCCTAACAGAATCAAAAATCTTATCATCATTGCTTCCATGCACCCCTTGACCATTATATACGTGCAACTCAAGAATGGGTTGAACAGTGATCATTCTCCCCCTAAAGATGTGATGGATGAAAAGGCAAGAATGCTTCCGCCTTACGAAAAGTGACATCCATACTCACATAAAACTTTCTAGTGGGTGGATGATGGCATTTTTATCTCTTTTGAGTAGCAGAGCATCTAATAAAACACATTTCAAGGCAATGTGATCCAAGTTTTCCCCCAATGTTTTTATGCATAAACCAAACACATCCAAAGATTTTTGGAGTGATAATATGAGTTATTACCTTGAATAAGTTCCATTGGACATTTGAAATTCAAGGTCCTTAAAGGCATACGATTGATAAGAATTGCAACGGTAAGAACTGCATCACCCCAATAAGCCTTAGGAACATTCATAATCGACATAAACGCCCTAACAACTTATAAAAGACGTCTGCTTTTTTGTTTAGATGCACCATTCTAAGCTGCAATATTAACACAATTGGCTTGATGTATAATCCCATAAGTATCTAAATAGGTATGAAAGGTTTTCTCCCTATACTCGGTATCATTATCATTGCATAAGATTTTCACCTTACAACTGAATTGTGTACTCATTTTTCACATACATTAAATACACCAAATTCATCCTATAGTATCAATCAATAAACATCACAAACCATTTATAACTAGATAGGGAAACCACCAGATTAGGGCCCCATACATTAGAATGAATCATCGCAAAATGGACAAAATGTTTCTTTTTAGGGAAGGATATGCAGTTCTAGTATGCTTAGCAAGTTCACAAGCATCACAAACTAAGTTCTCCACATTTTAAATAAATGAGGAGCTTTTCTAAAAAAAAAAAAATGAAGGATGTCTTAATCGCCTAAGCCTGTGAATAATTTGGTGTTGAGTTGATGTAAATTTCACCTAATAAAGCATGAGCTTTGAAGTGAGGTGCTTCAACTAGTCTATATAGACCGTTGTGCACTTTACCATAGCCAATCATTTTTCTGGTGCTCAACTCTTGTATGGCACAATGAGAAGGCCAAAAATTAAAATTTACAATTTAAATCTCCTGTAAGAGCACTAACAAATAGAAGATTATGTGAAAAACAAGGAATACGTAATGCAAGAGGTAAGTTGATGGAAGGAGTATAGTTTATATAACCTTTCCCAATAATAGGAGATAAAGACCTATCGGCTATACGGATATTCTACTTCTGCACTTGATTTGGCAATAACATCTTGCTTCTTACTTTTCCATGATACAAGATTTCCTCCAACAAGAACACAAAAGCCTGAAGTAGAATGCCTATCAGATGAAGAACCTGCCCAATCAACATCAGAGTATCCAATAATTTGTGAATGACCTTGATTTTCATGTAATAATCCTTTTCCTGGTGCACCCGTAATGTACCTCAAAATTCAAATAACTGCATCCTAATGACTATCACATAGAACTTGTAGGAATTGACTAATAACACTAACAGAGAAAGGAATATCAGTTCGTGTTATGGTGAGATAATTAAGTTTTCCTACCAATCTCTAAGATCGGCTAGGATCAACAAGTGGCTCCCCTTGATCAGGTAAAAGCTTTGAATTAGGATCCATAGGAGAGTCTATTGGTCTACAATCTAACATCCCTGTTTCTTTTAGAATATCTAATGCATGCTTTCTCTGAGAGAGTACAATACCAAATTTGGACTGAGCAACTTCTACACCAAGGAAGTATTGGATTCAACCTAAAACTTTTGTCTAAAAATGACGGAACAAATGTGTCTTCAATTGTTCAATCCCACCTTGTTCACTTCCAGTAATGACCATATCATCCACATAGACAATCATAGATAGATACACTGTTATGATGATGTATATTTATAGAAGTGTAAAAACTTCTTTTATTCAGATAAAAAGTAGATGTACAGATACTGCTATATTTATATAGAGCTAGGGTACATAGTTATGGGAATCTTCCTAATTAGGAAGACTCCTTATTTGGAAATATCCCTAATATAGCTAGATATTACAGCTAAGGATAATTCCTTAATTAAGGGACTATCTCTTATTACGGGATTTTCTACACTCCCCTTCAAGTTGGTGCAAAGATGTCTATCATGCCCAACTTGCTAATTTGTTCTTCAAATGGTTGTTTGAATAGGCCCTTTGTGAAGACATCTGCTCTTTGTTCTTTAGTAGGAACAAATGGGATACATATGCTTCCTTCCATTTTTTTCCCTTATAAAGTGCTTATCAACCTCTATATGCTTTGTCCTTTCATGAAGTATGGATTGTGTACAATATTAATGGCTGCCTTATTGTCACAATACAATTTCATAGGAGGCTTAACTTTCAAATTTAACTCAAACATAACACTTCGGAGCCATAAAACTTCACACACTCCTTGAGCCATAGCCCTGTACTCAGCTTCTACCCTACTTCTACCTACACATTCTGCTTTTTACTCCTCCATGTGACCGTATTCCCCCATAGATAGGTGCAGTAGTCTAATATTGACCTTCTGTCAGTAATGGAGCCAACATAGTCTGCATCCGTGTAGACTTTTATGCTTCTTTCTTCCTTCTTTTCAAAGAACAACCCTTACCAGGACATCCCTTTAGATACTTCAAAATTCTGATAACATCCTCCCAATGTTCTTCATATGGTGAGTGCATAAATTGACTTAATAAACTCATTGCAAATGCTATATCTGTCCTGGTGTGAGATAAGTAAATTAGTTTCCCAACAAGTCTTTGGTACCTTTCCTTGTTTATAGGAGTACCATTTTCGGGCTGCCCAAGTCTTTTCCCTTGTTCCACTGATGTATCACACGGTTTACAATCACTTAAACCTGTCTCTTTTAATAAATCCAAAGTATACTTTCTTTAAGTCACCACAATTCCCTTCTTGGATCGAGCTACTTCCATACCAAGGAAATATATAAGATGCCCCAAGTTTTTTACTTCAAATTCCTTCCCAAGCTGAGCTTGTAATTTCTCTATCTCCACTTGTTCACTTACAGTAATTATGATATCATCCACATACACTATTAGGACAACAATCTTACCTTCCCTATTCTTTTTAGTAAACAAGGTATGATCTGATTGGTCTTGGGAATATCCCTTACTTGTTACAAATTTGGTGAATCTGTCAAACCAGGCTCTCGGGGACTGTTTTAGTCCATATAGGAACCTTCTAAGTTTGCACACCTTGTCTCCAAAGCTTTTCTCAAACCCAGGAGGTGGCTCCATGTACACTTCCTCTTCCAAATCACCATTCAAGAAGGCATTTTTTACATCTAGTTGTATTAGAGACCAATCTAAACATGCAGCCACTGATAATAGGATCCTGACAGTATTCAATTTTGCCACTGGGGAGAATGTCTCAGTATAGTCCACCCCAAATGTTTGAGCATAACCCTTTGCCACCAACCGAGCTTTAAATATTTCTATTGACCCATTTGCATTGTATTTAATAGTAAATATCCACCGACATCCAACCAATTTCTTTCCTCTTGGTAGATCTGTTTTCTCCCACGGGCCATTCTTTTCCAAGGCCTTCAACTCTTCCCAAACCGCCTCCTTCCACTCAGGAACAACTAAAGCATCATGTATATTGTTTGGAATTTCTGCACTGGTTAGTGTGGAAATAAAGGCAGAAAAAGTTGGAGACAATTTGCCATTAGAGACAAAGTTAGAAATAGGGTATTGTGTGCATGATCTTTTCCCTTTTCTCATTGCAATAGGAAGAAAAATATCACCAGGGAGATTATTTGAGTTACCTGATTGGGTGCTATTGATCTCAGTTTTGGATTGAGAGATGTCAGGGCTTAGATTCGGAGATGATAATTGGATTGTATTAAAGATTACTTCCCTTGCTCCCCTGCTATATACTGCACCATGGAGTGTTTTCTGTTTTTCAACTTCCTTTTCAACATTGTCTTCTTCTTGATTTTTTGTTTCCTCCCCCTGACTAGTAATCTTCTCTACTGCTGATCCTTCTAGGTTTAATATCTTAGTTTTTTTCCCATTAGACCTCTCATCTTCCTTACTGAAATACTCCCCCTGAAGATGAGTGTGGCTATCATACAATCTACCCTCAAAAAATGTAACATCCATAGAGGTAAAAAAACTTTCGAGATATTGGATCAAAACATCTATATCCCTTTTGGGTTCTAGAGTATCCAACAAAAATACACTTCATAGCTTTAGAATCTAGTTTGGATTTCTTGGGATCATGGCTATAAACAAACACAGTGCTACCAAATACTTTCAGAGGGACATGTGGGTTCGGTTTTGTGTTAGGGAAGAAAAGAGAAGATTTGTAACGGGGTTTGGAATTTTAAGGTTTTGGAGGGAAGTCTATTGATCAAAAAGTTGGCAGTGAGAACTGCTTCTCCCCATAGGTATTTCGGGACATGTGTTTGAAAACTAATGGCCCTAGCTACCTCTAAAAGATGTCTGCTTTTTCTTTCAGAAATTCCATTTTGCTGTGGGGTGGAATTGCAGGAGGTTTGGTGGATAATTCCTTTGCTATCTAGAAAATTTTTTACTGCCAAGTTCACATACTCCTTCCCATTATCACTTCTTAGCATTCTAATCTCCTTTTGAAATTGAGTTTTCACCATGTTATAGAAGGATACTATTGTGACACAAACTTTCGATTTATCTCCCAAAAGAAACACCCATGTGACCCTAGAGCAATCATCAATAAAAGTGAGGAACCACTGCTTTCCATTAGGTGTTTGAGTTCTAGAGGGACCCCATAAATCACTGTGTATTAACATAAATGGCTTTGGACATCGGTTGTTTTGAATGGGGTAATGACTTCTATGAATTTTAGCTAACTCACAACATTCACATTGAAAAATAGCACTTTTATTGATAGATAAATGATGTAGCACACACTTTAGGTATTGTAAACTAGGGTGTCCTAACCTATAATGCCACATCATTATTTCTTCCTTCTTGTTGACAGTAATGTGACAGCTCCCTTCTCCATGTTCCTTGCCTTCTTCTTGCAAAATATATAAGTCTCCAATAACCTTAGCAACCCCAATCATCCTCCCCGATTCCAAATCCTAAAACATACAATGAATTGACCAAAAATTAGCTTTGCAATTCATATCTTTGGTCAGCTTGCTAACAGAAACAAGGTTATAGGAAAGATTTGGAATGTGAAGAAAATTTTTTAATGTTAAGGTTTCTGAAATAGGGACTATCCCTTTCCCTGCTACTGAAGCTAGGGAACCATCTGCAATTTGGATTTTCTAGTTCCCTGCACACAGTAAGTGGAAAAAAATTTGGAGCTACCAGTCATGTGATCAGTGGCTTCAGAGTCAACTATCCAAGAGTAGGAGGGTATAGAACAAACAAAGGCTTTTGGAAGGATTATACCTGATTGGACTATAGAACAAGAGGGTTTTTTTGAATTTTCATTTGGAAGGAAGGTGTACAGATGATCAAGTTGTTCCTTTGTGAAAGGAAAGGTCCTGGTTGAGTTGGAAGTATCCTAGTCATGATTGGGCTGATTCCCAGCTTGCAAAACCTTCCCTTCTCCTGCTCCACTAGTCCATTTTTTCTTCCAATTTGCTGGTTTATCATGTATCTTCTAGTAGGTATCTCTTGTATGCCACGGTTTTTTGCAAAAATAACAAGAAGTTTTCTGCTTGTTTTACCTTTTTCACCCTCACTGTCACTATTCTTTGAGATCAAGGCTAAACCTTCATTCTAGAATTCTATAGTTCCATTTTTTTCCCAACATGACACTTTTCCAAGCTTCCTCTCTTCTAACTTCAGAAAAGACTTCTCGGATTGAAGGTAGTGGCCTTCTTCCCAAAATCCGCTAACTTGATCTAATTCTTCCTTCAAACCAGCCAGAAAAACAAACACTCTTCCCCTGTTAACTTTCTCTCTATATTGGGCTGCATCTTCTGGATCTTTCCACTTTGTTTCTTCAAATAGATCCAACTCCTGCCATATTATAGTCATCTCATTATAATATGCAGTCACATCTTGCTCACCTTGCTGCATCTTCCACATTTTTGAGTTGAGTTCAAACAGTTGAGCATAGTTTTCTAGGTCTGAATATGTTTCTTTGACTGCTTCCCATACATCTTTGGCTGTTGGGAGAAAAATAAAGGGTCTTCCAACCCTTGGTTTCATGGAGTTGATAATCCAAGCTGTAACCGTGGCATTCTCCAAGCTTCACTGGTCTAAATTGGGGTCTTTTGGTCTTGGAGTTTGGATTGCTCCTGTTATGTACCCTATTTTCCCTTTTTCAGTGATTACTAGACAGGTTGATTGGGACTATGCTAGGTAGTTTCTGCCATTTAGCTTTTGGATTGAAATATTAGGGAATTTTCTGGTTGTATGCTAACTGAATCAGGTTGATTTCTTGATCCAGAGAGAGGGGTAGAGCTGCTGGTGGTCTCGAGGGATGAAGATTGAGATACCACCATTGCAGCCTTGTAATTCATGGAAGATCGCGAGGCTCTGATACCAAGTAAAAACTTCTTTTATTAAGATAAAAAGTAGATGTACAGATACTGCTATATTTATATAGAGCTAGGGTACATTTGGAAATATCCCTAATATAGCTAGTATTACAGCTAAGGATAATCTATAAGGATAATCCCTTAATTAAGGGACTATCTCTTATTACGGGATTCTCTACAAGAAGACAGAACGATTAGACTCACATTGAATCATACCAAACTCTTGAACATGACTAAATTGTCCAAACCAGGCACGAGGAGATTGTTTCAAACCATATAAAGAGCGACAAAGCTTACACACTAAGTTAGACTCTTTTGAGCAACAAATCCAGGTAGTTGCTCTATATAAATCTCTTCCTGAAGCTCACCATGGAGAAAGACATTTTTAATGTCCAATTGATAGAGAGGCCATTGGCAAATGGTAGCCATGGATAAAAAACAAGCGAACAGAAGAATTTTGGCCACAGGAGAAAAAGTTTCATAATAATCCAACCCATAAGTCTGTGTATACCCTTTAGCCACCAAACGTGCCTTTAGTCGATTAACTTGACCATCTGGACCAACTTTGACCGTATATATCCAACGACAACCAATAGTGGAATGACCTGGTGGCAATGGACCTTTGTGAATGGCAATGGGAAACTAATCTTAAAGAGGAAGAACTGTAGTAGGTGAGGAATTCGGAGCAAGAACTAAATAAATAGGAGCCTCTATAGGAGTCACATCATCAGGATAAATGTGATATCTGTTGGAGATGATGAGTAGAATTGAGAAGATTCAAAGAATGTAACATCAACATAAACAAAATATTGATATGTTGATGGAGAATAACACTTATAACCTTTTTGAAGATGTGAGTAACCTAGAAAAATACATTTGGTAGATTTAGCTGACAGTTTATCTTGAATAGGGGAAAAGATAAGAACGAAACATGTGCAGCCAAAGACTCGTGGTGGAAGGGAGAATAATGGTTGATCAGGAAATAAGATGGAATAGGTTACCTGATTTTGTAGACTGGATGAAGGCATGTGATTAATCAAGAAGCATGCAGTTAAGACGATATCTACCCAATATTGTGATGATGGAACCCGATTATGTGAAAGCAAGGTATGAGCAATTTCTATGAGATGTCTATTCTTATGTTTAGCAATCTCATTTTGTTGTGGTGTATAAGCATGTGAGGTGTGATGAAGAATTCCTTGGGAAGACATAAATTGAGTCAAGGGAATAGACAAATATTCATGAGCATTATCACTTTTCAATGCACGAATATCAGTGTTATATATTCACGTGTAAGTTTACTGACGAATACAAGATTAAAGGGGCAATTAGGAATATAAAGAACATATTCTAAATGCAAGGATGGAAGTGGTTGAGAAAAACCCACAACTTTAACCACTGTTTGAGTCCCATTAGCTAAAGTAATAGGTGGAAAAGATGTAGTATTAGTAAAGTAAGAGAGTAAACGTGGGTTACCAGAAATATGATCAGAAGCACTAGAATCAAGTACCTAAGGGAAAGACTTAGTGAGGCATGCTATGGAATTACCCAAATGAGCTATCTAAGCAATAGAGGAGGAAGACTGCTTAGCTGTCTGATACTTGAGATACTCTTCATAATCAGTACCAGTAAGAGTCAACGATGGCTGGGTAGAGGACTCAGACTGATCAGTATGAACAACATTAGCAGCTCGAGATTGACCATGCAATTTATAACATTTATCCTTTGTATGCCCCCATTGATGACAATAACGATGTTTGGGTCGACCACCACGATCCCTTTGCTCTACTCTATTAGTATTTAGTACTCTAAGACTGAGAGGCCAAAGTAGAAGAATTAACTGAGGGAGATCCTATTATAATGCTAGGTGACGAAACACACTATAAGCGAGCAAATACTTCATCAAGAGAAGGTATTATAGGACTTGCCAAAATCTGATCTCGTACTGAAGTAAGTTAAAGATTGATAGCATTAAGAGTAAGAACCATAAAAAACATATCTTGTTGTGCAAGATCTTCTAGTACAGATTTACCAGTAGGTAGTAATAGGTTGAATTATGTTTTCAGGGAGGCCATTCTACCAAGAAATTCATACATTTTCATATCCTGTTGTTTGAGATTAACCAGGTTTGATACTACACAATACAATCTCTTAATGTTGTTGGTATAAAGTAATTTTGCTTAACTCCATATCTCAACACAAGTTTTGTACGCCTTATAGATAGGTTGGAGTTGAGGATCAATTGTTTGCCATAACATACTACATAATAATGCATCATTTTGAGCCCAAGTGGATTTATTTGTTTGAATATCCTCAATCCTAGTAGTTAAGTGATTGGCTAGGCCTTGACTCATAGGCAACCCATGAGGTATAGTTAGAATTTCCTACTAGTTTCTTTGTTGTAATTGAGGGAAGATAAATAAAGGGAAGAGCACCTGATTGAGACCTGAATTTTATAGGAGCCATGAACGGAAAAACTTCTGAAATTTTTTTTTGGTGACTGTTGGGCTAATTTTCCAGTGACCTAACATCGAACAGAAGGGAAACTCAAGGGGGTTAGCTCACTGTTGGATGCTGAGTTTGTTGGCGCCGATGGTGACAAGTCACACTCGCCAGAGATAGAGATCGATAAGAGGGCAGCTTCTTGACAACTTTTGGTGACATTTTCCGACGGCAAAATCTGTTGAGGGCTACAGGAAACTACTGGTTGGCGTTGTTTGATCAAATGAGTGGTGGCAGTGAGATGAGACGCGCATCGAAGAGGGAGATCGGAAAACCAAACATCGAAGCAATGAGTGGTGTGTGATGACGCGTGGAGCAACGATCGACAATGTGATTATGGTGTTCCACCGGTGAGTGAGAGAGAAACAGGCTGGTGATGTTAGATCTTTGATCTAACACTAGATTAATGAAGTCTAAATTGTGCCGGAAATTGATTGGAAAGGAATCGAAAAATCGTAAAACCCTGGCTCTGATACCATGTTAAACTCAGAGAACTCTTCTTTTATTGTATATACTTTGATGAAAATACATGCATAAATTTTTGATACCTAGCCTTAGAATTGGAAATACAATCAATAACAGTAAATAACTTCCTATTTTATCACTATACAGCTATATACAACCCAACAAGAATGTACAAGATAAAAGGAAGGAGTGGAAGCAGTAGCTGTGGTGGAAGGAGACTCAAACTTGGCCATAAGAAGTTTGAGAGTTTTCAATTCTTCGTTGGAAATTCCACCATAAGGATTGGTTTCTCTTGGCAGCTCAGTATCAAGAGTTTAAGACATGTGGGCTTGATTTTTTGTACTCCCAAACTTTTTACGACCTCGACCATGTATTGTACGACCATGAAGTTTTCAGCATGTGTCCTCGGTATGTCTCAATTTTCCACAATAACAACACTTTCTATTATCTTGTTCTACCCCTTCATGGAATCACCTCTAGATGTATTTATGGTAGATGCGTTGGCCATCATAGCTAATCATTCAGTAGAAAAAATTGGCACCATAGCATTAGATCTACTCGCTTCCTGTTGCACATAACTATATGCTTGCCGCAAGGAGGGAAAAGGATCATACCCAAAAACTTTTATTCTAATCTTATAAAATACATCATTCAATCCAGCTAGGGAGTCATACATATGTTCCTTTACAATTAATTTATGGAATTTTTTTGCAAAAGTTGTACAGGATGCTTGAAAACCCTGATAATAGTCAAATTCTTGCCACAAGCCACTAAGTTTAGAAAAATACTGCAATAGTCATCTCACCCCGTTTGGCCTCATGAACTTTTTTCCGCAGCTTATATATTTGGGCGTTAAGTCATCTAACCTCATTTGGCTTCCTGAACTTTTTTCTGCAACTTATATGTTTGGGCGTCATTACCTGATAGGGAGTAAGTTTGGGCAGTTGCATCCCAAAATCTAGGAGAAGATAGCATTGAGTTGATCAGCGATGATATGATGAGAGAGTTTTCTGAGTCCCATTTGCTGCGTACCAGATCAGTTTCATCTGGTTTTTATTTTTCTATTATTGATATAGCCTTTCAATCCCCTAGCCTGGATAAACAGCAATCATTACTGCTACCAGGCAAGATAATTTGTTCCATCTAGTTTAACTGGACTGATTTGTAGAGAAGGATTGTCATTAAAAGCGGTATGTTCAGTCATAGACTTAAAAAGATTCTTCCTTCTTTCCACCAGACATGTCCATAGGGTTTCGGCTGAAATATGCAAAGATATAGGCCGCGGATGGGCTAGGGTTAGCAGTATGGTTCTGATATCATGAAGATTACAGAATAGGGAAAAATCTGAATAGAATAGGGTTGTAGTCACTTATTTTCTACACCTGTTAACCACTCATATATATGAGTTTGAGATGTAAATAATTACATAAATATCCCCAGCTAAAAATGTGAAAATTAAGCTTTCAGCTTGCTGGCATTATCATCTGTTTTTGCTGGATGCTTCAAGGTTATGCAATGGTAGGATGGATCTTCAAAGGATTCTCATATTCGTATGGCATGATTGATGGATATTGTCATGAAATTGAGTTAATTCACTATGTATCATATTCACTGTGTTATGATATCCTAATTTTCATTCTCACATGTTATACTCATGCTTTTCAGGATTGTGCTTTTGTTTGCCTTTTTGGCAATTCTGACCGTAGTATCACGTACTTGTGTATCGAGGTTTTTGAAACTTATGATAAAGTTATCATCACAGGTAAACCTAGTCCATTTGCTTCATCTATATGCTTTATGGTGGTAAGTTTCTGAGTAAAAGTTGTATTTATGCAGAATAATGAACTCTATCAGTTGGCATCAGTGGCATTCTGCTTGCTTGTTGCTTGGGTAAGCCTGGTTCCTGAATTTGTCTTTTGTTTATGTGATTTATTTGCTTTGGTATTCAGTTTGTGTATGCTACTTAGTTTTGCTTGTAGTTTTTCAAGAGCAGAAACCAAAATTGAATAAAAGACGAATCTCATCCCACCAATCAAATTGTACTCGAGAGAACTGGATCCATACATGTTATGTTATAAATTGATTTGACATTTCAGTGTAGTGATAAGCTGGGCCTTAGCCTTGAACTGGGATCTTTTGCTGCGGGAGTGATGATATCAACAACAGATCTTGCTCAACATACACTTGAACAAGTTAAGGCTTTTGTTTGTTCTGATTCAGAAGATCATAGTGATAGAATCTCTCAGCTTTAATGATAGAATTCGTTGAGACAAAAACGAGCCAATTGTTTATAAATTTCCTTTTCTTATCTCTCCATTGAAGCTTGTGCTTCCTTTTCTACTCTCTTTGTTTTCTTGTAATTCTGTTATTTAAAGGAAAAGTCTCCTTTTTTATGCACTCATTGGAATTGGTTAATTTTCAGGTTGAACCAATTCGTAATTTCTTTGCGGCTCTATTTCTAGCAAGCATTGGGATGTTGATACATATTCACTTCCTCTGGAATCATGTGGATATTTTACTCGCAGCTGTATTGTTGGTTATTATTTTAAAAACTACTGTGGTGGCTGCTGTTGTCAAGGGATTTGGATACGGCAATAAAACTTCCATTCTTGTAAGTATTTGTTGGAATGTAACAACATTTTTGTTTTGAATTCTAAATGTTCCTCTTATAGAAGATCCTCAAATTTATTTGTATGTGAAGGTTGGAATGTCTCTGGCACAAATAGGGGAATTCGCTTTTGTTCTTCTAAGTCGTGCATCTAATGTTCATCTTGTTGAGGTTGGTACTTAATGTTTTTTTCATTTAAAAATATGATTTCTTCTTTTCTAACTTATAGATAAAAGAAAAAAAATTATTTGTGGAGCTATAAACTCCACAATTAGGTTATGGGGGTAAGACCACATCTTCTAGAGTTAAATGGTCATCTTTGCTTTACCGCAGATTCTCAATTTGAATAATTAAGTGATAGAAATTCCTTTTCTGTATTTCACCCTAAAAGAAAAGAAAGTTTCCTTTCTGTAGAGCTTCAAAATTCAGAGACCAGAAGGAGAATTGCTAGCATTTAACTCCAAAAGCCGATCATAGTTGAGTCAAATGCACTATGCACACATATGTTCACGTCTGATAGTTGAGTCATATGTACCGTCTTTAAAGTAAATGTAGTGAAAGTTCTGTGGGTGTTGCAGGGCAAATTGTATCGACTGCTACTTGGCACCACAGCTCTGAGTTTGGTATGTTCTTAAGCATCTTCTTGTATTTTTCTGGACAATGTGAAAACTGTACTTTATACCAGCAGTCAATGTATGGAGTTCTTGGGTTCTTGTTTATGTTGTTGAAGAGGTTTGCAAGTACATGGACGGGACGCCATGCAGTTTCATGCGACCTTTTCTTTTTTCTTTACTGTAATGACAATTTCAACGAAAATTTTTTTTTTTTAAATTATTTATTAAAGATGAATTTAGAAATATTTTTTAGTCTGCCTTTAAAGAGAACTTAAGCATTCTTTTACTTGAAATTTTGTACTATTGATGATTGTAACGTATCTAGTTGAGGAACGATGCTGACGAAGTTCTTTGTACAGGTGACTACACCATTGCTTTTCAAATTGATTCCTGCAGTTGTGCAGCTAGGGGTGCTTTCGAGGTGGTTTCCCCCCGATAGCTCTAGTGAGGTAACCTCATGCATACTTGTATAAGCTTAGCTTCTCGGTAGGAACATGGTGCACTGTTAAAATGTTCTGCTCAATTCCGACTGGAGCAAGTTTTTGAGGTGTTTTACAATGACTTCTACTTCCAGATTGGATTTAAAGGAGATAGCTTTCGGGCAGAGAGTGCTAAGCGTATAACTTTGATCGTCCAAGGATCTCAAGATTCATGATATTAAATAAAATCATGCATCAGAAAATTGCAAATATCAGTAATTTACCTGATCGCCTTCTTATAATATGGAGGACAGGTGCTTAAGACTGCAAAGGAGGTTGACTAAGTGAGATTATTTTGACATGCAAAGCAGTTGGTTGTTGCTTTGCTCTTGAACCTCTTAACACAGACGATTCAAAGACTTTGCGCCCACAGAGACATAGGAATCAGAAGCTCAGAAGGTCTAGTCCATTTGGCAGTGCTCGTATGGTTTTGGATGCTGTCCATTGCCAAAATGGCAACGTTTGCTGTGATATAATGTCCATTATGTCGATTTTAATCCATCAAGAGATTTTCCTCTCATTCTTTCATTTGGGTACATATAAGTTGATTTGTATTTTCCATTCATGACTCTATCCTTAGGTAGAGTATAGAAAATTACGTAGGAGGGCATGCTCGTTGCTTGTTTAGGAACTTAGAAGCGATCAACAGATCAGAAAATTTTTTTATTCACGTGTATATAGCAGCGTAACGAAATAGTTGGTTTTCTCATATTTATTTTCCAATTTATATATTCATTTTTTGGTGCAAATAAGTTTAGTGCCAATAACTTTTACAATTTTTTCTTTTATCAGTTGTGTCTTTTAATTTTTGGATCTGGTCTGACTAGAAATCACAGTCTTGAAATTTAAATTGAATGGATTTTCAGGTAGGTTTAGCTTTAATAAAAAAATATCTGGGCTTCGAAATTGGCAGTTCTGCCCCCATTCGAATCCTGGCTCAAAGCTTGAGAGTTGAGACCTACCGGGTTTGAATATCTACGTCTTTGTACAGCTCTGAGGGACACGGGAGTTTATTAGCGGAATAGTACTGCAACTGTCTGCACATCTGCTTTTTGGTGTAGGATATCTGGCAGGAATGGTTAATCTTCCTGACCAAACACTAAATAATAGTACTCGTTGAAATGTAAGAATTTTTAATATCTAGTGATGAACTTCTACGTCTTCGATTTGGTGCTTAGCATTTTTAATCGATAGGATTTTCCCATAAGAATAGCTTGCTTTAATCATCGGCTAAATTGTACTTCTCTTCGTGGTTCCAAGGAGAGGTTTTATTATTTTGCAACTGGACATGCAGGTGGTTGAGAAGTTATAAATTAATCCACCCACAGCTTGGTTTGCTTTATGCAGGCCATTTTTAAGATGGATGTCTTTGGGTAGATCAAACATCGCTTTCGTCGAGAAGTGAACACTCTGATACACAATATTTGCTCCAACTCATTTACTCTGACGTTGGCAGGCGAAACGATTCTCCAGAATCCATTATACACGTATCCCTCCATCTTATGGCGGTACTGATTTTGTACCATAAACCCTGTCAAGCTTCATCAGTTCTCCAGTGAGTTTTCCACTGTAGCTTTTTGTTTTTACAATTCAAGTAATCATTAGAAAGCCCTCATGTTTTTAATTTACTCCCTCCTACGAGGGTACTATAGAATCTCTCTAGGATAACGAGATACTGCAGAAAAAGCCAAAAACTGTACCTTATCTTGTGGCTTAATATGATCTAACATGTCCAATATCAAAAAGAGGTTTATGATGACCTTTTTACTGAGCTGATGCTTTTCCTACTTCCCCAGGATCGAACCTATTCCTATTCCAATTCCAATTCCAAATATGCATATTTCATAATTCCTTCCTTCCTCGAGGTATTGATGAATTTTGTAAGACCACTCTTTCTAAGAAAAGGATTTTGTTTTTTTAACTTTTAGTGTAATAAACACAAATTCCTTAGGACATAAGTTCTTGCCTAATTTCAAATGCAGGAAGGGAAAATACTTTAGTCACTCTACCAACTGAACCAAAGGTTTCAGAACTAATTTAACATTCAATAATCTACACTGCATATATTTAAGGCCTTGCATTTTAATAAAGCCAAAAGCAAACATTTCAGTCTTGCTTCATGTCGTTTTCCTTAAATCAATAAACGTGATTTGGAGAGAAGAAAACAACTTTGTTCAACGATGAAAACGTGAGAGGAGTCGAATCCTTACTTTTTTCCTGTAGTTGTCTTTTGGCGTTGAAACGTCATTAATTAGCTGTAATCGTAAGCATGATTTGGTCTGCAACTAACACATTTTCTAGTTTGACAACAACGCTGCAGATAATACGACAATCATTTTGTTTAACCATGGGTTAGTGAGATGTTCTCCGTCATCTTTCTAGCCTCCGTCCTTCTCTTCTGCATGCTTTGGCCTCTTCAATAAGTTAAAAATTATTGACTATGGGTTGCATGCTTTGGCTTCTTCTACTAAGTCAAAAATAGATGGCCATTGTTTAAAATTTGTCGTAGATACATTATTTTCTTTGTGGGTATGACATTGTTGTCAATTGCTGAGATTGCGTATAGATTGAAGAAATTTTAGACAGAAGCTTGAGACTTAAGCGATAAATAGAAAACATGGTTTGAGACAAAAATACACAATTCCTTCCTCTCTTTCAGTCACCAAAACAACACAAATCCTCTCATCATTTCTTCAGTTATTTTTGTATATTTGATGAGTTTTAAAAGTTTTTAGATTCAGCCTTTATACTTGTATACATTCTCCACATATTAGTAAAATTGCTCACCCTCTAGTCGTAGACGTAGATCATATTGGTCGAACTCCGTAAATCTTTGTGTTTTGTCCTATTTTATTTTGTCTATTTTTATTTTCGTTACTATTTTTCGAGCTATGAAATTCAACCGGTATCCGATACAAGGGCATTTATTTTAACATTCTCTATTCACACAAACTCTTCTCTACTCCTTCGCACACCCCTAAGTCTCTTCTTCATAATTGAATATTCCATTGTCTTATGGCCAAGGTATTAAGGTCTTTCATCCTCTTTTGCCCCCTCCTGCTCGTTTTTCTCATCCTCTTTTAGTCCCTGTCATTTCTTTGTTTAGTTACTTGACAGGGCGACTCTCCGTTCAGACAATGTAGACACCCAATTTCACTACAAAACAAATCAGTCATGCGGAGAATTTTCCTCTTCTACCCTCTACCTCAACCTCACTTGTAGCTAGTGATCCTCTTCTTCCATTACTCCAATCCTTTATAATGCCGCAACCCCTAGCTATATCACTCTCTCAACCCTCTCAACCCTCTTTGGCCAATACCTAGACCTTACCTCCCTCTTCTTCAACTCCTTCGGCGATGAGGAAAACTTAGAAGCAAGTGGTGAGAGGCTCCTACACATATCTCTCTCTTCATTTATGCCCTCCTAAGACTTAAGATGGCGTGTCATTGTCTCCCCTGATGTAGATATCCTGCAAAAGGGTGTAAAGTCTTAAAACAACTCTTTTATAGGGTTTTTTTTGGGACAAAAGACCTGCTTTTCTTGCAATTCAAAGATGAGCTCAATCAACACGAAAAATTAAAGGTTTTGTCTAGGAACTAATAGCAAACGACAAATATATATTGTTCACATTTGCTTCCGAAGCTCAAGCATCAAAGGTTGTAGAAGAAGGATTGTGGCATGTGGCAAATTTCCTACTATTCTTGCTGCCTAAGTGGCCAGGATTTCAAATTGATTGCAAGGAAAAGAGGCCGGTTCTAATTTGGGTAAATCTCTATAATGTTCCTCTTGAATATTGGATAACAAAAGGATTGAGTATGATAGCTAGCTTCCTAGGAAAACCTCTATGTTTGGATGATAATACAACAAATAGGAAGAGGTTGGGATATGCTAGAATATGTATTCACATGGTTTTAGCCAATGGTTTATCAGAAACTATTCCCATTATGAGATTGACGCTTGACGGATCCTTTTATGAAGACAATGTGTTTGTGCAATACCAATGGAAGCCTTCACTTGCTTCTTAAGGTAAAAGATTGATACCTACGGGCAAAATTTTTCAAAAGGGGGATTATGACAAGCTAATGGAAAAAGGGATTACTAACTTAGAGAAGGAACAATTGGTCAATCCAAGCAACAACACTAATGATTCCGAAGAAAATGCTAAAGCAAGTGATGGGAAATGAGTAGTAGTTGAGGGTGGAAAAGAAGTTACTGTTGAAGATATTGCTAGGGGAAAAACAATAGAGGAGCTTACTGAAGTAGAAGATAATGAGACAGGTGAGGATAGGAGGGTGGATGAACTTTCTATAAACCTTAATGACAAATCTAATGGGTTTGGTCCATATGGAAAGTAGTTGTCATTAGTCCTTATGGAAAGTAGTTGTTGTACTTCAGTGGAGAATAAGGAGGATGATCCCATCATTGGGGAATTTTTGACAGTCACAAAAAAGAAATCCAATAGGGGCAAAGGGAAGAGCCCAAAAAACAAAATTTTTTGATAATGAAAATAATAGCATGGGATGTGAGGGGGATTTACTGCCATAAAAAGCTTTCAACTTTAAGGGATTTTGTCTATAATACAAATCCCTGGATTTTGCTCTTTTTAAAACTAAAATCAGAAATGAGAATTTTGAGTTGTTGAGTAAGTTGGGCTCTAGATGGAAATTCATCTCCAACCATCAAACTCATAGGTATGAGAGAATTATTATCGGGTATAATCTTTCTTTGGTAGAGGTCCATGCTTTTGCTATGGAGATACAAGCCATCCACCTGAAATGTAAACTTCTTCAGGTAAACGTTGACTTCTTTACCTCCTTTATCTATGGTGCTAATCATATTTTTCAAAGGAAACTCTTATGTGATAGCTTACTAGACTTTCAGAAGCTTGTAAATAGTCATTGGCTATTATGTGGTGATTTCAATTCTGCTTTATATAGAATTGAATTCGATGGGAATTATAGCCTGAGAAGCTTCTCAACTGATTTTAGCGATTGTGTAGACAAAATTAAAATTTTTGACTTAAAGACGCAGGGTCACTTTTACACCTAGAGTAATAAGCAGTCTGGAAGATGGGCTTTGACGAAAAAACTGGATCGAATATTTGTGAACAAGGATTGGATTACACAATTTTCTAATAGTGTAGCTACTTTTCTTGACCCTTTATTTACATATCACACTCCTATAAAGATAGAGAACCTCATCCAACACCATGTTAGAAGAGGTCCTTTTAGGTTTAACAACTTGCTGATAGATGATGATGGTTCACTAATGCTTTTAAAAAGGGTTTGGAGGTTTCAGTGGAAGGAACGGGTCAATTTATCTGTAATAAGAAGCTATAGGCTATCAAAATGGAGATGAAATCTTTAATGAGTAGAAGATCTTCTTCCATACAGCAATCCGTTACAAAAGCTAAGAAAGATCTATAGAAGATACAGCAGGAGTTAGAGTTGGACCCTACAACCCCATCTTGCTAAGCTAAAAAAAGTCTCTTCTAATGTCTTACTTATCTAAAGTTAGGGATCATGACAGTCTATTGGAACAAAGGGATAAGGTTAATTAGCTAAAAGTTAGTGAAAAGTGTTTTAAGTTTTTTTCAACTCAATCTTATCCAAAAGGAACGCAAATAGAATCAGCTCCCTTAAATTACATAATGGTGAGGAAATTTCTCAGCAAAAAGAACTTTTAAAGGAAGCTGAGAGATATTTAAGAGTTTCTATGGCTCTACTCGATCGTAAGTAAATTATGTCTCTCTTTGCTCTTTTATTCATATTAAGTTATCCTACCAACAAGCATCGACCTCATTGAACCAGTGGAAGAGAAGGAAATAGAGGAGGATATGTTTCAAATGCACCCTAATAAATCTCCTGCACTTAATCGATTCAATGGTTTTTTCTTTCAAAAAACATGGCAGGAAACTGGTCCTATGATTAAAAGAGCAATTCTAGAATTCTTCTTTAGGGGGTTCCTCTAAGGGAGACCAATAAAACCTATATTTGTTTGATCCCTAAGTCCAATTGTGTTGCTTCATTGGATGATTATAGGCCTATTGCATGCACTAATTTCCATTATAAGGTTATTTCAAAGATCTTAGCAAATAGGCTAAAATTAGTGTTGGAATCGTTGATCTATGATAATCAAAGTGCTTTTCTACATGGTAGAAGATTTGGGAATAACATTTCTATAGTCCAAGAGCTAATGAAAGGGTATTAAAGGAAGAACAACCCTCCAAATTGTATCATTAAAGTTCACTTTAACAAAACCTTTGATCATGAGGAATGGAATTTTATCCTTCAGACCTTACGGCTATTGGGTTTTCCTAGTGAGTTTGTCAGATGGGTAGAGGTTTGTATTACCACTCCTATGTACTCTATCCTCGTTAATGAAACACCTACTGATATCTTTAAGAGTGTAAGAGGTTTGAGGCAAGGAAATCCAATCTCCCCTTATCTATTCATCATATGCATAGAAGTCATAAGTCAGTTGATCCAACATAAGGTAGGTAAAAGCAAAGACTTTAGATTTCATAGTAAATGCAAGAGAGTAGGGCTAATCAATCTATGTTTTATGGATGACTTGTTGCCTTTTTCTAAGGCTCATGGGAAGTCTATTAAATTACTCATGTCAACACTGTTTGTATTCAAAGAACTTTCAAGTCTGGAGATTTATCTTACTAAGAGCTAGAACATCCTAGTTGCTAATGCTACTATGATGGAAAACAATATCTCTCAAATTACAGGAATGAAGAGGAAACCTGCTCCTTTGACTTATCTAGGACTTCCTATTTCTACGAAAAGAATTCAATTTACTAAATGTTTTTCATTTATAGAAAAAATACATAGAAGATTAGGTATGTGGTCTAACAACGTCCTATCTTTTGGTGGAGGACTTCAACTCATCAAATCGATCCTAAACTTTCTTTATGTTTACTGGTCCTCAAAAACATTGAGAAGCTTTTCATAAGATTTCGTTGGGGAAATTTAAATTCAGATAGCCACTTTGCCAAGGTTAAATGGTTTGAGATTTGTAAAAGGAAAGAAGAAAGGGGATTAGGATTGATTCCTATTGCCTCGTTTAATAATTCAGTTTTAATAAAAAAAAATATGTGGAATGTTCTATTGGAAAGAAGTCTCTATAGACACGATGGTTTCATAGTTATATCCTAAAAGGAACTAGCCTTTGGGCTTACCAATAAAACTTTCCTTCTGTTTGCCCTTGAACCAACTGTTGAAGCTAGGACCTATCTTAAAACCTCTGGTGAATTGTAGGGTGGGAAATAGAGAAAAGACTTATTTATGGTTTGATAATTGGACTGACAAGGGCCCTCTAATTAGATATCCTCAAGCTCTTCAGATATGGACTGGATTTTCTATCAACATAAAGGTTAACTCTACCTTACTAAGGGGATAATGGAACATTTCATCAGAATTGCAATATCTTACTCCAAACTATCAACCAGATCTAGAGAAGGATATATTCCAATATCTCAAGATGCTTCTGAACACCTTCAACATTGCTAGAATCAGAAAGTGGTAGAATCAAAACAACCATAGGCAGATTTGGTCCCCTATCATCCAGCATAAGTCTCTCAGGCCTAGTCACTCTATCCTTTTATGGCTCACTGTGCTTAATAAGTTAAGCACAATGGACATAATGCATTTCATTACTTCTGATGCTAGCTGTGTACTATATGAGAGGGAGGAGGAATTTAGGAATCACCTATTATTTCTTTGTCCCTATTCCTAGTTTATATAGGAGAAGATACAAGAGTTTTATCTTATTTCAAATGCAGGTTCAAATTTCACATAAGCATTAGAATGGATTCTGAAGCTGAATCAGAGTTCTAGGCAAAATGAGCATATCTATATTATATCTTTCTCCTTCTCCATCAAGGGGATATGGTGAGAGAGAAATTACAGACGTTTCTAAAACAAAGCAAGACCTAAAAAGGAATTACTCTATGTATTAACAAGAGCAATCAGAAAGTATTTGTTATATGCTACCACATCTGAAATAGTTGGACCCTAGTCTAGTATCTTCATGGAGAATCAGTTAACTAATATGTAAAACAGGTTCTTAGATTATTAGGGATTGCAAACTAGAAAGAAAATACTTGGAAAGTCGATTCCTTCCTATATAAAGGTGACTATTGATCCTAAATGCTACGAACAAAACTCTGATATAAGATGTTGTGTAGCGCCCCCTTACCACAAGATACACATCGAGATGTCCAAAGGTCATTCCGGCACATATCTTACGATAAAGGCATGCTACATTCAATCACTACAATCACTTCATATGGCATGGTATCATAGTTCACTTATAAAGTATCATAAAAAAATCGCAATATTTTAAAACCAACTTTTTCCTTATTTCATATCATAAAAACTCGATTGTCTACATTGTGACTTTCAACAATCTCCATATGTACATCATCAAAACCTAATACAATAGTACTACATGAATGAGGAAACTATGTACAATCTAACTAATCTATCCAAAAATCCTAGCTGACTGACCTTTGAGCCATAACTTCTCTTGCCAATCATGATCTACATAGCACTAGAGCCTCTCAAAAGCTAGAGTCCTCCTTTGATCCTGAAAAGACAACGTTGCAATTTTGATGAGTTTTGCGAACTCAATGAGGTAACCATCATCGATGGTTCACTCAATTCATGCAACACATCAATTCATATCATAATTATTTCACAATTATGCAATTCGCATAAGTAACACATTTTCACTTAAGTATAAGCATTTTTTTTTGCATTTCGCTCTATCAAACATAATTAACAAGATGCATATGAAATGCTCATGAGATACTTTCCAATTGTTACATTGTTGTGACTGAGTGCCTGAACTGTCCCGTATCTAATTTAGATACTAGGCTCATTAATAATTGTCCCTTATCCGATGAGGATATAGGGCTCATTGCACATTGAGTATGAGACTCTGAAACACTTGTGAGCTCGAGGCTCATTTTCATTCGTTGAGCTTTAAGCTCTGATCATTGGCTAGTCTAGTCACAACTTCCATTATTTGATTATGCATTCATGAATAGAATGCATGCAATACAATAAATCACAATATAAAGCACATAGGTCTTCACATTCACATTCATTATTCAAAACATAATCATAAGCAAACAATAATTGAGAGGAACCGTCTAGGTTATTCACAAGTTGCTCCTGAAGCTAATGCTTGAAAGTGCCAGCAACGTCTGGAGGATGACGTTCCAATTGCTCCTTTATAACAAATAACACACACACATATATCACAATTTGCAAAATTTTGCGTGTTCATTAATGCACATGTATGAAATTAATTATGTACAATGCATGTTCATAACAATCCCTGATATCCTTCCATCAATGTCATCGCAAAACAATCAAATATCGAAGCTCACTTAACTGGCATTTGTTCATAAGGTTTATACCTCAACAAACCATGTGAATCCAATTTCATAACCTAACGAGTCATTCCATATTTTTCTCCAAACTCTAACTTTCGGGTCTACTGTTCTCGATCATTAAGACAATGAAAATAAAGAAATTTGATAGTACTCACTTATAGAAAAGTGTCCCTCTATGTCTTATCTTTATAATGATACCAAAAGCATTCAATTTGGTTTAGTAGTGTGGAAGTTATACTCCAAATATTTTCGGACTGCTTTTATTATGAGACAGTACTCTATACTCAACTTTCATCCAAAACTTGAAACTCTTAAAGTCCGATTCAGAATCTGATTTCTTCATACAATTTGTATCCCTATATTTCTAGTTTACTCAAATAAAAAATCATCTCATTTGGAACCCTACATATCAAGATATCATCAAAATACTGAAGTATGTTTAGTAGAATAACACCAGTTCATACCATCTAAGGGTACATCCACTGTACCCATTCCACTTTTTCAATCAATATTTCTCAATTTGATTCAGAGGGTTATGATTTTTTTTTGTAGAGATGTAGAGCAATGTCTTACGAGTCCAATGGTTCAAGAATCAAGTCATTTGGATATCTAAAGAGGAAGTTATGATCAAAAGAAGCACCTATATTTATGACCTCAGTTGTCTTACTTTGTACAGTAACTACATCTTAGTTTTTCCATCGTCTTAGTTTCTTATCGTCTTAGTTTTCATCGTCTTAGTTTCCATCTTCTTAGTTCCTATCATCTTAGTTTCCCATAGTCTTAGTTTCTTGCGTCTTATTTTTTCTGCGTCTTACTTTTTGCGTCTTACTTCTTGGGCCTTACTTCTTGCTTCTTATTTGTTGCGTCTTACTTCTTGCATCTTACTTTTGCATCTCCACATATAACGATCATAACTTCGACTCAGATGTCCAAAAATTTCATACTATATACCGTTAGAAAGATAAAAGAAAGATCTACAACTCTCAAGAAGGTAACTTTGCCAAAATCTATCTAGATTAATCCAGATTTTCTCCCAAAGTCATAACATGAAATTTACATTCAACTCCCAATGTACTGGACTCAGTTCTCACTTCGTAACAAATTTTGAGACTCTTAGAGATAGAATTAAAATTTGATGTATTCATATGAAATATAGCCATATATCTCTAGGATAATTCAAATTAAGAATCATCTTGTTTGGACAATTAGAGAAAACGTTATGGCTAAAAGACTGAAGCATATTCAGTGAACATTTTCCAGATTTCAAACTTTCAATATTTTATATCCAACTCATCTTCTACCTAAATTATCTCTTCCATTACATTTCCTCATCATTATCTACCCAATTAAGTCAATATATCCATCACAAAAAAATCATGGTCTATAATTGATCCTTAACCCAAAAATAGGGTATCAAACATATACCCATTCATCTTAATTTTCTGCACTCACCCTCACTCTATAATGCAACATCTAACTTCCAAAACGTCTCTATAACACATTAGTCATCATTAATGATCATTCACAATGATATAACATGACATTTACAAAGATATTTCATCATCCACAACACACAAAATGTTAGATCCCAAATTGTTCTTGGAAGTTAGAACTATTATATGTGAAATGTTGGAGGCGAAAATTTGGAAAATATAGTTGGAACATGTTCATTGAGCATGCTTTAATGTTTTGGCCATAAATTTTTCTCTAGTTACCGAAATGAGAAGATTTTTGATTCGGATTAAACTAAAGAAATAGGGCTACAATTGTTATGAAGAAATTGAGTTTCAATTTTATCTTTAAGAATGTCAATTTTAGGATGGAAATAATGTGCTGGGAAATGTGTTAGCTTAAGGCAAGTCTGAAATATTTTGAGCATAACTTTTGATGTAGTGCTCCGAATTTAATGATTTTGGTGAAGTTATGAAATTAAGACAATGATGAACATTTTTTTAGAAGGAAGTGTTAGCAAATTCTCTCAATTGTTCTATGATAATTAGTTAAGAAGTTAGAAGTATAAGATGTGAGTTTAAAAGACCAAAGGAGGGTAAAATGGGAAGGACCAAGTTAATGAAGGGTAAAATGGGAAAAGACCAAATAAATAGGTTTTAAATAATAAGAAGAGGAGAGTTGTTGTGAACCATAAGAAAGAAGAGTTAGTTGAAGTTAGAATTGAACTAAGCTAGTTGGGTCATTAAAAGCCAACCAAGGGCATAGTTGGACAAGGGCTTTAAGTGAAGGGCATAATGGGCATAGAAGGAAGATAGAAGAAGACAAAATTTAGAGGAGGAGAGGGCATTGTCGTGGGCTGCTAAGGAGAAGAGGAGAAGAGAGAGAAAAGTGGGAGAAGTAGAGAAGAAGAAGGAGATTTCGAAAATCCAAGAGGAAAGGTGAAAAAATCGTGGAAAGGAGGAGAAAATCAAAGCTTCTAAGGTAAGTTATCCTATTTTCTTCTTGATTTGTTGAAGAAAAGGGTATTGTGTTGTGAATGGGGAAGAACCTAGAGAGAGAGAGAGGGATTTTCGTGGATGAAGAAGAAGATGGAGAGACCTTTGGATTTCTTTGAGTTTCTAAGCTAGTGTTGTGATTTCTAACATATAGGAGATATGGGTAGGTTGGATTTGTGTTTAATTAGGGTTATGACTTTTGGGGTTTTGTTGATTAAGGGAAAATTTGGGGATTTTCTCAATTGGATTGAAGGTATGAATTTTGTTTGTGTATAGGCAATCAAGAGGCTATTCTAGAGCAAGGAGAAATAAACCATTGACTTTGGAGATTGCAAGGCTAATGTGGGTAAATTATTTATGGTTTTTGTGCAAAATGAGCAAATGCTTGTATATGCAATGTATGTGACTTGTTCGCATATTTGTTATGTTGATATGATGTATATCATGATGATTAAACCATAGAAATGTGATTATGCCATGTGATGTATGAATGAATGCTTGACATTTGGATAAGAATGTATGCCATTGAATGAAATCATGGCATTTTGTTATATGAACATTTGAATTGGATTATGTGCTTTGTTTGGGCTGAGAGGAACCGTTTCGAGTCACTTGCACATCGACGTCAAAGCCTTATCCCGGCTACCCGCTTGTGGCCCACGACATCCGAGAATGGACTCATTTCGATTCACGACGTAAACTTCGGTTTCGTCGTTTTGTTCACGGAACCCTCTAGCCATTGAAATGTGCATTGCATTTGATGTTCTAAGTTGCCTTGAAATGAATTACATTTAGTGTGTGAAGATGATTTGAAATTATGAGTTGACAATTGCTTTGTGAATGTTGGATTCTCATTGTTATATACTTATGCCTAAACATGCTAGTATGCATATGTATTTGGTTGATTGTGTGGCTCAATGCCATTGACTATAAATGGTTTAGCCACTGAGCTGTGAAGCTCAACCCATTTTTCCCCATTCCTCAGGTGCAGAACAAGAAGAATTAGAGATCCTTGCAAGACAATTGGATAACTTCGAGATAGATAGCCTTTGTACTAAGCTAGTTTGAATTCTTTGTATAGCTTAATAAGTATGTTGAACAATGAGCATTCATTTGTATTGTTCTCAATTTGTGATGTGTATTTTGATTTGTAAATGAAGTTTGTTAAATGATTTACTTTGCATGGAAATGAGAATAGGAAATCGAGGACTTCCTTTTGTATCTGTATATGTCGTTTTAAGGTTGGAATTTATGATAAAGAAAATGGCTTGTGTGTATGCATATGATTCTTCGTTGAGATTATAAATTGTTGTTCGTTTTAGAATAGGATGTTAGCGATTGGAAAGGCTTCATGGGATGAATTAATTGAGTTGGAATTAAGCAAACTTAAAAAGGAAATCCTTTGGGTTGATGAACTTTGAATATGAGTGTTATATATGTGTGAGATATTATGGAGAAGCAAGAGAGGTGTTGGACCCCGATTTTTAAGTGGAATTTAAAAATAAGAAATGATATAAATTAAGTGTTATATATATATATGTTGTATGTATGCTTTAAGGAAACTTATGAGAAAAGCATTATTGGATGTTGATGTATTTGATAATTGTGGAGATTGGTATGGTTTATAAAAGTTCAAGTTGATGAGTTGATTGAAATGAAGTTAAATAGCAAGAATTAAAAAGAAAAAGTGTGAAAATTTGAAGAATTTAGAAAGTTTGACTTTGGGGATGAATAGTGAAAAATTGTTTGACTTGGGAGTTGACTTTTTGATTTTGGGAGAATTTGAGAAAATTATCTTCTGGAAATTTGTAGTTAATGTCAAGAGCTTTCTGTAGCCATAAAGTTTGATATTTTTCGATATCGGGAGTGAGAGTTATGATCAGTCAAAGTTAAGCGAAGTTTGACTTTTGAGAAAAAGTTGACTTTTTGATTTAGGCAAAATTCGAGAAAGTAATCAACATGAACATTGTAGCCTCTGTCGAGAACTTTTTGTGGACATAAAGTTTTCTATTTTTCGATGTCGGGATTGAAAGATATGATTTTCTGAAGATATGCTTTGTTTTGAAAATGCTATTAAGTATAGATTTGTGTGTTCTATGCTTCGAGGCCACTCATCGTATGGATTTAGTTTGAATTAGAGTAAGTGGTCTTCATAAAAGTTTTATATGATGTTTTTATCTTTCCATTGATGTAAAGTTTGCAATTTTTTGATATCGGGGATAGGAGTTATGAGCGATTAAAAATTGGAAGTCATTTAGGAAAAGCTATTTTGGGACAGAATCTTTGATTGAGGTTTTGACCCCTTTCGAGACCTAATTTGATTTTGAGTACTTCATGGAAGTTGTAGAGCTTCCTTTGATATTTTTATTGACACCAAATTTGTCAAATTCCGAGTTCGGGATCGAGAGATATGATTTTGGAAAATTTCAGTTTTGAAGTTCCGCTACTTTGTTTCTTTATCCGATCCCTTTTGTAATCTTTTGCTTATAATTCCTTCGTCCGACATCCGATTGATTTGATTCTTGAAGCGTTGGATTCCTAAGACAATTAATTTCATTTTCTTGAAGAATTATGATTTTTAGGAGATTAAATGGAAAGTGATTGATTGAACCAAAGTAAGAGATTTGGTTATAGGTTATAAGTTGGATAATTTTCTGAACATGGTTCAGTATTTTGCAATTTTCGGGAGTTGTACAACTCCGATTGAGTTGATTCTTGAGGGAAAAGAAAGTTAAGATATAGGGCTACAAATCTTATGAAGGGATCGAAATTTAAATTCATCCCTAAGATTGTTAATTTCTGGACTGAAGTTATGTTAATGTTCAGTCTCGGATTTTGTGAAGGTCCGATAGTATTTTGGCTATAACTTCTTCGTTTTAGATCCGAATTGAGCGCCGTCAGTTGCGTTGGATTCGTATGATCTAGAGGAAAAATTTTCAAGAAGAAAGTTTGTCCAAATTATTTCGTTTAGATGCTTGAAAATAGGACGCAAACTATCAGATTTTGAAAATCCTGTACAGGGGCAAACTTGGAAATAAGCTAATAAGTGAGGGCAAGATGGTCAATTACCCTCCATTTTTAATGACATGGTAGAAACACTTAAGGGCTGTCGTTTCTCAACTCCAAAACCAACAGAGATTTTCGAAAATCAAAAGAAGAGAGAAGAAGAAATAAGAAGAATGGAGAAGAGAAGAGAGAAGCTTCGTATATGGAGAGGAGAAGAAGGAAGGTTTTCGATTTTTTCTCCATGATTCTCAAGGGTTTTCGTTGGTTTTAAGAGCAAAGAGGAGGAAGAAGATGGAAGTTGTCCATTAAAGCTCAAAAATAACGAAAATGGTGGAAAAAAGGTAAGAGAGAGAAAGCTTGAGTTTTTGAGTTTTTGATTTGTTTGATGGTTGATTAAGCTTGGAATGGTTATGGATTTAGTTTATCTATGATTATTTGAAGAGATTAGACTATAATTATGTTTAATTTTGGATTAATTGTGAATTGGGGATTATGTCAAAATTGTAAGTTGGGGGATTTTGAAATTGTTGCTTTAGATTGCTTGAATTAGTGATGAATTTGAGATATCCTAAGTTAATTTTGATGTTTATGCTTTAGGTGAAGTTTAATTTGAAAAATTGTAAATTGGGGGTTTAGGCCAAATTAGAAATTTGGAGATTTTGTGAATTAATGGTGTAGAATCATCAATACTAGTATGAATTGGTGAAATATGAAATCAATTATGAAAAAATTGTGATTTATGGTATTGAATTTGTATAAATTGGTTTAGGCCAATTTTGAAAATTGGAGATTTTCAAAATTGGAGATTGAAATAGCTTGAATATGTGAGGAATTGATGTTTTCTAAGCTCAATTTGAGAAATTAAGTTAATTATGATATTGAATTTGATTGAATTGGTTTAGGTTCAATTTGAAATTTGGGGATTTTAGAAATTAATGATGTACATATCTTGGAATTAGTATGAATTGATGACTTATGCATCAAATTGAAGGATTAAGTTATTCATGAGATTGAATTTTGATGAAATTGCTTTAGGGAATGTTAAATTAGAAGAAAGAAGGAGGCTTTGGAGCATTTGAGGCACAAAGCAAGTTGTTAGCATGGATATGAGGTGGGTAGTATATTTATTTATTGAATTGTAAGCTAAGAATGTGATTTTGAAAATTTAAGAAAGCAAAATTTGATTTTGATAAATTATTGTTGATAAAATGGGTTGAAAAGGTTGTAAATGTTTGATATTATGATTTTAAAGGGTTAAAATGAGTTTTAGAAAATGCAAGAATTATGAAATTCATGGTTTTCAAATTATTGGATTTATGATTTAAATGATTTAAAGAATTAGTGCATATATTGTGATGAATTTGATGAATATGTGATTTAAGTGAATTGCATTCGATTTGCTATATGAATTCATGTGGATATATGTTGGTGTCATTTATGACACATTATGATTATATGATATGAAAATTTAAAGAAAATGTGAAATTTTGAAAAGTGCCTTGAGCAATCTGCTTGTTTTAAGCATGAATATGTGAATTGTATGGGTTTGGTCAGTCCCTCCGTAGAGTCGAGTACTTTCTCTCCCTCGATAGCCTTCTCCCTTTGCCCATGAGTGGCTTAGGAGTTCGATTTGGACTCCCCTCATTCACTTTGCCGCATGACCGCTATCTTGGGAATGTGCAAAGACGTCTGTTAGGGACCAAACCAAACCATTTTGTTATGTTATGTGATTTTTGATTTTGTTTATGTGTGTGAAATTTCTCCGATGTGATTGCATTCATGTTTATGAGAAATTTTGAAAAAATGAGAAAAAGGGTTTTCAACCATGAAATTATAGAAATTTGATATGAAAAGTTTAGAAAATTGAAAAGGGTTTAAGAAAAATATTTGAAAGTTGAAAAGTTTGAAAACTAAGCCTTTTGGCAAAAAGTTTATGAAAATTGATTTCTGCTTATTATTCAGTTTAATAATGTGTTACCCACGAGCTTCCGAGCTCACCCCCCCCCCCCCTTTCATCCCCATCTCCAGGTTTCGTGCAGGAGATCGGATGAAAGAGTGTCAAGACATTCGATTCGATTTTGTAGTATTTGGATTTTTGTGTAAATTGAGATTTTGGTATTAAAATTGGATATGGCTTAAATTGCCATGTAAGTATATGATTTATGAAGTTTGTATGTAATTGTGTATATTTGGTTGATGCAAAAGAATGAAGAGGTTGATGTCTGGATTTAAAATCAGTAATTGTAAATAATTTTGGAAATTGTATATGAAATTGTGTATGATTTTGGGAAAATATATTGTTAATTGATATGGAATTTGATTGAAGTGTTTAGAACTAAGATTGCGTTTGTTCTTTGGTGTTTGGATTAGGACGGAGAGTCCGATGATTTCGGATTTTGTGATATTAGAAGTGTATTTTGGCTTTGCAGGAATTTTGGGATAGGATAAATGCAGTAGTTATCTTTCGAATTTTAGTTAGAAAATAAATTGGAAAAGAAGAAAATAAAATTTAGATGTATGAAAGATGGATTTATGAGATTGGTATTAATGTTAAGAAGTTTATTATGATTTGAGTGCAATTTGGGATTTGTATGAGTATCCAAGCATATGATGATTTTGTATGTAATGAAATAAAGTGATTAAGAATGAAAAGAAAAGGAATAAGAAAGAAAAAAAATTTATACCGGATTTCGGAATGGTACGTCTTAGGGTTTCCAACGCGATTATGTTCATTCGATCGTTTTCATTGATTATTGTTCTCGGATGTCGGATATGTTTCAGTTTAATTGATTATTTCGTTTATCCCCGCCTTATGATTCGATTCTATTGATTTCTGTCGATTTGGTATTCGATTCCGATTTGCATTTGCTTCGAGTATGCGTTTCGCTTTCGATTCTTATGCTTTGTTTTCTGATTCGAAATTTTGATGTGAAATTTCCGTTTTCATTCGATTCCGTTTTCCGTTCTGCTTTTTCGGTTGGGATCCGGTTTCCGGATCGGGTCCCAACAAGAGGAGCTTGGTAATTGATAAGATGTTATTGAATTTAAGAAATTATATGAATTGAGGTGGAGTGATGTATGAATGCCAATTGGAGGATGAATGGTTGGGAATGATGTTGTGATAGAAGAAGTTAGTTGGGATGAATGTGCTAAGTTTTCATAAGGGAAATTGTATGTCCTGACTTCCAATGAAAAAATGTATCGATATAGGTAGAATTAGCCAAAGTGTCCTTCTTAAAGGTTGTAGTTAGTCTTTATAGCTTTCCAACGCTATAGAATATGCAAGTTTTCGAGATCGGAGTTGAGAGTTATGCTTATTACAAGTTAGGATGTCGTATAGGATTAAATTCCCGAACCATTTAAGGTTATGAAGTGATATTGGGCTTGAAAGAGTGGATTTTGGCAAGATTATGAGTATGTGAGAAGTTAGGATGGATTTAGGACCCTTTGGAAGGGTCTTGGAGGGTAAAAATTTGTCTTACCCGAAGGTTACACGGTGTGCCCGTGTGAATTTACACGGGCCATGTATTTCCCAGCGCAGTGACACCCTTCCCACCCGTGGGTTACACGGGCTGTGCGAGTTTTACATGGTCCGTGTAATTAGACCCCAAAAACTACAGAATTTCAAATTTTGTTCTTCATAAAAGTTTTAGCCCTAGATGTATACTTTCTAACCGTCCAAGAACTAAGTCAATCCGACATCTATAGTGAGAGTTATGACGTTTGCTCCAAAGTATGTTCAGTAGGAATCAGGATATGAACATATCGGATTCGTTTGGCTATAACTCCTTCGTCCGACCTCCGATTGAGGTGATTCTTGAGGAGTTAGATTCCTAACATGTTTTAATACCTCTCCATAAAAATTGGTAGCCATTGATTCTAAATTCAGAAAGTTTGATGAAAAGGAAGCGATGGGTAGGTTTGAAGAGCATGATTGGGCCATTAACCTATTTCGATTTCTTAAGCATATCTTGAGCAATAGGGCTCCGATTGAGGTGGTTCTTGTTTCTAAATGAACTAGAGACTAAGAGATACCTTTATGAAGAAGTTCATTGTGATTTTGTGATTTTGATGTGTGGGCTCGCCTTTGTGGCTTGTATGTCATACGAATGGAAAATTTTTTTCTGTTTTTTTATTAGGGTTATAAAGCTTGGAAGTTCGCTTATGTTTTCGTCTACGGTTCGAGGGCTGGGTTCCGAAAACAGATGCCAACACAAAACCCCACACAAAATCAAGTCCTCAATCCTACATTTCTCATCATTCAAGTTTCATTTTAACAATACCCATAACATTTAAAGCATAACTTACATGGTTTCACTTCAAATTCTTCAAAACAACGCTAGCTCTAACTCCCAAGCATCACTTGTTCATCAACTTGAAGGAGGTAAAGATAGGTTTTTCTTAGGGTGAAAGACATAAATTGTAACATCCCATCACTGATGGGAAGGGTAAATTGGTCAATTGGGACGGGTTAGGAGTGTATAAACTAGTCTCGGTATGTTCATGCATAATATGACCTCCATCTATGCATAAATTGTAATTTTTGTAAATGCACATGATTGTACATGCATTTCTGACATTTTCCGACATTTGTGTTTATTGTGGATAAATATGAATTGGTGCTTGAACATGAAATTGAAGTGCATTTTTGTATGTTTTACATTTTTGTGAAAATTTAGAAATTTTTCTGGAAATTTTTCGGGTACTTTCCCGGATCGGAAAATTTTCAACTGACTGATTGAGTGGGTTTCCTGTACTGAAAATGACTGGCCAATGGCACTGAAAAATTAGAGATATGATGTTAGGATTTATTAAATTAAGCCATTGGAGTTTGACGAGAAATTGGAGTAGAATTTAGAACTGGAATAATAAAACCAGGACAAGTGGCAAGTGACACATGTCACTTGCCTACTTAGTCTTTGTTCTTTAATGGTTATCTAATGAATATAAATATCTTAAGTTTAGCTTCCACGACACTTGCTTGAGAAAGAGTAAAAAGGGTGATTTTAAGTGTTTTTCTTCTCCTCCATCCGTGAGTGCCTCCTTCCCCTTCTTTGTTGTTTTGTTTTTCATCCACCATGCAAGAAGCTTTTCCTTGCTATTTGCTTACTCTTCTTCTCTTCACACATAAATCCACCCATAAGTCTTGTGAAGATGATGATTTGTGTTTGTATTGGAGAGATAGTCGTGAGTGTTGGTGTGGGGTAAAATGTTGGAGTGTTTTGAAGATTGAAGAGTTAAAGCTTATTTAGGTGAGCACTTAAGTTGTATGTTCTTTAATTTGTAATTAGATGCATTGTATACGTTTTAATTATTTCATGTGCATTATTTAATATTTCTAACTATACAATTGGTAATGTGTACTCATTTTAATTGTTATAGAGGCACAGTTGGAACGTCATCCCACGGACGTTGCAGAGACTTCCCGGCATTAGCTCGGAAGTTATTAGGTGAGTATCCTAGTTGGTTTCTCAACCTTATGTGTTTAATTGTATGCACTCATGTCATGTGGAGTTAAGGATGGATATATGTGTGATTGCTTTTGATTGATTTCGGACCACTGGTGTTCGAAATAATGAAAATGTGATCTTGAAGTGCTAATGTGAGTAAATGTTTATGAATGCATTAGCGAATTGAATTGTAAATGCATCAGTGAAAATGAATTGAAATTGCATATGATTGAAATACCGGACCAAAGGTCCGAAGATATGAAACATGGTATCGAAATGGAAAATGGACATTGAACCTACTGTACTGTTTTGAGCATAACTAATTGTGTAGGTGAGAAAATGAGGTGGGGTTTGTTCCCAATTAAACTTTGGGATGTTGGCTACAATTTTGTATGAAATAGGTGTTGTTAAATTGTAATTTTAGAAGGGCGAATTTTTGCATGGAAAGTTTCTATTTTAGTGTCTGTGAACAGTAACCGAAACTATGACCAAAGTGTTTTGCTGATTTTTCAAAATTAATTGATATGGAATTAGGGAAAATGGTCTTCATGAGAGTTGAAGCCTACATTGTTAGCTTTCCATTTCCACTGATCTTGTAATTTTTCGATCTGTATATTGGGAGTTATGCATTGTTGAATGTTGACTGATTTTCTGTCATTTGTGGAAACCTAGCCTAATTGTCGATTTTGTGAGCTTTCTGATTGGAAGCAATTTTATCAATTTTTTTGACTGAAATTGGCTTTGATGATCTTCTGAAAAGTTGTATAGAAAGAACTTATCTTGAAAATGATATATTGCATGTAATTTTTGGATGTCAGATTTGGGAGTAATGAATTTGCAAAAACTGAACCTACATTAGGTTTCTCACTTCTTCCTTGATCAGTACATTGTTTGGAAGATTTGAAATTGTTAGAGGTTGAATTGGAATTTTGGTTCTTCATGAAAATTTAAGTTTGAGATCTTATCTTTTCAGGGATATAAAGTAGTGATTTTTTTGACATTTTTGCTAGGAGATATATTGGTTGGAAATTTACTGCTCAGATTGGGACAGTTTAGTAGACAGATGCTTCGGTGAATTATTTGACCTAGTTAGTAAATGAATTGGGATTTTGGTTATTCATGAAAGTTTTAGATAACATTGTGATATTGATGAACATATTTATTGTGTAATTTTTGATTGAATAGAATGAAAGTTACTGAATTTACAAGATACTGTACTGTGTTGAGTGACTTTGAGTGAGCAGTAGCTTTCATGGGGTCTTTGACACCCTTAGGGGTGGAATTACTTTGAATGGTCTAAATGAAACTTGTAGACCTTGTCATGATCTTTCCAATGAGATGTGGTTTATAGTTTTCTGAATTGTGTGCAAAGAGTTATGGGTGTTGGAAGTTTGGTTGGAAATCAGGAAAAAAAATGAAAGGAAATAAGAGTTATATATTAATATGAATTTTGGTTTCTTTCGTGAATAACTTTTCCGTCCGACGTCCGATTGACCTGATTCTTGAGGCATCGGATTCAGTGAATATTTAATTTCATTTTCTGAGAGATTGGAAATTTTGGACGGGAAATTGATGTGGGTCCGGGTAATGGACCGCTAATCACTGTTTTATTTAATTGGAGTGATTATTTAATTGGGGACCTATTAAGGTCCAAATTGAGCGCCGTTAGCGTCATTAGTTTTCTAATTTTAAACGGATTTTTCTAATGGAAAAAAAGGGGATTAGGGCCGGGAATTCATGAACATGCATTCTACACCTACATGTGTATCATTAACGAATTCGGATTGAAATTTTAGTGATCGTTTTGCTCTCTGATTCTTATAGAGGCCCAATTGGAGCGTCGTTCAACCGACGTGGCAGAGACTTCCCGACAATAGCTCGGAAGTAATAGGTGAGTAACCTAGGTGGTTACCTCAATCTATGTATTTACTGTGACTTGACTGCCCTACGGGGATTACTGTGCTTAGGAATTATGGACTGTGAACTAGGAATTATGGACTGTGCAATGTGATTACTTATACGATATGGACTATTAATTGTCTGATTGACTGCGAAATATTAACTGTTAATTAACTGTAGATCACTGATCATTGTGAATTATATACTGTTACGTGACTGTTCAAATGGGCATGTGCATCCATGCACAAATGCATAAACTGATAAAGAATAATTGTGAACCGAAGTCGCCATCGATATCGTATCGCGAGCTTTGAGCTCAAGGAGTCTCTACTCCTAGACGCCAAGCGTCTCATCGACCGACATGAAAAAGAGCTTCGAGCTCGAAGGGAGTTCTACCTCCCAGACGCTAAGCGTCTACTGTTTACTGTTATGCGCTCGGTCACAACACTGTAATAACTGGAAAGAGTCACATGTGCATTGCATACTGTACTGAATGCCTGAAATGACTGTATGACTACTGTGATTGACTGTAACTGCCTGATTACTGTAAATTGTTATATGATGCATGAATTGGAAGAACCATCGATGATGGTTTCTCATTGAGTTCGCAAACTCATCCAAAATTGCAATATATTTTTCAGGACTAGAAGAGTACCCCGTTTGACACGGAGTATGTCCGTGCAAGTTGAGATAGAGGTCGGGATCGGTTCGCGTCATCTTTGTGTTTCCTAAGTTTGTAGTCCGTAATTGTTGTATGGCGATTTGTAGTTGTACTTTATGGTTTCTTGTAAAATATTATTAAATGATTGTATCTCATCGTAAAAGATTTACTATCATTTCATCGCTTGTTTCGCGTAATTGTGAAATGACTCAAACTGCTTCCTTTTAACATGGAATGAACGGTCTCTCCAACAAAAAAAAAAGTATACCAAGTTTTACCGACCGACTGATGTAGTACGCCACCCTCGTGGGGCACGGACTCTGATATCACCAACGATATCGGGTTCGGGTCACTCGGGAGTGGGGTGTTACATAAATAGCAAAGTGGTTTGGTGTAGGAAGAAAAAATAGAGGAATCTCTTAGGAGGTGTTTGATGGAAAACACTGTGTATGGAAAGAAAACTTGAAAAAAGATGACGATGAAGAATGAACTTAGACATATTACTTAACCTATCAACTCTCAGAGAACAGTAGCCTACTTCTAGCAAAAGTACACAGCCTAAGAGATATTTATCACTTTCCTCACATCGAGCTCTAACTTAGTTTCTTTTGAAGCTAACTCCCTTAACTTTCATCTTTACAATTCAACTATCTCCAAATCTTCTTTTGATTTCCTTTTCCTATTTTTCATAATTTTCTAAAAACTTATTCCTAATTTCACTAAAATTTCCAAAATTCTCCAAAAAATTTCACATCAACAATTACACTCTCCAAAAATCAAATTTTCAACATATATAACCACAATTTTCCATATACATAAAATTTAGAATTCTCAAAACTCCTAGAATCACAACTCAATCTAATTATACCCAGAATTATTTATGAATGTATGTACAATTATGTTC
Organism: Erythroxylum novogranatense; assembly: GCA_029891385.1. Taxonomy (NCBI): domain Eukaryota; kingdom Viridiplantae; phylum Streptophyta; class Magnoliopsida; order Malpighiales; family Erythroxylaceae; genus Erythroxylum; species Erythroxylum novogranatense. The sequence continues at coordinate 27,915,412 of CM057227.1, read as the reverse complement.
ATATGCAAAATTTTCACTATTCTCATGTATGTGTATGACACATTGTGCATGAGCATGCAAATATATCTCTAAGCTCTCATTAACCACTCATATTTACCATTCTAACCTTCTCACGGATAATGGGATGTTACATGTTGAGGATGACTGAAGCAGATCGACTATCGATCCTCTAGACGACACCAATCACCCAACCCTAATTTGGTAGGGTGGGTGAGGGGAGGAAAGACTCGTTTTACGTTTTGTTTTTCACTTTTGCCTAAAGAGTCGCTCTTTGTGGTTTGTTATCTGTAAGCTTGTAAAGTCCATACACGTTGTCGTTTTAGTTAGTCTTTAGAGTTGTCTAAACGTTGTCATTTAGATGTATGACTTGTCTTTGTTCTTGTAAGGAACTTTTTGCTTAATTACAATTCTTTAACTTAAAAAAAACAACAACTACAGATCGAATTCTCATGGAAGTCACTTTGTATTGCAGTCATCCACGTGATTGGTTTATTTTTATTACTTGATAGTATGATAAATCAACGATTTGTCTAACTTAATGCAACAACATAATATATACTTCATTAAGATTGTAACCTAGTGGAGAAGAAAGTTACCAAATTGTGACCGTAATGTAAATGAATACCTACGTAGGCAACTAACACCTAAGTATTTAATATTCAGGACTTGTATACATTATAAAAGTGTTTAGTTTCTCCACCAAGTTTGAAATTCATGATCAAATTAGGAAAGGTAATGAATTAAAAAGAAATTTGGATGTGTTTCTTATATATTTTATAGATACTAAGGATTTCAGATGATCATGGTACATTAGTCATCAAGCGGTTGAGCTTCTTAGATCGCTTGTAAATATCTATTGACTGTGTAGTGCTAGTTTTGTTGTTTGGTTCATTATTATTTACATCCATTATTGAATAATCAGACCAGCCCCTCGAAAGGTATCAATTGCTCGAGGGATACAATGTTTCTAGCTGTTAATTTGTGTTTTCGTATGTCTGGAACAGTTGGAACTGTATGTATTTGGGTTCATGTTCCTTATAGGTCACTTGCATCTTTTGTCTTGTCTCATCATTGGAGGCACAAACTACATTTTGAGGGTTAGAATTAACAGAACACACGATCACTTCCGCAAAGAAAAGAGAATCTAGACAAGACTAGTACTCAGGACATTTGACTTATTTTGCGGTTAATTGGTTTTCTTCTATTGATATGGACAGTATCACCCCTTCCAGAGCTTGAATATTGGAAGAACCATTAGTTGAGTGAGGGATAAAGATGTGTAAACCTAAAGAATTCCAAAAAAAATTTTGGAAGGGAGCTTTTAACCATATGTCCATATATATTTGGAAATTATTCTAAAAGTAATTCTCACAAATCATGTAGTGATGAAAAAAAAAGTTTCCCATAATGTTGTACAAAATTCCTACGAAAGAAAAAGAGAGTGGTCAATAAGGGAAATCAGATAACTTATAGATAATTGTGATTGCTACTTATGATAGGAAATGAAATCCTATCCTCACAAGATTTTTTGTGTTCTTGTAATGGACATGTAATGTAAAGAAGACATGCAATATAGAAGAATGTAGACACCTCATTGAGACCAACAACTGGCAAAGAAGACGTGCAATTTGACTGAAAGGTCACTTTAATTAGCTGAAAAGTGATCATAGATATGACCAATCATATGGATTCAAGCAGACAATATTATTGAGAAGGATGTTATACGTATTGAAGTGTAAGTATAGAATCCTTGAATTCGTTCTTCTTTTGTTCTTTTGCTCTAATGTCCAACCCACCATAAGAGGTCCACCTCCCACCCCCACTTCTTGCCTATATCTTTTCAGTGGCTCCCTAATTTATAACACCCCACTCCAGTATGACCCGAACCCGAACCCGACATCGATGGTGATATCCGAGTCTGTGCTCCGCGAGGGTGGCGTACTACATCACTCAGTCAAAACTCAGTAATTTTTTTAAAAAACACAAACATACACTATGCGGGAAACAATTAACATACACATTCACCGGTAAATACAATGGCCATGGGGGCCACATTTATAAACACATATGTCAGGAAATGTCATGAACGCTTGTACAATCATGTACATGTGCAAAAATTTCTATTCATATATATATGGAGGCCATATTATGTATGAACATGCCGAGACAAGTCTAAATACTCATAACCCATTCTAAATTACTATTTTACCCTTCCCAACAGTGATGAGATGTTACATAATTAACCAACAAGTATAAGATAAGGTACTAAATAGCATATTAGTGGACAATGCATAATATTCATAAGGATGCAATGACTAGTGTTAATAGAAGCTTGCGAACAATTGATGAATAGTTGTACACTTCCTTATCTTCAAGGAGATGTTCCAATCTCACATTACAACTTTGGCATGATATTGCTTGTACTAGTTTATTTTGTGCCCATAAGATGACAAAATTGGACCAGTCCAAGTTACTGATCCCTTTAAGCGTACAAAGAACAATAAAGTTTTTGAAAATGTAAAAGCTACACTGTTGAACAACCCAATGCCTATTTCACTTGTTTATTATAGTGTTGTTCTTCCGCATAATAATTGGTTTAGAATATTGGTCGGGTCGGTTGTACTGGGCCCGAACCCAGTCTCAACGATGTGTGAGCCGATCGGTCCAATCTTTAAAGATCAGTCTTATACCTATCGGCTACGCCAAGCCTAGGTCCAGCCCAGGCCCTCCTTGGCCCATCCGTAGGTGAAAGTCTCCCATGCAAACACGTAAAGAGTTAAACCTAGTTATTACTTCGTATATAAGGTACAACTTTGTCATAACAGAGGTACGCACTCACAACCTAATTCTCTCTGCATACTGCAATCTGGCCTTCACCAAAAAAGACTGACTTGAGCGTCGGAGGGGCTAATCGGGATACAACCCCCGATGTGCCTTCTTTTTTTTACAGGGATCTTTACGTCGAAGTTTCTACAGAAAGCAGCCAATTCCATGGATCCAAACGGCAACGTACAGTTCCGCTATTCCGGCAGAACCAATTGACGCCCACCGTGGGGCCCAACTTGTGGCACCACGCCCGAAACACACGATCACCAAAGCAGTAGCGATAAACCTCGATATAGCCGCTGTCGCGGCTCTGGCGATGCAACGCATGGCTTTACAATTACCTGCAATCCTACCGTCTGCACATCATGTTTCCCGCACGGAATCTTCAGACCCGAATGATCAACCGCAACCTCAAACCTTGAATAAGAAGAACAGAGTGCGACCGAGGATAACGCCGAAACCAACATGCGCTCAATCTCCGGCGCCTCGATGCGCATCCTCTTCCGCCAGACACACCTCCCTCACCCAAAACAGATTGAGAAAGCGGCCGACTGTTGATTCGCCAGATTTTACAGCCTCGGTAAGATAACAAAGAAATTGCTCAGACAAGAATCCAGACGGCAGATCAAAGATGGCGACCGATCGCCACCCAACCGAAGACCTAGAGAAAATCATGGACGATAGGATTAACGAGCTATGAAGCTTCGCCAGATCGCCTGACGGCACAAAGATGACTCCCTTTACCCCGGAATCTTGATAGCCTTTACCCGCACCAAAATATCGACGCTTGAAAAATACACTGAAAAGACCGACCCCCTGGACTACCTACAGCACTTCCAATTCATGATGAATCTACATTGCGTTCCGGACGCCATTCAATGTAAGACATTCTGTACGGCCTTCCAAGAGGGAGCTCAACGATGGTTCAATAGCCTGCCCCCGAGTTGTATCACATGTTTTGAAGATTTCAGGTTATTATTCCTGAACCAGTTCGCCACCAGTAAGCGGCCACATAAGACAGCTTTGGAGGTGATGCAATTGACCCAAGGAAGGAACGAAGTTTATGGAGTTCATCACTCGGCTCAATAATGAAGTGGTTGAGGTCCCCACCTCACTTGCTCGCCAATGTTGGCGGCGCTTATGAACAAGACGAGGATGAGGAGTTCAAAAGTCGTTAGCCCTCGATCAACCCCGATCCGTTCAGGAAATAAGAAACAGGGCGGATAGGTACATTCAGCTCGAAGAAGTGTTGAGAAATACGAAGCGTAGAACGGATTATCGCTCACCAAATGACAGAGCAGGTGGTTCGCACAAGCGACAAAAAGGTCAGTCGAGCTGGAGAAAGCCAACCGATCGATAGGGATATCGACAGGAGTTCACCCCGCTCAACAAGCGATATGCAGAAGTACTGGCGGCTATGAGGGCGGATAGGGAAACTATCCGAGAACCCGAAAAGATGAAGACTCCCCCCAAGGATAGGAACCCCGATCTATACTGCCGTTTCCACAAAGACATTATTCATGACAAGAAAAATTGCTGGGAATTGAAAAGAGAAATCGAATTCCTCATACAAAGGGGAAGGTTAGGCAGATTTGTGAGGAACGAGGAAAATGCCAATCGAGATAACGAGCATAAAAGCGGTCGATCCAATAACAGATGACAGAATTGGAGGCGGAATGATAGAAATGACAGAGGGAGGCGGAATCCGAATACAGACGATCGACGCGAAGAGAGAGGTCGATCAAGGGAAAGAGGCGATATTAATGCTGGGCAACAAGATGACCGACCGACAGGGGTCATCAACATGATATTTGGTGGAAATGCAGCGGGGGGATCCACTGCTAAATGGAGAAAGAGATATGCCAAACAGGTCGGCAGAGACTCATCAACCAAAAGAACGAGGGAGAACGACGGGATGATTTTGTTCGACGAGTCTGACCTTGATGGTGTAAGTTGTCCTCATGATGACGCCCTCGTTGTAAATCTGAACATGGACGGCTACGAGGTGAAGCGGGTGATGATTGATACGAGCAGCTCGGTCGACCTGTTGTATTATGATGCCTTCAAACAGATGGAGGTACCCGAAGATCGACTATCGCTTATGAAGGACCCATCAAAGGGTAATCGAGCATCGGCTCATCCATTTGCGGGTATGTTTGAAAGTGAAGTTCGGGCAAAAGCTGCGTCAAATGGAGAGGGACGTTGAATTCCTGGTGATGAAGTTTCAAGGGGCATACAATGCAATAATTGGGCAAGCTACTCAAAACGTCCTTAGAGCAGTCGTCTCCACCTACTACTAAGTGATGAAATTCCCAACATCCCATAGAATCGGTACTATCAGAGGTCAGCAGAAAATCGCTAGGGAGTGCTACTTGGCGGAAACAAAAATATTAGACGAGGCGGTAGTCCTGACGAGCTCTCTTGATGTGAGAGCCGATGAAGAAATGGATAGGATGAACCCAGTGGAAGAAACACAACGAGTCGTACTAGACGAAGCCGATCTCTCTAAATTCACAAATCTAGGTTCCGAGCTTCAAAAGGACCTAGTTAGAGAAATCACAGACTGTTTGGTGGAAAATAGATCGGTCTTCGCTTGGGTACCGAGTGACATGCCTGGAATTTCTCGATCGGTCGCCTCGCACTCACTTGGTATTCGACAAGATTACAAGTCGGTTAGGCAAAAGAAGCGATCGCACTGTAAGGAGCGACAGGAAGTGATCGAGAAAGAAATAGAGAAGCTACTCGAAGCCGGGTTCATTCGAGAAGTCAAGTATCCTAAATGGCTCGCCAATGTGGTGTTGGTGAAGAAGAAAAACGGAAAATGAAGAATGTGCATCGACTTCACTGACCTGAACAAGGCATGTCCAAAGGACAGTTTCCCCTACCCAAGATCGACCAACTAGTAGACTCCACTTCCGGATATGAACTTCTCAGCTTCTTGGATGCTTTCTCGGGCTACCATCAAATTCAGATGAGCCTCGAAGGCGAAGAGAAGACTGCCTTCATAACCGACCAGGGCACATATTGTTACCAAGTAATGCCGTTCGGCTTGAAGAATGCGGGGGCCACTTATCAGCGGCTCGTCATGGAAGTCTTCAAAAAATAGATCGGTCGATCTGTTGAAGCTTACGTAGATGATATGGTGGTCAAAAGTAAGACAGCTGCGGAGCATGTGGGAGATCTCAGAGAAGTCTTCCAGACTCTTAACAGATTTCAGATGAAGTTGAACCCGAAAAAATGCGTCTTTGGTGTGGCATCAGGAAAGTTCCTGGGGTTTATGATTACTCAATGGGGGATTGAGGCTAATCCAGAGAAGATCGAAGCTATCATCCAAATGCCCTCGCCGCAATGCTTGAAAGAAGTACAGATATTGACCGGTCGGATAGTCTCTCTAAGCAGGTTTGTTTCCAGATTGGGAGACAAGTGCCTCCCATTTTTCAAAATTTTGAGGAAAGCCAATGTGACCCAGTTCCAATGGCCGGATGAATGCGAGAAAGTTTTTCAACACTTAAAGCAATACTTGTCTAGCCCGCCTATCCCAGAAAGCCGGTTGAGGGGAGAATCGATTTATATTTGGCGATTCTTAAGGATCAATCAGTAGAAGACTTGTTCGATCGGAGGAAAATGAGCAACGCCCGATCTACTACGTCAGCAAGGTGTTGACCGGACCGAAAACGAGGTATGCGCCTATAGAAAAGTTAGCCCTCTCCTTGATAATGGCGGCTCGGAAGCTAAGACCCTACTTCCAAAGTCATACCATTGAGGTATGGACCGACCAACCCCTCAGGCAGTGCCTTCAAAAGTCTGAAACTTCGGGTCAACTAATAAAGTGGGCGGTAGAGCTGGGAGAGTTCGACATACAATACAAGCCCCGGACGACGATTAAGGCACAGGTATTGGCAGACTTCATTGCAGAGATGAGCCAACCCAGCTCGAAGGATGAGCAATTCCCTGCCTGGAGCTTGTTCGTTGACGGGTCGTCCAACGTTGAAGGATGCGGAGAAGGAGTGGCATTAATTGACCCGCATACGGAAGAGAAGGTGGAATACACCCTTCGGCTAGAATTCAAGGCCTCCAATAACGAGGCAGAATATGAGGCTCTGATAGCCGGTCTCCAACTAGCTAAGGAAATGGAGGTAAAGCATCTAAAGATATATAGCGATAGCCAAGTGGTGGTCGGCCAAGTCACTGGACAGTATGAAGCCAAGGGGAACAGCATGATCGAGTACCTAGAGCTAGTAAAGAGGGAGTTAAGAAATTTTGAGCAGTACTCGATCAACAGGATAGAACGAACTCAAAATGCTAAAGCGGATGTGCTCTCAAAAATGGCCTCAGATCGAGACGCCAAAAATAACGTTCTAGTCGAACGACTAGATCGTCCTAGCATTCAAAAAGCCAAGGAAGTGCTTGATGTAAATACCGATCGATCGAGTTGGATGGAACCGATTAGACGGTATCTCCTAGAGGGAACACAACCGCAAGAAACCTCAGAGGTCAAGAAATTGAGAATAAAGGCGGCTAAATACGCGATCATGAATGATGCCCTATACAAGCGATCTTATGACTGGCCACTGCTGCGATGCTTAAACGAAGAAGAGGCAGAACAAGCAATGGCTGAAGTCCACGAAGGGATGTGTGACAACCACGTAGGAGGTAGAATGTTAGCCCATAGGCTGATCAGACAGGGGTATTACTGGCCGACGATGAGGAAAGACTGCTAGGAGAAAGTCGACCGATGTGGGGCCGCCAGAGAAACAACAAATTGCCTCACCAAATAAACCGAGAGGATGAAAATTGTGAGTCATCCTATTCCTTTCGCTCAATGGGGAATGGATATCTGGGGCCTTTCCTCTCGGTCCTGCATGTAAGAAGTTCTGATAGTGGCGATGGAGTACTTCACCAAATGGGTAGAAGCGAAGCGGTCGCCACAATTTCCAATGAAGGTGGAGATTTTCGTAAAGAAAATATACTAACTCGCTTCGGATGCCTATGGTGCTGGTTGCAGCATAACGGTCGGCGCTCGATAACGATAAGTTCGAGATTTCTGCGACCGACTAAGGATAAGGCTCTGATTGACCTCAAGAGCTCACCCCAAAGCAACGGTCTCGCGGAGAACACAACAAAAGATAATGAGTGCTTTAAGAAGCGCTTGACGGACGAAAGATTTGGGTGGAAGAGCTTGATGAAGTGTGTGGCGCATGTAACCACACCAAATGGAGCCACAGGGGAAACACCGTTCAGGATGACCTTTGGAGCGGAAGCCTTAGTTCCCGTAGAAGTGGTGTTACACAACCAAAGGGTGACGAACTATGACGAAGAGCGGAACAACGAAGCCCGCCGAAATAACTCAGGCTTCTCGGTGAAGACAGGAGAGGGCTATCGCCGCTCAAAGCCGTCAAAGTAAAGCAACGAAGTTCTACAACAGAAGGGTAAAGTCGAGCGACGTAAAGGTCGGGAGGTACGTCCTGCGAAAAGTTGAGGCGGCTGGGAAACACCCTGGAAAGCTTGGACAGGCATGGGAAGGACCGTATCAGGAGATTAAGCAAGCCGGGCATGGCGCTTACATCCTACGCGATGCGAATGGGAAAATTCTACCAAGGCCATGGAACTCTCGAAACCTGAAGGCGTTCTACCAGTAGATAAGTTTTATTTTAGTTAATGTTTGTTCAATACTGTTTTTGTACAAAACCTGTGGGTACCTTTTTTCTGTCCCTGCCAGACAGGTTTTTTAACGGCACACGCCCTCATTATCATCAATAAAGGGATTTTCAGATTTCTCGGCAAGAACGAATTCCATTAAAATTGGCAGAGTAGAAAATCCCATCGACTACGGTCAGCCGGTCGCCAAGACAAGATCCTTGGGACCATCGCTCGGCCTCGACATAGATCGACTACGGTCGATCGGTCGCCAAGACAAGATCCTTGGGACCATCGCTCGGCCTCGACATAGATCGACTACGGTCGATCGGTCGCCAAGACAAGATCCTTGGGACCATCGTTCGGTCTCGACATAGATGTATTACGGTCGATCGGTCGCCAAGACAAGATCCTTGGGACTATCGCGCGGTCTCGACACAGATCGACTACGGTTGATCGGTCGCTAAGACAAGATCCTTGGGACCATCGCCCGGCCTCGACACAGATTGACTACGATCGATCGGTCGCCAAGATAAGATCCTTGGGACCATCGCTCAGCCTCGACACAGATCGACTACGGTCGATCGATCACCAAGACAAGATCTTTGGGACCATCGCTCGACCTCGACACAGATCGACTACGGTCGATCGGTCGCCAAGACAAGATCCTTGGGACCTCGGCTTGGCCTCGACTATAAGTCGACCTTGATGCCGGTCAACCATGAGCAACTTCATCAAATCCCACTATACATCGAAAATAAAGAACATAAACACGGAAAATGACTTTGAAAAAATGAAGGACAAAAATAAAGATTTCATTCCTTTGAGTTCGTCTTAGTCACAAGCCCGACCAGGTGAGCTCTAAAATTCAGCAGAAGGAGAAGCTTCGGAAGCCGACGGATGTACAGGAGAAGCCTCAGAAGTTGACGGGACAATCAAGGCAGGAGCAGGGTCCGAGGGAGCAACCGGAGGGATATCCTCATGAGGAAGCTCTTCCTCTTCAGAGCTAAGATCCAGCTCTTCGTCCGGAATAAGGTTCCGCTCTCCCTCGGCCTTCCTCTTCATATCCCCCAAAGAAAGGCCGAGGGCTGTGGGAAGAAGCGGCTCGGTGTACTTTTCAAAGGAAGGACACTCCGACCCCTGAGGAACGTGAATCTCGTGGCACTTCTTCAGGAGCGAGAGGGCTAAATCACAGGCGAGCTCTAAACACTCCTTGTTCAGAAACCGCCTTCCATCGCTGATCGCTTCTACCCGCCGCTTAATAGAGCCCCACGCCTTCAGAACGTGTCCTCGGCCTATTCCCGCCTCCATCATTGCATGATGATCTTGGAGGAACTTTTCTTTAAGCTTCCTCTCCGACTCCATTTTTCCCTCCAAGATCTCACACACCTTGACCAGCTCGCCCTTCGCTGTTATCGCCCTGATTTTCTCCTCCTCTCCCGTAGCAAGTTGAGCCTCCAAAGCACTCATTGCTTCCTCCCGAGATTTCTTCTCCTCCTCCAAGGAAGAGTTCTGAGCCCATAAGAGGTCTCTCTCCTCCTTCACCCCCGAAAGCTCGTCCTTCAAAGCCTTCATCTGCTCGTGGAGGTCCTGGACTTCCCGGTCCAGAGCCTCCGGATGCTACACCACCCCGAAGGTCATTACTGCACTCCGTATACTGCTGCGAATGAGCTGAGACCCCAACTCCAGATTACTCTTCCTGTCCATGGTCCGCTCATCCACGGGAGGAACAATCCTCTCGGCAATATGGCGGGACACTGCGAGGTCCCCGATCGAGGCAGTATTGGCCAGCTTGATTGCGGACTCCCACTGCCCGGCATTAGTCGCTCGCCCCTTCCCCTTGCCTTTCTTCTCCTTCTCTTTCATGCCCTGACTTGGTGAGCCGGACGGTAGATCACCAAGTTTCCTCAATCTCTTCCTCTTAAGAGGAGGCTCTATTTCCTCCTCCTCCTTCTCAACCAAAACCGTTCGGCCCACGCCAGTTGGAACGATCGGCAACGACGCCGACACGACGTAATCGACCTTCAACAAAGGAGGGCCGACGACGCCATGGAGGGCCTAGCTCCACCGGGCAGAGCGACGCCGAGCCTCCGCCTCTGCCTCTTTTTCCCGACCACCACCTCCGGATTTAGAAGATCGAAGGCCCGAGAAATCTTCTATCCTCACCATGGTCGCACAAAGAACAAAACAAGTCAGGAAAAGAAACCAACAATCAAAAATGCAGTAAGTGATTCGACCACGAGGGCCCAACCAGACGGGGCGGTCTCCTCTCCTAGCCCGCTAATCTGTTGCGGAGGGATGAGTAAAAAGGAATTGGCCGAGACCCCTCCATAATACCCGACAATGAGCCGAGCGAAATCGTATCGATCGAGCTCCTTTATGCGACCGATCACTCTCCACTCCTCCCTACTAAGAGACACGCTCGCCGCGTCATTCCACTGCTCGACTAAGGGATACCTCCACGGTCGAGACTCGCAGGAGGATCCTGGGGCTTTCACGAAGAAGTACTTCGTCCGCCAAGAAGAGACTTTCGTCGCATCGGCCGGGCGATATCAGGCGCCTATATCCGCAGAGAGGGACCCCGCACGAGCTCTGACTCGCTCAACCTAAAAAAATGACGCAAAATGCCAACAGAGGGCGGATGATCGAATTGATGGCACAGCAACACCAGACCATTAACAAACCTCCAGCTATTCGGAGGAATTTGGCTCGACATCAGCTGATAGGTCGTACACACCTCGTCGACGATCGGGGAGTACGGAAGCCTCATGCCACCAACGGAGAAAAAACTATCGGAAACGGCAAAATATCTACTCGAGTTGTTGTGGATTCGCTCGTTCTCCAGAGCCAGTCGGGGTCCCCAGGACACAGGGATGTTATATCTGAGTATTGACCGATTCAACTCCCCCACGGTCATCGTCGATTCATTCCTCGACGGCGCCTCCACAACCAACCCATCCTTCCTTTCTCTCGTTGATATTTCTTCAACACCTTCTACCATACTTCTAGAACTGGCCGTCGACATGCTTACCAAGAAGAGAACTTTTGAAAAAAAAAACTTTAGAGGAGGAGATGAAGAAAAGGGGGCGTACCTATTTAGTGAATGGAGAAGGGAAAATCGAACGACGGTTGAAGGAAATTTCCGGGAACTGAGAGCAAGGAAGAGCAAATGAAAGCAAAGCGGAAGCAAGAACGAAACAAACGTGAAGAAAACCAAACAGTTCGTCGATCCTGAACATTTATAAGGAAACGTTCAAATTGCGATCCAGTCAAAACGCGACGCGTGGAGAAAATCCGAGCCATGCTTGGACACGCGGCATAATCTGAGCTAAGGGGAATTAGGGTTGTTCAAAATATGGAGCGCGCAAGCAGCTTGAAAGAACGCTGCATGACAACAAGCAAGAATTACATAAGGACGATACGTTTCAGATTCTGAAAAGGTGTCAGAGGGCACACGCCGTCAAACAATAAATGTTTCAAGTACTTTCACGCGCTCGCTAATGATGACCCCCCGACTTACTTTGGTGCGAGCTACCGTGCAGTAAACGCCAATGCCGACCGACTGGGACACTCAACCGACCAATGCCAATGCGAGCAATCACGCACTACCCGTCGAAATCCGATTGATTGGGCTTATTACGAGCTGTCCCACGGACGAACTATAATGCCAATATTCGACTGATCAGGCCTACCCCGAACTATCTCACGGACGAGCTACAAGACTCACGCATACTCCTTCGACCCTTCTCTTTGCTCAGACTCGAGGAGTAGGGGGCTTATGGTCGGGTCGGTTGTATTGGGCCCGAACCCAGTCTCAACGATGTGTGGGCCGATCGGTCCAATCTTCAAAGATTAGTCTTATACCTATCGGCTACGCCAAGCCTAGTCCACCAGCCCTCCTCGCCCATCCGTAGGTGAAAGTCTCCCATGCAAACACGTAAAGACTTAAACCTAGTTATTACTTCGTATATAAGGTACAACTTTGTCATAACAGAGGTACGCACTCACAACCTAATTCTCTCTGCATACTGTAATCTAGCCTTCACCAAAAAAGACTGACTTGAACGTCAGAGGGACTAATCGGGACACAACCTCCGACGTGTCTTCTTTGTTTTGCAGGGATCTTTACGTCGAAGTTTCTACGTAGAAGTACCAACTCCATGGATCCAAACTAACAACGCATAGCCACCGTAATCCGGCAGAACCAAATATAATTAAACATCAATAACCTTTCAACTTAATATGTCTCTCCTTTTTCTAATCATTGATTTCTACATCTTAGAACTTCTTTGATATATAGGTGTTTGCACGTGGAATTTGCATTATGTTTTCACGTCATGGGAACAAGTATAGAACATGTAATACATCATCTTCCATGAAGTTAACTTTATTTATCTCTTCAAAGCAGCATTTATGATTGCCATTTATATCATATAAAAAAAGCAGAACAGTAGACGGTTTATTGATAAGAAGATAGAAAAATACCAATTAAGAGCAATGGCATCTAGCCTAGAACTCATTTCAATGTATGGTAATAGTTTCATCTGTATGATACTTTTTTTAAAAAAAAAAGTTTATTTGATAATCATGCATAGATCGATGATCATGAGCATTATCATTTATTTTTAATCATGCATAGATGGATGATCATGAGCATCATCAATTTTTTTGCCTATATTAAACAACTTCATATCATATTCTTGAACAAAGTCGATTATACAAATTTTATGTGTGTCAATTCATAAATGGTCAACTTAATTTAAATAAAAGAAAATCTATGTATTGTTTTTTCATAAATAAATAAAATTATTTTATTTAATCAAGATTTTTAGATAGTCTTCCAAATAAGTTTTATATTATTATGTCATGTTTCTTGATTATTCAAACATATTAGCAAAATAAGATATAAAATAATTTTTGTTGAATATGAATTTGATTGAGTTATTTTTTAATTATATAATTTATTAAAGAATCAATTAGTAACGAAACATGTTATTTATTGTGTAAGTGTTTTAAATAAGTTTGATATTGTTTAAAAATTTTTGAAATGATTATAAGAGAGATGACATCGTTCAACGACTGTATTATTAGATAATCATTTCCTTGAAGAGGAAACATAGAGACCATCCATTCTTAAATCTTTATTGATCGCCTGGGACCTTGGATTGCAATATCATTTGTATCCAACATTGAGAGCAGTAGCTATTTGCTAACAAAAGTTATCCTAACTCTATAAATGCATTATCAACGTAGTTGCCACTGTCAAGAAGAAACTTTTAATCAGTTTGATAGAGATGAAACCAATCCTTTATACACATAACATACCTGATCTTTCACTTGATAATTTCTCTTCAACATGGGGTTTTCTATAGATGCAGTTACGTAACTCTGATAGGTCTGGTCAGAAGCGAAGTCGATGTTGGTTTGCTTCTTCCTTCCCAAGATGTGGGACCCGCGAGAGTGAGCTCCAAATCAGGTGCTACACTAGTTGAAGACGTTGGTTTTTTTGACAGCAGATCATTAGCTTCATTTACATGGGAAAATCCCATGGATCGAAGATGACCAGAACCTAACTGAGGAATGTCGGTTCCATGGATATCTTGTTTGACCCTTTGCTCAGAGGAACTTAAACCCAGCATGGTCAGACCTGTCTGATGGCTTGTTCTTGTGTACTGAGAACTATTTGTCCGAAAATGTGGATTAGGAACATGATTTCTGGGATTCTTGGAAGTAGGATAATTAACCTATATGTCCAGAAAACCAAGAAAAGCTTAGAATTTTAGAATATTGATCATAGGCCTAGGCTAGAAGATTAATCTAAATGACCCAATGGACATATAATGATTCTTAGTTTCTAGCTAGGAGTGGCTTAATCGATTACCATGTCAAAGAGACTAGAACGTCGCTTCTTATTGTTAGGATTAACCCGGCGAAGGAAATACTTTTGAGCATGACTAGCAACTTGTGTTGGAGTTCTGGTAGTCACAAAATGCCTGGAGATGCCTCTCCAATCTCCTTTTCCAAGCTTTTCAAGCCCAATTAAGAATGCTCTATGCTCTTCTTCCGTCCAGGGAACTCCTAATTTAATCGTCCAATTGGTAAATTAGTACAAAACAGCAACAAGGTCAGCTCTAGAGGTTCTAATTGAATTTTGTTGTGCAATTTTGTTCATAGTTGAAGAAAACCAGTTGAAATATCTAATGCGAAGAACTTATAGAAGCATGACATTTAGCAATAAGCCTAACTGTTGAATGCAAGATTATTGAACAAACCTTGAAAAAAAAAGAGAGCTTTGAACATAGATTAAATCCTAAATCAAATCCCAGAAAACAAAAGGGAAGAAAAGAAGAAAATTGTTGCTTTTTATGAAAATTTAGAGCACGAAAATTAAGCACAATGATGAGAACTTACCCTTCTTTTTCTCCTGTTCGCGTCCAATGAGACCATCAGACAGATAACCAAGACTAACAGATGTTTTGTCAGAATTCTCGTCAATGGAAACTCGAGATGAACATAAAGAAGAAGAAGAAGCCGACAGGGAATCCACGCTAAAACTCTTCTTGATGGGAAGTGAAGCGATTGAAGAGAAGTCAAGCTGCAGTTGCACTCCGAAAAGCCTGAGTCCTCCACCAATAATTTTATTCCCTCTGGAAGAGCTGCAAGTCCTTGAATTATGGCCCATGTTCCCACAATGTGAGCACTTCCTGCCCATTTTCACCCAGACAAATCCTCACCTCACCTTATTCTCTTAAAATTACATCCACTGTTGATATAATAACAAACCCATCAAAGAGAGACAGAGAGAGAGAGAGCAGTCGAGGAACCAAGTGTAGTTGCTAGTTTGGTGGTTTATATGATGATGGTGCTGAGGGTGGGTTCATGAAAATGAACGCACACCAGGAGACGATGATTGGATTTTGTGGGATATTTTTACAAGTACGGCATTATATAAAATTAAGAAAATATTGCTATCTACACATTCTCTTCAATTTGTGAAGAAGGGAAGCACGAATATTTAAAGATCATTCTTGAGATTAGACATGTGAACAAGTCATCAGACCTGACCAAATTTCTGGTTAGAATAATATTGGCTGAGGTCAATAAACCTAAGAATTCCATTGACATGAATTGTCAATAACCCCTTCAGCCTGCTCAGACTTAACAAATAATTGACCCACATCACATATGAAGTCATAAATAAATGTTTACATTGGCTACTTATAACTTCAACTTATGACTTATTGTTGAGTCCAAGTAGTCAGATCGTTCATACTTCATGTTTTGCTGAGGAGTTGAATGGTAAGAGAGTTTGAGGGAATCGGTACATTAATTGATCATTTGATCTTATGATATTAAACTCCATTACTGTTGAACATGTTTTGAAACCACCAGGAACTTTGTTTTCCATAAATATAAAACACTGTTGTAAATGTTTTTAATCTCTGTTTAATATTCGAAAAACTTCACTATGTTAAGGATTAACAATTTTTAGTATAATAACAGATCATTTTAATGTTATTTAATGATAAAGAAACAATCAAACATAAATTAAAACTGATTAAATTATTTTACATTTTAATTATATAGTAAATAGAAATATTAAGAAAATTACAATACAAGAAAATGTAAATTAATGACGGAAAATTAGCAACTAAACATTTTCAGTAATTAATTAACGACGGAATATGCTTTCGTCGCTAAAATCGAGTGATTTAATGATTTCAGATTAATATTCGTCGCTAAATTTGGAGAAATTTGTCGCGGCAAAATTATCGACGGACATTAGCGACGGAACAATATAGCCGTCGGTAATTTATTAGCGACGGAACAATATACCGTTAGAAATTAGCGACGGTATACGTTCCGTCGCTAAAAATGGAGTGAATTTTTGGTGGAATAAAATTTTTTGAATCTGTTGGTAAATTAATTTAGCGACGGAAATTTTCATTCCGTCGGTAAAAAGGCGGGAATTATTGGCGGTATTAAAATTTTGAATTTACCAACGGAAATTTTCCGTCGGTAATTCCGTCGGTAAATTTTTTTAAAATATGAACTCACCCGACATCTCCCTCCCACTTCTATCTTCTTTTTCCTTTTTCCTACATCTTCTCTTCGGTTTTCTTGGAGCCCATTTCTCTGTTGTGGACTCTTTTTTGCTCGACGATGTTGTCTTCTCTAGCTATTGTCATCGTGTCCTTCGGTAGAGGTATTTTTGCAACTACTGTCATGTGTTTTTTCATATATTATATGAAAATTAATTTGGGTATTTATTACTTTCGTTTATTTGTGTATTTTATTATTGAAAAACAACTTTAAGGTATAAATGTTAGTGATAGAAGGGACAAGATGTGATTTTAGTTGTGACGTTAAAATAAATTTCTGATGCATGTAAGGTGTTTAATGAAATGTTTGTTATTTGAAAAATAATTTCATTCTTTATTTTCGATTACATTTTAGTATGAAGTTTAATATTTTAATTCTTTTACTTGAAATAATGATGTTTTCTCTATGGTGGCTTCTAGAGAAACTAAATAGTTAGCAGGTAAATTTTAAAAAAATAGTTTTCAGCAAATTTACCGACGGAAAAAAATTCCGTTGGTAAATATATTGGATTTATCGACGGAAAAATTCGTCGCTAATTACTGACGGAATTCAAATTCCGTTGCTAATTTTCTGACAGAAAAATTTACGGACTGAACAAAATAACCGTCGGTAAATTTACCGATGGAAATTTTTATCCGTCGGTAATTCCGTCGGAAAATTTACCAACGGAAAATATCCGTCGTTAAATTTAGCGACGGCCATATCTCCGATGCCTTTGTCCATCTCTAAATTCCTTCGCTAAATAAGCTTACCGACGGAATATGTACAAATTCCGTAAATTTTGTTTTTCTTGTAGTGTATATGAGAAAAAGTCATCGATATACTCAGCCTTCTCAACTTTTACCAATTAAAATATTAATTGTGTAAATTAATATCTTAAACTTTTGTAGTAAAATTTGAAGGTAAAACTTCTAGATAGAAAAAAAGAAAAAGAAAAGTAAAAGACGATAAAGAAACTAAGTTGCTAAGTCTAAGTTGGTGTTTACATACAAACCAGGAGCGATTTCATAGAAAAGAAAAGTTCACTAGGACTATTAAAGATCTGGTGAGAAATTCTTACAAGAAGAAGAATATGGATTTGAATGTAACATCAAGTAAGTTTTACCCTACACTGGGAATTCCTTATTCTAGAAACCAAGAATTAGAATGTTAGGTTAATTTCTTAATTGGAAGAAATAAATTATCAAAAACATGGCCAAATACATGATTTTATGAGATATATAAACTGTATAATTAATGATAATTGTAGAGTTACCACAAGTCAAATTCTACATATGTCTCTTATTTTTTATTCAAGTATAAAAGTTTTTTTTTGGATTCGAGAAACCTCAGTAGAAAGGCGGTAAGAAAGACCTCTCTCGAGGTCCAACTAGCCTTGCACCACTTCACAAAGTAGTCAAGCGGGTGCACCTCATCATTGAAGGCCCAATTAGTTCTCCATCTACAAGTAAAACTCCGGCTGCCTCAAGTTCTTACAAGAGGGGCTAGCATGGAATCGAACCTGGGACCTAACCAAAGTCAAACCCCGCTCTCAACCATCGAGCCACACTCCTTGAAAGCTCAAGTATAAAAGATATTATTCTTTTAGTTAGGAATCCAACTAGCTTAAGAATTGAAGATAATGGACTTACTCACCAATGACATTCATATGTATCTCAACTTTACAAAATTGATTAATTAATTAGTCACCCCCTTTTAACTATGATTAACTAGATATTAAAAAAAAAACAAAATGGTTAACAAAGCAATCAGTAGGATATTCTGTTATAGTGATCACACTATGTGAGACTGGAATATTTATGATCTTGTGCTCACACTGACCAAGTAAAGCTATTTATAGCATGAATATCTCATAACATAAGGCTTACTTTTACTCTTCTTGGATGTGGGTCAAGAGACAGGGGTTTGAGCTTGGGAATCGTTTGACAATATTTGTAATCTAGAATAAAATAGTTTGACTTCCATTTTCATAGTTTCTAGTCTTGTTAGTAAGAAATAAGAATAATCAATCCACCTGTTTCATATATGGTTCCTTTTTGTAATTAAGATAACGCACGACTATTGAATGCACGAATGTGTGAACAGGGATCGGTTCTAGAAATAGGGCTGACACAACGTGTGCAAACGAAAAATACCCATTAGAAAATGATCTTTAATTTGAGACTTATTGCCAATAATTACATATTCTATGAAGATTTTGATGAAATCTTGCTGACACTTGGCCCCCAAAGTGATCCAAAAGATGCGAGCTTTAGGAATCATCATCCATCATGCCCATAAAGTGCTGTTTTTCGATGTTTGGTCGACTAAAAAGCACTGATCTAAGAAATCGATAAATGGTTTGTGACTCCACCAAATAGCTAGGGCCTGCAGGAGCTGATCACTGATCGACTTTCCATATCTGTGTGTTTGCATAGCATTTTATATCGTAGTTATTGAGTAGCTCTTTTACCGACAAAGCAACCAATTAACGTAAAGTAACTAATTACACGACAGGATGTTAAACCATAAAGAAATGGTAAGCTGGTTTTAAGACAAATGAGGAGAGTGTCCAATGTACAAGCACTAGGCTTCTTCCTTTCAAGCAAAAGGTAGCCATTTTCTGGTTTCTTTCAGTTCAAGATATCGACTGAAAAGGAAAGTGAAGTTTCCCCCTTTCTTTATTCAGGATGGCAAAATCAAAGGTGAACTGTAGGAGATATTAGTAAACATAAGGCCATGGAAGGTTTGGTAAGAACAAGTTGATCCCAAGGAAGGAAGGAAGCAGCTACCACTCCCACATCATCTTTCTCAGTAATGGAACATTAACGATGAAATTCAAGTATTAAAGTGAGAAAAGAGAGAGTGATGCAGGACAAATTGGAGAAGTATTAACTTTTTACACTCTGTAAAATTGATAATAAGATGTCGATTTGAATTTTAATTTAGAAACTAAAATTTTAGATTTTGATATAGCTGAGTTTTTAGGATTTGATTTATAAAATTTAGGCTTAAATTTTCAAGGTTTAATATGAACTAAAATTTAGATTTAATATGGATAAAATTTAGGTTTAAAATGAGTAAAATTTAGTGAAGAACACAGACAATAGAAAGTAAAAAACTTAAAAAGAAACTATATCGGGCAATTCAAGTTTGTATAAAATTTAATTTACTTATCATTGACAGGCTGATTATATACGTATTTATGGAGAAATTTGTAAAACTTAAATAAGAAAGGATTGTTAACGAACTTAAATCTTGTTCTAATAAAATTTTATAAATTTTAAATAACTAAGATTACATATCTAAAATAGAATAATATAATTAACTTAATACTATTTTTATTTAATAAAGAATTCAAACATAATTTAAGAAACAGTTTAACTCCACTTTAAATTTTCAATTGTTCGTTTTATATTTTAGTTTCTGGCAAATAAAACAAAAAGTTATATAGCAGTTAATGTCAATAGTCATATTTTATCACTAATGATAATTTATATTAAATAATATGTATTTAGTTAATAATAAATCAGATTATAAAAATAGAAGAAAAAAACAAAAATGATTTCTAGCAATTTTCATAACTTTTGAAAACTGGTAAAATCAAAATCAAAAATAAAAACCAAAAACTCAAACAACCAGGTTTATTTTACTGAATTTGAAAACAAAAACAAAGATCAAAAATAAAAATGGAGACAAACATGCTATAAATTTGAGCTCTTTATCTTTGATATCTGCTCAATTTTCAATCCTTATTCCACCGGATTAAGAAATTTTTCCTCTCTTATTTCTTCTCATACTTTAAGCTCTTTTGTATAAGAAAAGCTAGTACTAAATCAACTCCTCCACCAAATTCCTATAATTAACACAATCCCATTCTGAATGAAGAGTACGTAATTTATGGAAATACTGGTATAATGAATTGCTTCAAATATTTATAACATTCATAGTCTGCTGCATATTCTGCATAATTTCTCCATCGACTTTAGTGCAAGTTTCCATTTGCAGATTGTCGTAGCCATTTGGAATTGTTTCATACCAAAAGTTCAGTCTTGGTAACCTGAAAAAAATATGCCTAACCCTTACACAAACAAAACAAAATTTGCAAGACAAAATAAACATTTCTAGATGCTTATATTTTTATTTCCAAACTGACGCAAACCATTTAACTTGTGGATAACGAATGCAGCAAATATGAAACAAAGCACATAGCGAGATAAAGGAACTTCTGCCAAAGGGAGAGGAACAGGAACTCACAACTGAATACCTTCAAGAACAGCTCCAATGCCTAAATTTACATATGCCACGGCGCATTTCCGCAAAAGAATTTCGGAGGGAATGCAACATTGATTGTACAGCCTCAACCTTGTTCAACTCTTCATTCCCCTCCTGTGAAATTTATTTTGCTTTAACTTTTGTCTCAATAGATGTGCAAGAGAGAGAAGGAGATACAGGGGAGAAGGAAGGTGTGTGATACCACTTCAGCAAGACGTTCTTCAAAACCCGCGGAATCAGTGTCAGCAGGCATGAATATCTTCCTGTAAGCCTGCCTCAGGCTCTTGATCTAGATGCTTGGCAATAACGCATACAGTCCATTCAAACACGACATAGAAAAAAAAAAGATTGTAGAACAAAAATGCCTGCCTAAGCCTAAGGGTATCAATTATCTCATTATATTTGTGACTAAGGACAAAATAATATTGATCATCAAAATCCTTATGTAATAAAAAAAAATCCATTCAGAAAATAACCTGTGACTTGATCAAAGAACATGTAAGGAGCAAGCATCAGATTCTCTAATTGTGGATCCTATTTTCACAATCACAATACTTTACCCTTCTTTATCTGTCCATCTTCATTATACTACCTACTAGCATTACCTTATCTACACCAAAGAAATCAGTTCAACTGCTCAACCAAAGCCCAGGAAAACTATGAGTAGGGATCAATATATCCCAATTAAATTCACCAAACAGCACCCATGTTATTTCTTGAATAGCACAAGATTATATCAACGTCCAACTAGAGATAAAATTCCTGACATCTTCAAAAAAATAAAGCACAAATAACTTACACACTGTTAGCACCAATGTTGAGGGTATTTCACGAAGGGTAGAGAATAACAGAAACATGAATAAGCCTAGGATATGGAGAGTATACTCGATGAGAAAGAAAGAGGGGGCTGAGAGGAATGAGTTAATTAGTTAGAGTTAGTTAGCGAGGGGCTGAGTTGGCACAAGGGTGGGATTGTAACAGAATGTACGGATGAGTAGTTTTGAGGCACAGAGAGGAGGCATTCGGGATAAAAGGAGTGAGAAGAGTGATACTGTAGATAGAGAGGGTGCTCTTTCTGAGAAGCATTACAGCTCTGGGAGAAGAGGTGTTCAGTAGAATCCCCTCTGTAATAGCAGTAGAGAACCTTTATTATATTCAATAATATAAACTATCTCTAGTATATAAAGCTAGAGTTCTATCATACATCTTAGTTGTGCTTGAATCTTAAAGAACAACCATTCTCTGTGAACCTCCACATCAAGACTTCCTAGTCCCTATCAGCATTACCTATCAAAAGCACCTATTGTATTTCTAAATCTCATTTAGACATGACTTGCTTAACAATTCCCCAACTTGGCTCTGAAATTTGTAAATGGAAGATTGTCAACTGTAACGATGATCTTAAAATAATGGCTTCAAGATTTGTTTTAAAACGTTGAAATGACTTCAAAATTTGTTTTAAAATGTTGAACGTAAAAAATACCGAGAAAATACAAGCAAAAGGAATATATACTCAGTTCCAAAGAAATGAGCGAGAAGACAATGGGTACTACAATAAGAAATTATATGATTGCATTAGTTTGAAACTTGAGTAAATTTAAAGAGGATGCTTTTAAGTCCCTTCTTTTTTTGTTCTGAACCTTGAGAATATATATTTCAGCTATCCAGAAGATGTTCTATAAAATCAGATTCTACCATAACATACACTTCCATCAGCTTGACCTTTGCCAACAACAAACTGCAGTTCGCCGAAACCCCAAATATGGAATAAGAGTTCAAAAAGGAGCTACTAAGCCCAAATATAAAGACTTACACTCACAACCAGAAGCTTTTGAATACAGCTTTTAAAAGTTAAAAGTTTTCTGTAAATATGTTCTTTTCAAAACATAATCAGAAACTATTGGTTGATTTTATTCATGATATTGTCAGCACATAAGGTTTCTTTTGACACCAACCTCTACTGTTGAGAACCCATGGCGGCGAAGACCCTCTAAATTCAGACCACGAAGCTCAGCTCTTTCTCCTGCTACCATCATGTACCTTGGAACATCTTGTGAAACCTTCAGGCATGTGCAAATGTAATTGAAGTCATTTCCCCCTTTGATGGTTCTCATATCAAAACAGTAACTAACAAGGACGTGTTCTAGCATATATTAGCAGCATTGATAAGCCAGGATTCATCATCATCAATGATCAGACATGTCTAATGTCATGTCCATCTCAGACACTAAGATCCTAAATGGATTGCTTATAAAATAACATCAAATTACAAAAAGTCATAACTTGGAGCTGTAAAAGAACGAAAAGATGGTACCACAGATCCTCCACCAATGAAAGAGAAGGAACCAACATGGCAAAATTGATGAACCACAATAGCACCAGCAGTGTGAGTATAGTCCTGCACTGGTAGCTCTTGAATCAACTTCTAACCAGATTGTTATTCAGGAGAGAACTAGAGATTAATATCAACCCATAAAACCCCAACAATTATGCAACACAATAGGTGCTTACTTCGACAACAACATGACCAGCTAGTAGAGTATTATTGGCAAATATGTTGTTGTTGCCAATCTTGCAGTCATGGGCAATGTGACAAGATCCCATTATCAGATTGTTACCACCAATAACCTGAGAGAACGATGTTAGGTGGAATACAAACAAATCCAAACTTCAGATAACTGGACCAATGAGACTAAATATGACACCATTATGCATAACCATACCGTTTTAACAGTTGATTTTGAAGATCGGTGAATTGAAGTGTGTTCCCTGATCTCATTGTTGTCCCCAATGTCAAGAAAGCATTCATCTCCCAACTAAGATGACAGACAAGGAACCATAACAGCAAAGGCAATGTCAAAAAAAACTTTCTAAAGAAGCAAATATGTTAGATATTCTTAACATCAAAGGAAAAGTTATTTTTCCACCAGGTAAAATTGCGCACAGCATTCAAACAGTTCAAGCAAAATGTTGCAGGTTGAACAATCATGATTGAGAAAAATAAAAGTATGTTTTAAGTATATGACCAAGCAACTCCTGAGGAAAATGTACATTCTGCTTTCTTACGAATCCAGCAATTTCATGTTGACGCCATTTGACCTACTACATTCCACTAAAATAAGCCTAATTTCCCATGTTTCTACATATCATCAGTAATTAATAAAAAGGAGCAAAAATAAAAACCAACCTTGTATTTCATATCTTGACATTTAACACCAATCACGGCATGATGTCCTATAACGTTATTGTTCCCTAAAACTGTGCGTCCAGGAAGCTCATCACCAACTATAGCACCACTGCCTAACAATAGTAAGCGTACATACCTAAAACGATAGATCAGATATAAAAATCAATGGGATGCAGTGCACTAACTCACGTCATCAAAACGCAACGGTCCCCCAACTCTGTATTCCCAAAAACATGGCTACCAGGGTACAACTGACAACTGTTTCCAAGCTTGGCAGCTGACCCGACAGTGCAAAACGGACCAATCGAAACACCCTGAAAGAAAAACGGAAACTTTTACCCTGTTTTGAAAATCATCTCCTCAATAATTACAGGGAAACGCGAAACAACAAATTAAATCATCAAAAGTTCACTTCTTTAAATTAGCCCACCGAGTGAAGCAAGTGAATCTAAGAGAGACGAGAATAAGGCGGTAAAAAAGAACAGAAGAGAGCACCTGACCAATGATAGCACCAGGGTGAACTATTGCACCGGGATGGATAGAGCTAGTACTTTCCACCGACGAAGCCTCATGACCCTGCCCAATCGAAATATCTGTACGAAAGTCACACAACTTGGCTTTAGGCAACTCGGGCACTTCCAATCAAGTGGCAGGGAGAGAAAATAAATGAAATTAGAGAGAGGGATACGTGAGACAGTGCTGGTAGAAAAACGAAGGTCAAGAGACAAGAGAGGACACAAAGACGACCGGCGAATTCTAAGGAATAGGGACTTCATGTGTCACATCAAATGTATCGCTCAAGCCTACGGAGGGTATATATTTCATCTAAGTGACATGTTCTATTTTATAGATTAATGCACATTTATGAAAAATTTTGAAAGATTTTGTCAATTCACAATCGGAATGTAACAACAACAAATGACATTTTTTTGTTATTGTTCCTTAAATACTGATAACAGTTTTTACCAACTCTTAAACATTGGATTCTCTCCGATATTTGCAATACTCTGACTAGCGTCTACAAAGAATATCTATATATATACACATTCCAAAAAGTGAAGAAAAAAGAAACAAGATGGAATTAGAACCCAAAAAAAAAAAATCATATCCTTCTTAGGTACTGCTGTATATTCCAGTGATCCCAGCAAAGTTTTTTATATACAAAAGTGTAAAAGGCTCTGATTATGTAGACTCATGACTCCTAAGAAACCAAAACCTGAAGCTACCGTATCTCAATCCCTAGCTAACCAACATACAATGGCACATAAAGAATTGTTTTCAACAATTGGTTCTTTTTCTGCAGTTGCAACATGTTTTAAAAACTTCCATCTGTACTCTGCCAAATCCTCCTTTCTGCATTCTAGCGTAGCCTTTTTAACCGTAGCTGCCTCTTCCAGTTGTTCACTGGCACTTTTTTACATGTTATTGGTGGAACTGATGACGATGTCGCCTTCCAACATCCGCAGCACCTTTAACAACAGAAAACTACAGTCATGTTTATTGAAAAAAGTTATATTGTAGTGTAGTATGAGCAGCAAAAACTAATCCTAATTTGACGAGGGAGGTAGGCTAGGATCCATATTTATGTTATTGTGGGGAAATGTAAAAATTTCAGAAAGAAAAGGACAGCACTTTCCATCTTCCCTGGAGAAAAATGGTCCAACTAGGATGCTAACTTCATGAAACTGAATCACACAGCTTAACATTTTGGGAAAGGTTGGTACAGGTAATGCATAGGCGAGCAGTATCGGACTATGAAGTTCCAGTGGCTTTCAACTGTTCATCAAGCAGAAAGGGCAGAACTACATTACCCAACCTACTAATTTACATATCGGAACAATTGTTGAGGCTGTGCCTGGTATTCCACGCTAAAAATTAAGCAGTTCATGTCCCAGAATAAACAATGAAGAGGATTTATCACAAATGAATACGAGAGGCACAGCGAGAGGAGTCAGCAAAATCTCATCCTAAGAATGCTACTCCTCCGCTTCAATGCCTAGTAGAATTGACGGGGGTGTGAGATCATTTACAAGTTAGAAAGTTTATAATAGAAACATTATGTTCTTTACCTGAGAAATGCGTGGCCTCAAGTGAGGATCCCTCTGGATGCACAATGAAGCGCATTGCACCATATTGTAAACCTCTTTCTCTGAATAGAAGCTACTTAATCGTGGGTCAACTAGCTCATGAATGGCGAACCTTTTAAGCAGTGGGCGTGCCTGTGCCATAATTGACAACAAAAGCAAAAGGACAGCGACACTAAATAAGCCAAACAAAAGCCTTCTAAATCTTAAGCTATAATTTTTCAAACAATGGATTATATAGGAACATATTAAACAATGATTCTCTAACTGATACATACCCACTCACTCAGGCAATGTTGGCCTTTGGGCCTACTTATGTCAATAGCCTTTCTTCCCGTTACAAGCTCCACCAATACTATGCCAAACGAATATATATCAGCTTTCTCTGTCACTTGGCCACTTTGAGCATACTCTGGAGCCAGATACCTATACATTTTGATTCATGTTTATCAGTTCCAACGTAAATTTGTTTGAAGATGAGACGTTAAGTAGAAAGCATAATGGAATGGTTTTTACCCAAATGTTCCAATGATTCTTGTGTCAACCCCAATGTCTCCATCTGGCTGCCACCTTGCCAACCCGAAATCTCCCACCTAGTGAGATAATACAGTTGTGAGTTATCAAATCTGTTACAGCAAATGAATCTAAAACAGGAAATAGATCATGGAAATTTTCAAGTATAAAAATATTAAAAAAATGCATCTTGTGATGAGATCATATATAGTAAAAGGAAGAACATGGCATACTAATGGCTCAAAATCATGCGTGATAAGGATGTTGTTTGGCCTCATATCACGGTGGACAATACAACCAACTCTGCACTCTTCATGAAGGTATCTCAGACCTCTAGCTGCTCCAACAGCAATTTTTTGTCTTGCAGACCATTCCAATGGATCTCGACCATGTCCTGCACATATCAAACTATGAAATTCATTGTCTTAGCCACAAAGCCTTTACGCTCGGCTCTGTGTGAGCTTTGCCAGAAGTAAAAGTATAAACCTGATAGCAGAGATTTTCTTCTTTTGAATGTGCACTCTAGATGAATTGCATTGGTGAAATTTACAAAGTTCTATGTGCACAATAAACTTAAATTTTGAATGAAATAACATTACTCGATCATAAAATAACCAACTTGTGATTTAGGGCATGTATCCCTCAGCAGATTTTACCGAAAAGATGGGAATCCAAAGAGCCATTGCAGATATATTCATAAACCAGTAATCTTCGTCCGTCCTCAATGCAGAATCCGATCAACATCACAACATTACGATGCTGTGCACAACTCAAAACCTCAACTTCTGAGCAGAACTCCAGATCGCCCTGAGAACTAGCCAATTTATGTTGCTTGACAGCAACCACTTGGCCATCCTGTAAGACACCTCGGTAAACTGAACCAAATCCACCTTCAGCCAAAAAATTTTCTTGTGAAAATCCATCTGTTGCAATTTCAAGTTCAGTGTAAGTAAACCACTTTGGGGGATTTCCAAGCAGAGGAGCCTTGTGTCGACATAGTGAACATAATGGAGGGGGATCAGGAGGAGCATGTGCAGACAAGGAAATTGCTTCTCTCACACTTCTGCTAAATTTTAGATCAAACTTGTTGCTCAGAGCTCCAATATCAGGTTCTTGATCAAGTCTTAATAAATTATCTAGAATGCTCTTATAAGTGGAACAGAAAGCTGTACCATGGTCTCTTTCAGAATCCTCCCTCAAATGTTTGGAAAAATCACCACTAGAACTCAGAAAATCATCCATCCATGGCTGGAAATATAATTTTGTAAATGCAGGAGATGGCTGTTCACTACCTATCTCAGATTCAGATGCATACAAAAATTGACTTTCTTCAACTGTAAATGGGCGACCTTTCTTATGATTTCCACGAGTTCCAAAAAGAACGTATGGTGAAGTCCCTGGATCTGAGCTTGACAACGACGAGGTTCCAGCTTCTGTTGCAGTGAGTGACGATTCACGCTCTGGACTGCTTGCAGGAGTCACATATGGCCCCCTCAAAGTATCTAATTTTTCATACTTACTCTCACAGTCGTTGGAAAACGCATCTCTATTAAATCGTAGTGCCATAGCCAATTCAGATTCCATCCTTGGTGATCCAATCAAATTAAGACGGAGAACTTTTGGCCCATGTCGCTTTATAATCACAACATTGCAATCCAGCTCGTCCATGCAGTTTTTCTTCTCGTGCTTTAGATGTCTGTCAAACAATAGGACGAGCAATAGCTCAAGAGAAAGAAGGATGGGGGAGTAGAATTTTGTTTTAGAAGGTGCTTAAACAAGCAAAAAGAGCAGGGTTATAGCAGTTGTTCTGAAATCATTCTCGTAATTCCTAACTTGGTACCTCTGATAATTGGAATTGCAAGCCCTAAACTAGAAAAAAAGCATGTCTATGATACGTGAAACAAGAACAAAGTTTTACATGTTTGTATTACTTATCCAATATAACCCAGTTTGACTGAATACTCTTCGCTTCAGCAGCCACCACTCCACTGCCAGAAACAAGTTGTACCGTGATTTTAAACTGGGAATGTTAAAAGAAAAAGTTAGATTGAGAACAAAGAGTGCTTGTAAGGAGCAAGAAAGAATACTTAACACAAATTAATGGGCCAACCTTATCGGTATCATACATATTACGTAGCTGAGCCATCATTTGGGAACACATCTCAGAAATGGCATCCCTCTGATCTGACCTGTTTCCTGGCAGAGATTTCCGGTGACCAGTGGTGCAGTCAGTGGCAAATCTTGAGAAACCCCATGTCTTTTTAACTGAACAATAAAATATTCACATTAGCCTCAACATCGACGTTCTTGATCTTGGTCTAAATTTACACGATAAAGGACAGAGCATAAACTTGACATTCCAATATGATAGCAATGCAAGACACTAGAAGTGAGAGAATAACGAACTCATAACAGAAATTATAGATTATGCTTGAACAAGCATCCACTTTCCGCTCTTTCTCATGTTAAAAGTTAAAAACAAACATTTTGCAGGAGTTTCTGGGATTTTAAACATGTATATCCATTTAAAACTAGGCACACAGGGAATAAAGCCCCAATCTTACAACAATTCATTAAATTGTAGTCACAAGAGTAATCATGTTTCCATAAAGAAAGTGGCCACTCAACAAAAATCTTCATTTTGTTATCCCCAGCTTGTAAACAGTTTGATTTCAACAGAGAATTCAAGAACAAGAAAGGAAGTAAAACGGTTCCCTAAAATCAACCCATCAGATTTTAACAGGAAAATGAAACTTTGGTGTGATAAAAGGTGCTGACTTTTACCTGAGGCCCGTGAAGGGACGACCACAAGCAATTTAATGAAGTCCCCTGGCAGGATCACATGAGTCAAAGCCCACACTAAAGCATTTTTTCGTATCTCAGTTGATGCCTTCACAGCAATCACCACCACCTTCCCGGTGACCACATCTGAAGCACTTTTCCTGTTCATCTCCCACCGTAAACTTAAGCCCCACTCCAACCAATATATTCCTTACCTAAGCCCCTCCAGCTTCTTACACACCCCAGAATCAAAATCCCCAATCAAAGCCCCGCATCATACCATATCCCAAATCACAAGAAGCACTCGAACATCGCTACAACACTGAAACCAAGATGTTCCCAAAAGCAGAGGAGGACGTGCAGTTCAGGGTAGTTTCCCAACTAGGCCTCTGGTAGAAGTTACACTACTGTTTACATGATGTGAAATCACTGTGAACAAACTTTGGATCAAACGACAGAAACATGATAAAAAAAATATATATATTGGTCAATCACAAGTTCGTTTCACTGAAACTGAAGCCAGCTTTAACTTTTAGATGTTTCATGTAGAAAGCGTGAAGTTATTAGTGGACAGAACTCCGGGGTTGTAGTCGTACGAGAAACAGCCTGTTGGCTTGGCGCAGTCCTTTTCTTCTTAAACGTGTATCTTGTTAACCGGCTCAAGCAGATAAGAATCAACGAATGAGCAAAACTCCAAATATAGAAAATGGAACACGATTGAAACGACAACAGGAAAAGGGTTGTTTCGTGCAGCGACACTTGCTGGTCCCATCCCATGTATATGCTCAACCAATTGCATAGATTATTGGGAGTGGGAGAGGCTTGCCGTTTGCCTACCATCAATTAAGCCAGACTTCCAAGCCTTAAAAAAAACCAACCCAATTTCGACTTGTTGCGTTTGACCTTTTCTGATGTATGGAATAAGCAAGATTTAATTAGAAAGTGGAATTTTCTTATGACAATTTTAACGAATAGTTGCAGAGGTTTAGCTAAGGAATATTGACCGTAGGCAACTAGGCATTATTTTACAATATAACATTGCTTCCATTACAATCTCCTTTTACTATAAACTCCCATTGGCATCATTGAAATCCTTATTCTCACAGTTTGGAGGCCTAAGATTGTGACAAGTTTTGAATTTGGAATGGTAAAGAACTTTGCTTTAACATCTATTCAAGTAAATCAAAGGATTTGGTCGACAAAAAATCAATGCCACTTAAAATATAAGGTCTTTGTATGCCTTTAAGTTGGATTTTTTTTTCCCATTTCAACTAATTTCATGAATGATTCAAGTTGTTCTCTTTATTTTTGATTTCTTGACTACAATCTAAAATCTAAAAGTTTGAACCAAATTAGGCCTACCCCATAACATTATTGGAAAGAGTCGCACTTGGATTTAAGTCACCACCATGTATGCCGATTTCCATGTTACTTTTGTGGCCTGAACGGGGCACAAGAAATGGGTGAGGAGCCAATTTTTCATCTGACATGAAAACAAAACAAGACAGCTCCAAAGTCAGGACAAAACCTAATGGCTTTTTTGACCTTTACTATGAACGAAATGGTCCTTCCCAAACTTTAGAGAGACTTTTTTGACTATTTTGGTGAAAGTGGGCCTTTTTATTGTATCTCCTACTAATCATGATTGAAAGTTTGTATCAGACAACTATTTTCACCTTTCTATCCATTGGTAGTTCTCATAACATATATCTTCGTTGGAACACTCAAAAGCCACAATCCAAACAAGCACCTGCTGAATGTATTCAATACGTTGTTAAGGGGAGAGCATAGACGTCAATCAAGCAACCTCTAAAAGAAAAGATATCGAGAACCCAAAGTAATGAGATTGCAATTTATTAAATGTGGTCAATTAAAATTAGAAACACGTTGAATTTATTAATATTAATTAATGTTGAATCACTAATTTTTTTAAATCATGTGATATATTTCATAAAAAATTGAAAATATAATAACTGTTATTTAACACATTATTATTATCACTCAGTCTGAAATTCTACATTGAAGCAGAATTTAGAAAGGTCTGATAATATATAACCTTACCTTTACATAATAAAGAGGCTGTTTTCGATAAATTGTTATTTATCAACGACAAAAGAAATACTTTTATCCAGCCAATTCCAATTTCCAACCATAGTTGTTATTGCATCATCTGCACATGCTTCAATATTTGAATGCCAGCTTTGAGTAGACAGCACAAAGAGAAAAACGCAGGAAACGACAATCATCCAAACCGGAAAAGATGACTTGTGTCTAACGCCCAATTGTTTTGGTCAAGACAGCTTTACGAAAAGGTGTTGTGTGATTGTCAATCTAAGAATTGAGTTGTTGGGTGAACTTGATGTACTTTTTCTTCTATTGGCTTCTATATTTATTTCCATGTATATATTTAGATGTTTAAGAAATTAAGTCATGTGGCAAATACTATATTATTAGTAAAAATGTTTGAACTTTCAACGTCTGAGTTAGAGAATGAAGGATCTCATTTAGAGAATGAGATAAGATAACATTCACAATAATGACTAGTAGAATTCAACAAATGGTTATGGGACTGTTGGACAAGATGGAGATGTAACTAATTACTATGCGATTGTTAAGAAATCAATATAAGAGTGGACCACAGTTTAGTAAATATCAAATCATTTTAGCTAAAGCTTGGGTCAATGTATCTTGTGGGTTTCAAAAGGAACGGTGACCAAACCCAGAGTAGAATTATTGGCTTGAAAGGGAAAGCCTTCTAATTTGAACAACTCCTTATAATGGTTAATTTCCCAAAACTTACAACGGAAGGATCTTGCTTACTGTTTCAAAAAATTCAGCTTTTCAATAGAAAGAAAAACCTTGGATTAAGCAAGTATTTGCTTTCTCAAATGGTGTTGCAATCTTTCTATGTTTACATCTGAGGCACATACCTTATCCAATTTGACACTAATTAAAGCTTGGGGTAATGAGTGTGATAACCCATAGGGAATAGTAGTTTCGTAAACTTTCTAATTTTACTGTATTTGTCTCTAATACAAACAAAAACAAAATAACAATAAATAACAAAATAACAATAATATCAAAAATTTTGTAACGCAGTTCATCACATCTTGCCTACGATTGCGAGGCCCTTATCCAGCTTAATACTTTCACCAAAATATAATAGATTTATCCAAAATTTTACTGAATCGACACCATTCAGCTCTCGATACTATTTCTCAACCTCATTTCTCATGAAAGAATTTCACATCTAATAATATGACAGCCTCGTACTAACCTCAACAGAGAATTTTTTAAACAATTGTTAATAGAAGACAATTAAACAAACAGCTCAAGTGATCAATCAACTAAGAACAAAACAATAATACACTTTAGATAAAAAATAAGAACAAATTTTCGAAAGATTCAGCACCACTGAAATAAAACTGGGAGTCGTCGCAACAATAATAGGCTGATTTACGTAGAACTCATAATCAAGTCACGGTTGCACATATAACATGCAATCCACAGCAGTAGTTGCCCGCAACATACAAAGCAGTCAACTCAAAAGCCACTCCATAAAGCTGAACATCCAGCTTAAGCAATACCCCACAAAATCACTGCAAAGTCATGAATCTCTTGGCCAGAAAGTACACACACAATGCACTAGAACTGCCCAACCGTGAGTAACTCTAAAGACTTAATAAAAACGCAACAAAAGGATGGATTTTTCAACCAAATAAAATTATTACGTTAATCTTTTCCAACTAACAAAAAGTCAGCCACACGCTTTCAGCTGTTCATGAAATTCATCAATTTATAATTACACCAAAACTTCCAGTCGTACACACAAACTTCACACACACGTGATGTATCACTCAACTAGAAGATTATCCATATAGTTTTTGAATTCAAGTTAAACAAGGATTATTAATTAGCTATGATTTTCCAATTAATAAAAATATATGATAAGTCCAATTTATAAAATTATGCCAAAATAACATAAGTAGATATATGTTAGATATATACACCATATATCTAACAATCTCTAAAATCCCATGACTTCATTTCAGCCCACTTAAAAAAATCGTGATCTTCTTCACATGTCTTACTTAAAAATAGAATTCTATCACAATTGAACTATTATCTAAAATCCCAATAAGCTAGTTAAGCCCAATTTAAATTCAATCAATTTGGATGTGCATTTTGAACTCATCAACATTATCTTAGATGTCTAATTATTGAAAAATGTTAAAACTAAATAATGAAATGTATACCATATATCTTAACATAGTGTATTTTAGGTTTTGATTGGACCCACTGATTGGCTAGATTATGCTCTTGGCAAGGAAGGAGCAACGAGATACAGAGTTCACAATCTGCCTTCTAATTCTGGGCCAAGGGTATATGAGCTTGGAATAGATGTTCCTTGCTCCACGTTTGGGCATGATTATGCCAAGGTTGATCCAGTTAACGTAGTAGTGGCTTATCTGGGGCAGGTTGATAACGTTAGGACCAAACTTCAAAAGTATGGTCGTTCGGGTGCTCATTTGGGGAATAGTTGTTCTGTTCATCAAGGGCCTAGTTTGTTTGAGCAGATGTAGGCTACTTCGTCGTGTTTAGACAAGCTCCTGTAAGTATTGTGCTTCTACTATATACATGACTTGGAACTTGCTAAACTATAGGTTTGTGGTTTTATAATTTAATTTAATGTTATAGGCAATGCTGAACAAGTGCTTAATAATAAGTAGATAGTTACTGGGAGAGACTCTACAAAATGAGGCTCTCTAACTTCCTCCAAATTGTCACGATAAAAGTTTTCATAGGATCTAAGATAGAAAGATTTTGTCTGTATCATGAAGTTGTTATCTTGTGCTAATAGCTATCTCTGTAAGTATCTTTGTTATTCCCTATCTTCAGTCACGACCTAACTTTGTTGTTGATGAATTTTAAGGGGCGGTTGGTTTGCATGGAAGAATGGTAATAAGAATGAGAATGAATATAATGAAGAATAATAATGGATATTATCATTATAATTATGATGGTTGGTTAAGAGGAAAGAATGGTTACTATTATTAGTGGTGATTTGTAAAAATATTGAGAAAATTTTTATATTTTAATTTATTAATTGCAATTATTAATTAATTAAAATATTTTAATTAATGAATGAATTATATTTTAATTAATTACATTATAATTAATTAAAAATATAATTAATGATATTATTTTAATTAATTAATTATATTTTAATATAATTAATAATATTTATAATTAATTAATTAATTATATTTAATTAATTAGTATTTAAAATATTAAAAAAAATCACTACTAAAGAATGAGTTTCATTCCTCTACTAAATGAAGGGTACGAAGGATTCTCCAAAAGAGGAATATCAAACTATTTCCCCTATAATGATAATCAACAACTAACGACTCACTTTTCATTCCTTACCTATTAACTCCTTCCCTGTAACATCCCGTTACCTACATTAAGGCTAATATAGTAAATGTGAGAGATTACTGAGAAATTAGGAAATGTATTTCATACTCATGCATTGCATGATATGCTCCTACACGTGAATATTGAATCTTTACGCATAAAGATAATTGTACATGCATTCATTGACAATTTCCGGGTATAATAGTTTATAAATGTGAGTATATTGAGAAATGTAGTTTTTATATGTTGAAAATTGATTTGGGGAGTGTATAATTTGATTTAGAATTTTTGGAGAAATTTCTGGAAATTCTTGGACATTTTTGAACTAGGAAAATTGCCAAGTGCCCAAATAATTATTAAACGTGTTGGATCCCGTTTCCGAGACCCAACTTCTTACACTTAAAACTTGCACCCCACTGCTTAACTGCACCTGATCACTCTTAAAACAAAACCGAAACAGAACTAAACAACCGTAATCGAGATTCAAATAGAATGAAAAGAAACAAATGTAATAGGATCAAATCTAACTGAAATCGAATATCAAATAGGTCGAATCGAAAGCAAAACGGATACAAGTGGAATCGAATACGAATGCCGGACAAATAGATCAATTTAAACTGAAATGTTAAATCTCGACATCCGAAGCGTGAACATAGAAAGCTGGTCGCGTTGGATACCCTTATGACTTTTGGATCCGAACCGATGTAATTTTTTTCTTCTTTTCTTCTAATTCGTTTCTTTCATCATTTAATCCATCCTAGTTAATATCAAACAAATAATTTCCCTCTTTGGGAACTTATCCTTAAACTCATACTAATCGCAAGTTGCTTTATTCTTCTTATTCATCACATTTCTTATTCTTTACCATAACAAATCTCATACTCATGTAAAATAAAATTCCTAAATTCATACACAAATTTCCTTATCCATGTACTACTATAAAGAAAATCCGGCAGCATAACGGCTGCACTATCAATAACTCAAACATGCAAATAACTAGAATACACTTCTATAAATTCCAGACAAATACACATACATCTTAATCTACCGGACCCTCCGTCCGGGATCTCAGCATAACGCAAACCTATTCCTAATCCTTTTTCCAGTCATTTGTCATACTCAAATGCATTCATCAATCATCACAATCCATATTTCATCAACAACACATTCATCTATATCCATATAAATATATATAACCCAATTTCATTCATAACTCACTTTACTTTATATACAAAACAAATTAGCACAATGCAAAACCAATACATTTCCAATTCCATAATTCAAGAGTCTTATACAATTGCATAATCCAAACTACATCATGAACTAACTGCTCACAATACTCTAATGGCATTTCAAGCCATAGATCAATTCCAATAATCTTAGACCAAATACACAAAGTACAAAACATGTACAAATTCTGATATCTTCACATCTTTCATCCAATCTCCTGCTCGAATACCTGAAGATGGGGATGAAAAGGGGGTGAGCTAGAGAGCTCGTGGATAATATGCTTGTAAGTTGAAAAATAAGTAAAAGCCATTTCTCAAAACTTTGCCATCTTATAAAGAATTTCACAGCAGAAATTTCATCAAGTGTTTGTTTCACAAACTCTTTAACTTTTCAAAACTTGTATACCAAAATGCCAAAAACTGTCACAGTTAAAACTTCACTTTCTTATTCTCGTAAAACTCAAATTTTTCTTTTCACAAAGCAATAACAATTTCATAGATATGAATGCATCACAATTCAAGTAACATCACAATCCTATAACACATCATAATGGTTTGGCAAGTCCATACACATGATGACTACACAATTCCATAAAATGGCCTTGTGTAGTCGTACACATAAGGGAATCCTAAAAGGAACTCCGTGTCACTTGCGAGCAGCTGGGAGAAGGCTATACACATGAGTCAACGTGCACGTGACGATTTCTTGAGGGACTATGCCGCACCCACATAACATGTAATTTATGCATTTAAAATTGTTTTGCCCAAATGGCACATTCTTGAAAACTTTGATTTCATGAGCATGACATATATATGCATTTCTAACATCACTTCTCAATTCACATAATTCACTTAAAAACAAGAAATGCACACTTTAGACAATTTCAAATCATTTAAAAATCATGGCACGCAATTTCACATATTGAATTTCAATCAATTAAACACAAAGAACACAAACGAATATTTCATCTTTATTAAATCATTCAAAAAATCCATTTGCTAACAATTCAAAACATTCATGAAAACTTGTTCCAAATATCCATAGAAATTCTTTAAAACCATTTGGAACAATGAACTTAATAATTCATAATCTTTTCCAAATCACTTGATTCAATTATTTGTCAAAACAATAGCTTATAAAACATGAACACTTTCTTGACTTTCCAAAATTCACAATTAGCTGAAAACTTGAAATATAACAAACATATTACCCACCTCTAATTTCCATGCCATAAGCTTGATCAAATCGTCAATTGTCCAAAGCTTCCTTGGTTCTTCCAATATAAAATTCCCTAAACCAAAATCAACCAAAACTCATATCATAATCATCATATTTCACAAACCCATATGGTTTCCAATCTCTCTACATCATAATCTTCCAAAATCCCTACTCATATAATTTCGCACAAGTTCTACTTAATTTCTCATCCAAGATTAAACATAACTTAAGGCTAAATCACCAACATTAACTCTATAAATCACAAACCCATATCCATCTCATACCAAATCAACCAAAAACCTAAGAAAATCTCAAAACTCATAAGGTTCTCTTAACTTTATCTTCCACCATTTTCAACTTTTGCTTGACCCATCTTGTAGCTTTCACCTCCTTCCATGTTTTTCTTCTTGAATCCATGTAAAAATCATGCTTATAGCCCATGGAAAACAAAACCCTAGCAGCATCTCTCTTTTCTCCCTTCTTCTTCTCCAACGAACTTGCTTCTCCTCTCCCCTTCTTATTTTCTTTTTTTTCTTCTTTCATTTTCGTGAGTCTTCTAGAACCCACGACCATATTCCCTTCTTTTATAAGCCATGTCATTAAAATGGGGGTGAAAAGACCCATTTGCCCCTCCTCAAATGCTATAACTTTAATCTTTAAGTTAACTTCCAAAACTGCCCCTGAATATTTCTTTAAGTCATGCTCACTTGCGGACATGTTTCGCACTATCCATTTGAAGGAATTTGTCAAAATTTCCTTCTAGAGAAATGTTCCTCTATGTCTTAATTTCATAATGACATAAGAATCATCCAATTCGAAGCACTATATCAAAAGTTATAGTCTAAACATGTCGGACATATCATTCTACTAACACATGTTCTAGCAATTCACTTCCTTCCACAAATAGACATTCTTAAAGGCTAAATTGAAATTTCATTTCTTCATAACAATTGTATCCCCATGTCTTAATTTTATTTCGCCCCAAACCTTGCTTCAATCGGATCTCCACAGATCCCTAATTTCGCAAAATAATGAACTATGTTCAGAAACTTTCCTGTCTCACTTTGATTCAAATAATCTTGCTCAATTAAATCCCTAAAATTCATAATTTTTCATTAATATGAAATTAAGTGTCTTAGGAATCCAACGCTTCAAGAACCAAGTCATTCGGATGTTGGATGGAAAAGATATAAGCAAATGATTTGACAAGGTCGGATGAGGAAGGACAAATAGCAAGATCAGAATGAAACAAATCATTCCAATTATCATAGGATTCAATCAAACTTTTTCAATTCAATTCCAATTGATGCAAATTTTCATGGAGAGAAAGATACATGTGTTAGAAATTCAATGCTTCAAAAATCACCTCAATCCGAGGTCGGATGAGTGAGTTATGATCAAAACAATAACCCATGCTTAAACTCTAAATCCATTTGAAAATCTTTTGGCGCAAATGACATAACTTTTGATCTAGTTATCGAATTGACTTTGTTCTTAGACCATTTGAAAGAAGACACCTAAATCTACAACTCGTATTAGAGGCCCCAAAATCAAATTCGGCCCCTAAAATGGTCTAAATCACGTTTTTCTTAAGGTGACTCGTAGCTATACGTTAAACGGATATGCATGTTCGTTTAACGGACACATACGGCCCAAAATGTTCCAAATAATTCGAGTAAGTCCGTTTAACGGACATCCATATCCGTCCAACGGACATGATCAAAGGAAGGGGTCCTTTTGACCCGAGGCTGTCCGTTAAACGGACTCCCATGTCCGTTTAACGGACATACGATTCCCAAAACCTCATCAACCTTTTTCCAATGCTTCTCACATCACAATTAACATCACATACACTTATAATCTTCACATATTTACTTATTCAAAAGCCTAAACACTTCATAATAATTCAAGCAACAAATTCAATTCATGAATTTCTCAAATCTCAACTAAATTGGTTCTTCAAAATCACAATTCTCAAACATTCGTCAAAGCTATCACTAACATCAAT
This sequence comes from Erythroxylum novogranatense, assembly GCA_029891385.1. Taxonomy (NCBI): domain Eukaryota; kingdom Viridiplantae; phylum Streptophyta; class Magnoliopsida; order Malpighiales; family Erythroxylaceae; genus Erythroxylum; species Erythroxylum novogranatense. The sequence continues at coordinate 27,876,153 of CM057227.1, read as the reverse complement.
CTTAAATAACATCATAACTTGTATCAACTATAACTTTTAATTCTAATCTCGAAAACTTGCATACTTAGTCTCGTTGGAAAGATAAAAGAATAAGCTACAACTTCAAAGAAGGCAACTTTGGCCAATTCTATGTCAATTATTCCTGAATTCCTCACGAATCAACATACACATTTTCATTCTACATTCAACCTCAATACACAAGATTTCCTACATTCAATAACATCATGCCATTTTCTAAATTTCCTCTCTTGTTTTTGCATAATATCTCACATAGATAACCATAATTCATACTAAGTGTTTCTCAACTCACCATCCTTACATAAACCCATATCTCATTAAGACACAAATAACATTTATAACACCATTTATACACCAACACATTCATTTACTTTCATATTCACATTTCTAATTTTCACTCAAGGATCGGGGTCCAACAAAACGGTAGTAGAAATTACTGTCCAATGGCAATGAAAATTTTGATAAATGACTTTAGAATTTATTGGCAAGTGTCAATTGGGGAACAATTGGAGTAAAAATTGAAGTTGATGGGACTAGTTAAATGAAAGAACCAATCAAATGCTTTAGAAATGGGATATGTGGCAAGTGACAAATATCACTTGCCAAACAATACCTTAAACCCACTACTCTTTTAATTAAAAGCCCCTCCTCTTTTTGGTTTTGTCATTCATGATGCTCTCTCTTAAAGAGCTATTGGAGCTTATTTTTGTTCTCACCATTTTCGTAGCTTCTCTTCCTCTCTTCTTCTTGATTTTTGATTCTTCAAATCTCCATTCATGTTAAACCCAACCCTCTCATCTTTCATGCTACTCTTTCGTCTTGCTTTCTCTTTCATTCTCACCAAAAACCCAAACCTTTCAAGCTTAAAATGAAGATGATCGTGGGTTGTTGGTGAATTAGGGATTTTTTATTTCTTGAAGATTTTGAATAATTGAAGCTAAACCAAGTAAGTTATGCTTTAAATGTTATGGGTATTATTAAATGAAACTAGAATGATAAGAAATATGAGATTGATGACTTGATTTTGTGAGTGAATGTGTGTGATGTGGATGGTGAAAAATCTGTGTAAATGTCTTATTTTTTGTAATTGTGAATGATCATTAATGACCCATGATTTGTTATAGAGATGTTTTAGAAGTGGGATGATCCATATAATGGTGTTAGGATGAGTGTAGAAAAACAATTATGAATGGGTTAATGAATATGTTATGTTTTTGGTTAATGACCAAATATAGGTTATGAATTGATTTGTGAATATTTTGGATTTGAAATGGGGTTGAGAATGAGGAGTGTTGGGGTAGAAAAGGTGATCTTGGTATGAGTTATGTTAGGGTCAGATTTGGAAACAAAATTTGGTAGTTGAGCTAGAAAATATTGCAGCAATATCAAAATTTGGTGATGCTGTCGCCTGCAACCAAATATAAAAGAAATCACTTCCGTTAAAACAATTTAATGTAGTAGCGGTAAGCGGATATCGTTCCTACGAGGAATCTTTAACGGTAAAGGTTAGCTAGTTCAAACGAAAATAAAAGGGGGGTTTGTCACGACAATAATAAAAATAAAAGGAAAAATCACAAATCGAAAACAATAATTAAATCTGAAAATTCAATAAGAAGAATACCTTGGTTTCGGTCACCGATGTTACCATGCTATTATGGATCCTCGACAAAAATTGTAATTATTAACGAACATTCATTGGGGGAAAATCTCTCTTAAGTGTAATGACTAGAAACGTGTATTCTAGCAATCTTATTAAACAATAACCTAGATACGATCATAGGTAAATTGAATAATAGCATTAAGAACCAATGACAAGTGATAAACATGTATGACATGAAATCAATCAAGTGGATAATTTCTTAGAATTTTCCGACTCTAACGTAGAGGGGTTAATCCTAATTGCTACTGGTGGTTACCAAAATTGAACGTCAGATTTTGTTAACCTAGCGGTTGAATCAATTAATCTCTAGTTATGTACCTAGAAACTAACAAATTCAATTAAAAATCCAGATTTGAAATTATCCAATGTTCATCAACAACATGAAAAATATCCAAAAAATCTCACCATAATAACATGTAACATGGATCCCTAAACCAAGATAAGAAAATTAACTACTCATACTTGAATTGAAATCAAAAGGAAATAACAAAAGGAACTGTCTCCATAACTGGTCTTTAACAAAAGAAACGAAAATAACAATATGAAATCTGCAGAAAACTTGAAATAATATAACAAGAAGATGCGGTAGTCTACTCTTCAACCTAAATCTACGAGAATACTACTTAATTCGTGCAAAAGAGTGAATTAGAAAACCCAGAAAACTGAAGTTGCGGCAGTCCCTAAGAAAAGAAAAATATGATGATCTAACCTAATGCTATCCTAATCTACGACTCCCCCCTCTCTTTGCCTTTTACCATATATATAGATGTATATGGCAACCACTCCCATCTCCTATTTCATGTTAATCTCTTCTTTTTCTTGTTTTGATTTGATCCAGATCAGGTGTACATCCAATTTCCGTAGGAGTCTTCTTGAAAAGAGGAGATAAGGATCTTGGACGATTGTGTTTTAATTGAATTCCAATTCTGAAAAATCTGCAGATTTAGGATTCTGACCTTAGGCGTGCCCACGCATAATCTTTGAATTTCGTCCAGATTGGGGATTTTTGAATTTCTTTCTTTCTTTTGCCTCTTTTTGGTCCTTTTTCGTCCTTAGAGTGCTGAAAACCATCTGTAAACAATTATAGAACAATTCCATTTAATTCGGATAATAATTTCAACACATCAACAACAATTACACCCAAAATATATGCAATTAAAATGACTTAACAAATTCTCCCACACCGAACCTTTGCTCGCCCTCGAGCAACACATCAAACCATTAAACTCAATCAATTCATCCTTCAGAAATTAAGTGCACACAATCCATCAACTTAGGCTAGTAAGACTCAATTTGCAACACATATCATAATTGCCTTTCACCAATGCAAATAAGCAAAGTCAAAATAATGCACCTTTATTCAAAAGCAAACATGAAATTAAAGTGAATTCTTCTCACGGATTTCGCTCTTACACTCAAGTGTTTGTGGGTAAGATGTTTCGCTCAAATCTCACTCTATCATGTTGCACTACCATAGGCTTGCAATTTCACCAATTCTCATTCATTCAAATCACATAGGCCGATAGATCATGAGGACTTTATCAAGGGTTGTAATGGGGTTAGGTTCATAGGTGAGGTAAAAGAAGTGGTAAAAAGGTTAGTCACAAGTTTTCACAAAGCATTAAGTAAAAGGGAACACAATTTAACTTCTGAGATAAACATGAAAAGGAACTACAACTACTCATTCTAACTCAAACCACTATACTTTTATTTTTCTTTTCTTTTCTTTTTCTTTTCTTTTCTTTTTTTTCTTTTTCTGTTTTTTTTGTCGATTTTTTTTCCGAATAATGCTAAGAACACGGGAAAATAACAATAAAAACATGAGCAATGTACCTATGAAAGTTTCTCAAGACACAATATATAACAAAAGTCCCAAATTACTTAATGTTTCATTCAACTTGTGTAGGGGGAAGGCTAATGGGGTCTTCGGTTCTAATGCGAGGTGATTAATTGAAGAACAAGGATGGCTCAAACGTGTTTTCAAAAGGGAATAATAGGTGGGTCAAATTTAGGCTAATGGTGTAAAACAAAGAAGGCCTTAATCACTTCTACAACCCATGTGATCAAACACATTCAACCCGGTTCCATGCAAGTTCTGAAGACAGCATAACTAGAGGAGCATCACACAATTCAAACAAATAATATGACATAAAGAGGATGTCATTTAGGCTCAAGTTTGCTAACAGGTTTTAATTCAAATTAAGAATCCACTTCGTTTCATAATTTACTCCATCACTCCAATGTCAAAATTGTTGACTAAGTTTATGAGATTGGTTAGAGCAATCAATCAATGGTTCCATTTTAAAACTTACTTAGCCCAAATTAATTTCATGCATGTCCTCAATCTCACCCAAACTAATATGACAAAGCTTCATGGTTTAACATGCAAAATCGTACGCAATATTTAATAAAGCCCTAGAAAAATCGAAAAAGTCCAATTCTTTCCCCCACACCTAGACCAACATTGTCCACAATGTTAAAGAAGCATAAATATAAAAGAAAAGGTGAAAGAAAGCTTCTCTATTATGGAAGTGCCAAAATCAAGGTGTTGATGGATGTGGCGCAAGGTGGTTCAGTGGCGGATGGGCGTGGCACGTCTATGAGATTCACTTTTCTTCTTGGGCATTGTGCTAATTCCGTATAGACCACCTGCAATTTCAAAAAATAAGAACGCAAACACAAAAACAAAAGTGAAGGTTGATGGGTGAGTTGGCAATGAAAGATAAGAGGTACGTGAATGCTTAGTGGGAAAATAAAATTAATTGGCTAAGGTGGATGTAGAGAATCGGCAGCTGGAGATTAAAGATGAGAGAAGAGATTTAAGGAAAACAAAGAGGGAAACTAAAGAGGGAAAAGAGGGGAGGCGGTAATTGAATTTTTTTTTCTCTTTTTTTTTTTAATTTTCTTTTTTTAATTTTTTTTAATTTTCATTTTTTTAAGACAAGATAAAAATTAAAATTGCAGAATAAAAATTATTAAATTAAATTCCTAACTAAGCTGAATTAATTATAAAATAAAAATAAAAGAAAATTGCTAAAAACATAAAGGAAAGGATACGAATGGGGTGCCTCCCATTAAGCTCTTGTCAAAGGTCATAAGCTTGACCCTTGGCATCTGTACATCATCCATTATCGAATGGATGCTTGAGTCCAACAGGAAGCATGCTCAAACTCTGTGATAAACTTGGAATAACTTCCTGTGAATGCGGCTCCTTGTTAGCACGATGCTCTATGACTTCTGATGAGTGGAACTTTATCGCTTCTCCATCATACTCTAATGTCCACTCGTCTTTTCGGGCATCGCCCTTCTCACACCAGGATGGTCTCTGTAAAAGTAACGCCAATAGTTGTGGAGACTCGACATCTTGCTTGTCACCTTCGGTCTTCAGCTCGCTCGCCTACGGCTCTCCTAAAAACTGTACTCCTTGCGACTCTTCTTGTTTTTCTTCTTCTTGTATCTGTAAATAACTAGGAAAAGAAAACGAAATTTGGTTAGCGATAACATGAATTGCATCGCTTACCTTAGGAGGTTGCACTTCCTCCATCTTTTCTCGAATTGTAATCTCTTCCTCTTCTAACTCTGCTTGTTCTTCCATCTTTGCCTTGAAAAATCGAATTTTCGGTTGTGCTGGAAAATTTTCAAAACTTTGTGCCTCCATTCGATTAACGGCAGCTGCAATTTGACTTAGCTAGTTTTTCAAATTCTTTTGTTGATTTTCCAAATTTCGGATACTTACTTCAGTATTTCGCTGGAACATCAAAGTGTTAACGGTCAAAGTTTGCAACATAATTTCCAAAGAAGACTTACCTTCGGCATTTGATGTCATATTCAGATCTGGTCGAGGTACGTACGGTTGTCTAAACTGCTGGGATTGAAGAGTCCTCGTTTCCAAAATCATTATGATCTCCTCCAAAGACATATCATTAGATGTGGTGGTGATGGTGGAGGTGAAGGTGGAGGTTCAAAGTAGGACAGCTCTTCATAGTAACTTGGTGGAGAAGTGAATCCATACTTTGTATTACGCAAACAGAACGCAGCGTAAGAAGAACAACCCAAAATGAACAAACTTCACATACCTTAGCTTGTTGGTCATCTCTCGGTACTTGCACGGCTAAGGGTGTGAAATCCGCCACTTGATGGTCAAACCTGGAAGTCGCAATAGGCGGAAACTCATTATCATAATAAGGATAATATGAATAATCAGAATTAAAAGCATACTGATAGTGAGCCATGTCGCTAAAAGATCGAAAAATCAGAAAGAGCTGTAAAACTGAAACAAACAAAAGATAAGGTAACCAAGCGTAACGAAAACAAAAACAAAAACAAAAACATCACTAACAAAAACCGTTAAAAAAATTCCCCAGCAATGGCGCCAAAATTTGGTGATGCTGTCGCCTGCAACCAAATATAAAAGAAATCACTTCCGTTAAAACAATTTAATGTAGTAGTGGTAAGCGGATATCGTTCCCACAAGGAATCTTTAACGGTAAAGGTTAGCTAGTTCAAACGAAAATAAAGGGGGGGGGGGGGGGTTTGTCACTGCAATAATAAAAATAAAAGGAAAAATCACAAATTGAAAACAATAATTAAATCTGAAAATTCAATAAGAAGAATACCTTGGTTTCGGTCACCGATGTTACCATGCTATTATGGATCCTTGACAAAAATTGTAATTATTAATGAACATTCATTGGGGGAAAATCTCTCTTAAGTGTAATGACTAGAAACGTGTATTCTAGCAATCTTATTAAACAATAACCTAGATACGATCATAGGTAAATTGAATAATAGCATTAAGAACCAATGACAAGTGATAAACATGTACGACATGAAATCAATCAAGTGGATAATTTCTTATAATTTTTCGACTCTAATGTAGAGGGGTTAATCCTAATTGCTACTAGTGGTTACCAAAATTGAACGTCAGATTTTGTTAACCTAGCGGTTGAATCAATTAATCTCTAGTTACGTACCTAGAAACTAACAAATTCAATTAAAAATCCAGATTTGAAATTATCCAAGGTTCATCAACAACATGAAAAATATCCAAAAAATCTCACCATAATAACATATAACATGGATCCCTAAACCAAGATAAGAAAATTAACTACTCATACTTGAATTGAAATCAAAAGGAAATAACAAAAGGAATTGTCTCCATAACTGGTCTTTAACAAAAGAAACGAAAATAACAATATGAAATCTGCAGAAAACTTGAAATAATAGAACAAGAAGATGCGGTAGTCTACTCTTCAACCTAAATCTACGAGAATACTACTTAATTCGTGCAGAGGAGTGAATTAGAAAACCCAGAAAACTGAAGTTGCGGCAATCCCTAAGAGAAGAAAAATATGATGATCTAACCTAATGCTATCCTAATCTACGACTCCCCCCTCTCTTTGCCTTTTACCATATATATAGATGTATATGGCAACCACTCCCATCTCCTATTTCATGTTAATCTCTTCTTTTTCTTGTTTTGATTTGATCCAGATCAGGTGTACATCCAATTTCCGTAGGAGTCTTCTTGAAAAGAGGAGATAAGGATCTTGGACGATTGTGTTTTAATTGAATTCCAATTCTGGAAAATCTGCAGATTTAGGATTCTGACCTTAGGCGTGCCCACGCCTAATCTTTGAATTTTGTCCAGATTGGGGATTTTCGAATTTCTTTCTTTCTTTTGCCTCTTTTTGGTCCTTCTTCGTCCTTAGAGTGCTGAAAACCATCTGTAAACAATTATAGAACAATTCCATTTAATTCGGATAATAATTTCAACACATCAACAACAATTACACCCAAAATATATGCAATTAAAATGACTTAACAATGAACTATGAGTATACTTCTATGTTTTGGCCATAACTTGCTCTGTAGTTATTCAATTGAGATGATTCTTAATTTGGATTAAATTAGAAACATAGGGCTACATTTTTCGTGAAGACATCTAATTTAAATTCTATCTTTAAGAGTCTCAAATTTTGACATGAAATTAGGAATTGGGTGCAGCAAAATTTGTGGATAAATGATTATGTTGTGTTATGTTTTGAGTGTATGAGAACGTGTTATATTTTTGGTGTTTATGATCAAGTGGAGAATATGAAACGTGTATGGATGATGATGAGTTGAAATTGGGTATATTTGAAGAAGTTATCCACTTGAGATGATGAATCAAATGAGTTAATAATTGTTGAATGATTATGGAATGATAATTGCATTAGAAGAGGTGAATTTGGGAAGATTATGAGTGGAAGTGAGGTTAGAATGGGTGTAGGTTCCATTGGAGGGGTTTTGGAGAAGGAGAATTGAGTAAACCCGAAGGTTACACAATCAGGCCGTGTAAATTGACACGATCGTGTGTTTTTGATGCAAAAACACTACTTGACCCAAAAGAATACGAGCTGCGTTTTGGCAAAATCTCATTTCAGAGTCTTCACGAAATTGTATAGCTAGAAGTCCTCTTTGAAACTGTCCAAAGATGACATTAATCCAAGATCTATAGCAAAAGTTATGGCATTTTTCCCAAGATATGTTTGTTTATGAATGATTGACTTATCAATGTTGTACAATGAGATGTTTAGGCTTGTTAGTGATATTAAAGAGGCCCAATTGAAGTAGGATTGAGTTATTAACATAAGGGGAGTGTTCTAGGTGTTAGGAAATGATTCAAAGATCTTGATAATTGGTTTTGAGACGTGTATTATGTAGCACCCCACTCCCGCAAGATCCGAACCCGACATCGATGGTGATATCCGAGTTTGTGCCCCGCGAGGGTGGTGTGCTAACGTACTCAATCTTTCAAAAGCCCACAAAATATTTTCTTTGAAAATATTTGACACAAAGTGCGAAAATCGAAACTCAAATTGAGCCCACATTCATTCATAAATATTTTCACTTAACACAATTTTCAATAGCCATTCGGGCCTTTTCATAATTATAAAACACTTGTGTCAACAAGTTGTGGAATATACAATCCAATACAAAATGTGAAAAACACAAATGCAGACGCGAACTGATCTTGACCTTTATCCTTCACTTGTATGCTGTATGTATACTCCCGTGGGCCTAACGAGGTATTCTTCTTATCCTGAAAAATAGTTGCAAATTTTGGGTGAGTTTTGCGAACTCAATGAGTGACCATCCTCGATGGCTCACCCAATCACATAACACATACACATATGTCATACAGAATTCAGATTTCACATTCAGATCATTTAGACATTCATATGATGCATATGCCACTTGTATGAGACTCACATTCGTTCTTATTGTTGTGACTGAGTGCCTCTCACATGTACAGAATACTGGTCCGTAGGGCTCAGTCATATCAGAATATTGGCCCGAAGGCTCAGTCGAATCATATAATCGGCCCGCAGGCTTAGTTGAATCACATAACTGGCCCGTAGGCTTAGTCGAATCACATAATCACGGAGCATAGCTCTACGTGGAAGCGCTTCATACAGGCGACTCTAGTCACAATGCCTTTATATTTCATGCATTCATGCCATGGAATGCATCACTTACATTGCATGCACTTATTCGATCACAAATACTTGTCATCGGACCTTGGTCCGGCATTCAACCTTAAGTTGAGCATCCACTTATCATCTTGCATGCAACGCACATCCAGAAAACATTTGATTCATCTTATTCACATACAATGAACACTTCAATATTTCAGATCAATATGTAGCACAATCATCGGACCTTCTGTCTGGAATCCAAACAAAGTCAATCACATCCCTATGCACATTCATCATACAGAGATCAATGTATACAAAATTCAAATAAAGCAAACAATGAAGTGAGACCATCTAGATCTACTCACAGTATGCTCCATTTTAACGTTTGCTTCCAAAATCGGGGAGCGCCTAAAGACGGACACTTAACCTGCATAGTCTATTTATGAAAGACACACATTGCACACTCATCAATAATTGCACACATATAAACCTTTATTTATGCACAAATGTATCAATGGACAATGTACAATTCATGCTCAATGACAATCTTGGGTATATGATCTAATATACATTTTATGCTCCTTCCCATTTCATAATTCATATAAGTTTCATACACTTCATTGGTACATGATCATTCTAAATTCTCCTTTCAATCTTTACCCTTTTTATAAGTCTAACTTATTCATAAGCTTACACTTCAAGAACATTTGGTTACTCTATGTCATAACTTAATTTCTCTTCATCTCTTTTCTATCTCATATGATCTTATAATATCCAATTCTCATTCATGGTTTAGCACTTCACACTTATAAACACACTTAGGTAGGATCCTCTTAATTTCCTAAGACAAACCAAATCTCATTCAATAGGAATCCACTTTAAAATCCCACAATGCATAATCACTGAAATTGATTCTAGCATATTTAAACTCAAGCATTTTTTTTTCTAAACTCCATAAACTAGAATCCTTCCAAAAATTTCAAAGATTAAAAAAGATCATGCCTTCATTCCTCACCAATTGAAGGAATACTTGGTTCAAAGGGAAGCTTTTCTCTTCCTCTACTTGCTTCCCTTCTTGATCTACTCCAAAATCTCTCTTAAAGATTAGGGAAATTGAAACCCTAGCTTGTTGTCTCTTCTTTCTCTTTGTACTTCTCTCTCTCTTTTTTACGACATTCTCTCTCTCTTTTCTCTAGAATTTTCTAATCCACTCATTTTGCTTCTCTGGAATCTTCTCATTCACGTTTCTCCTTTATTTATAAGCAAGACAACACTTCTTCTTCCATTTATGCCCTTAATGAGTGAGAATTGTCCCATTTACCCTTTTATTTGTGCCTTATGTCTTTTATACTTAAGTGTCTTACCAAAAGCACCCTTGTATATTCTAACATAACACTTTCTTCTAAAAGACTCTTCTCTATTGTCTTACGTTTTTAATGACACCAAAAGCATTCAATTTGGTTCAATAGTATGGAAGTTATACTCCAATATCTTTGGACTGCTTTTATTTTGAGACAGTACTCTATGCTCAACTTCCATCCAAAACTTGGAACTCTTAGAGTCCGATTCAGAATTTTATTTCTCCATAAAGCTGTAGCACTATGTTTCTAATTTACCTTAAAACAAAAATCGTCTCATTTGGACTTTTACTGATCCAGAAAACATCAAAATACTAAAGTATGTTCAGTAAGATAACACCAGCTCATATTATTGAAGAACACACTCACTGTACCCATCACACTCTTTTCACTCAATAATTCTCCATAAATTTCAGATAGCTTCAATTTTTGGTAGAGATGTATGGAAATGTTTTAAGAATCTCATGGTTCAAGAATCAGGTCATTTGGAGGTCTAGAGAAGAAGTTATGGCCAAAAGACTCCAACACGTTTATGCCCTCACCTGAAATGTACATGTTTCAGTATGAGTACCATAACTTTTGCTAAAGAGGTCCGATTAACTTTGTTTTTAGACCATTAGAAAAAGGACTTTTAGATCTAAAACTTTTATGAAGACTGCAATGGCCAATTCTATCTTTTACATTCTGTATCGTCTCATTTTCTATCTTCTGCTTTCTTCCGTCTGCTTTTCATCGTCTACTTTTTTCTGTCTGCTTTTCATCTTCTACTTTTTTTTCGTCTGCTTTTTATCGTCTACTTTTTTTTGTCTGCTTTTCATCGTCTACTTTTTGTCCGTCTGCTTTTCATTGTCTACTTTTTTCCGTCTGCTTTTCGCATTCAGAACATATCCACTTATAAGAATCATAACTTTTGACTCCGTTATCCAAAATTTACAAACTTTATACCGTTAGAAACATAAAAGATATATCTACAACTTTACAGAAGGAAATTTTGCCAAAATGCATCTATATTAATCCCAAATTTGCCCCTAACATCCGAAGATAAATTTTTCATTCATACACCAACACTGCACCCAATTTTTCATTTCATGACAATTTTGGAGACTCTTAGACACAAAATTTAAATTCGATGTCTTCATATTAAATGTAGCCATATATCTCTAGTTTAATCCAAATCAATAATCATCTCATTTAGATTACTATAGAAAACGTTGTGGCTAAAAGACTGAAGCATATTCAATGAATATTTTTCCAGATCACTACTAATCTTGTTTCTAAATCTTTCCTTATCACAACTCACACCAAGATCACTCTTTCTACTTTCTCTACTTCTCCTTTTCAATAACATCACATTTAAAAACAATCCTACCCAAAAATTGTCAATGAATGCATGTACACTTATTTTTATGCAAATATTCAATATTCATGTGCATATATGCTAACATTGTGCATGAGCAAGAAAAGTGCGTTTTCGAAATCTCTCTCTGAGCTTACATGCATTGAAATTTTAGGTCCTAACCTGTAATATGGGGACGGGATGTTACATATTAAGGATATACACCCGGGAATGTCATTGAACATACATTGTACATATTTAATATACATAAGTGTGCCTCAATAGACACTTATACAATTGTAAAAAATTGTGATATGCGTATGTTTTGCATGATATAGAGAAACATATAGAGCGCCATCATCCAGACATTTCCAGACCTTAGAAGCAAATGTTAATCTGGAACATACTGTGAATCGACCTAGATGATCTCATTCATTGTTAATTCTGTTTTAAATTTTGTATTGTTTGACTACTGAATGATAATATGAATGTGCTTGATTTTGTTGATTTCCGAACAGAAGGTCCGATGATGGTGAGGTATGAATGAGATATTGAAGTGCACCTTGTATGTAAATTTGATGAAATATGTGATACATGATTTGATTGTTAAATGCCAGACCTAGTTCTGAAGAAAAATGTGAATATGCATGATAATGAAAAAGTGATACCCAACTTAAATATTGAATGTCATTGGAGGGATTTTGGAGAAGGAGAATTGAGTAAACCCGAAGGTTACACTATTAGGTCGTGTAAATTGACACAACCGTGTGTTTTTGATGCAAAAACACTACCTGACCTGAAAGAAACACGGGCTACTCGTGTGAATTCACATGATCGTGTGTTTTGGTAAAATCTCATTTCAGACTCTTCACAAAAGTTGTAGATCTAGAAGTCCTCTTCGAAATCGTCCAAAGATGACATTAATCTGAGATTTACAGCAAAAGTTATGGCATTTTTCCCAAGAGATGTTTGTTTATGAATGATTGACTTATCAATGTTGTACAATGAGATGTTTAGGGTTGTTAGTGTTATTAAAGGAGCCTAATTGAAGTAGGATTGAGTTATTAACGTAAGGAGAGTGTTCTAGGTGTTAAGGAATGATCCAAATATCTTGATAATTGGTTATGAGACATGTATTAAGGATATAAACCCGAGAATGCCATTGAACATGTATTGTACATATTTAATATACATATGTGTGCATCAATAGACACTTATACAATTATGCAAAATTGTGATATGTTTATGTTTTGCATGATATAGAGGAATGTATAGAATGCCATCATCCAAATGTTTCCAAACCTTGGAAGCAAATGTTAATCTGGAGCATACTGTGAGTCGACCTAGATGGTTTCATTTCATTGTTTGTTCTGTTTTGAATTTTGTATTGTTTGACTACTGAATGATCATATGAATGTGATTGATTGTGTTGATTTCCAGACAGAAAGTCCGATGATGGTAAGGTATGAATGAGATATTGAAGTGCTCATTGGATGTGAATTTGACATGATACATGACTTGATTGTTAAGTTCCGAACCTAGTTCCGAAGAAAAATGTGAATATGCATGATAATGAAAAAGTGATACTCAACTTAAATGTTGAATGCCGGACTTAGATCCGATGAAATGTGTAAACTGAAAGAAAGTCACTGATTGAGTATATGTGATTGATGCGTTCCATTACATGAATGCATAAAAGATAAAGGCAGTTGTAACCAGAGTAGCCACTGTAAAAGAACTTAAAGTTCAAAATGTGAAAAAGAGCCTCGAGCTCAGAAAGTGATTAAGAGCTAAAGGCTCACTATGTAAAATAAGCTTGGTATCCCCAACAGATACGGGACAGTTATTAATGAGCCCAATATTCACAATGAATACGGGACAGTTATAGACACTCGGTCACAACAAAGTAATAAATAAAAGTGGATCTCATATATATTGCATATAAATTTGATATGTATGTTTTAAATGAACAAAATGACCTATGTGACTGCTCTAAATGTGAATTGTGAAATAAATGATCAAAATGATATCTGATGCTATTTGATTATGATTGAAATGATGTGAATTAAGTGATTGTATGATTTGTATGTATTTTGTGAATGAGTGAGCCATCGAGGATGGTCACTCACTGAGTTTGTAAAACTCATCCAAAATATGCAGTTATTTTTCAGACTCAGAAGAGTACTACGTTAGGCAAACGAGAGTATACCTACTACATTCAAGTAAGAGGCAGAGATCGGGATCATTTTACGTCTGCATTGTATTTCTTTATTTTTGTACCAAATTAAGTCTTCCATAATTACTGTATCTTGTGTATTTGAATATATTGGTTAGGTATAACTTTCCAATTGGAAAGGTTTTAAAAAAGTATGGGCCCAAATGACTATTAAAATTCTCATGATTGTATTGCTACGATTGAAATGTTTTTGAATAAAAGTGGGCTTGAATATTTGATTATTGATTTCCGCGTACATGTGTGATCTAAAAACATTTGTACTGAGTATTTGAATGAGCATGTTTGTAACATCCCGTTACCGATGTGATGGGCATATTGGTAATTCGGATGGGTTAGGTTTGAGTGCATATATATTTTGAACTGCACATGCATTTTGCCTCTATATTATAGATAAACGATTATTTTTGCACTAGCATATGCATGTACATGCATGTATGACATATTCCCGGTAAAATTGTGGAAATCGAAATTATGATATTTTTGTATATAGATTGTGCTTTGATTAGTGAATTGAAGTGAAAATTGAATTTTTGAGGTTTGAAAAATGAAATTGGAGTATGGGATTATGTATTTCCTATTTTTCAGGAATTATAGGAATTGTCCTGGAATTTTTAGAGTTATGGGTCTGGACCGAAAAAATGACCTAAAGGCTGATTAATTGGATTTCGGTTCCGAAATTGATTGACAAATTGGTACGAGATAATTAGAGTTATGATTTTATGATTTATTAATTAGAGCCATTGCAAATTGGGAGAAATTAGAATAAGAATTGGATTTTTAGACCCTAAGAAGTGGGCATGTGGCAATCGATTTGCCAAACATGCCTTAAGCCTTAAGTATAAAACCCTAACCCCTTTAAATTTGCCTTCCACGACACCCTTGCTTTTGAAAGAAGATTTTCCCTTTGTTCTTCTTCTTCTTCGTGGATCTTCCCCCCTTGCTTGTTTCCTTCCATTTTCTTCTCATAAATTACTTCTTTCATCATCATTTACTTAGCTTTAAGCCTTGGGTTGGAGAAAATGAATTTTGGTGTTGGTTTGAGGTAATTGCCGTGGGTGTTGTTTGAGTTGAGGGTTGGAGATTTGAAGTGATTTTCGAAGTTTTGAAGGCTTAATCAAGTAAGTTCTTACTCCTTTATGCTTTAGATAGTTTGATTTGAAGATTGATTTGAGTTTATAATTGTTGAGATATATTTATGGTTTTCGGATGATATAAGTTTTTGAGTTATTTTGTTTGGATTTGGGTATTTGAAGAATAATTGATTTTAGATGGAATTGAGTTTAAGGGTTAGTAGTTTAGAGTGTATTGAGTTGTTTTGGGGTGTTTGTAAAGAAAAAAGTTGGATTAAAAATCGACAGATTTGAGAAATCTAGGTTTCGGGCGTTTTTCTGGGTTTACACGTCGCGACGTGTGATGAACACGTCGCGGCGAGCAATTCCTTTTTCTCACGTCGCAACGAGCGAAAGCAGGCACGCCGCAACGCGTCCCAATGCATGCGCCGCGACGTAGGCGAGGATGCCCCATTTTCTAAAATTGAAGTTGATTCTGTAATTGATGGATTTAAGGTTTTAGTCTTATTAAATTGGTTCTTGAGTGATTGAATTTAGAGACTAAGAATTGTGAATTTATAAGAATGGAATTTCTGAATTATTTTCGAAGGTTCTTGAAATCGGATGGAAATTAAATAGTGAATGTGATTTATTATTGGAGTGCGACTTTTTAGAGTCCATAATTTAGTCAAATGAGTTATGGTGTTAGGAGTTGCTATCTTTTAGAGGAAAAAGAGTTGAATTGGAAAGATTCGGGAATGTCATAAACATGTATAGTACGTATTTTAAATTGTTGCATTTGCATAATTGATTTGAAATGTGCTGTTAGTAACGATTATGTATTCTGATTGTTTTACAGGCACAAGTGGAGCGTCGATCCTCCGACGTAGCTGAGACTTCCCGGCAGTAGCTCGGAAGTTTAGAGGTGAGTAACCTAGTTGGTTCCTCAATCTTTGTGTGTTAAATTTTATGCACTCATGCCATGTGGAGTTAAGGGAGGATTTGTGTGTTTGCTTATGATTGATTTTGGACCGTAGGTGTCTGAAATATTTGGAACTTGATATAGAAGTGTTAATTGTGATACATGGGCATTCATGCATAAAGGCATGATCAGATAATGACAGTTGTGACCGGAGCAGCCAATGTATTTCAGAGCTTTAAGCTCAACGCATCAGGGCCTAGAGTCCAACGAAATCTTAGAGCCACAGGCTCAATGTATCAGGGCTTCAAGCCCACCGTAAACAGGCGCACGGTCACAACACCGTAATAAAATGGAAAGTGTCACATGTGCATTGTATATGTGAATGATAAATTGCGAACTGTGTGGAAGGCGAAATGCCTTATATTGTGAAATGATGATGCATGTGATATTCCCGAATATGTTATTGTGTGGTAATATGTGAAATTTTGTGAACTGTTTGTATATGCATGAGTTGGGTGAACCATCGATTATGGTTTCTCGCTGAGTTCGCAAACTCACCCAACATTGCAAATATTTTTCAGGACAGAGATAGTAGACTCCTAGCTCCAGTTAGCAAGAGACTTTTCCTGCCTTGTTGAGCGCGTTGGAAAGAGAAGTATGGCTCACAGGTCGGTTAGCTGGGATGGCTTTTGGGGATGACTTAGTTGTGTATCAGTTTCTTTTTTTTGGAATATTATTCTTCGACTTTGGAAAACTGATAGACTTGTACATTTATGGTTTTTAAGAAATGAAATGAGAAAAGTATTTTGGTTTCGAAATTTGGTGATTTGGATATTATGGTTTTATTATCTTGATGCCATGTGGATTATAGAAACAATCGTTTGTAGTGCACCCTCATCGTAGGTTATGTATTGGAATGACCTATGGGCGTCCCGGTGCGTACTCTACGGTAAGGAGGCGCTACATTAGGTGGTATCAGAGTATAGTTTGACATCTTTTGTGCATAGTATATTTTAGGCTTGAATTTAAGTAAGAAAAGTAGAAATTGATCAGAATTCTTGTTTGTTATAGGTCATCCCTCCTTGGTGATCAGGTAGATCAACCAGCTGACCATGGATTAGTCGGAGCTAGTAGGGAGTCCTCAGTACCTCGATTTGAGGAGCAGCCTCCTAGAGTTCTCGTGAGACGGGAGAGGAGGTATGATCATTGCCTGGTGGAGCTTTTTATGACCTGAGACCTGCCGAGGTGAGGATGGTGGAGAGGATTGAGCGAGTCTTCGACCAGATGGATTGTGATGCAGGGGAGAGGTTTGACTATGTAGTATCTCTCCTGCAGGGCCCAACGTACCAGTGGTGGAAGACTGTCCCGGACAGCACCACCAGGCCTTGCTTATTGTCATGAGAGGATTTTCTGAGGGCATTTAGAGACAACTACACGCCCAAGGTATATCTTGAGATGAAGATGCAGGAGTTTCTGGAGTTGAGACAGGGTTCGATGGCAGTGGCAGATTATGAGGTGCGGTTTAATGAGTTGATAGGGTATGCTTCAATTCTGATTGCTACAGAGGCTGATAGGTGCCGAAGATTTGAGGGAGGGCTGAATCTGGAGATCCGTACCAGGTTAGCCCGATCTGATATGGGCACCTTTGTCGAGTTGAGAGCTACTGCAGTGCCAGTTGAGCAGCTTCTGAGGCAAAGCCAGGCGGAGACTGGTCAGGGATCTAGGGGTAAGAGAACGAGTGACAGTCAGGCCAGCTTTGGTGGGAGTTTTAGTAGGCGCCAGAGCGGTACCTTCAGGTCTTCAAGAGGATCTCGACAGTCTGGATTTGCTCAGAAAGGGAGATTTGTTCAGACTGATAGTGGCAGTAGTAGAGGTTCAGGGCGGGCACTTCCTATTTGTGCGTATTGTGACAAAAGGCACAGTGGGGAGTGTTGGCGGCTGACTGGAGCTTGCCTGGCATGCGGCTCCATGGATCATCTGATTAGGAATTTCCCCACTACTCTGGGAGCTCAGTCTGCTGTGAGCGGGAGAGCTGGTAGTAGCACGACAGTACAGCAGAATCGCGGTGGTGGATCCGGATTGAGAGGTCGAGGTAGAGGCTGAGGTCGAGCTGAGGGGTCTATAGTGAGGACAGAGGGACTGAGCAGCAGACCGCAGTCCCAAGCCAGGGTCTACGCCATAACTAGGCAGGAGGCCCAGGATTCTCTGGATGTTGTTGCAGGTATGCTTTTGATTTCCAGCTTTGAAGTTTATGCATTGATAGATCCAGGTTCCGCATATTCTTTCATTGCACCGCATGTAGCATGTAGATTGCGTGGGGATAGGGAGATGTTGCAGTATGGGTTAGAGGTGATTACCCCTCTAGATAGTACGACTATTTTAGGAGAGGTCTGCAAGGGGTGTCCGATCCAGATTGATCGAGCAGTTTTGACTGCAGACTTGATTGTATTGTCTTTGAGGGAGATTGAATTGATCTTGGGGATGGATTGGCTTACTGCGCATAGGGCCGTCATGGACTGCTATACCAAGGAGGTCGTTTTGGAGTCTCCTGGTCAGCCCAGAGCTGTATTTCGAGGTGTTAGTCAGGCAGTACCAGCCAGGATGATTTTTTTATGAGTGCCTTGAGATTGATACAGGGAGGTTGTGAGGCCTATCTGGCTCACGTGGTTGATACCAGAGTTGAGCAGAGATTGCAGGATATTCCCGTGATCAGGAAATTTCTAGATGTATTTCATGATGAGCTACCGGGTTTGCCGCCGGATCGGGAGACGGAGTTCTCGATAGACCTCTTTCCAGGTACCGCTCCTATATCTATACCTCCATATAGGATGGCACCGATGGAACTGAGGGAGCTTAAGGCTCAGTTGCAGGAGCTTTTGGATAAAGGATTTATTAGGCCCAGTGTTTCGCCGTGGGGAGCTCCAGTGTTGTTCGTGAAGAAGAAGGACGGGACTTTGAGGCTGTGCATCGATTACAAGCAGTTGAATCGGGTGACAGTAAAGAACAAGTATCCACTGCCTAGGATCAATAACCTATTTGATCAGTTGCAGGGGGCTCAGGTGTTCACTAAGTTGAATTTGAGATCAGGTTATTATCAGTTGAGGATAGCAGAGGCCGATGTGCCTAAGAGTGCCTTCAGAAGCAGGTATGGGCATTTCGAGTTCCTAGTGATGCCGTTTGGGTTGACTAACGCCCCGGTAGCTTTCATGGCCTTGATGAATAAGGTTTTTCAGCCCTACCTTGATCGGTTCATTATTGTATTTATTAATGATATTCTGGTGTATTCGAGGAGTAGGCAGGAGCACGCTGAGCATTTGAGGATCGTTCTGCAGATCATGAGAGAGAGATAGCTGTATGTCAAATTCAGCAAGTGTGAATTTTGGCTAGATGAGGTGGTGTTTTTGGGCCATATAGTGTCTGGTGAGGGTATCCAGGTGGATCCTCACAAGATTGAGGCAGTGAGAAATTGGGAGGCTCCTAGGAATGTGCCAGAGATGCAGAGTTTCCTCGGATTAGCAGGTTATTACCGGAGGTTTGTCAAGGGGTTTTCTGTGATCTCAGCCCCTCTGACAAAACTTCTGAGGAAGAATGTGGCCTTCAGTTAGACTGAGGAGTGTCAGAAGAGTTTTGAGGAGCTAAAACATCGGTTGACTACGGCACCGGTGTTAGCTTTGCCATCGAGGACTGGAGGTTTTAAGGTCTTTAGTGATGCTTCCCAGCAGGGATTGGGATGTGATTTGATGCAGCATGGTAGAGTGATAGCGTATGCCTCTAGACAGTTGAGGTCTCACGAGGTGAATTACCCAGTGCATGATTTGGAGTTAGCTGCAGTTGTGTTTGCCTTGAAGATCTGGAGACACTACTTGTACGGTGAGACGTTCCAGATTTTCACTGATCATAAGAGTTTGAGGTATTTGCTGAGTTAGCGAGAGTTGAATCTGAGACAAAGGAGATAGATAGAGTTGCTTAAGGACTATGACTGCACGATTGAGTATCATACAGGGAAGGTTAATGTAGTGACAGATGCATTGAGTAGGAGATCTCACATCAGTGCAGCTTAAATTCAGATTGGGAGATTGCCTAGCTTTATTCAGTTGAGGGCTCTAAATGTGCAGATGGATTTGGATCAGGATGGGGCTTTGATAACTACTCTGAGGCTTAGGCCGATGTTGCATGACAGGATCAGGAGAGTTCAGGACCAGGATCCTGTATTGGTGAGACTAATTGATAGAGCGAGATCTGATCGGGATTCGGAGTTTGAGCTGAGAGATGGGACATTATGGATGGGTCAGAGGCTCTGTGTTCCAGATGTGGATGGCCTGAGGTGTGAGATTTTAGAGGAGGCGCATGTGGCCGCCTATGCTATGCATCCTGGTACTACCAAGATGTATAATTCTCTTAAGTTGCATTTCTGGTGGCCTGGCATGAAGAGGCAAGTGGCAGAGTTCGTTTCTAGATGTCTGACGTGTCAGCAGGTTAAGGCTGAGCACCAGGCCCCAGTGGGGAGACTGCATTCGTTGCCCATTCCGGAGTGGAAGTGGGAACGGATTATGATGGATTTTATTATAGGGTTGCCTAGGACGCCGAGGCAGCATGATGTGATCTGGGTCATAGTGGACAGGTTGACTAAATCGGCTTACTTCTTGCCAGTGCGAGAGAGCAATACGCTTGATCAATTGGCCCAGAAGTATGTGGCAGAGATAGTGAGACTGCATGGGGTCCCAGTGTCTATAGTCTCAGATAGGGATCCCAGATTTACTTCAAGATTTTGGAAGAGTTTACAGTCGGCTATGGGTACTCGGTTGAACTTGATCTGACTTTTCATCCTCGATGACGGATGGGCGAGTGAGAGGGCGATTAAGACCGTTGAGGATATGTTACGAGCTTGTGTATTGGAGTTCCGAGGAGCTTGGGATCAGTATTTGGCTCTGATTGAGTTTGCTTATAATAATCAGTACCAGAGTAGTATTGGGATGGCACCGTATGAGGCGTTGTATGGACGACAATGTAGATCGCCTCTTTATTGGGATGAAGAGGGTATGAGGATGTTTGAGGGTCCCGAGCTGATTCAGGACACTGTGGATAAAGTGAAACTGATTCTGAGTCGCATTAAGGCGGCTCAGGATAGACAGAAGAGTTATGTGGATCAGCATCGGAGAGAGATGGAGTACAGTGTGGAAGACAGAGTGTTCCTCCGAGTGTCTCCGTGGAGAGGAGTTTTGAGATTTGGTCGGAAGGGCAAATTGAGCCCTCGGTACATTGGTCCTTACGAGATCCTAGAGAGGATAGGACCCTTGGCTTATAGATTGGCATTGCCGAGTGAGATGTCCCAGTTACAAGACGTGTTTCATGTGAGTATACTCTGGAGATATCGTTCAGACCCGGCTCATGTGATTCCAGCTCAGGAGATTGAGGTGGCCAGTAATTTGAGTTATGTTGAGGAGCCGATTCGGATTGTGGGGTCTCGGATCAAGTAGTTAAGGAGCAGGGTGATTCCATTGGCGAAAGTCCTTTGGAAGAACCACTCAACTGGGGAGGCGACTTGGTGAAAGTCCTTCGGGACGAAATTTTTATTAGGAGGGGAGAATTGTAACATCCCGTTACCGATGTGATGGGTATATTGGTAATTCAGATGGGTTAGGTTTGAGTGCATATATATTTTGAACTGCACATGCATTTTGCCTCTATATTATAGATAAACGATTATTTTTGCACTAGCATATGCATGTACATGCATGTATGACATATTCCCGGTAAAATTGTGGAAATCGAAATTATGAGATTTTTGTATATAGATTGTGCTTTAATTAGTGAATTGAAGTGAAAATTAAAATTTTGAGGTTTGAAAAATGAAATTAGAGTATGGGATTATGTATTTCCTATTTTTCAGGAATTATAGGAATTGTCCTCGAATTTTTAGAGTTATGGGTCTGGACCGAAAAAATGACCTAAAGGCTGATTAATTAGATTCCGGTTCCGAAATTGATTGGCAAATTGGTACGAGATAATGAGAGTTATGATTTTAGGATTTATTAATTAGAGCCATTGCAAATTGGGAGAAATTAGAATAAGAATTGGATTTTTAGATCCTAAGAAGTGGGCATGTGGCAATCGATTTGCCAAACATGCCTTAAGCCTTAAGTATAAAATCCTAACCCCTTTAAATTTGCCTTCCACGACACCCTTGCTTTTGAAAGAAGATTTTCCCTTTGTTCTTCTTCTTCTTCGTGGATCTTCCCCCCTTGCTTGTTTCCTTCCATTTTCTTCTCATAAATTGCTTCTTTCATCATCATTTACTTAGCTTAAAGCCTTGGGTTGGAGAAAATGAATTTTGGTGTTGGTTTGAGGTAATTGTCGTGGGTGTTGTTTGAGTTGAGGGTTGGAGATTTGAAGTGATTTTCGAAGTTTTGAAGGCTTAATCAAGTAAGTTCTTACTCCTTTATGCTTTAGATAGTTTGATTTGAAGATTGATTTGAGTTTATGATTGTCGAGATATATTTATGGTTTTCGGATGATATAAGTTTTTGAGTTATTTTTTTTGGATTTGGGTATTTGAAGAATAATTGATTTTAGATGGAATTGAGTTTAAGGGTTAGTAGTTTAGAGTGTATTGAGTTGTTTTGGGGTGTTTGTAAAGAGAAAAGTTGGATTAAAAATCGACAGATCTGAGAAATCTGGGTTTCAGGCATTTTTCTGGGTTTACATGTCGCGACGTGTGATGAACACACCGCGGCGAGCAATTCCTCTTCAGACGTCATGACGAGCGAAAAGCAATCGTGTGACGTCTCGCCTCAAGTCGCTATTGCGACGTGAGCGAGGACGCCCCATTTTCTAAAATTGAAGTTGATTTTTTAATTGATGGATTTAAGGTTTTAGTCTTATTAAATTGGTTCTTGAGTGATTGAATTTAGAGACTAAGAATTGTGAATTTATAAGAATGGAATTTCTGAATTATTTTCGAAGGTTCTTGAAATCGGATAGAAATTGAATAGTGAATGTGATTTATTATTGGAGTGTGACTTTTTAGAGTCCAGAATTTAGTCAAATGAGTTATGGTGTTAGGAGTTGCTATCTTTTAGAGGAAAAAGAGTTGAATTGGAAAGATTCGGGAATGCCATAAACATGTATAGTACGTATTTTAAATCGTTGCATGTGCATAATTGATTTGAAATGTGCTGTTAGTAACGATTATGTATTCTGATTGTTTTAGAGGCACAAGTGGAGCGTCGATCCTCCGACGTAGCTGAGACTTCCCGGCAGTAGCTCGGAAGTTTAGAGGTGAGTAACCTAGTTGGTTCCTCAACCTTTGTGTGTTAAATTTTATGCACTCATGCCATGTGGAGTTAAGGGAGGATTTGTGTGTTTGCTTATGATTGATTTTGGACCGTAGGTGTCTGAAATATTTGGAACTTGATATAGAAGTGTTAATTGTGATACATGGGCATTCATGCATAAAGGCATGATCAGATAATGACAGTTGTGACCGGAGCAGCCAATGTATTTCAGAGCTTTAAGCTCAACGCATCAGGGCCTAGAGTCCAACGAAATCTTAGAGCCACAGGCTCAACGTATCAGGGCTTCAAGCCCACCGTAAATAGGCACACGGTCACAACACCGTAATAAAATGGAAAGTGTCACATGTGCATTGTATATGTGAATGATAAATTGCGAACTGTGTGGAAGGCGAAATGCCTTATATTGTGAAATGATGATGCATGTGATATTCCCGAATATGTTATTGTGTGGTAATATGTGAAATTTTGTGAACTGTTTGTATATGTATGAGTTTAGTGAACCATCGATGATGGTTTCTCGCTGAGTTCGCAAACTCACCCAACATTGCAAATATTTTTCAGGACAGAGATAGTAGACTCCTAGCTCCAGTTAGCGAGAGACTTTTCCTGCCTTGTTGAGCGCGTTGGAAAGAGAAGTATGGCTCACAGGTCGGTTAGCTGGGATGGCTTTTGGGGATGACTTAGTTGTGTATCAGTTTACTTTTTTTGGAATATTATTCTTCGACTTTGGAAAACTGATAGACTTGTACATTTATGGTTTTTAAGAAATGAAATGAAAAAAGTATTTTGGTTTCGAAATTTGGTGATTTGGATATTATGGTTTTATTATCTTGATGCCGTGTGGATTATAGAAACAATCGTTTGTAGTGCACCCTCATTGTAGGTTATGTATCGGAATGACCTACGGGCGTCCCGGTGCGTACTCTACGGTAAGGGGGCGCTACAATGTTAGCATGCCACTCTCGCAGGGTATGGACTCAGATATCACCCTGGATATCGGGTACGTGTCTTGCGAAAGTGGGGTACTACAT
The DNA here is from genome assembly GCA_029891385.1 of Erythroxylum novogranatense. NCBI lineage: Eukaryota > Viridiplantae > Streptophyta > Magnoliopsida > Malpighiales > Erythroxylaceae > Erythroxylum > Erythroxylum novogranatense. Next base: position 27,851,788 of record CM057227.1, on the reverse strand, counting down.
TCCCATATCCATAACTACTATAGTTATATCAAAAGGAAGACTTTTGTTAAGTAACATAATTAGTACATTTGGTTTAGGGGAATTTACATTTTATATTGAATTTTCTTTTTTAGTTTTTCCTTCATAATTCCTTCTTGGTGTTCAACAGATGAAAGATAAAAGGGAGGCTGAGAAAATAGAAGCTCGGTTGCTTAAGACTTTTGATTATGCAATAAACAAAGGTGGGGATGGTGAATGTCGTCCTTGGGATGTACTTCAAAAAATTGAAAAAATGGCTTCAGACACTGCCAAACTTCCAAAATTAATAAAAAGTCTTTAGCTTTTCAGCCAGGGTGAAGTGGGTTTTAAAATCGAAGCAAGGGAGCCAATCAAACCAGAAAGTGCTGACGACGATAGCAAAAGTTCCATCTGTGAAGTCTTCAAATTTAGCAGATCAAGGCCTACACTAGCTTCAGATACATTTGGAACAAATGAGCAGCTTTGTACATATGGATTCATCATGAGTGATGGCATTCCTTACAATAAACCACCTGCTTTAGGGAGAATGAGGTGTGATGACATAAATCGAAGAGAGGAGGAAGTGATATAATTTTATCATTAATTTTGTGGACTAGCATAATAAACAATAAACATAATTTTGTACAAACTCCGATTAATTAGATATCAAGATAATTAGAGCATTTGTTGTATTTAGCCCAAAACGGTCATTACTTTATAACTAGGCTTCGTACTTCTATACATGTCATTGAACCTGGTGTTCATGGGTTTGTTATGATGGGTAGGCTTGACCCATGTTTTGTAGTGCACAGGAGGCCCTACCACTAGCCAACCTTAAATATAGTCGTCCTATTGAGAACTATATATGGTTTTAATCAGAGTTTTGGAATAGCAGTAGTCAATCATTGCATCTCTATCACTTTACTTCACAAAAAACAACAATGGATTCAGTTGTTCGTCAGTTTCCAGGTATTTCTCCATCCAATTCTTGAATCTAGCATGTTGCAATTAAAGAGTTAGTCTAATTGTATTGATTAATCACAACATTGAAGAATAATTTCGTTTTACTTATTCTTCAATTGGTATAAGAGCTAATTAACCCTAATTGTGAGTACTAATTTTGGGTAGTTTTTCAAGATTAGATGTTGATGTTTATGGAATCTGAGTCCTGTTTGTTGGGGTTTTTCATTTTTCATTTTTTGTTAATTTGTTTTCTATGAAATATGTTTTGTTGTTGTTGGTTTGTTTCGGCTTAGTGTCAAATCGTGTGATAAGTTTGTTGATTTTTTTTGTTTGTTTTTTAAAATCCCAGAACTCGAAAACAAATTGTTAATGTTTCTTTTTGATTTTTTTCAAAATTTCCAGTAGTCTTTTTTCATGAAATTGATTGCAGACTTTGATAGATCGTTAATCTAATGACACCAATTTCATTGAAAACGGATCAAAATTGAGCAAATTATGGCCATTTATGAATTGAGTCGCAAACTAGGTCGAACGACCTGAATTTCAAGTTTTGCAAATGGAGAAGAAGAAGCCCGACCCGAGTGACTTTTCCCTACATGGGGAGGTAGTGAGTGGAGGTGCGTGCGGCTTGCTTTCTTGGTCATTTTGTCCCTAATTTTGTCTATTTTCTCCACTTGCCCATTTTTAATTAATGATATTTTTCTGGAATTTTTTGACTAATAGAAATATTTTATTTATTTTTCTCGATTTTTAAAATTAATAAAAATATATTGTACTCTCCGAATTTTATCTTGAAAATTTTTATACTTGTTTCTAGTATTTTTGGGCTTGTGGGGTGATATGTACTCTCAGTGTTAATGTAGTTATGCACCAAAATTAATTTTGGATGTAGTTTATGCATATAATGTTTTATTGTATGATTAATACGGTTAATTTTATAATTGTGGTACTAACTAGAACCTATGGGGCAATCTCGGGATGTGTAATTGGACTCTTGTCATTCATTTTATGTAATTGTGAGCTCGCCTATCGTGAGATCAATTATTACAAAATGCTATTATGATATTGTTACTGGGCATACATTAGATACTATATTAATGATGCACTTACCCTATCGGTTTGTCCTTATCAATATGGTTTCTAATGCTTTGCTTAATTCATTAAATTATGTCTTTAAGTTTTTAATATCTTGTCAATATTAGCTTTAGGGCATAATTTAATGTTCTAAGTGAACTGTGTTGTAATTCGGGACCCTTAGGTAGGATTGCAATTGCATGAGAACTTAGCTATTTTTTTTGCCCAATTTTACTATATTTAGATACATTTGATAAATTTCCCTGTATTGTTTCAATTTCTAGCTTTGAATTCTTTGGTTAAGCTGAATGGGACCAATTATGAGGATTAGCTTGAATCCTTGAATGTTTTTTTTTTTACTGTTTCTAATATTGATGTTGCTCTCCTTAAGGATGAGCCTGCACAACCCAATGCTGAGACTTCCACTACAGATAAAGCTAAATATGATAAATGGGCTCATTCTAACAAGTTCTGTTTGATAACCATCAAGTGCACAATAGAGAAGACTATTAAAGAGAACATCATTGAAACTGATAATGCCAAAAATTATCTCAAGGCTATTGGTGAAAATTTTCAGAAGTTTGATAAGACTGAAAAGTCTAATTACTAGTCTTTTCTATCTAAGACCAAGTATAATGGTGTATGTGGTGTTCGCGAGCATGTTATGAAGCTTGTGAACTGGTATAACAAGTTGAAGGCGATGAAAGTTGTGCTGGAAGAGGATTATCTTATCTGGCAGGTGTTTGAATCTCTTCCATCTAAGTTTGATGTTCTCAAGATTACTTACTATGCTCAGAAAGATGAATGGAGCATTGATGAATTGATTTCCATTCTTATTCAAGAGGAGCATACTGTGAAGAAGGGTAAGTCCCATAGTATTCATCACACTTCTCACAAGAGTGGTGATAAGAAGAAAATTTATAGAAACAAACAGGGTAAGCCTCAATTTAAGAAGAAGGGGAATGATAAACTTACATTACATTTTGGGCTTGGTGAGAGTTCTGGAGCTAAGCCCAAGCCTATTTTTAATAGAAACTGCAACTTTTGTCATGAACATGGGCATAGGTAGCGTGCCTGTTTGAAGTTTAAGAATTGATTGGCAAAGAAGAAAGGTATACCTTAACTATTGATCTGCTTTGAATCAAATCTTGTTGATGTTCTTCCTAATTCATGGTGGTTCGACACTGGTGTCACTATTTATGTAACGAACTCATTGCAGGAGTTCAAAAGCAGGCGGAGGCCAAATTAAGGGGAGATGATGGTGCAACTAGGAGATGGATTTAATGTTAATGTTGAGCACATAGGAGTAGTTTCCTTAAAGTTGAGTAGTGAACATGATTTGCTTTTGAAAGATACTATTTATATGCCTTCTATGAGAAGGAATTTGATTTCAATTTTTGTTTTACACAATTGTGGCTGCATTTTCCATATAATCAATAAGAGTCTTGTTTTGTACTATGATTTTATTGTTGTTGCTTCTGTAATTATAGTGATGAATTGTTTATGCTAATTGCTAATTCTTTTAGTTTTGATCGACAATATAACGATGTTAATGCTGTTGTTGGAAAGAAACGTGGGAGTTATTGAAAATCTTCTATGTTGTGGCATAAATGGTTAGGACATATCTCTAAGGAGAGAATGGAGATATTGATTAAGGAAACTATTTTACATGATCTGGAATTCTCTGATTTTGACATTATTTTTGATTGCATCAAAGGGAAGTTTACAACTAAAGTAAGAAATGAGAAAATAACTAGGAAGGAGGAACCATTACAGATAATTCACACAGACATCTGTGGACCCGTTACTTCTATTGCCATGGAAGGCTACAGGTACTTTATCACCTTCATTGATGATTTTTCTCGATATGGTTGGATTGAATTGTTGCATGAGAAATCTGAATTTTTGGATGCTTTTAAATCACTAAAAAATGTTATTGAATTGCAATTTGGGAAGCAGATTAAATGTATAAGATCTGATAGAGGTGGTGAGTATTATGGTCGGTGTGATGAAACTGATAGAAACCCTGGTCCTTTTGCTAGATACTTGCAGGATTGTTAAATTGAAGCGCAATATACTATGCTTGACACTCCTCAACAAAATGGGATTGTACAGAGACGAAATCGTACTCTCATGGACATGGTTAGTTGCATGCTTAGTCACTCCACCTTACCAGAGTTCTTGTGGGGAGACGCTTTGAGGACTATTGTTTATGTTCTCAATTATGTGCCTAGTAAATCTATACCAAAGACTTCTTTTGAGCTTATATCAGGAAAGAAACCCAGTTTAAAGCATTTCCATGTTTGGGGCTGTAAGGCTGAGGTAAGGACTTATAATCCTTAACTGAGGAAGCTTGATCCTAGAACTATTTCAGGTTACTTTATTGGTTATTATATTGGCTTAAGAGGTTCAAGATTCTATTGTCCCGATCAAACTACTAGAGTCATTGAATCAGATCGGGCTATCTATTTTGAAGGGGACAAGGAACATAATGAAAGACATGAGTCTTGTGTTATTGATTTCATAGAGGATCGTGTTGTTTTTCTTACACCTATTGTTTTTCATCTTGAGGAAATTCAGTCTCCTTTGATTCATGATGATGTTGTTGATCCAGGAAATGATGTTGAAATTTCTCAACAGGTTGGCATTGATACTTAAATCCCAGATGTGGTTATAGTTTCACCTAGGAGATTTGAAATGATTCCTAAATTCACTGGGTCTTCTAAATTTTGAGACTATTATATTTACTTGGAGGAGCATGAATTCAATATAGTTAAAGACTCATATCCTGTTTCTTTTTAGGATGCCATTTCTTATCCTCGTAGTTCACAATAGTTGGAAGCCATGGAAAATGAGTTTCTATGAGTATGAATGGCATTTGCGATTTGGTGAAATTACCCGGTGGTTGTAAAACTGTTGAGTGTAAATGGGTCTTTAAGACTAAACGTGGTGAGATAAAAAAAAGTACAAAGCCAGACTTATTATAAAGGGGTATAACCAGAGGGAAGGTATAGACTATAGAGAGACTTGTTCCCCGATCTCTACTAAAGATTCATTACGTATTGTGTGGCTTTGATTGCTCATTTTGATTTGGAGCTCCATCAAATGGATGTGAAAATTGCTTTCATAAATGGTGATTTGTATGAAGATGTGTTTATGAATCAGCTTGCTGGTTTTGTTGAGAAAGGTAAGGAACACACGGTATGCAAATTGAGAAAATCCATTTATAGACAAAAATAAGCCTCCAGACAATGTTACTTGAAGTTTGACCAATTTTTTTCTCCCTTGACTTCAAGAAAAATGTTGTTGATTAATGCATTTACTTGAAGAATAGTGGGAGAAAATTCATTATCCTTGTCTTATATGTTGATGATATTCTTTTAGTTAGTAATGATATGGGTTTTCTTTCTGAGACTAAACAAATATTGACAGCTCATTTTGATATGAAAGATCTTGGAGATGCTTCTTTTGTTCTGGGCATTGAAATTCATCGTGATAGATCTCGTGGTGTTCTTCATTTGTCTCAGTAAAGGTATATTGAAAGGATCTTGAATAGATTCAACATGAAGATTTGTAATCCTTACAGTTCACCCATCTAAAAAGGTGACAAACTCTCGAATAACCACTATCCTCAAAATGATAAAGATAAGTCAGAGATGGAAAAGGTCCCATATGCTTTTGCTGCTGGCAATCTTATGTATGTTCAGGTTTGTACATGTCCTGATATTGTTTTTGTTGTTGGTATACTTGGGAGATACTTGAGCAACCCTGGTATGGGTCATTGGCAAGTTGTGAAACGAGTTCTGAGGTATCTACAAGGTACTAAAAATTACGTGCTCACTTACAGGATGTCTGATCACCTTGAGGTGATAGGTTATTCTGATTCTGATTATGGTGGCTGCACTGATGATCACAAATCCACATCAGAATATATCTTTATGCTTGCTAAAGGAGTTGTATCTTAGAAAAGTGTTAAACAAACACTTACATCAACTTCAACTATAGAGGCAGAGTATGTGATTTGTTACGAAGCTACTCGACAGGCAATATGGTTGAGGAATTTCATTTATGAGTTTCATCTTGTGGAGAGTGTTTCCAAACCTCTAACCATATATTGTGATAACTTTGTTGTGGTGGGCTTCTCTCAAATATACAAGAACTCCAAGCGTTCGAAACATTTTGATACAAAGTATATATTTGTTAGAGAGAAGGTTAAGGAATATCAAACCTGTATAGAGCATATACCCACTGATCTTATGGTGGCAGACCTTTTAACCAAAGGCTTAGCTGTTAAGGCTTTTGTGAATCATGTAACTTGTATGGATCTATTTAAATCTTTTGATGTCTTGAATTAGTGGGAGTCTGTCTTTTATGTTAATTTTGATAACAACTTTGTATTTGACTATTTTGTTATTCAGTCTAAAGAATTTTGCTTATAATTGTTGCTATTATTGTTATTTCCATATACTTTATTGATATATTGCGCATATATGTTTAAATGGTTGTATATATATGGCCTTTTGTTGGAGACAGTTTGTACATAGTCTCATTTTGTTGTTATGAGATATTTTGTTAAATCTCAGTTGGCATATTGGGTGTATGCTTGGGCCATTTTGTTTGTACTGGCACAAACGAATCACCATTTTGTGTGCATTTCCTTATGACACATTTTTTTAGGTCATTAAGGTATGGGTATCTTAAATATATGTTATTAGTACTCCTATTGTGTCTGATTTCTATACTGTTGAGGTACTTGTAACCTCATTTTGACCTTATGATTGAGAGATTATTGGCTCTACTTTAACATCCTATTGTAGCCACATATTGTTATATTAATCTGGGGATTTCTTTCTGTTATTCATTGATGTTGGTTATGCTGTCCAAGTGGGAGAATGATAGAATTTTATCATTAATTTTGTATACTAACATAATAAACAATAAACATAATTTTATACAAACTCCGATTAATTAGATGTCAAGATAATTAGAGCATTTGTTGTATTTAGCCCAAAACGGTGATTACTTTTATATTTGGGCTTCATACTTCTCTCACACGTGTCATTGGACCTGTGTTCATGGGCTTGCTATAATTGGTAGGCTTGACCCATGCTTTGCAGTGCGCAGGAGGCCCTATTGCTAGCCAACCTTAATTACAGTCGCGCCATTGAGAACTGTATGTGATTTTAATTAAGGTTTTAGAATAGCATAGTCAATCCTTTGCATCTCTATCACTCTACTTCATAGCAAACAACAATGGACTCAATTGTTCCTCAGTTTTCAGGTATTTGTCCATCCAATTCTTGAATCTAGCATGTTGCAATTATAAGGTTAGTCTAATTGTATTGACTAATCACGACATTGAAGAATAGTTTCGTTTTAATTATTCTTCAGAAAGTTCCAAAGATGCTCATGATGACTATGTGGACCCAAATCACACTAATGAATGTGGTGTAGTTTTAGGTTATGGGACTTTCTCCACAAGGTAATTGTTTGCAAGAAGGAAAAAATGCAATGCACATAAAGGGCTGAGGGTTAGGAGCTTCGTCTGGGAGCCAACCGCAGATAACAAATGCTATCAACCTATCCTTGGTTTTGGTTCAGCATTTGGTACTTCTGAACATTCTCATATTTTCTATGGAGCAACCTTAGGAAACGGGTCAATATGCAGAAGGGAACCTACTATAAGAAACCTAAGATATTGGAAACACAAAGGCAAGAGAGTTGATAGTTCCTTGTCTGGGTCAAACTGTTCCTTCATAGGAACTAGCATTCTCACTTGCGGTGAAGGCAAGAGAGCTAATAGTTCCCTGTCTGAGTCAAATTGTTCCTTTATGGGAACTGGCATTCTCACTTGCGGTTTTGCTTTACAGAATGGTTCAGTATGCATGAGAGCTCCTGTCTTTGGTAGGAAAAGATGTGAGCGGCATAAGGGGATGAAGGCTACTACATATTGACGCTTAATTGGCAAATTAGAGAAGCAGATGGCTTGTTGTTGTACTAAATGTTTGAAACAAAGCCATCCTTGTGCATGCATTACTAATTTTGTTTCCTTATGTTGTGACTTGTTTTTTATTTTGTAAGACGTGTTTTTCTAGTTTATCTTTACTACTTTTTTTTCCTATTTCTCCCTATAATTGTATGATCGGCAAAGGTGTATGACCATTGTAACAATGTCTGGCTTCTTTTGCTCAATTGGTACAATTCAAGCTTATGTCAGTTGGTAATGTGCCATCTTTTCTATTGAGTTTAGTTATATTCAAATAACTTGAATGCCATTTTACAATGCCCATATCGTAGAATTTGGATCAATAGGGTCAAAACCTCTTAATCTAAAAAATTGAAAGGAAAAAAGGATAAGCAACTTTAAATAAGAAGACAACAATGAGAAAGGATGCCAAAAGTAACTTTACATCTCCAACCTTTAAAGGAAATAGTGGTGGGATCTGATAATGCGTGTAGTAGAATAAATTTTTTTCGTATTAGTTTTTAGAAAAGATTGCTTTGAATTTTTTGAAATGATTATTACATAAATTATGATAAAGTGTGAATTTTAATTCATACTTATTATAATGCTTGATCATTTTCTTATTGTATCATTCTAATCGTTTTTAAAACTGGCTCATCTTAGCTACCGTAGCTATAAAAGTGTTCAGGTTCTATCAATATTTATAGAGCTAGTTGAAAAGACTCTATATTTATTATAGAGAGGGAGCATTAACTCCTTTAGAATTTAAGTATAGTTATCATTAGTTTTGGACATTGTAGTAATTTATTTAAATTTTAATTAGAATTATAATGGGAGAGTTAACTCCTTTAGGCTCCGTTTGTTTTGAGGGTTAGGGATGGAATGGAATGGAACGTAACACACTTCCATCGTTTGTTTGAAAGTTTCATAATGGAATGAAATGGACTGGGATGGAAGCGGAGGGTTTCATGTTACGTTCCATTCCATCCTAAACAGTGAAAATAAGAAACCTCCAATTTGGAGGGTTTAGGATAGAACGTAATCTAATAAATACATACTACCTAATATACCCTCAATAATTCTTCTTAATATCAACTCTGACCAAATCATAATATTAATATATCAAATAGAATATAGTAATATTTAATATAATAAATGTTATTAAATAATTAATAATAATATTTTCATATTATTAATAATAAATTATTGATATTTAATAATAAAATATAAAATTTTATATTTAAAATTTATTTATTTATTTTATTTATATAGAAATATATAAAAATTAAATAATAATTTTATATATTTTTGATTTTCATTAATAAAAATATATTAGAAATTATTCTTGTTTGTATATATTAATATTTAATATAATAAATTTTATTAAATAATTAATAATAATATTTTATATTATTAATAATAAATTATATATATTTAATAATAAAATATAATATTTTATATTTTATATTTATTTATTTATTTTATTTATATAGAAATATATAAAACAATTAAATAATAATTTTATATATTTTCCATTTTCATTAATAAAAATATATTAAAATTATTCTTATTTGTATATATTTATATATATATACAATAAATAAATAAAATTTTATATAAATAAAATTTGATATAATAAAATTTATTAAATAATTAATAATAATAATTTTATATAATTAATAATAAATTGTATATAATAAAAAATAAATAAAATTTTATTAATGAAAATAAAAATATATTTAAAATTATTCTTTAATTGTTTGTATATATTTCTATATAAATGAAAATAAAATAAATTAAATAATTAATAATAATATTTTATATAATTAATAATAAATTGTATACAATTAATAATAAATATAATTAAAAATTTATTAATGAAAATAGAAAATATGTAAAAATATTCTTTAATATTTTGTATATATTTTATATAAATAAATTATTTTAATATAAATCACATAAAATAAAATAAAATATATGAAATAATTAATACTAATATTTTATATAATTAATAATAAAATAATAAATCTCTTACAACAACCATTTTAATATAAAGGATGTAAAAGACATTTATTATACATTCCATTCTATTCCATCCATCTTCTAAACAATATTTTAATACATTACATTATGAACCCTTCCATCCTTCCCAAACAACTTTTTACTATATTACATTCAATTATATTATAAACCATTCCATTCCCTTCTATTTTATTACATTTCATTCCATTAATTAACATCCAACCAAACAGGCCCTTAGAGTTTAAGGATATTTATCATTGGTTTTGGATATTGTTGTAATTTATTTAAATTTTAATTAGAATTATTTATATTGTAGTAAAACTCCTTAGAGTTTAAATTATATTATAGAATTAATTATAATTATAATTAAATACAATTATATCTAAATAAGATCCAATATATCATATTTATCCTAATTTATTAAACATCTCATTTTAATAATAATGTTTATCAAACTTTAAAATCAAATATAACTTTATTAAAAAATTCTCTTCAAATTATTCTTTGTGTGTGACTTATTAAGTTTCTAAATATATTGACAATAGATATAAATTATAACCTGAATTATATTTAAGATTAGCTAAATTAAACTCTTTTAACTTATATTTAATTATCTAATTAAGCAGTTTATATTCATATATCAAGATTGATCTTTAGCAACACATCATAACTCTGTTATTTTTTGGTATAATTCAACATTTCATCCTATAACATTTTGATTAGACATAAATCATGAAATTAATGTTTATTTTATTTGAGTTAAATCATATTAATTTTTGTCATTTGCAATTGATTCAATTAATGATATTTGTACACTATTTTACAAAATATCATTCCACCTTAGTCAATAATTTCTCAAACCAATTTTAATCAAGAATAATGAAACATTTTTTAATTATTTTAAAGTGATAAATCCTATATTGATCACTAAATTACTTCTATATAATTCAAATTATTTTAAGATGATAAATTATATATTGATCACTAAACTACTTTCATATAATTCATGTTATATCTAATAACTATCGATTCAGCTAATATTGACAATATTAGCCTATAAGTAATATCAAAATATAGACACCTAAGTGTTGGAGTAGCGGGAGATATAAATGTGATTGTTAAGAAATCAATATATGACTGGAGCACAGTTTAATACATATCAATCATTTTCGCGAAGGTAACCAAACCCTGGCAGCAAAATTATTGGTTTGAAAGGGAAAGCCTTCTAATGAACAACGCCTTTTAGTAAGACATGAGAAGAGTACTTCCTTTTTGGAAAACAAAATCAAACATTCAAATGTGCCAAAAAAGAAAGGGAAACTAAGAAAAATAATCATTTTTTGTTCAAACTTAGGGATGAAAAAAGGGTCGGAATTTAAGGTGGATGAAAAAAGGGTCGGAATTTAAGGGATCAGATCTTCTATTTTGATTAATTAGATTTTATCTTATTTTATTAAATTTCATCTACATATTTATGTCAATTTCATATAAATATGTGGACTAGATTAAGTGACACAGAATTAGAATACTTTAACGAGAACATAGTACTCCAACCTAGAGTCCTATAGCCCTTGTCATCCTTAACCCAGGGTAAAGAAACCAAATTCACCATTTATTACATCATAAACCTCCCATACTCTTTAAATGGAGAATTTCTCATAAATGTTTTAGCTTGATTTATTTAATACATATATTTTATATCAAAATAGATAGTATTTTTTATAAAATTTCTATTTTAGGATTTTTAAAATATAAGTGAGCGACTTGCTTTAATGAGTGTATCATCTTATCTTAATAAAGATGCTCTTTTTTCACCTTGTCAAATATTTATTTTAGTGTTTGGAGCAGAATTTATGAAATGAATTATATTGTATAATAAGTAACAGTTCTATTTGTTAATACGTACGGTCTTGAATATTCAATAATGATTTTTCTTTTAGAATTCGACCATTTAATTGACCTATTTATTTCTATTTTTATAATGTTAATTGTTACAATTGAAATTATGATTTTTCTTTATAGTGATAATTATATGTCTTATGATCAAAGCTATTTGAGATTTATATGATTTTTCAATATTGCTACAAATTCATTTTTATAGGAAATTATTATTTAATTAAAATTTTAACGGCTTCCTTTGACTCAAGTAGGTGTAAAGAATAAAAGGAATGATAATTAGACGTTAACTTATTTACTAATTCAAAGACTTTTTTTTTTGCTTTGATTAAAGCAATTGGTTCCATCTGGGTTTTGAAACCGGACCGGACCGGCCGGTCCGACCGGTCCGACCGGTGACCGGTCGGTGGTCCGTCCGGTTCATACCTAAAACCGGTCCTTAATTGGATCGGTGTGAACCGTCAAAACCGGTCAATTTGACTGTTTTGACGGTCGGACTGATCCGGTTGGACCGGTTCGATAATTTTTTATTTTTTATTTTTTATTTTTTATTTTTTATTTTTTTATTTTTTATTTTTTTTATTTTTGAATTTTTTATTTTTTTATGAATTTTTTAAATTTTAATATTATATAATTAAATATAATTATCAGATAATTATCAACGTCACACCTGCTCGAATAGGTAGTTGAGAATCGAGTTGAATCCGGTCGAAGCCGTGAATCAGTAAAAGTAGCCGATTCGACGACCTATCGGATTTCAGAACACTGGTTCCATAGCTTTGATCGGACCAATCACGGTTAATCAGCTTTTAATGGCCCAACGATAAGACACGAAAAGTTGAGAGATTGGTCCAGCAAGGTTAGCGTACGCTGCAATTTTTGAAGCCAGACCGCAGTGTACAAGTCCAGTCCTGTCAACGACCCTTCTCAACGATCATTTTCCTGCCGAATGGTAGCCAGCGAGGGGTCCTTCCCCATCCCTAGATTGAAGAGGGAAGACTGTGAACGGACCAAACATGACTCCTCGTTCTCTAAATGGCAGGTTTCAGCCCATACCCTCTCTCAACATCCCTATATTTTTCTCTAAGGTTCCAAGTTAAGGGCAACATAAATCTAACGTGATTGCTCAGTGTTGCCGGGTTTTCATTTTTCTCCTTCCGGAGGTGCAAGTCCCTGATGCATTCCCTGTATTGAACTCGATTCTGGGTTAATTTCCCAAAACTTACACCGGAAGGATCTTGCTTACTGTTTCAAAAAGTTCAGTTTTTCAATAGAAAGTTTTTCCTTTTAAAACACCTTGGATTAAGCAAGTATTTGTTTTCTCAAATGGTGTTGCAATCTTTCTATGTTTTTCATAACATCTGAGGCACATACCTTATCCAATTTAACACTAAAATTGAAGCTCGGGGTAATGAGTGTATTTTAGGTTTTGATTGGACCCACTGATTGGCAAGATCATGCTCTGGGCAAGGAAGGAGCAACAAGGTACAGGGTTCACAATCTGCCTCATAATTCAGGGCCAGGGGTATATGAGCTTGGAATAGCTGTTCCTCGCTCCACGTTTGGGCGTGATTATGCCAAGGTTGATCCAGTTAACGTAGTAGCGGCTTACCTGGGGCAGGCTGATAACGTTAGGACCAGGCTTCAAATGTATGGCCGTTCTGGTTCTCATCAAGGGCCTAGTTTGTTTGAGGAGATGTTTTCAAGAGGCTGCTCCATCGTGTTTAGATGGGCTCCTGTAAGTATTGCGCTTCTACTGTATGACTGACATGGAACTTGGTAAAACTATAGATTTGTGGTTTATAATTTAATTCAATTTTATGGGCAATACTGAACAAGCGTTTAATAATTAGATAGTTATTGGGAGACACTCTCTGAAATGAGGCTCTCTAACTTCCTTCCAATTGAGATGACAAAAGTTTTCATAGGATCTAAGACAGAAAGATCTTGTCTGTATCATGAAGTTGCTGTCTTGTGCTAATAGTTGTCTTTGTAAGTATCTTTGTTGTTCCCAATCTTCAGGCACTACCTGTTGTTGATGAACTCTTAAGTAACATCAAATGTAAGACTTTTGTTAGGTAACATAATTAGTAAATTTGGCTTAGGGGTGCTTAGGGATATTTACATTTTATATTGAATTTTCTTTTGTAGTTTTTCCCTCATAAATCCTTCTTGAGTGTTCAACAGATGAAAGATAAAAGGGAGGCTGAGAAAACAGAAGCTCGGTTGCTTAAGACTTTTGATTATGCATTGAACAAAGGTGGGAATGGTGAACGTCGACCCCTGGATGTCCTTCAGAAAATTGACAAAAAGGCTTCATCTGCCGGACTTCCAAAATTAATAAAAAAGCTTCAGTTTTTCAGCCAGGGTGAGGTGGGCATTAAAATCAAAGCAAGGAAGCCAGTCAAACCAGAAAATGCTGACGACGATAGCAAAAGTTTCATCCCTGGAGTCTTCAAATTTAGCAGATCAAGGCCTACACTAGTTTCAGATACATTTGGAACAAACGAGGGGCTTCGTACATGTGGATTCATCATGAGTGATGGCATCCCTTGCAATAAACCACCTGCTTCAGGGAGAATGAGGTGTGACGAACATAAAGGGAAAAGAATTTGTGGATTAACACCTGAATCGAATAGAGGAGGAGGTTCCAGAGATGCTCATGATGACTATGTGGACCCAAATCACAATGCTGCATGTGGTGTAGTTTTAGGTCACGGGACTTTCTGCGCAAGGCAACCGATTTCAGGAAGGAAAAGATGCGAGGCACATAAAGGGATGAGGGTTGGAAGCTTGGTCTCGAAGCCAACTGCAGATAACAAATGCTATCAGCCTGTCCATGGTTTTGGTTCAGCATTTGGTACTTCTGAACATTCTCATGTTTTCTGTGGAGCAACCTTAGGAAACGGGTCAGTCTGCAGAAGGCAACCTACCATAGGAAACAAAAGATGCTGGCAGCACAAAGGCCAGAGAGCTGACAGTTCCTTGTCTTGGTCAAACCGTTCCTTCATGGGAACTGGCATTCTCACTTGCGGTGTTGCTTTACAGAATGGTTCAGTATGCATGAGAGCTCCTGTCTCTGGTAGGAAAAGATGTGAGCAGCACAAGGGGATGAGGGCATATTGACGCTTAATTGCCAAATTAGAGAAGCAGAGGGCTTGTTGTTGTACTAAGTGTTTGAAACAAGGCCATCCTGTGTATGCATTACTAATCTTGTTTCCTTGGGTCGTGGCTTGTTTTTATTGCTATGATTTGTAAGACGTGCTTTTTTAGCTTATCTCTTTTCCTATTTTTCCCTGTAATTGTGTGATTAGCAAAGTGTTTGACCATTGTAACTATTCCCTGGCTTCTTTTGCTCAGGGGGTACAATTCTAAGTTATGTCAGTTACTTGTTAACGTGGCTTCCTTTCTATTGAGTTTAGTTATATTCAATTAACTTGAATGTCATTTTAAAATGCCCATATCGTACAATTTAGATCAATAAGGTCCAAAACTCTTAATCAAAAATTGAAAGGAAAAAGGATAAGCAACTTCAAATAAGACGGCTACATAGAGAACGGATGGCAAGGGTAACTTTATGTCTCAAATCTGTGTTCATAAATTGTAATATCTTGTTTTCTGGTATATGCTTAAGTTCAACCCTAGATTAAGTATTACATATACATGCATAACATTAGCATTTATACACGAATTGATAGTTGTACACATTACAAAGATAACATATGCACTCAATTGACTTATTCCAGAGTATGAAAGGAGTTTAGTGAACATGATTTAAATTGTGATTTGGTATGTTCGGATTTCAATTAGTAAATTAGGATTAAATGTTATTAATTAAGAGATTAATGGATTAAATGTATATTTGGTCAAAATAAATAAATAAATACCAAGTGGTAGGACAAATTGATAAATGAAAAATTAGGGTGAATAAGCTTAAAATTGAGTGACATTTGACATAATAAAATGTGTGACAAATGAGCAAATTATTGTGTGACAAATGGACCAATCTTAGGGTGATATGTGGATTACTTAATTAGTCACTAATGACAGCATCTTGAGTGAATTAGTGGCAACATCTTGATTAGGCAAATGTAAGACATGTCTTAGGACAAGTGTTGTGCTTTAATGGTGACATCTAGCATATGAAGTAGTAAGTTTCTGCAACGGAGTTTTGCTTCTTTCTTTTGTTTTCATCGCCGAAAATTGCTCCTACTTTCTCCTCTATATTTTGCCTGAATCCTAGCCAAATTGCTGCACCAAAATCAGCTTTTTACCTTATGCAAAATAGCCAAGAAAACCAGCTGAACGTTACCTTTATCTTACTGTCCAAAATCAACCTTTTTTCATCTTAAGTTTGTGATAAATTTTGCTTGTATGGAGACTTGATTTAATATAAAGTTTGAGTTGAATTAAAAGCCTGACAAGTAAGTGACAATCTGAGTTTTATGGCATGTCAAATGATATAAGAATGATGCTTGAATTGTAATGAAATGCATGTGTTATTGGTCAAGATATGTGCTGGAAAATGTTGCATGAACTTGTAAGTTTTTTTTGTTTTGTTTTTGGTATATGGAAACTGTGAAGTACAGGGCATTATGAGGATGAATTGGATTGGAATTTAATGTATAAAAAGGTGGATTTATGCTTAAAAAAAAGATGGTAATTTTATGTTCTTAAATTGGGAAAGAACTAGGACTATATGCAAAATAATGTAAAAGTTTCTTATTTGATTTTTTATGCATAAAAGATTAGGATTTGTGAGCTGTTAATTGAATATTTTTGAACTAGAATAGGAGAGATTATTGATGAGGAATTGGCGTATGATTAAGGCCTAATAGAAGTATAACTGACGAACTATAAAGAGGCTACTTTAATTTTTGTATAAATTGTTAAAAAATTTGGAAAAATGAAAAAAGAATTGCTAGAATATGTTAGTTGTAATGTTTTCACTGAACATACATTGGTATTTTGGCCATAATTTGATCTATGGATATCCAATTGGGATGATTTTAAGTTTAAATTAAATTAGAGACATATATGGCTATATTTTACATTAAGGAATTGAATTGTAATTCTGTCTTTAAGAGTTTCAAATTTTAGTTTAAAGTTGAGTTTTTCGATTCTATCACTGTTTGAGAACGGATTGTAGAATGTTAGGTATAACTTGCAGAATACTGAACCAAATTATATAAAATTTAGTTAATTAGAAACTTAAGACATATGGGAACATTGTTTTAGAAGAATGTATTGCCTAATTACTTCATTTTCCTTGTCAAAATAGCCATGCAAAATTGACCCAAAACTTGTTCTGAGAAAATCTGGAAAACTAATGAAGGAATTGGATGTGAACTTTTGGATAACTCATCCCACGATTGTGGGAAGCCATATAATATTTTGGAAATTGTATGGAAGTAAAGAAAATGTTCTTTTTTGTGATTCTTGAACCAATTAAGGATAAGGTATTTAACTATGATGTATTTAGACTTGATTAAGGTTTAAAAGAACATAATTTGATGCTGGAAAAGTTTGTTAAATGTGTGATAAGTTTTGATTGATAATTGATGTTATACTTTAAGGGAAAGAATGTTAGATAATAATGCATCTAAGTTTGGAATGAAGGAGTGTTAAAGGAATGAAGATATTCATATGAATGCAAATGCATTCCAAAGGATATTAACAATGCATTAAGAATGAATGAATGAGAATTGTGAATTATGTGAAATATTTGTAATGCTAGAAAAGAGTTAGTAAATGTATGGTTAGTGAATGGAGCATGATCAAGTCTACTTAAGGGATTAATCTAAATGCAAACAAGACATATCCAAGTGACAATATGTGAATGGTTATGAATTATGATTAAGGAAACATACCTGGAATAGTTATTGGATATGCATTGAATATGGAATATGAATATATGTGCACAAATGAATAAGTATTTGATTGAGCAAATTTATAATGTGAATTATGTATGAATTGTATGATTTTAGACGCTTAAGTCGGACGTCATTCAGACATTGTCGGATCATCCAGGCAATAACATAAATTGGAGCGTATTGTGAGTCAACCTAGATGATTTCACTAGGATTGATTTTGTTTATGTTTAATTCCCATTTATTGAACTGATAATGAATTGATTATGATGATTCTGGACATTAATAGTCCAAGGAGTTTGATATTTGGGATTGTATTGGAAGTGTCTGTTTCCATTTGATTTCTGACTGATTTCTAAATACTCAACGAAAGTTTAATATCGAACTGAGGTCCGACGAATATGAGATTCTGTCTATTCATCATAAGTAAATGGTTTGATGGCATATTCTATTATTTGATGCATTTCATAAAATGCATGTTTAGATAAAGGCGTTGTGATCAGAGTAGCCAGTCTGAAAGAGCTTTAACCTCAGAATTCTGCACGTAGAGCTTTGTTCCGTGATTTATGTATCTAAATGAGCCCAATGGGCCAGTATCTGTATTTGTATCTGAAAGGTGCTTGATCACAACAAATAACAATGAATCTGGAGTCTTATGCATCTGTATTTGTATATTTATGATTATGAAATATATGGTTATGAAACCTTTTCTAAAATTGTGATGATAAAGTGATATACCATGACAATGTGAATGATTGGGTTATACATGTTTTGAAAGAATGTATGTGAAATGTGTGACATTCATTTTGTCTTGTTGAGATGGAAAATGTTTGTGAAATTGGTTGGTTGTGTGATATTTGTGTATTTAACTTGAGTGAGATCATCAATGATGGTTCACTAATTAAGTTCACAAAATCATAAAAAATTACAACATGACTTTTTAGGTACGAGTTAAGAGACCTATTTCTTAAGATTTTCTAAAGGAACATTTTGGATTAAGATATGACTCAAAGGTCTGTCAGTTGACATCAGAGGAGTTATAGATTGTATTTTCTAGTTTTTTTTTACATATAGATCTTTTGTATAAAGGATTGTAAACTTTCTCATGTTTGGTAATGTAAATATTTGTTTTAATGACTACATTGTAAACTTTTGTGAATGAATGAGATAAAGTGTTGAGGTTTCAAGTATTGTGTATTCTTTATGATTCCATTTAAGAGATTATGTTTACTCTAACATACCATTGTCATAGGATATGTTATTGAATATCCGCTAGATGTTTGGGTATATATTCTATAGGAGTAGGAAGTTATAGAAATTACGATGAGATATGATCCTGCTTGCACCAGAATAATTATGAAATTTTTTTATATTGGTTTTTTGAAAGTCAATATCACTTTGAACTTTATAAATAATTCATAACTTATTTCGAAACTTAACCTTTTTCTTATCGTATCCTTTGAATCGTTTCTAAAATTGACTTATTTCAACCATCATAGCCGTATAAGTGTCCGATCTTTAATAGTATCTACAGAATGAGTTAAGAAGACTCCTTAATTATTACAAAGAGGGTTAGACAAAGAGTACTAGCTCCCTTAGAGTTTAAGTCTATTAATAACAAGTTTTGGACATTATAGTAATTTAATTTAATTTAATTTCAATTAGAATTACAAACAATTCTAATTAAATACTAATTATACCCAAACGTATTCGATATCTTATATTGATCTTAATTTATTAAATATCTCATATCTAATCTTAAAATTTCTTAAACTTTACAATCAAATCCAACTTGATTAAAACACTTTTTTCTCTTCAACTTATTCTTTGTAAGTGACCCATTAGATTCCCAAATATGTTGATAATGGACGTAAATTATAACCCTCAAATTATATTTAAGATTAGATAAATTAAATGTAGCTTCCAACTCTTGCAAGACATGTGCCCGACATCGATGGGTGATATTCGAGTTCGTGCCCCGCGAGGGTGGCATACTATAGCACTTAATCATTCAAATTTTAGTACAATTTTTTTTGTTGCCATAAACATAAAGTGCGGAAGTCAATAACCAAATCGGGACCACTTCATTTCATAAACATTTTCAACATAGCAAAACAATCAATACACAACTCATCGAAAATTCACTTTCCACTTGGGCCCATTACAATTTTAACATAAACACATTTGTATACATATTGTGCAAAAGTTTCTGAATATGTTATTTAATACAAAAATTGCAAGAATTATACAATTCAATATAAAAGGAAAAAGTACAATACAGACGCGAACTGATCCTAATCCCTATTTTTTACTTGTATACTATAGGGATACTCCTGTTTGCCTAACGGGGTATTCTTCTGAGTCCTAAAAAATATTTACAAATTTTGGGTGAGTTTTGCGAACTCTATAAGTGACCATCATCGATGGCTCACCCCAGTCACATAACACATAATTCACATTTCACATTATTTCACATTTCATATTCAATTTCACACTTCACATTCAATACACTTAATCATTCATTTTATGCATATGTAGTGCACATGATAATCACTTTCCATTTGTTACTTTGTTGTGACCGAGTACCTAAATTATCCCATATAGGGCTTATTGATAACTTTCCCTTATCCGTTTGGGAGATATAGGGCTCATTAAATGTTGAACCTGAGGCTTTGAATCGCTTTTGAGCTCGAGGCTCATTTTTACTCGTTGAGCTTTAAGTTCTGATCGTTGGCTACTTTGGTCACAACTGTCATTATATTTCATGCATTCATGCAATGGAATGCATCAATCACGTTTGCATATTTCCATTCAATCTCATTCCCATATCATCGGACCTTAGTTCGGCATTCAACATTAAGTTGAGAATTACACTTTCACTTACATGCAAATGCACATTCAGAACACATTTAACAATCACATTAAGTACACTTATTCTTCTCATTCACATACAAGCAACACTTCAATATCTTATCAATCATCAGACCTTCTATTCGGAATCAACAATCAAGACGCATTCATATCGATATTCAGTAGTCAATTTATACAAAAATCAAACAAAACAAACAAACAATGGAATGAGATCATCTAGGTATACTCACAGTATGTTTAAGATTAGCATTTGCTTCCAAATTCTGGAAACGCCTGAATGCGGACATTTATCCTACATAACCCATTTATGCAAAACACCCTTCGTACATACATTAATAATTGCACACTTATAAGCATTTATTTATGCACAATTGTATAAATGGACTATATACAATGCATGCTCAATGACAATCCCGGGTATTTATCCATTAGTTTCATCACAAAATCAATCCCATATCAAAACTCACCTAAGTATAATTTATACTTAGGTTTATACCTCAATAAAACCATTAAATCACAATTCATAATTCATTTAATCACTTTCAGATTTTTTCAAGACACCCGTTTTGGGTCTACTATTCACATTCAATCAGAAGGTGAAAATGAGGTAATTTGGTCAAACTATCTCTAGAAAAGTGTTCCACTATGTCTTATCTTTCCATTGACACCAAAATCACTCAATTGTGTTCAGTAATTTGAAAAATATGCCTCAAACATTATCGGGTTATCCATATTCAAAAATAGTATACTATGCACAATTTCCATCCAGAAATTCAACATCTTAGAGGCTGAATCACAATTCAACTTTTTAAGAAAATTTGTAGGCCTATATCTCTAGTTTACTCCAAATTAAATTATCTTATTTGAAATTTTACAGATCAAGATATCATCAAAATATTGACATATGTTCCGTAAAATATCTAGTTCATGCTCTTCCAACTGATACCCTTATTTTGATTCGATCAATCTTTTTTAAGTCAAAACCAAAAGATATAAATTTTTACAGAGAGATAGAAAAATGTGTTATGAATCCAATGCTTACAAAATCAGGTCATTTGGAGGTCGAATGAAAAAGTTGTGGCCAAAATAGCAGAACTTTCACTAAAAAAATCGGATTAAGGTTATTCAAAAATTGTTTTGAAGAAGACTTCTAGATCTACAATTTCTATAAAGACCTCAAAAACAAATTTTGCCTCTATAAGACAAACTTTTAGAATGATGAAGCTATTCCAAATGTCCCTCCTATACAGCATTACAAAATTATAAAAGTCATATATCTCTACTCCAATGTCCAAAATTTTCATACTTTATATCAATGAAAAGCTTAAAGAAAGATTTACAATTCCCATGAAGACAACTTTATCAAAAACTCTCTATATCAGTACATAAAACTCATGGAAGTTTCAGATCAAAATATTTTTAACTCTGTACGTACAACATTCAATTCCTCATGCTTAATCTATCATTTCTAGTTCAATGCCCATCATTTATCCATTATTCTAATTCCCTTTCAACTCAACATCATCCATAACCTAATTATAGCCTATGATCTATCATAAACACTAATAACAAAACATACACATATATATGCATTCATCATCCATTTTCTGCACATATTCAACTTCATTTCCACTTTCATTTCACTTCTAACTATCACCTAGATCCTTCACATTTCAAGACACCAAATTAATTCTCTCTTTATCTTTATACTCATTTTACATCATCACAAAAACATCCAAAAAGATTCACATTAATTCATCAAGAAAAACACAACAAAAACCCAATATGTATTCAGTTTTTCTGCACTTTTTCCCTCATCTTCATACAAAATTTAGCCCTATGTCTCTAATTTAATCCAAATAAAAAAACCATCTCATTTAGTTAACTACAAAACAATTTATGGCTAAACAACGTAATCATATTTAGTGAAAAAAATCACAGCTAATATTTCTCCAGCTGACTTTATACACCATTCACTTTGTCTCTAAACTTTCATCCTAATTCTTCCCTTTTCAAGACACTATACTTGCCTTTTCTCTAACTTCAAATCTCAATCCAATTCATGTCTAACAAATCAATGATCCACGTTTTTATCCATTAAAAACACATAACATAACAATATCTATTCATAAATCAAATTTTCTTCACTTCATTCTACTTCTCTTAAGGATTCATTCTAACTCTAATTCATATCTACATCAATTTATGAATTATTAATCATCACATATACAAAAGCAAGACATTAACATAAACATTTTGTCACTCATGACTCATACATATAAATTTCATGATCAATTCATCAATCTCAAATTACTCTTCATATTAGTTTCCTTTACAATACCCATAATGATTAAAGCATAACTTGTTTGATTTAGTTCCAAGATTCTTCAACTCTTCAAGATCTCTCTCAACCCTAGCTTCCTTCTCTCACAAGTGCATCTCATTCAAGGGTGTTAGGGTTAGGTCTTTAGTAAGAAATGAAGAAAATAGAATGGCTAGTGATTGAAGAAAGCAAGGTTCAACTTATGGCTTGGAGAAGAGAGTGTCGTAAGTGAAATAGAGAGAAAGATGAAGAAAAACAAATGAAGAAGATGAAGAAATGGAGCTAGTGTCGTGGGTGACAAGAGAAAGACCACAATTTGGTCTTTCTTTTACTAATTTCATGACTTAGCATGTGGTGTGGCAAGAGAGTGACATGTGGCAAGTGACACTTGTCATTTGCCACATGTCACTCTCTTATGATCTCTTCTTGATCTTTTAATAAGCTAGTCTATTTGTCTCCAATTTTTAATCTAGTTGTCTCTTAATTTTCAATGATGTATGTCATTAAATCCCAAAGTCCTTTATAAAAATTTCCTTTACCATTTGATCCTTATTTTTAATACTATTCATCAATTGTTCTATCACTTGACATTTTTTTAGTCCAAAAATACCCTTATAATTTATAAAATTTCCAAATTTTCTCCAAAAATTCTAATTCACTACTTATACATTCTCACTCAATTTTTAAGACACAAAACCATCATTCACATCATATTCACATTAAAATAATCATTTACACCCAAAAATGTCAATTGAGTGCATGAACAATTATTTTAATGTGTGCAATAATCAAATTCAAATGTGTGTATGCTGACATTATGCATAAGCATGAAATGCATTTTTTAAATCTCTCTTTGATCTCATATGTATCAAATTTTAAGGTTCTAACCCTTAGTATGAGAACGGGATGTTACAGTTCTCCCCTCCTTAATAAATTTCGCCTTCGAAATTTTTATCTAATTAATCAATAAGGTAGGGGTATTGTTTCATCATATGCTCCTTCGTTTCCCATATAACTTCATCATTGGAATACTTTCATCCAAACGACCACAGTCGATAGACTCACTAGGTATTTCAATCACTTATTTGGTCACTAACTATCTTAACTAGTTCCTTAATATCTCAGATTATTCAAAATTTTCACTTTGCAAGCCGACAATACATCTTTGTCAGATTATATAATTATTTCTTAGCATATTCACATTTCTCCTATTATGAATCTAAGACATCTCTTATCAATAACACTAACTCATAATAATTTCGTACAGACCAATTCATAATAGCTTAGCTTATCCTTTCTCCGAATTTGAGCACAACACACCTTATCAAGGTGGTACTCACAAAAACACTTCATCTTCCCTTTGATAATTCACTTCTCTTCAGTGTTAATACATTCAACTCTTTTGTCTATCACTCTATATTCCATAACTTCCATGTTAATCCACCAAATTCATTCGTCTTTTTTGAGTCACTTACTTTCTATTATGTAGTCTATGGTTGCTGTCTCTATTAGTGGAGACAGATGACAAAGCAAAAAAATCTTATCCTTCTGCGTGTTTGATTGCTGTCTCAACTGATTTTTATTCTATCCCCGGATGACAAAACATAAATTTTTGTTCTTTTCAAAATCGAAGGACAAAATTTCTTGTCTCCGTCTCCAAAACAAAACACATAAGTAACTTCCAAAAATACTCATTTCCCCTATAAGCAATTTTTTAATTCTTAATTATATTATTAAACTTATTATTATTATTATTATTATTATTATTATTATTATTATTATTATTATTATTATTATTATTATTATTATTATTATTATTATTATTATTATTATTATTATTATTATTATTATTATTATTATTATTATTATTATTATTACTATTATTAATTTATTATTATTATTAATTATTGTTATTATTATTATTAATTATTGCTATAAATTTTCTACTTATTATTATTCTTTTATTATTAATAATATTATTTATTTTAATTTTATTATACTGAAATTAATTATATTATTATTATTATAAATTTTGTACTTATTATTATTTATTATTATTATTAATTTTATTATATGAAATTAATTATCTTATTATTATTATTATTATTATTATTATTTTGTTATTGTTGTTGTTGTTGTTATAAATTTTGTACTTATTATTATTATTATTATTAATTTTATTATACTGAAATTCATGATCTTATCATCATCATCATCATCATCATCATCATCATCATCATCATCATTATTATTATTAATTTTGTACTTATTATCATTATTATTATTATTAATTATTGCTATTATTATTATTATTAATTATTATTATAAATTTTGTACTTATTATTATTATTATTATCATTATTATTATTATTATTAATTATTGTTATTATTATTAATAATTATTGTTATAATTTTTATACTTATTATTATTCTTTTATTATTAATAATATTATTCTTTTATTAATTTTATTATATGAAATTAATTATCTTGTTATTATTATTATTGTTATTATTATTATTATTATTATTATTATTATAAATTTTGTACTTGTTCTTTTTATTTTTATTTTTATTATTAATTTTATTATATGAAATTAAATTTTTTATTATTCTTATTATTATTTTGTATTATTTATTATTATTATTATTATTAATTTTATTATACGAAATTAATTATCTTATTATTCTTATCATCATCATCATCATCATCATCATCATCATCATTATCATCATTAATTTTGTACTTATTATCATTATTATTATTATTATTAATTGTTTCTATTATTATTATTATTATTAATTATTATTATAATAAATTTTGCACTTATTATTATTATTATTATTGTTGTTGTTGTTGTTGTTGTTGTTGTTATTATTATTATTATACAAGATTAATTTTCTTATTATTATTTTTATTATCATTATTATATATAATTAATTTCTTATTATTATTACGATTATTAAATTCCTTATTATTATTAATTTTCTTCCTCATCTTTTATTATTATTATTATTGTTATTATTATTATTATTATACTAAATTAATTTCTCATTGTTATTGTTTTTATTATTATTATTTGTTAACTTTTTACTAATACAAATCATTTGTTTTAAAATAATCAATGAATTACATATTTTCAATCATATTATACTCCAGCGGTAATTTAGTCATTGACACTGTTTTTTATGTTTTGTCAACTGCATCCAAACACATTTATGTTCTCGGGACGGAGTCAGTTTTATTTGTTTTGTCCATCACAACCAAACACCTTACTGTTTCCAATTTTTGTTATGTTCTGTCTCTAAATTTTTGTTTCGTTCTGTCTTTCCACACGGGAGTCAGCAACCATACGCAACGTTATAGATTCATTTCACTCATTACCGTTCCTCGAATCAATTTTAGGCTTCAACTATTTTTAGGCCCTCTTCATTCAATGTAAGGGCGAACGACTTTTTTTTTTCCGTATTACGCCTCATACAATATTCTAATAATATCACTATGATAATTATTGTTATGCTTAAAGTCACTTAGAACTATACATTGATCTCATATTCCTATGAACTCCCAATTAGAAGCTTTAAGCGTATCTCCAACATGTAAGACTATTGGTAATTCTATCATTCAGTCACTTGATTCTACATTCTTAGTTGCTAAATGTCGTTTATGCGAATTCCTACAAAGATGTATAGCTTAGGTTGTTATTGCACTTCTCTAACAATCTCTTTACTTAATTATCTTTATCGGGTACACGTATTTCTTATTTCAATCACAAAATATCATTCTTCCAATTCAGACTCAAAAATTTAGATTCATTTTCATTTTCCTTGATAAGATTCACAATTTCTAAATCCTTGATTTGAGTTTTGCTAATCCTTTTATGCAAAGCTGATTTTAAATTTCAATAACTAAAATACTTCCTTTGTCCCTTATCAGCTCAACATTCTACACTTTTTATCGCACTAGATTTGATAACCTCAATATCCAAATTTGTGATACTCTGTTATTGAATTTTCTATTCCATGCATTAGATTGCAACACTAGCTTTACTAGGAATTACTTATTTGCATAATCCTTTCAATCTTTTCAAACTCAATAATTTCCTCAATCTTTACTGATCTATATATTCATATATATATATATATCCAAAATGTTTCTATACAATAATGTCTCCAAGCTTTCAAAACAATCACTATTACAGTAGGTTCCAAATCACATATCAAAATTCAGCTCATGAGGCTTCATTTGTCCCTATATACACAAAATCACTTTATAATGTTACAACAGATTCCATCTTAATCTCTAATGGAAAACTCTATTGTATATATTGTGAAATCTCCAAATCCAAATGGCATAATTAACATTGGGGTTATAGTTCCTAAAAAATTCTTTATACAATCATCACTCATATGATTTAGACATTTTTTTCCTTGAACACATTTTTTTTTTGTTAAGGAATAAGATCAGTAAATACCCCTTAACAGTCTCTAGTAGTATCTAGTATACAACTAGTTCTAAAGAACTCCGAATCTCTCATATATTCCTTGTAGTTTTTCACTTTATCATCACCTCTATCTTTTTTGAGTCTCCCAATATGCCATGCTCAAATACTATACCACCCATAGTTTATTTGATCAAGCTAAGATTCACTTTTATGGAACCTGGCATATAAATAGTTGGATATTTACATCAGACAAAATGGATACACTCTCAGTAACATATTCTATCTCTTATGCCTGAGTCTCCGCTAGGGGTATGACTCTAATATTCACTTTTGATTCATTACATATTCATTTCTGATTTGTTTCTTCATTGATCACACTTCAACTGAATCGTCTAATCTACTTAACCTAATTTAGGGAAATTCTTCTTTGAAAGAAGATTTCTTGCTACTTTCATTGATACCGCTCATGAAATTCTTATCAATCAACTATCTTCACCATTACTTGTCAGTCATTCTTAGTACCTTAGGAAGATCAATTTCATCTACTCATAATATCTCATTAAGATCAATTTATGCCATAACTTATATGATCAAAACATCCTTTGTAATAAGGCTCATTTATGCATGAAGCAATTTGTTTACTTTATTACCTTGGTATATACCATCAAAATCATTACATTTTATCTAGAGATGTATTTAGGACCACTTGCCAATTAATAGCTTATGCTAAGGATACCTTGATCTCAATTGATTCTAGACAACAATTCTCCTTTTGCACCTGTCCTTGATCATGGGGATTTTGACATGATCATGTCCTTCTTTTTTTTCCACAAATTCATCATATATGGTAACATCATTAACAATCTCAATTCATCCATAATTGATCACTATAAGCACTTTCACTTCTTACTCTAACTCATCTTAGACTTTAAACTATAGGAACTATGATTAGCAATTATTCAATAAGTCATCGATTGCTTCCTATATCATCTCCACACATATCATACACATATGCTTAATATTTTCACTTGTCATGGTGATCCCATTATTAGACGCGCACTCACATAGGCAAAGCAACTTAACTTTGACAACTTTTTCCTCTATTGTTGTCATCGTCTCACATTTCAATTTCCAGTATTTCGTCATACCTACGTATGTTCACAATCAATTCGGAATCATAGATGCATAATCATCCTGAAATTTTGATTTCGATCCCACTAATATATTCTCACACTGAGTCATAAGCTCTTATCACGATAATCAAACAACCATTCCAAGCTCAATTTCTGCCTCTCAAAGTCATAGAAAATTTTGTTTTCATCTAACCTTGTTTATACACTTTAAATCTTACCTTTTCTACCATATATCTATTTTCCTTAATCAATCCACAACAATGTATTCGCATCTATTTCACATTCGAGAATATATTACCACAGTACAATATTGATATCATATTCATAATACATTCACCAATACAAGTGTGTTGAACCTTTATCTATCATATCTATCCATATACTATTTCTCATTTCTATATATCCAAAACTTTCTTTTTCTCACATTCTGAAGGATCATCATTTCTCTCAGTGCTTCTCACAGCTCAAACTCTTAAGGAATGCTCATGCATGTGACTTATACTGGGGATCAGTTGCCGCTGTTTGCTATGACATGACAAATACATGTGACTTGACACACATTTCAAAATGCCCATATAAGATAGTACTTCTCGGCTCTGATACCACATATATAGCATCCAACTCCCGTAAGACGCGTGCCTGACATCGATGGGTGATATTCAGGTTTGTGCCCCGCGAGGGTGGCATACTAGAGCACTCAATCATTCAACTTTCAGTACAATTTTTTTTGTTTCCACAAACATAAAGTGCGGAAATCGATAACCAAATCAGGCGCACTTCATTTCATAAACATTTCAATCATAGCAAAACAATCAATACTCAGCTCATCGAAAATTCACTTTCCACTTAGGCCCATTACAATTTCAACATAAATACATTTGTATACACATTGTGCAAAGTTTCTGAATACGTTATTTGATACAAAAATTGCGAAAAATTATACAATTCAATACAAAAGGAAAAAGTATAATGTGGACGCGAACTGATGCCGATCTCTATCTTTTACTTGTATGCTGTAAGGATACTCTCGTTTGCCTAACGGGGTATTCTTCTGAATCCTGAAAAATATTTACAAATTTTGGGTGAGTTTTGCGAACTCAATAAGTGACCATCATCGATGGCTCACCCAATCACATAACACATAATTCACATTTCACATTATTTCACATTTCACATTCAATTTCACGCTTTACATTCAATACACTTAATCATTCATTTTATGCATATGCAGTGCACATGAGGCTCACTTTCTATTTGTTATTTTGTTGTGACCGAGTGCCTAAATTGTCCCATATAAGGCTCATTGATAACTATCCCTTATCCGCTTAGGGGATACATGGCTCATTAAACGTTGAACCTAAGGCTCTGAATCACTTTTGAGCTCGAGGCTTGTTTTCACTCGTTGAGCTTTAAGCTCTGATCATTGGCTACTCTGGTCACAACTGCTATTATATTTCATGCATTCATGCAATGGAATACATCAATCACATTTGCATGTTCCTATTCAATCTCATTCCCATATTATCGGTTCTTAGTCTGGCATTTAACATTAAGTTGAGAATCACACTTTCACTTACATGCAAATGCACATTCAGAACACATTTAACAATCACATTAAGTACACTTAGTTCTTTTCATTTACATACAAGCAGCACTTCAATATCTCATCAATCATCATAATCATCTGACCTTCTGTCCGGAATCAACAATCAAGACACATTCATATCGACATTCAGTAGTCAATTTATACAAAAATCAAACAAAATAAACAAACAATGGAATGAGACCATCTAGGTCTACTCACAGTATGCTCCAGATTAGCATTTGCTTCCAAATTCTGCAAAAAAGTTTGAATGCGGACATTTAACCTGCACAACCCATTTATGCAAAACACATGTCGCACATACATTAATAATTGCATACTTACAAGCATTTATTTATGCACAATTATATAAATGGACTATGTACAATGCATGCTCAATGACAATTCCGGATATTTATCCATTAGTTTCATCACAAAATCAATCACATATCAAAACTCACCTAAGTATAATTTATACTTAGGTTTATACCTCAATAAAACCATTAAATCACAATTTATAATTCATTGAATCACTTTCAGATTTTTCCAAGACACCCGTTTTGGGTCTACTGTTCATGTTATATTAGAAGGTGAAAATGAGGTAATTTGGTCAAACTACCTCTATAAAAGTGTTCCTCTATGTCTTATCTTTCCATTGACACCAAAATCACTCAATTTGGTTCAATAATTTGGAAAATATGCCTCAAACATTATCGGGTTATCCATATTTAAAAAAGGTGTACTATGCACAACAATTCGACTTTTTGAGACAATTTGTAGGCCTATATCTTGAGTTTACTCCAAATTAAAATCATCTTATTTGAAATTCTACAGATCAAGATATCATCAAAATACTGGAACATGTTCTGTAAAATATCCAGTTCATGCTCTTCCAATTGATAACCTTATTTTGATTGAATCAATCTTTTTCGATTCAAAACCAAAAGTTATATATATTTTTTAGAGAGATAGAAAAATGTGTTATAAATCCAATGCTTCACAAATTAGTTCATTTTGAGGTCGGACGACAAAGTTATGGCCAAAATAGCGGAACATGTTCAGGCTGGAGGAGGTCGCGACCGCAACTTTGCCTCCTCCCCCCTTTTTTCTTCTTCTTCCCACCTGTTTGGTAAAATAGGCATAACTTTCACTACTAAACTTGGATTTTGGTTATTTAAAAACAATTTCAAAGAGGACTTTTAGATTTAAAATTTTCTATGAAGACCTTGAAAACAAATTTTGCCTTTATGAGGATCAAAATTTCAAAATGATGAAGCTGTCCCAAATGTCCCTCCTATACAACATTACAAAATTATAAAAGTTATATCTCTCTACTCCAATCTCTAAAAATTTCATACTATATATCAATGGAAAGCTAAAGAAATCTCTACAACTTCTATGAAGATAACTTTGTCAAAAACTCTCTATATCAGTACAGGAAACTCATGGAAGTTTCAGATCAAAATATTTTTAACTCTTTACTTACAACATTCAATTCCTCATGCTTAATCTATCATTTCTAGTTCAATGCCCATCATTTATCCATTATTCTAACTCCCTTTCAACTCAACATCATCCATAACCTAATTATAGCCCATGATCAATCATAAACACTAATAACAGAACATACACATATATATGCATTCATCATCCATTTTCTGCACATATTTAACTTCATTTTCACTTTCATTTCACTTCTAACTATCACCTAGATCTTTCACATTTCAAGACACCAAATTAATCCCTCTCTTTAGCTTTATACTCATTATACATCATCACAAAAACACCCAAAAAGATTCACATTAATTTATCAAGAAAAACAAACAAAAACCCAATATGTATCTAGTTTTTTCTGCACTTTTTCCCTATACCTAGTACTGAACTTCAATTTGAAATAAGAAACTCCAAATGACATAATTTGAATTCGAAATCTTCATACAAAATGTATCCCTATGTCTCTAATTTAATCCAAATGAAAAATCACCTCATTTGGATAACTACAGAAAAAGTTATGGTTAAACAACATAAGCATATTCAGTGAAAAAAAATCACAGCTAATATTTCTCCAGCTCACTTTATACACCATTCACTTTGTCTTTAAACTTTCATCCTAGTTATTCCCTTTTCAAGACATTATACTTGCCTTTTCTCTAACTTCAAATCTCAATCCAATCCATGTCAAACAAATCAATGATCCACGTTTTTATCCATTAAAAACACATATCATAATAATATCTATTCAAAAATCAATTTTTCTTCACTTCATTCTACTTCTCTTAAGGATTCATTCTAACTCTAAATCATCTCTATATCAACTTATGAATCATTAATCATCACATATAAAAAAGCAAGACATTAACATAAACATTTCATCATTCAAGGGTGTTAGGTTTAGGTCTTTAGTAAGAAATGAAGATAATAGAATGGCTAGTGATTGAAGAAAGCAAGGTTCAACTTGTGGCTTGGAGAAGAGAGTGTCGTGAGTGAGATAGAGAGAAAGATGAAAAAAAACAAATGAAAAAGATGAAGAAATGGAGCTAGTGTCGTGGGTGACAAGAGAAAGACCAGAATTTGGTCATTCTTTTATTAATTTAGTGACTTATCATGTGGTGTGGCAAGTGACCATGTCACTCTCTCATGGTCTCTTCTTGATCTTTTAATAAGCTAATCCATTTGCCTCCAATTTCTAATCCAATTATCTCTCAATTTTCAATTACGTATGTTATTAAATCCCAAAGTCCTTTATAAAAATTTTCCTTACCATTTGACCTTTATTTCTACTACTAGTCATCAATTGTTCTACCACTTGGCATTTTTTCCAATCCAAAAATATCCTTATTTTTCAAAAAAATTCCCAAATTTTCTCCAAAAATTCTAATTCACTACTTATACATTTTCACTCAATTTTTAAGACACAAAACCATAATTCACATTATATTCACATTAAAACAATCATTTACACCTGAAAAATGTCAATTGAGTGCATGAACAATTATTTTAATGTGTGCAATAATCAAATTCACATGTGTGTATGCTGACATTATGCATAAGCATGAAATGCATTTTCTAAATCTCTCTTTTATCTCACATATACCAAATTTTAGGGTTCTAGTCCTTAGTATAGGAAGGGGATGTTACATTAAACTCCTTCGACTCATCTTTAATTTTTTAATTAAATAATTTATATTTGTAGATCAAGATTAGCCTCTAGTAATACATCACAATCACTCAAATATTTAAGAATGTCATAGTAGTTTTGACTAACTTTTTATGTGTGATTTTTTTATATAATTCATTCCTTTCATCATACAATTTTCTTATTAGACATAGAGTATGAAATTATTACATACTCTATTTTGAATCCAACCATGTTAGTTCTCCACCATTAGCAATTTATTCAATTAATAACATTTGTAAACTACTTTACAAAGTGTCATTCCACCTTGATTAAGGATTTTCTGAACCAATTCTAATCGAGAGCAATGAAATATTCTCCCTAATTATTTTAGGGTGATGATCCTTATATTCATCACTCAAACACTTATCATTTAGTTCGTACTATATCCAGTAGCTACTGACTGAGCTACCCTTGACTAAAATAGGTTATATAAGTAGTATTAAAATCTAGGTATCTCTATACAAGATAACTTTACAGATCTAAAGTCAAATGATCACTTATACAATCATTACAATGAAAAATTTCATTGACTTATAAGTAATGTTCCAATAGATTTCTCGTATGAGGCCAGTTTAGTGAACTTGTTTTCTAATAAGTATCCACATATTTTTTTAAATATATCTATACTTTATCCTATAAGATTGACTACTTCCTTCATTAAAAAAACATAACGTGTGCTAGTCTTTTTATGTTCTAGTAATGTGTGCTAGTCTTTTTACGCTCTAGTAATGTCTAGTCTTAATCAAACAATGACTAAAATAATTTAGGAATAATACATAAATGCAATATGAATCTCATAATTATAATCTCATCATAATTTCATTAAAATGTATAATTAACTATGAACTTTATCATATACATCTAAGTATGTATAAGATAAAGAATGCCTTTAAATAATTGGCACTAAACTATAATCAACTGATTAACTGTAAGGCCTAAGCTAACAATCTCAACTAAAAATAACCAGAAAATATTTATAGAACTAAAAATAGTTTACTTTTTTAATTTTGAAAAGAAAGACATAGCTTGCAATATAGTGGGACTTGCCTTATTATTCCTCTAGTGGTTACATATTATGAAATTTTTTATGTACAAAAGCTATATTATTATATATCTATTGTGATGATGTCTCCTATCTTTTCGAGATAATCATAGCCTTGGTTTGACAATGCATGACTGGTATGCTCAATTTACAAAATGAATGCATTACAGGTAATACAGAATCTCTTGAGATTTCCATATCTTCTCACACAAATTTTGTGCATGTTATTGAATACATTACATGTAATATGCGAATGTCTTTAAATTTTCTTATATTTTTCTCAAATGAATTTTAGACAAGCTATTGAATGCATTGCATATAATATGTGAATCTTTTTATATTTCCATGTCTTCTTCTCGTATAAATTTCAAGCATGTTATAACTTGTTGGTATAATATAAATGGTTGGTTAAATTAGAGAGAATGAAAGTTTAAATATGAGTTAGAGGAATGACATTGCACCTTGAGAAAAATTGGCATTGTTTCAATAAGGAAATATTTTGGTAACTTTCTTACTCACTAAAACTTATTTAAATTACTCTTAAATTATTTATTTATATATAAATTTTATACAATATTGGTCTTAATAATTATAAGAATCACCAATATAATGATAATGTAGTTTAATCTTTTAACAATGTAAGAAGCAATATGAGTTATTAGTGAACAAAAGAGTAAAATGAATGAAACATATGTAACGAATTCATCAATTGTCCACCAATTGTTAGTTAATCCTTGCTTATAATGATTATAACAAATTTGTTTATAACTAAATGATAATGATTTGATTTTTCTATGGTTTTATTTTATTTAAATTCTCTTAAATTGTCTAATCCTAATTATAATTAGGAAAACTAAGAAATTCATACTAACAAATTAGTGTTAACATTGGAAAATCTTAGTTTGGTTGATTGAAAAATCAATTACATGAATTAAAGCTCAAGCATGAAAAATGTGTGTTAAAATTAAAAGAGTGGATATTACAATTGCATCGACAGAATAGCAAAGGAATCAAATGATAGAGGAAGAATATAGGGTTCCTAAATATGGAGGATGCATCATATAATAGTTTTTATAACTTGAATAACAAGGTTTAACATGTTGGTTTATATCCTACAGTTAATTAGTTGGTTGTAGTTTAATGAAAAAATAAATTAAAAGCATTTTTTTCTTGTACATATTCAAACATAAATGATAAGGTCCATGAGGTAAATATATAAACTACAATGAGGCTATAATTATAAGATTCATATTGCATTTATGTGTTATCCTAAATTATTTCTAGTTATTATTCTTTTGAGAAAGAGGAAAAGATGATAATATCATAAACTAAAAGTAGAGCTTATGGGCAACTTTATCAACTACTGAATACTAAAGATGGAGAAAAGGACACTTTTAAGTTGGTGAAAGCAAGGGGATGAAAAGTATGGGATTTTGAGCAAATGCATTGTGTAAAAGATGAAGCAAGACGGGTGCTTATAGCTGGAAATAACATTAAATGTAGATGACAGAGGTACTACTATAGCCTCTTTAATGAAGGCATAAATGATAACATCTGCCTAGGCAACCTTAGCTTGTCTGAGAGGTTTTGTAATTTTACTTGTTATCCATAGATTATAAGGGAGAAAATTAAGAATACATTGTGGGAGATGAGGGGTGGTAGGGCAGTAGGACCTGACAAGATCCCTATAAAGGTATGGAAGTGCCTAGGCGAAGAGGATATTACTTGATTGATCAAGCTTTTTAATGTGATCTTTAAATCTGCTAAAATGCTAGACGAGTGGAGATGTAGTATAATAATTCCTTTATACAAGAACAAAGGGATATCTAAAGCTCTAACAACTATAGAGGCATCAAGTTACTTAGTTAAGCCATAAATTTATGTGAGAAAATGATTAAGAGAGAGTACGAAAGGATGCTCCTATCTCGAAAACCCAATTTGGCTTTATATTAGGAAGGTCTACGACATAAGCTTTACACCTTCTTCGAAGGTTAATGGAATACTATAGGGAAATACAATGCAATCTGCACATGGTTTTTATTGATTTAGAGAAGGCTTATGATAGGGTTCCAAGGGAAATCATGTGGAGGTGTTTAGAAGTTAAAGGGGTTCCGATGACTTATATACAGAGTATTAGGGATATGGATAAAGGTGTAAAAACTAAAGTCAGGACGATAGTAGGAGATACGGAGCATTTTCCTATCAATATTGGGCTACACCAAGGTTCTACTTTAAGTCCCTTTTTGTTTGCAGTAGTACTTGATGAACCTACCAAGAACATCTAAGAGGATGTACCTTGGTGTATGTTATTTGCTGATGACATTGTCTTAGTGGATGAGACAAAAAAAAGGGGGTAAATGCCAAGCTTGAATTATGGAGGGATACATTAGAATCAAAGGGTTTTAGACTGAGTATTACTAAGACTGAGTAAGTGGAGTGTACCTTTTTGAGACATCAGGAAGATACTGATATGGAGGTAAAGATTGATTCAGAAGTTATACTGCAAAAGGAGTAAATACTTAGGATCTATCATCTATAACAATGGAGAAATTGACAAAGACATAGTGCACCAGATTACATCAGGGTGACTAAAATGGAGAGGTGCTTCAAGAGTTTAGTGTGACAAGTTACCACTCAAGCTTAAAGTTAAGTTCTATTGTTTAGTGATTAAGTTGGCAATGCTTTATGGGGCGGAATGTTGGTCGATCAAACAAGTTCATAGTTATAAGCTAATGGTAACGGAGAAGAGGATGCTATGTTGGATGCGCAACCTTACTAAAAGGGATAAGGTAAGGGATAAATTAAAGGTAGCTAATATTATAGACAAATTAAGAGAGACAAGGCTTAGATGGTTTGGACATGTTAAGAGGAGACACCTAGATGTTTCGGTGAGATGATGCGAGATGATCGTACTTAAAGATTGTAAGAGAAAAGTAGGGAGGCCTAAGAAAAATTGGGGGGAGGTTATAAAAAAAGATTTGACAATATTCACTACAAGAAAATGATTGATTTTCAACGAGAAATTATCGATGGAAACAATACTGTCGTTAATTAGCGATAGAAAATCATATTCCATCGGTAAAATTGTCATAATTTATGGCAGTTTATGACAGACAAAATATTCGTCAATAGAGTTGGATGGAAAATTATCCTGCTAATTTTTGCAATGGAATATAGAGACGGAGTAGGAATCACCGTCGATAAAAGAGGTAAAAGAGGCGTGAATGTCTTTTACCGATTGAGGTGTATTACGTTGATAAATTTGAAAGTTAAACGTCGCCGTTTGCTTCAACTGCAACGTTTTTAATAAAACGTAAACGAATCGGGGTGTATCGAAAAAAGTGTAGTCCGTCGGTAAATTTACCGATGGGAGGGTTAGTTCATCGGTCATTGGTAAATTTAAAATTTAAACACCACTGTTAGCTTCGTCTTTAACATTAAACATAAGATAGAAAACGATGTCATTAGCAAACGACATTGTTTTCGTTAAACTGCAGCTGCTTACCCACGAAACACCCTTCCCCTCATCCATCGATGTTCATTTTTTCCTTCACCCATTTTCTTTCTAGATGTCGATTATATCGCTGTGTGTGGGCTTCAATTCCTTCTCGCTGTCCATCTTCTTCCTTTGCATCCATCTTCTTCTTTTTTTCTACTTCAGTTCCCTTCTGCATTTTTGTTCTGCGTCAGTTGTTATTCGGTTCCTTTCATCCTTCCTGTCTTCCCGTGCTTTTGTGTACTGCTTCCATTTGCTTCTTCATTTATTCATCGATTAAGGTAAGTGGGTTTTGTTTTATACTGATTTTTGTGTATTATTTTCATTATTTCTGAATTGTATTTGTGGTTTGATTTTGTGGGAATGAAAGTGTATCATAATTCGTACTTTAAGTATTATCTTTAAATTGTTTCTAATTGTTATTGTATTAAAATTGAACATTAGTAAGTAGAAAAATTAGTCCGTATTATGTTTCTTCTATTGTGTACAGGTTGAGATTTTGTCTTCCCAACAAAAACAAGTGAAACAAGCTCTGTCCTTTTACTAAAAATTTAGAGATGAACTTAGGCTATATTGTCTACTCATTTTATTGAACAATGTTACATGACCATCTAAAGATTTATCTTCTTCCTGTAATGGATGCTACTCTTATGCTTATGATATAAGTGTATTTACTTGTGTCGTGTAAGATCAATGGAATCTAGTAATGGTGCTAGTTCATAATACAATATCACTTTAAATAAACCATGCTTGTTACAGCTAATAGTAGTCCACTGTTTTCCAAATAACTAAAAGTCCTATAACCATTAGTATCAAGAAACTCCTTTTTCTACATTTCTTTTGACATAATGAAAACTTCATTCTCAATCCTATGGGATTTTTTTAATATTTATTTTATTCATATATAAAACTATATATCAGGTAGTTTTGAGTTTTGGGATTTGTTATAGGAAGTGGGCAGTAAGTATTTGCCACCTTACCTGTAGATAATAGTGCACATTCTTACATAATTTGACACTACAGTAGCAGAAGTTAGTGTTCTTAAACTCTTCAGTGATAGCTGATTGGAAAGACTCAAAACTCTTTAGTAATAGCACTATGATTCTACCATTAGAGGGAGGAATGTAATTATTAATTAGATTCCAATAGTTTGGCAAATAACTTAGTATATTACACTAGATTCCAAAATACCTATAAGATAAACTTATTTTCCATAATGAACTCTTTAAGAATGAGATTTTTGGAAAGGGAATTCAATTCCATCACAGTCCATGCAATGACTATCATATGTTTTAAAAAAATAAAGAATTCTTCTTGTTTCTATTCAAATTTTTTCTGCTTATAGATGTTAAAAACCAAAAAGGCAATTTTGAAGCTATATATTTACAAATATGAGATTTATGAACATAACATCCAAAATAAACCCTAACAATGTAAACTATTCACCTCTTTCACCTAGAGATTTGCTCAGATGATATTACTTTATTGGTTACTCTTAGTTAGTTGACTTGGTTCAATTGGTTAACTGTTTTTAAACTTATTAGTTTGCCTTATTTAATAAGTCCTCTTATTACATCCAAATTGTTTGCAAAACTTGTATGCCACTTAAAGCTCCCTTTTTGTCACTTTGTATTAATTTTTTCCTTCATTTTCTTCCCTCATTATGGCCTTATTGGGTTTACTAATACTTTTTTATGAATCATGAAAGTTCTAGTACCTGCTTATGGCTCCTATTTGAAGTTAGCCAATGATGTTCACCTATAATTGATAATCATTTGGATAAAACTACAAATAGTTAGTAATTTGATATTGGAACAACTAAATGGGAATATGGAAAGTGAAGCTTACTCAAAATAGGGATCAATCAGTAGGCATATGCTTAAAAAAATCCTTATGATGCATCATATTTTTAGATTCCTTTGACCTACCTCTATCATGTCTAATATAGCACATGTATAATGACATGTAATTCTAGTAATTTATTGCTACATACAAGTGCAAGTCACCTTCCCCAAACTAACTATAGTTTGCCGAAAGCATGTGCTTAAATTTGAACAACCTCCCATTACTGAAATAAGAAATCTATTTGTTGGCATAGTTCTTTGGCTTTTGCAAAATTGCCTGAATTCATGGGAAAATATATCGTGTCTACTTTTCATCTCCTTACTTTTCTTATTGAATCTATTCATCATAACCCTCAACATTATCTCAAACGTCATAAAAATAGGTTTTTCTTGAGCCTCTTTAATGTAATCATTAAAACTCTTTAAATGATTGTTTAGTAGCATATCATATTTTACTCTCACAAATATATGTGCTCCTATACCACTTGACCAATAGAATGAAAGTGATCTAATCATATGCTTGCTTGATAACATTCTTTAATTTCTTTATGTACACATTATATTAATTATATGCATATTCCCTTGTTTCATTCCACATCATATCCTTTACAACCTTTTTCGTTTTAAGTTGCCTTTGTAAGTTGGTATGGACATGCCTTACAATATTTATGTGATACTCCTAATATATTCTTTATTGAATACTTTCCCAAAACCTTGTTACCATAAGTATAAACCTATTTACATACATATTTTAGTAAATTGAAATATATTCAAACTTGAAATGTAATAAAAAATAATATCCATTGTCTATTAGATATGAATACCTAACCAATCTCCTAACAACACTCAACATCTTGCTGTAAGCACTTTAAAAATCATCTCCAAGAAACTAAGTTCTCTATGGGAACAACATTCCAAGTAATGGAAAACATATCATTGTTGGCATCTACACCTTTAATTATGGTAAGTTTTCCTATATATTTATACTTTAAATAATAGTCATCTAAATAAATTATTAGCTTATAAGCTACTAAGAATCCTTTTTTGCCTACACCTAGTCACATTTATAAGCACTTAAATGCTCCAATCCATATAAGTACTTCAATATGAAAGAACTTCCATTATTAAACTAAAATATAGCTAGGTCATAGCTTCTTCATTTCCTTAAGTTTTCACATGCCTTATCTATCGACAATTGTAATGCTCTAGCCTTTACTTTACATGCCTTCTTCTCATTGATTTCTATATTGAAGTCCCAGAATAAATGACCCTTCTAACTATTGATATCTTAATTGAGGTTATCTATAAAATATAACAGGGGCTTTTAGTAATCCAATTAGAATCACAACTCTTATTATGGTGATTTTGCTTATGTTCGTGATTAGGCTAGCATATCTTAATTTGTAATGCTTCTTTTTACTGTGTTTATGATAAATGTATCCTTTATTAGTAGCATATCATATCTTGTTCATTGTTTTCTTTGCTTTGTTTTGGTTATTTTCTTTAGCCGTTAGCTCATTCTAGCTCCGTCATCTTCTTCCTTCACGTGCTTCAGTGACTTCTTCTGTGTGTCAGTTGAGGTAAGTGAGTTTTGTTATTTGGTAGGTTTTTTTGTACTTGGTTTAATTTGGGTATTTGTTTGTGGTTTGAACCTCCTATTTGAACTTCGTGTATTTTTAATGTGGCTTGCACCAACCAAAACTTGTTGTGGTATGAACTTCGGTTTATCATTGAATTAATATAGGATGGGTTTGACTTATAGTTCCAAATATCTGAATCATGTCAATGGGTTATTTCATTGATTCTCTTTGAAACGATTAACTTCTCTTTATTTTTTATGTGCAAATCTTTACGCGCATCTTTTTAATATAATAATAATTTTCTTCTAAACATATTACATAATTTGTATATGTTACAATAATGTATTAATCAAAGTATTCATATTTTTACCTTTATTTATTAAATTTGTTACTAGTACATAATTAATCTAGGATAAATATCAAACTTCTAACATTAATTTTAAACATCAATAACAATATCTAAACCATTCAATTAAATATTCAAACTTTATAAAATTAAGTTATTCATTTTATGTTTCCATACCAAATCAAGCTAACCAAGAATTTTCCCTCTCATGTTCCCATACCAAATTATGATTTTCTTGAGAGTTGGGAGACCCAAGAAACTTAGGAGGTGATAATAGAAGGTTTGGGTTTAGAACTTAAGATTTATGAGGTGAAATTTTGGCTAGTGTAGATTTGAACTTTCTTATAATCCCTTTGGATATGACTTAGTTCTTACCGATTTATTACTCAATTTGAAAACTGTGCACTTGCGATTCATGAACAGTATGTTTTTTTATTTGTATATAGGTTGGCTTCTTCCGAATGACCTTTAACTTTCACTTATAATCAAAATTGGAGTTGAACATATGCCACCAAAGAGACAACGTGACATAATGCAACCTAGATTCAGACAACGATTCAAAGATACTTACCATCAAGGTGAACCATCACATTTTGTAGCTGCAACTGAATCACCTCCTCCCCCTCCAGCTACTACAGCTGCAGATGAGGCTTCACCTTCCATACCTAATACTACACCATCCACCACCCTTACATTATCCACTACCCCTATAGCGATAGAGAAATCAAGGGTAAACAATGCGGATGAAAGAGGCGGCCACAACTAGAGCTAAAGGACCTAATGGAAGAACTTACATCATAATTGTCAATAATCTATAAGTAAAAATATATGAAACACACTATATGTTTATAATTAAGTTATAGGTTTAAATTTTAAAAATGGTATAAAATTACTTGTTTTAATATTAGGTTGATTCCATCAGGACTGTACTCTAAAAACATGACATCCAAATTTAAAGAGAAGATTGATCTTGAGGGTTATGTATGGAGGAATATCTCTCAAGCCACAAAGGAATTTTACTATCAGGACTTTGATGTACTTATGAATTCTAGTTCACTTATAACACTTTATTCTTATGTAGGAAAAGTCTATGGGCTTCGGAGCACAATGCAGACATTGATAGAGTATATAGCTCAACTCCGTAATGAGGTGGATGAGTTGAAGGGGAGGGGTTGCACCTCAGAACATCTGCAGTCACCAAGATAATAGTGTACTTGTAGTCATTTCATTTGAATTACAAATACTTATTATGTACAATTTAATGTTTTTATTATCAATTAAGAGAATTTTAACTTTATACCATCAATCAACTTTTTGCTTAAATAAATTAAATATATAAACACATCAAAATATCATGCACAAATAATTCGTAAATGTTGAAATTATGCATTAATCATAAGATCATGAAGTAAAATATAATATTGGGATTTTTTCAAAAACATTTTAAAAATATTTACTGACAAAAAATACATGTACGTCGGTAAAATCCATTATATTTACCGATGGAACACAACAAATCGTCGGTAAAATCTATGATATTACCGACGGAAGAAAGAATCACCATTGGTAATATTGACAGTCCATCGCCAACTTTATTGTTAGGATTTGCTGAACCGTCAGTATATTCACCGACAGTTTAATCATAACTATCGATAATGTTATCGATGGAATAACCAATACCGTCTGTAAATATTTCGTCGGAAATCAAACATACGTAGGTAAATTTAACAATGGTTAGTAGTATGCTCATAATGAGTTCTATGATGCATATTTCTAGTGCATTGATTAACACGAGATTTAATATAGTTTTTCTTTTGAGTGACAGGGTTCCTATGATGATAAGACTTATTACCTGTAAATCCTAATCTGGTTTTATCACTTGGATGTCTACATTTTCCAAGCATCTCGTTCATTTTCTTTGTGCTCTCGGTGAAAGTAGCTAAGTCAACCGACAGATTCTTAATTCTCAGTTTCAGCTGATTGATTTCTTCTGATCTGTCTACGACTTTCTTTTT
Source organism: Erythroxylum novogranatense (assembly GCA_029891385.1). Classification (NCBI taxonomy): domain Eukaryota; kingdom Viridiplantae; phylum Streptophyta; class Magnoliopsida; order Malpighiales; family Erythroxylaceae; genus Erythroxylum; species Erythroxylum novogranatense. The sequence goes on along the minus strand of CM057227.1, from coordinate 27,808,149 downwards.
CTCCTCTAATTTCTTCTTTAGACAGATATTTTCTCTCTCTATAACTTCTATATGTCTAATGTTTTCTGCATACTTTTTCTTTAACAGTTTGTACTGTTGCAGAATAGCATGAGAATCTTCTAACAATTCTGAGTAGGCATCATGCAAGTTATCGTAATCAGTTTTTACCTCCTCATCACTATCTTCCTCGGCTACCAGGCAGATGTTTGTATGTTCAGATGACTCGGAACCTGTATCTGATTCTGATGAATCTAGGTCCTCCCACATTGACATCATGCTTTTCTTGCCTTCTCTACTCTTCTTTGGTTTCTTCTTAAGAGTAGGACATTCGGACTTGTAGTGTCCAGGCTAATTACACTCGTAGCAGATGACAGATGACTTCTCTGGCTTAGCTTCATCTTTGACATTCTTTTTGAAAGTCTGGTTTGCTCTGGACTTCTTGTTCCACATGCGTCTTATCTTTCTAGAGATGAAAGATAACTCGTCGTCTTCATCACTTGACTCTTGTTCTGATTGGCTGGAGTCGTTATTCTTTGATTCTTCAATCTTTAACGCTTTTGATGACTTCCTCCTTCTTTGAGTCTTGTGATTCTTTTGTCCGGCCTCAGCGCTATCGTCTTATCCCATTTGGGCTTGTCTTTAGCATCGAGTTCAACCTCATGAATCTTCAAAGATCCAAGCAACTCGTCAAGCTTTAGTACGCTCAAATCTTTGGCTTCCTGCACTGTAGTAACTTTAGGTCTCCACCTCTTCAGAAGACTTTTTAAGATCTTTCGAACATGATCTTGATTGTTGTATGTCCTTCCAAGAGCTTTCAATCCATTCACAATTGTTTGAAATCTTTCAAACATTTGATCAACAGATTCTTCATCTTTCATCCTGAAGAGTTCATACTGGTGCACAAGAATACTTATCTTGGATTCTTTAACTTGGCTTATGCCTTCGTGAGCAATGGACAATGTGTCTCACATCTCCTTTGCGGTATCGCATCCGTGGACTTTGTCATACTCGCTCCTGCTTAAGGCACAGGTCAAGAAGAACTTCGCTTTTGAATTTAGCTGTATTCTTTCCTTTTGATCAGTCGTCCATCTGATTCGTGGAATAGCATTGTCGTCTTCATCTACTGGTGTGTAAGTTCCGTTCTCTATCACATCCCAAAGATCGACATGAGTAGATTCTATGAATAGCCGCATCCTATCTTTCCAGTAATGATAATCTTCTCCATTGAATGCTGGAGGTCTAGTTACTGAGACTCCTTCTGCGATGTATACATGTGATTCCGCCATTATCTTTGATCCAGACTTTGCTAAAGTGATTCTTGGATACCTCGCTCTGATACCAATTGAAGTGAATCACACGTTAACACACTGCTTATAAAACGATATAGAATGCACGAGAAGGGGGGTTGAATTGTGTATTCTCCTTTTTTGAAAAACTTTCAAAAATGTTTGTTAGAAATAAAATACTTTTCAGAATTTTTGTTAGATTCTAATTAAGCAAAAGCTTTGTTTACTAACTAAGTAATGATAAAACTTGAATCTAAAAGAGATATAAAGTGAGAGTAGTTGACTGAGCGATTTATCCTGGTTCACCCCAAACCATGAGCTACGTCCAGTCCTCAGAATTCTTTCTGAGATTTCCACTATCTCTTCAACTTTTACAAGTATTCTTTTGCGAGCCTCTTCAGGTCTCTACAACCAGTATTCTTTCACACTTAGCCTCTGCAGGCTATCTGTACCACTTTCTCACAGATAAGTGTTTGAACACTTGTTACAGTAAAATAGCTCTCAGCTAAATTAAACAGAATGCTTTTACGATCACGTAGATGTTAATCTTCTAATTCTTCAATTATTCAACTTTTCAATTTTTTGCTAACTTTGCAATCTTCGACTTCGACTTGTATTTATAGCCTTCGTCTCCAACTGCTTCTTGATTCTTGAATCTTGTTTCTTGAATCTTGTTTCTTTTAATCTTGTTTCTTGAGTCTTTAAAAGAAACGGTTAATCAGTTGAGTTCTCAGAATTAACTCGAATCGACTCCTTGATCGCTTCTCAATTCGCGTCTTTGTCTGTTTTTTACTACTGTGTCTCCGTCTGCGTCTGTATTTCTCTTTTCGTTTGTGTCTACTTTATTGTATGTCTACGCTGCTTCGTCTGTGTTGCTTTATTGTATGTCTGTTTATTTCTTCTGCGTTCTTCGTCTACGTCTTATTATGCGTCTGCGTCTGTATTTGTGTTTCTTCGTCAGACATTACTTCAATGCCTTTGCTTCTTATTGCTTGCGTCTGTTCTTTCAATTCGCGTCTGCGTCTGCGTCTTCATCTTATTTCTATTCGTCTGCGTCTTTGTCGCTTCGTCTGCTTTTGTTTTTCTTTTATTTTGCTCTTTTGTTATACATCAAAATTAAATCTAAGTAAAGTCATTTTGACTTAACAATCTCTCCCTTTTTTATGATAACAAATTATATACAATAAGAAAACAAAAATACAATGGTTTATAAAAAAAAACTTATCTTAAGAACTTGTCTTTGACTTCTTCCTTTCTTTTCTTCATCTACTTCAGTCACACCTTTTTTGGAATTCTCTTCTCCTCCTATGCTCATTTTCTTCTTCTCCCCCTATTTGTTATAATAAAAAATGATTAACAATGATGGCTCTTCAGCAACTCTGTCATCATCTTCTTTAAATCATTCATCGTCTCCTTGATCCCGTTGACTTCTCCACGTAATTTGTTGATTTCAACTTGTGAGTCCAACGGTGATGATGATTGATTAGTATCTGCTGAGGGTGGAGTAAACGCAATTGTTGTAGTATAAGCATCCGAGGTTGGAGCGTATTCTTCATTAATCTCAATAGTTGGTGGACGAATAAACGTATTAGATTCAGGAAGATCTAAGTCACACGGAGCAGGTAGCATCAGCAACTGTCTTCCTTGCAAGGGTATGCCTTCAGCTTCAATAGACAGTGTACCAGATAAATGCCTGATACGCAAAACTGTCTGGACAAGGGATTCAATAAACGTCCCTGTGATTACTCTTCCCCCTACTGGACAGTCTTCATACTTATCCGTATAACTATAACTAGCTCCGTCTTTATCTTCATTTGAAGTGCATGCAGTATCAATTCTAAGCACTTCTTCTTCAATTTGATCTGCGGACAGATCATCACTAATTTTTTCCTCAGAAAATAGCTTCGATTTTCCCTTACTCATATCCAAAAGATATCTTGGCTGAATATCCAATGCAACCTTTATTTCCGTCTTTTCTGTGATCGGACAAATAGTACATGGTTTGCTATGTATATTTGTAGGATATGGCTTCGTAGCAGCATCCCTCAGAACATCGTAGAACATCTTTTCATCTTTTTCATGATGTCCCATGTGTCACTATTTATCGACATAGGTTGTACAACAACCACTATCTTTTTCATTGGTTGACTACAGATGGCGATCGCAGTCTTCTTCCTGGTAACAACTTCAACCATTCTGATCTGCAACTTGTGTCTTCTCGAATTTTGGAATAGTTGTATCTGATTGGACCAGATTCTCGGATTTCTCCTGTGGTATCTCGAACCAGTTTGATTTTCTGCGCCTCTAGTTACGCTTCAATAGGATTCTCCGAACTGTGTTTATCTCCTCTGGTTCTTCCTGTTGAGTAGTGGGAATTTCCTGAACTCTGCTTTGCTCATTTTCTTTTTCTTGTTGAGCAACATTGGAAGTATCTTTCTTTCGACTAACCTCCCCAGCAGTGGACACAGTCTTCTTCCGACTAATCTTCTTAGTCTTGTCTTCTGCTTCAGTCAGTCTTGAAGATTTGTGCACTTGAGATTTTTCTTTATCAGATTCTGATTTTTTCTTTTTCTCAGTCTCTTTAGTCTTTCTGACTGTATCTTCTTCTAGAATAGAAGCTAAAGACTTTGTTGCTTTAGGTGCACAAGATTTAGGAGTTTGTTCCTAACTCTGTTTTTTGGCATTCTTCTCTTCTTGTTGCCTTAGAGTCTGAATCATCGGTGATCTCTTCGCCTTTTTCGTAATTTCACCTAAAAGACTTTCTCCTTGTCCTTTCGGCGCACTTTCTTCTGTCCTTCGAGGTAGACTTACTTCGATTTGAGGACTTGCCTGTTTTATCAACGGTCTTCCTGTCAGTCTTATTATTTCTTCTGCAGGCGATCTTATACTCACTTGAGTTCGGAGTCTTGAAGCGGGAGACTTCTTTGATACACGCTCCCCCTCAGTTTTTGTTTTCCTTGAAGAATATGTTTCTTCGTTAATCACTATTCTCAGACCCATTCGTCGTATGGTGATTGAGTCAATAGTACTCTTAACTGGTACAATACTTCTATTTCCTTTGTGTAGAAGGACTCCGGATTCCTTAATGTTGGAACCCGATCTGGAGACCGGACCCCAACTGCTTATAACTTAACACTCTTACTCTTGCTTGGATATCCCATATGTTGGACCCGTTTCTAGAGCCCAATTTCCGGAGTCCTAAAGCCTTGTGCTTATTTCCTTGCAGGGTCGTTAGCTGTAACTCAACATTCACGACGATCGCACACCAATTAATCACTAAAATCATGAGCTGATTTACTCATACCAAATGTAGCCTTAAGTCTCGAGTTCGATTTGAAACAAGAATCACCTCAAACAGAGTTGTATAACTCAAGTTATGCTTAAACAAACTAAAAGAGCTCATGCTCCAAATATGATCTCCAAACCGACCTCTCACTTATTTTAATGAAAACTTCTTCAAGCAATTATTATCAAATTTCATATGCCTCTTGATTAGCTCTCGTGATTTCTTAAATAACTGATCCTTAATAAGGTACATTGTCTCGCTTTCTTTTCAATTGCCTACTTGACTTCCTTTCGCGAATGATTTTCTCCATTCCTTGAATTTCCTCATATCTCTCTTGGACTTATTTTCATGTTTGTTCATTCATACTAATTTCTCCACACATTGTAATTTATTTTCAGACTTAACTTCTTGATTTTAAGACATTTTATCAAGACAGATCTTGTATCTCCCGAACATATTTACACAGGATATACCACGAACCTATATACTCCTCATATTTGAAATCAATATCTCCTCAACATATTTTCACATAATGTAACTTGAACATACATACTCCTCATACTAGCAAATTCGTGAATCTATAACATATTCCACCTCCCTGCTTGATGCTCTAATAGGGAGTGTACTCACTTTCGAATCATTCTATATTCCTTTATGATCAGTTCTTTCATTGATCATCCCTAATATAAACTATCTGATCTGCTTATTCTAACTTAACAAAAAGTTTTCTTCAACAGAGGGTGTCTTGCTACCATCATCTATACTCTTTATACATTCTTGATCAATCATTTATTACCAACTAGTCGTAATATCGTGGGAAGACCAATTTCTATGTTGGACCCCGCTGCCGGAGCCCAACATCGGACATGAGAGCGTGGTATTGTATGCGTGGGATGAAACCTGTTAATTAAACAATTTCGGAAAAACGACCCTCGAAAACTCGGTGGGCCCACATGAAACAAACTTGAAACAAAGCTAATTATACATTTAAGAAAAGGACCCGCAGAAGATGAATGGGCCTGTTAGAAAACAAACTTGAAACCTGCTTTCATGTGATTTAAAACAAACATATCCATAATTCATGCTCCAAAAGATGAGTTTCATAAAGCTTTAAGAATATCTCAAACCAAATTACAACTTTGAGTTCAAGAGCCAAAAATACAAAATACTCTTGAACCAATAATACTTGAAATGTAACGAAAGCTAAAAAAATAAACATGACAAAATGGAGTGCTGCCGTAACTCGTGACTCACTCGATCTCTTGCTCGTCACCTAAATGGGGGAGATTAGAGGGGGTGAGCTATAAAGCTTGTGGGAACATATTTATAATATAGCAATAAGCAAAAGTATTCAAAAATAACTCATTGTCGTGGTACTTGTTGAAATCATAATACTTGAGAATGTATGATTCATAGCTTGAAAATGCTTAATTCTTGAACAATTCATGATGCATGTCACAAAACAAATCATAAACACATAACATAACATAATGGTTTGGGTTGTCCCTGGTTCATGACGGACTACACATGCCATCGAAATGTTGATGTGTAGACGTAGTTTCGTGAGGGAATCCTTGTGAGAAACCATGTGCCACAGTCGGGTAGGTAGGAGAAGCCTTTTCGTGAGTCAATGTGCACTTGACTATTCGTGAGGGACACCGCAAACCCACATAATTATGCATGATTCGTATTCTTGTAAACTTGTTTGCCAAACTGGCACTTGCTTGTAAACTTGTTTGTCATGTATTTCGTAAAACTTGAATTCATGTACTTGTATTTGTGAAAGGAGAACACTCCTTTGTGAAAATCTTGATATTAATCATGAATGCCAATCACATAGCAGAATATAGTCATTCATAATAGTATGTCATGCAATCGTGGATGATGCAATGTAAATGCATTAGATCTTGCTTGATTTTAACTAAACAATGAGTAACTTATATACTTTATTATAAACATGAACCCACCTGATTTCCTTGCTTGTTCTTGCCTAGGAATGAGTTTCCTCTTGAGCCTCTTGATCCTCTTGCCTCTCTTGTTCTCCTAAAATAAGAACCAAAATTCCATTTAATAACTCGAGCTGAAACAATATTTTCATTCTTAACTTCCATCCAAAATTCCATAGTCGTAGAAACTAATTCATAACTTCATCACTTCACAAAACTTGTAGATCTATGACTCTAGTTCACAACGTCTCAAAAATCACCCCAAAAGGACTTCTGTAGCAAAAGATATGATCAAAATACGAAAAATATCATTTGCTGGAAAAACTCATCGCGACGAAGCGGCCTGGCACGCCGCGGCGTGCGGCCCTCTATCGCACGTCGCGGCGTGCGGCTCGGCACGTCGCGACGTGAGGACGAGAGCTTCGTCTCCCGAACCCAGTTTCTGCCATTTTCAACCTTAAAAACCTTCCATTCTTCTACTACAACACATCTAAGCCATAAACCAAGTCATATACTACCATTCTGAACTTATTCTAGCACCAAAACCTCAAAAACACAACAACCCATGCAAATCTACAAATCTTTTCCATAAACCCTAACTCCAACGATTTCTACTCATACAACCTATTCTAGGTTTCCAACCATCTCAAACATAGATAAAAGAATTAATCTTACCTTAAGGATGCTTGAAATCTGTCGGAAAACGCCTGAAACTAGCTTCCTCTTCTTCTCCCTCACTTTGCCGACGATGCTCTTCTCTTCTCTTCTTTCTATTTCTTCTTCCTTTTCTTTTTCCTTTCTTTCTTTCTTTAATTTCTTAAACCTACAAGATAGGGCAAAGACTATAATGCCCCTCCATGCAAGCATAAAACCTCTTACCCTTAAGTGTCTTGCCCATTTTGCCCTCAACATTTTTACTCTTTCAAACACTTATCCCACACTAATCTCAAATAAATCCTAATTTTCCATGAATATTTCCAATTAATCAAACTATGTCATAAATAACACAATCAAATAAATTCATACTTAATAACTTCAAGAAAAACAAAAATATGGGGCCCAACATTTCTCCCCCTCTTAAAAGAAATTTCGTCCTCGAAATTTACCTGAATCATCGAAAAGACCTGGATACTTCTCCTTCATAGCGTCCAAGGGCTCCTACATGGCTTCTTCCATGAATGGTTCCTCCACGTAACCTTAACTAGTCGAACTGTCTTATTCTCGAGAACCTTTTCCTTGGTGTCCAAGATCGTCACTGGAATTTTCTCATAACTTAAGTCGCCTCTCAATCGAACCTCTGAAACTCGAATGACATGAGAAGGATCTGATCAGACCTTCTCAAAGATGGAAACATGAAAGACGCATGGATCTCGAGATAACTCGTGGCAACGCCAACTCAGTAAGCTAGTGGTCCGATTCTCTCAAGAATCTCATAAGGACCTACATATCTTGGACTCAACTTGCCTTTCTTGCCAAACCTCATTACTCCCTTCCAAGGAGACGTCTTGAGACTCTTGTGATCAGTAAAGATCCTTGTCTGAACTCCATAAAGATAATGCCTCCAAATCTTCAAGGCAAAGATCACTGCTGCCAACTCCAAGTCATGAGTCAGGTAATTCAACTCATACTGCTTCAGTTGCCTTGAAGCATAAGCTATCACTCTGTCTCCTTGCATCAATACACAACCTAGACCCTTCCTCGAGGCATCATTGTACACTGTATAACCCTCATCACCAGAAGGCAAAATCAGCACTGGCGCACTTGTCAACCTGTGCTTGAGCTCCTCAAAGCTCTTCTGGCATTCATCAGTCCAGATGAACTTCTGACTCTTCCTCAATAGCTTGGTCATTAGAGCAGCTATCATAGAGAATCCTTCTACAAACCTCCTGTAGTAACCTACCAGACCCAGAAAACTTCTCACCTCTGTCGCTGTCTTGGGTGCATGCCAATTCACCACTGCTTCAACTTTCCTCGGATCAACATGTGCACCATCCTGCGAAATCACATGTCTAAGGAAAGTCACCTCATGAAGCCAAAACTCACACTTGCTGAACTTGGCATAAAGCTCTCTCTCCCTAAGAGTCTGCAATACAATCCTGAGATGCTCCTCATGCTCGCTTCACTCTTGAATACACCGAATGTCATCTATAAACACTATGACAAACCGATCCAAACTCCTCAAGACCTTGTTCATAAGATCCATGAAAGCGGTGGAGCATTGGTCGTTCAAAGGCATAACCAAAAACTCGTAATGACCATAACGGGTCCTGAATGCTGTCTTGCTTACATCAGACTCCTTGATCCTGAGCTGATGATAGCCTGACCTGAGATCAATCTTGGAGAAAACTCTAGCTCCCTGCAGCTGGTCAAACAAATCATCTATCCGTGGCAACGGATACTTGTTCTTAATTGTCACCTTGTTAAGTCTCCGATAGTCAATGCACATGCGTCATGATCCATCCTTCTTCTTAACAAACAGAACTGGTGCTCCCCAAGGAGAAGAACTCGGTCTGACATACCCCTTCTCTAACAGTTCCTCCAACTATTCCTTAAGCTCCCTCAACTCAGCTGGAGCCATCCTGTATGGCGGTATAGAAATTGGCGCGGTTCCGGGAATCAAGTCAATGGCTAACTCGATTTCCCTCACCGGCGGCAAACCCGTAACTCATCCGGGAAAACATCCGAAACTCCTCACAACCAGAAAAACTTTAACTTCCCTTCACGCACATCGGCATCTACAACATGCGCCAAGAAAGCTTCACATCCTCGCCCATCATCCTTTCAAAGAACATATTTGAATCGGCCTTAGTGATGGTGTCTTCTTGTCTCCTCTGAAGATCACCTTCTCACCATTACCCAAATCAAACTCTACCTCTTTCTGACCACAATCCAGCTTGGCCAGATACTTCTCCATAGTATCCATTCCCAAAATAACATCTAATCCTCTAAGGTCTAGCGGTAGTAAGTCCACTACCAATCTAGCACCATCAATGAAGATCTCACACCGCCATACACCGATCGATCACCACATTCCTCCAGAGGAGTACTAACAAGCAAAGGCCTATCCAAAGGCATGTAACTCACACCATGCAATGCTATGCTCGTAAACAAAAGAGTGCGTGGAACCGTAATCAATCAAAACAAATCATCTTGAATCAAATAATCGAGCCATACCCAGGATAACCTCAAAAGCGGTCGCAGCTTCCTCCACGGTCATGGCAAACACTCTTGCGGTGCCTTTTGTTTCCAGCCTTCCTTGCAGTCCCAGAGCTTCCTACCTCAGATGGTGGTCGGTTCCCACTGCCTCGCACGCCTAGAAGCTCAAATCGTGACCCCTCTTGTCTCGGTGCTCGTGGAAAATGCTTGGCTATATGTCCTTCTCTCCGTGATTCAAACAAACTCCAAGTGACTGAGGAGGCCTCCGATGATGTTTCCCACATGGTCACATAAGGGAAAGTTGAACCGACTTCTTCCGCTTCTCTGCACCTCCCACATTAGAGGCTTGCCTCAAGCAAATTCTTACGCTTGTTCTTGGTAGCCCCATCGCTACCTACTTCACTGATTGGAGTACTGCTCGTGCTCCTCTCAAGCAATGGAGCACTAGTACCCTTCCTGAAAGTCTGCTCTTTGTTCTTCCTCTTCTTGTTCGCTTCATTTCGATATTCTCCACTTCTCACTGAGAGCAAGATCCACCAACCGGTAGTCACAAAATTATGAATCAGACTTTCTCCTAATCCCCAAATGAAGACCTCCTCAAACTTCATGCGGACTTATCTTCCTCTGATGCCACAATGTTAGTTGCATACCGGGAAAGCTGTGCGAACTTCAGCTCATACTCGCCACACTCATGTCCTCTCGCATAAGATTCAGAATTCCCTAGCCTTATCCCGCATATACACTGGATAGCACTTCTTTCTGAACACTTCTACAAAGTCCCTCCATGTCAGCACCGAAGGAACAACCTGACTGTGAGGCACTGACTCCCACCAATGCAATGCATCTCCCTGCAACAAACTAACTGCATAATCTAGCTTGTCGGCATCTGAGCATCTCATCTGGACTAGGACCCTCTCGGTCCTCTTCAACCAGGCTTCAGCCTCTTCTGGATTAGTAGTCCCATCAAATCCATAGCCCCAAACTTTGAGCTTGTCACATCGCCCACCTCGCTCATCGGAGCTTGCATCGGCATCTGCGATCCCTGTCCCATGGCATACGTGAAAGCCTGAGCAAAGGCTTGAAAGAAACTCGGATCCATGGGAGTTCCCTGAGGCATAGGAGGAGGCACTTCGTTGCAACTAGGTCCCTCTCAAATCGAAATGAATGTGTCCCAAGATCCCGAGGAATATGGGATTCATCCAGTACTCGCCGAGAATGAGATCGAGTCGTAGCTCCCCGAGTTCTCCTTCGAGGTGGCATGTTCACTCCTTGAATAGAAAACCATTGAAAACTTTAGTTCAAGTACGATAATTTTCAAAGTATGCAAAAATAGTTCAAATCGTGTAAAGCCATGCAAGTTATTTCTTGAAAGCAATTTCATGTAGCCCTAGATCAAAAACCTAGGCGCTCTGATACCACAACATGTTGGACCCCGCTGCCGGAGCCCAACATCGGACATGAGAGCGTGGTACTGTATGCGTGGGATGAAACCTGTTAATTAAACAATTTCGGAAAAATGACCCTCAGAAACTCGATGGGCCCACATGAAACAAACTTGAAACAAAGCTAATTATACATTTAAGAAAAGGACCCGCGGAAGATGAATGGGCCTGCTAGAAAACAAACTTGAAACCTGCTTTCATGTGATTTAAAACAAACATATCCATAATTCACGATCCAAAAGATGAGTTTCATAAAGCTTTAAGAATATCTCAAACCAAATTACAACTTTGAGTTCAAGAGCCAAAAATACAAAATACTCTTGAACCAATAATACTTGAAATGTAACGAAAGCTAAAAAATAAACATGACAAATGGAGTTGTCAGAACTCGTGACTCACTCAATCTCTTGCTCACACCGAATGGGGAGATTAGAGGGCTGAGCTATAAAGCTCGTGGGAACATATTTATAATATAGCAATAAGAAAAGTATTCAAAATAACTCATTGTCGTGGTACTTGTTGAAATCATAATACTTGAGAATGTATGATTCATAGCTTGAAAATGCTTAATTCTTGAACAATTCATGATGCATGTCACAAAACAAATCATAAACACATAACATAACATAATGGTTTGGGTTGTCCTCGGTTCATGACGATTACACATGCCATCGAAATGTTGATGTGTAGACGTAGTTTCGTGAGGGAATCCTTGTGAGAAACCCCACGGTCAGGCAAGTGAGAGAAGCCTTTTCGTGAGTCAATGTGCACTTGACTATTCGTGAGGGACACCACAAACCCACATAATTATGCATGATTCGTATTCTTGTAAACTTGTTTGCTAAACCGCACTTGCTTGTAAACTTGCTTGTAATCTTGCTTGTCATGTATTTCAGAAACTTGAATTCATGTACTTGTATTCGTGAAAGGAGAACACCTTTGTGAAAATCTTGATATTAATCATGAATGCCAATCACATAGCAGAATATAGTCATTCATAATAGTATGTCATGCAATCGTGGATGATGCAATGTAAATGCATTAGATCTTGCTTGATTTTAACTAAACAATGAGTAACTTATATACTTTATTATAAACATGAACCCACCTGATTTCCTTGCTTGTTCTTGCCTAGGAATGAGTTTCCTCTTGAGCCTCTTGATCCTTTTGCCTCTCTTGTTCTCCTAAAATAAGAACCAAAATTCCATTTAATAACTCGAGTTGAAACAATATTTTCATTCTTAACTTCCATCCAAAATTCCATAGTTGTAGAAACTAATTCATAACTTCATCACTTCACAAAACTTGTAGATCTATGACTCTAGTTCACAACGTCTCAAAAATCACCCCAAAAGGACTTCTGTAGCAAAAGATATGATTAAAATACAAAAAATATAACTTGCTGGAAAAACTGGGCTCGCCGCGATGAGGCCCGCTCGTTGCGATTAAACGGCTCGGCACGCCATGACGCATGACCCTCTATCGCGACGTTCGCGGCATGCTGCTCGACGACGTCATGACATCTCGCCTTCAGATGTCCGGCGGCAGGACCTCACGACGTCGCGACGTGCGGACGAGAGCTTCGTCTCCCGAACCCAGTTTCCGCCATTTTCAACCTTAAAAACCTTCCATTCTTCTACTACAACAAATCTAAGCCATAAACCAAGTCATATACTACCATTCTGAACTTATTCTAGCACCAAAACCTCAAAAACACAACAACCCATGCAAATCTACAAATCTTTTCCATAAACCCTAACTCCAACGATTTCTACACATACAACCTATTCTAGGTTTCCAACCATCTCAAACATAGATAAAAGAGTTAATCTTACCTTAAGGATGCTTGAAATCTGTCAGAAAATGCCTGAAACTAGCTTCCTCTTCTTCTCCCTCACTCTCCCGACGATGCTCTTCTCTTCTCTTCTTTCTATTTCTTCTTCCTTTTCTTTTTCCTTTCTTTCTTTCTTTAATTTCTTAAACCTAAAAGATAGGGCAAAGACTATAATGCCCCTCCATGCAAGCATAAAACCTCTTACTGTTGGACCCCATCTCCAAAGCCCAACATTCGGACCTATCCAGCGTAGAAGACCCACAACCGAACACATATGCTAATCACAAATATGGAAAAATTTCACTTTATAAAAATTTAGGGTTAGCTCTTGATAAAAATGATCCCTCGGATCTCACGATTCCAACGCAACTGGAATCGCTCAATTCGGGTTAGGAATGAAGATGTTATGGTTAAAACACTATCTCAAGAAAACAATCAAAATCGAGCACTACCGACTTCGGTAAGCATTTGAAAATCTTAAAGGCTTAATCACTGATCGGTCTCTTCATAAAACTTGTAGGTTTATGCCTCTAGTTTAATTTAAAATAAGAATCGCTTTGATCGGAGCTCTATAGCTCAAGATATTTTAAAATTTCAAGCATAGTCACTACTTATCAACTCGATCGCCATGCTTCGCTTCAAACCACCATTTTCAATTTGAAAGAAAATCTGATAAGTCCAGTGTAGAAAGGTAGAAAATCTTTTAGAAATCCAATGCTTCGAGAATGAGGTCGATCGGAGGTCCTGCAAAAAGTTATGGCCAAAAGAAGGAAGAGGGTCAAGACAAAAAGCAGACGATAAATGAGACGAAGATGACGCTATCCTTAGCAAAAAATCAGACGGAGATGATGTCATCCTCAGCAAAAATCAGACGGAGATGAACAGTAACATCGCCTGATTTTTGCTACAGAGCATCGCCTGGTTTTTGCCATGATGCATCGTCTGGTTTTGCCATAAAGCGCATCGTCGGTTTTTGCTACAAATGCATCGTCGGTTTTTGCCATGATGCATCGCCTCGATTTTTGCATCTGATTGCATCGTCTGGTTTTTGCTACAGGCATCGCCTGGTTTTGCTACAGTGCATCGTCTGGTTTTTGCTACGAAGCATCGCCTGATTTTGCTATAAAGGCATCGTCGATTTTTGCTTCAAGGCATCGTCTCGGTTTTGCTACATAAAGGCATCGCCCTTTTTGCATACAAGATAGCTCCACTTGCAAAGGTCATAACTTTCCATTCCGAACTCCAAATTTAACAAAATTGGTATCTATTTCATAGAGAAAAGAAAGATCTACATTTTTCATGAAGATCACTGACCCAAATTCCAACTCTATAAGGGTCAAAAATGATCACAAAGGTTCTGTCTAAAAATCTGTCATTTGACAGCACCTACATTTAATTCTAACCACTCACACCTACCATTTTAATCCCTCATAATAGCTTATAAACATCTTAGAAGAACCCTACAGCTTGCCTATCACTCTCAAGGAGTCATAATGCTCCCATACAATCCTCTAACAACACAGAAATATCAGAAAATGCAACATACCCAGCAGACACCCAACAGAAATCTCCAAACTTAAAAGAATGGTACACATGCTTCACACATAGTCACAAATCAACAAAACATATAATGAAGAGAGTACTAGAGCTCTCATTCTCTTTTCCAATCATAAGAAAGATTCATGCATAGCTTTGGTTACATATTGGCATATTCATCAAAATCAAGTACCAAACACAAAAGATGAGATGCTCAATGATCAATATGCTTACAAAGCTATTCCAAAAGCTAGTTATTAACTTAATACAAAAGTTCCTAAGTTCTTGGAGTGATGTCGATGCTTTGCAAGGTTCAACTCTCAACTTGAATTTTCACCTGAGGAGGGAGAATGGGGTGAGCTAACACGGCTCAGTGGCTAACAAATTTATAGCCATCACATAATGAGCCACACACACACAATTAATAATCCAAAGCATTAGCAATTTACATAATAGGTTGAAAACTCAACTTTATCACCTAACTCCCAATTTACTCAACTCATCACACAAGGCATAACATAGAATCATCTTGCAACTAACACCCATCTTATGCATCATAAACACTTATAAATGATGAAATGCACACATTTGGCTCGAGAGTTCCATAAACACGACGAAATCGAAGTTTATCAGAAACACGACGAGTCCAGTTTTTGGATCTCGTGGGCCACAAGCGGGCTGCCGGGAGAAGGCAAAAAGGGGTCAACGTGCACGTGACTTTACGATAGAGGTTCTCTCTCGCCCAAACACAACAAATTATGTTCACATATTCATACGTAAAGTAGCATTTTATGCTTCTTTTATTCTTTCAAATCATCAAAGTTCCATTCTTTTCTTTCAAATCATATGAATACACTTTCAATATGCTTATAATATAACAAAGATAGCACACATAGGGCATTTGCCCACTACGTAACAACTATAAACATGTTACCCACCTATCGTCGGAAATCCGGATTCACGATTGCTCTTCCTCTCTCTCTTGAGTGAGGTTTCCTTGGTTCCCTTCAATAAAACACATTTCGAAACTCATTGGAAAAGTCGAACATTCAAGAATCGATAAATCAATAACAAAGTCGTAAACCTAACCTACCCATAGCCCATTTAAGCTAAAACAACCAACCCTAGCTTCGGAATCACAAAACCACTCATCTCTTCTTTCTTTCTTCATTCCTACACAAACCCTAACCTTCATTTCATCTCATTTCTTGAATCTAACTCAAAGGAAGATAGATACTTACCTTAAGCTCTTGATTTCTCTTATTTTTCTCCTTCTTTATTCTTCTCCACAAGCCTCCCACGATTTTCTCTCTTCCTTTCTTCCTTGGCTAGCTCACGTTTTTCCTTCTCTTCTCCTCTCCTTTCGATTCTACGACACTCTCTTCTCCTCCTCTTCCTTTAACTCTTCTTTAATTCCTTTAATTCATCCTACACCAAAACTACATAGTTTTGGCTTTCCCTTACATAAAGGCTTTTGGGCCTCCACCTCCCAAGGCCTACTTCCACCAAACCCATTTATTATTAATCCTCCTTCTACTTAATCCATTTACCTAAGCCCATACTTTCCAATATTAAGCCCAAGCTTTCATTTAATTTCTAACTTCTAATTTCCAAGCCCAACATAAAAATATTTACATAAACACAAAATTAAATCAATTAAGACAAAATAAAATAATTAACTAATAAATCCATAAATAAATAATTAATTAATTCAAATAAAATAAAAATTTCTGGGCCCAACAATTCTCCTCCTAATAGAATTTCGTCCTCAAATTTTACCGAGTCCGTGAAGAGGTAGGATACTTCTCCTCATGGCTTTCAAGGGTTCCCAAGTAGCCTCCTCATTTAATGGTTCCTCCACAAGACCTTAACCACCTTCACAATCTTATTCCTTAGAACTTTTCCTTTGAATCTAAGATCTCCACTTGGTTGCTCCTCATAACTCAAATCCTCTCTCAATCGAACTTCAAGGTTGAACTATATGCGAAGGATCCACCTATATCTCCTCAAAGATCGACACATGGAATACATTATGAATCTTAGACAACTCCGATGGAAAATCTAACTTATAAGCCAAAGGTCCGATCCTCTCCATGATCTCAGATGGGCCTATATACCTCGGGCTAAGCTTACCTTTCTTACCAAACCTCAAACGCCTTTCCATGGAGAAGCTCTAAGAAACACCTTCTCACCCACTTCAAATTCCATCTCTTTCCTATGGGCATCCGAATAGCTCTTCATCCGATCTTGAGCGCCTTAAGCCTCTGCGTCACTAGCTTTATCTTATCAATCTGTGACCTGCACTAACTCAGCCCCATAAGCTTTCTTTCACCTTCCTCATCCCAACATATAGGAGTTTTACATCTCCTACCATACAAGGCTTCATAAGGCCCCATCTCAATTCCCGAGTGATAGGAATTGTTGTGGTTAATTCAATCAAAGGTAGTGATCATCCCACTAACCTTTGAAATCCAAAGCACAAGCCCTCAAGATTGCCTCCAAAGTCCGAATGGTCCTCTCCGATCGTCCATCGGTCTCGCGAATGGAAAGTCAGACTAAATGCAATCGAGTCCCCAAAGCCTCCCGCAAACTCTCCCAAAATCTGAGGTAAACCTAGATCCCTATCGACACTATCGAACTCGGAATCTCATGAAGTCTCGATCACCTCATCCACATACTTCTTAGCCAAAATATTCAAAGAATCTGTCTGATTAATCGGCAAGAAGTGAGCTGACTTAGTCAACCTATCCACAATCACCCATATAGCGCCATGCTTCCTGAGATCTCTAATCCCATCGAAAATCCATAGTTATCTTTTCCCATTTCCACTCCGGAATAGGCAAGGATTGCTTGCTGAAGGTGCTTGGTGTTCGACTTTAACTTGCTGGCACACCAAACATCTTTTAGCATACTCGCTACATCTTTCCTCATTCCTTTCCACCGTAAATGCTCTTTCAAATTCGATACATCTTAGAACTCCTCGATGCATTGCATAAGGAGCATTATCGCCTCATCAAGAATTTCATCCTCAACTCTAACTCGCCTTAACACACAATCTACTACCCACAACCATCAATCCATCTTCCTTTACCTCTACATTAGACGACTTTTCATTCTTTATCTCTTCCCTGCTTACTCAAGTACTCATCCCGATCCCGAAATTCCTTGATCTTCTCCTTCAAAGACCGGCCTCACCCACGAAACTTGCCAAAATACACTCAGCCCATCTTGCCTCAACATCACATCAAGTCGGCTAAATCCTTCAAAGAAAGGAAGGTACACTATCTCCACATGTGCCATGGTGGACTTTCTACTCAATGCATCACCATAACATTAGCTTTCCCGGATGGTAGTCTATCACCAAGTCATAATCTTTTAGAACTCTAACCATCGCCTCGCCTCAAATTCAGCTCTTTTGGGTCAACAAGTATTTAAGGCTCTTATGATCAGAATATCCTAGTGGTAACTCCATACAGATAATGTCTCCAAATCTTCAATGCAAAGATTATAGCCCAACTCCAAGTCATGGATCGGATAGTTCATCTCATAAGGCTTCAACCGCCAGAGGCATAAGCAATCACTTTCTCTCCTCAGATCAATACACACCCTAAACCCTTCCTCGAGGCATCACTGCACACAATGTACCCATCATTACCGTAAGGCAATGTCGGAATCGGTGCAATGGTAGCCGCTTCTTCAACTCCTCAAACTACCCCGCACTCCTCACCCATTCAAATTTTTATTCTTCCTTGTCAACTTGGAAAGTGGAGCGACTATCAAGGAAAAGCCCTCCACAAACCTCCTGTAATATCCGGCTAATCCCAAGAAACTTCTCACTTCACCTACATTCTTTGGCGCTTCCCATTTAACCACGACTTCTATCTTTATGATCCACATGCACTCCTTGCTCGAGATCACATGCCCTAAAAATACCATTTCCTTAGCCAAAATTCGATTTATCGAATTTGGCATACAACTCATTCTTCCTCAATGTCTCCAGTAACACCCACACCCCAGAAGACCCAACCCGATATCGCTGGTGATATCCGAGTCGCCCCACGAGAGTGGCGATTACATCACCGATTTAAAATTCAAGATACATTTTTTCTTCTTTGCAGCCATTAACTCCGCGCTCACACGGCAAACACATGAGGTAAATAAAATCCGCTTCAGCTTATTACACCATCCAAGAATAATTACAATCACCAATGCAAGAAACATTAATACCACAATGGCTCAAGAAAATATAAAGCATTGTTATACGTTGATTCATGAATACAATTTACTAATACACTAATGCGCATATCTAACCGATCCCGATCTCTAACCTTTACTCGACTACAAGAGACATACTCCGTGTCAACCGGTATTCTTCAGACCTGAAAAATAGATGCAAATTTTGGGTGAGTTTTATGAACTCGGTGAGAAACCATCATCGATGGTTCACTAAATCATGCATTACGCCCATGGCGCATAAAGACACCAAAGAATAATCAATTACCGAAGAAGCAAATCAATAACAATGTCCAAGAATGTAAAACCATTCACAGAATTCATGCCATTACAAAAGCAAGACATGTCACGTATCGCTATTTATGCGAATGCAATGCATATGTGACTCTTTCCGCTTATTCAAGATTGCGCCCAAGTGCTCTACCGTTGTTCAGCTGGGACGCTGCTGTGATTTTCCCCTCGGGCTCGTGGGTCTTGGCCAAGACAAAGATGAGAGCTCAAGCTCTTATCAAGAATAATAGCAACTGGGGCACGCCCATTATCCGATCATGCAATTATGCATGCAAAGACAAGATCGAAGAATGTACGGTGTTTGGCTATAAAGCCCAAGGTATCGATGAATCAATGATATGGCTATAAAGCCCAAGATAGCAAGTGTTCAAGACGGTGGCTATAAAGCCCACTACCAAAGTCAAGAAATCATACAATACAATCTCATACATGCCAAGAGTCATACAAAGGCTCATTCAATTCACTTTTGCACGTAATTCACGTTAAGCATGTAAACAACCGAAATTTGAGAAACCAACTAGGTTACTCACCTATTGCTTCCGAGCTAATGCCGGGAAGTCTCTGTGACGTCGGTCAATCGACGCCCAATTGGGCCTCTATATGAATCGTAAAAGTATGAGTCACTAAATATGAAATTTGTGCTCATGATGATGAGATATGCATGTTCATGAATTCCTGCCCAATTCAATATTTTCCATAATAAAATTCTATCAAAATTAGAAATCTATAGGCTCGACGGGCGCAATTCGGACCTCTATAGGTCCTCAATTAAATAAAACAAGGTTTACATGTTCCACAAGAGGGCTACGCCAAATTCCGCCTAAAATTCCCGTTTTCTCATAATATGAAATTAAATATTCAACGAATCCGATGCCTCTAGAATCAGGTCAATCGGACGTCGGACGGAAAGAAATTGACAAAAGAACAATCGGATCAATTAATACCAAATAAAATTTTAAAATAACAATTTGATGCTCATTTCATGGGCGAGACGCCCTCATGAGGCGATTTCACCTTCATCATGTCATGAGAGGCGAGGCGCCGCCTCGCGACCTGCCTCCTTCATCTCGCCATGAGGCTTAAACTCGCCCGCGAGACGGCGAGTCTGTTCTCCATGAGGCGACGTGTCGCACTCATGAGGCGACCTTTATGCCTTGCCCTCCTTCTTTCCAGATGTAAATCCCAATTTCCAACTACTCTAACTTTTAGCACACAAATCAGAAAAATGCCCACTATACCTCATTGGAAAGCTTATGAAAAGCTCTACAATTCTCTAGAAGACCATAAAAATCAATTCCAACCCTAAGGGTATCAAATAAGCCATCAAACCTTCTGCCTTCACAATTTCCCTCAACACAGGCAAGACATTTGCAATTTCATAACTCACTGATTCCTTAGTAATCAATTACCACAAAAATATGGTCAATAAGTTCACAATGTCCTCTACAACTTTCATAAACAATCCAAAATCAAATTCTATTTCTAAACCAGTCAATTAATTCATTCAATGTCACCGTCCCTCAAATCCTTCAATATGGGCAGAACCTTACAACAAGCATAACTCCCTATATACAAGTCAAGAATTCAGAACTTTATATCCCTGAAAAGATAACATCTCAAACTTCAATTTTCATGAAGCACTCAACATCCAATTCAATCTCTAACAATTTCGAAACTGTTATGGAAGTGTCTGTTATGATCAGCCATTCATAACCTAATGTAGGGTTCACTATAGTTTTCCAATTCCATTTGTATATTCAAACTCATCATAAAAAAAAAATCCCCCCTTTACTTTCTGCACTCTTAACCTTTCTTATCACTATTTTTACAACTTAAATTTTCCAGAAACGCCTCACGATTACTCATCATCTGCTTGACAATCACTGACAATCCCAATATCTGTAATTGATCTGTTCATTACTTGAATTTGGTAGTGTAATTGTTCGTTCATTTCAGCACTATCGTATTTATACTTGTCTCTTTTCTCAAATTAACACAGTGTATCCTTATAGGAATCTACAGTCTCCAAGGCTTTCAATAATGAGAATGGCACTAATACCATTTATCACAGTCAGTTCAATTTATTTCATACTTGTTCAACATATTGTCGCAGTTCAATACTCACTACCCACTCTTCCAATTAGTCCTATCGTTCTTTTCACTTTTCACTGTTCAACACTTCTAAACACATTTTGTCTCCAATCACAGTTATTACCATTGTTTACCTCGCATAATTCCCTATTAGGGTCTTATTGACTTTACCATACATCTTTTACCCTTTTTATTGAGTCTACAATGAGTGTATCTGCAATTTCTTTATGAAGGTGTCACTACATCACCTCATTGTCAGTTTCCCTTTTTGACCCTCTTGTCTCCATTCGCCACTCTTTTCATTTCTCTTCTCATTTGTTTTCATATCATTCCTATCAACATATGTTAATACCTTGTCATCTATATTTAAACCTCCAAAATTTTCCATTTTATTTTAATATCTCTCTTCTCAGTTCGGGACTCTTTTATTCTTCGTTTCAAATCTAGATTCCTCAACTGTTTTGCATCATATATGGAGATCGATTCACTTCACATTGCAATAGAATCACCTCAAATTAAAATCTCACTCATGTTGAATTCTTTACATTTCTGTACATACAATGCAGATAACCTCAACAATATGAGCTATGTCCCAATTTCACTTTTAATTTTTTTCCCTACTTCTATCCATTTGACCGTTCGTCTTGATACCATCTTTATACGGTTCACGAAAGTCTCCTCAATCAATGATTATTCCTAATTGTGTTTCAATCCTTCTTCACTATTCGTACAATCTCAATCAAGACACTCTTATGCCATCATTGAACATATCAGAACATTTCTTTCATGAAGGTTCCTCGTGATACCACTTAAACACTTTCTTTACCACCTATTCAGTAATCTATACCAGAATCACTTTTCAGTTCCTCTCATACAGGTACACTCATTCCACCTTTGTCTTACTTTAACCTCTTAAGAACTTCACACTTATAATCACTCTAAACATTTACCGCCCGTTTCCTCTATGATTTCCATATATCTATCACATACATTTCATTAGTCACAATCAACATTACTGTCCAATAGATATCCCCAACAGTAAATCGACTTAAATACAATAACTCTTTTCATATACCGCTATTGTGGTTTCATTCTTTTCAAGATCTTTATTTCATTCTCACCATATCATTAAACTATATGTCTCATTCCCCTATCCGTTACGTGCTACTTGACCTTGTAAGGTCATATCAATTTGGCTTATCAGCTTATGATCATTATTCCTATTTTTTTCATTACATTTTTCGCTACTTATCTTCTATTTTCCTCAAATGCCTATGATCGGGTGTTCACGGTCCCCAATACCCGACAAAATCGTTGATACCACTCTATTTTATCTCTATCTATATACCTATCCATTTACCAGCTTTGTGTCCATATACACCTAATTCAAGATTTCCGATACACCATCAAGAGAAATCATCTCGTCTGTCTTTTTCCTTTACGATTTTATCATACTAATTTCCAACCTCAAGCACCATAATCACCTAACAATTTCAGTCTCAAACTTATGCGGTCTAGTTCATAACCATTTCTAATTCATTTCACTATCTCAGACACTTTTACATTCTTTCAGTTCTCAATAAACCGTTAAGATTTCTATCGAGCTTCTTTCCATATCGCTATTATCTTTCGCCTATAATATCTATCGATCTCTAACTCAAATACTGTGAATCAAAATATGCCCGATCGACCATCTACATTTTACTCAATTCTAATATTTCCCCTTTCATGACATATACAGTCAGAACTGTAATTACCTAACCATCCCGGGCTTTTTCATTTCACTTAGATCTACTATAACCAATAAACTTCCCATATCTCTAATGAATCTCTCCCAGTTCTCAACATCTGCATTTTTCTGTCACCATAATATTGTCAATTTAATTGAAATTTTAATCGCCTAGGCCAACACGGTCTATTCTATTATCACTTATAAGTGGTTTCTAACCCAAGACAATTTCAATCTTCTTATCCATTTTCCTTTATCCTTTCCTAATTAATTATCCCTTTAGGATTTTCACTCTAATCCAGCCTCACTCTTCTCTCACTTAATCACTGACACTTATGCACCAGTAGGATTTATCCTCGGCGACTCGACTAGGATCGTTACTACGGTCCGCAACAACGCGACTCAAATGCATGCAACCTATGTTCCAAATCGTGCCCGGATACATTACGTATCACTGGCTCGATACCACCTAATAACACCCCACTCCCGTAAGACCCAACCCGATATCGTTGGTGATATCCGAGTCTGCCCCACACGAGTGGCGATTACATCACCGATTTAAAATTCAAGATACATTTTTTTCTTCTTTTGCAGCCATTAACTCCTGCTCACACGGCAAACACATGAGGTAAATAAAATCCATTTCAGTTATTATATCATCCAAGAATAATTACAATCACCAATGCAAGAAACATTAATACCACAATGGCTCAAGAAAATATAAAGCCTTGTTATACGTTGATTGCGAATACAATTTACTAATACACTAATGCATACCTAACCGATCCCGATCTCTAACCTTTACTCGACTACAAGAGACATACTCCCGTGTCAACCGGTATTCTTCAGACCTAAAAATAGATGCAAATTTTGGGTGAGTTTTATGAACTCAGTGAGAAACCATCATCGATGGTTCACTAAATCATGCATTACGCCCATGGCGATAAAGACGCGATCAAGAATAATCAATTACCAAAGATGGCAAATCAATAACAATGTCCAAGAATGTAAAACCATTCACAAGAATTCATGCCATTACAAAGCAAGACATGTCACGTATCGGTCATTTATGCGAATGCAATGCATATGTGACTCTTTCCGATTATTCAAGATTGCCCAAGTGCTCACCGGTGTTCGGTGGGACGCTGTGATTTCTCCCTCGGGCTCGTGGGTCTGGCCAAGAAAGATGAGAGCTCAAGCTCTTATCGGTAATAATAGCAACTGGGGCACGCCCATTATCCGATCATGCAATTATGCACGCAGACAAGATATAAAGAATGTACGGTGTTTGGCTATAAAGCCCAAAGTATCGTTGAATCAATGATATGGCTATAAAGCCCAGTATAGCAGTGTTCAGTACGGTGGCTATAAAGCCCAGTCTACCAGTATCAGTAAAATCATACAATACAATCTCATACATGCCAGTAGTCATACAGTGCTCATTCAATTCACTTTTGCACGTAATTCACGTTAAGCATGTAAACAACCAGAAATTTGAGAAACCAACTAGGTTACTCACCTATTGCTTCCGAGCTAATGCCGGGAAGTCTCTGTGACGTCGATCAATCGACGCTCCAATTGGGCCTCTATATGAATCAGAAAAAGTATGAGTCACTAAATATGAAATTTGTGCTCATGATGATGAGATATGCATGTTCATGAATTCCCGGTCCCAATTCAATATTTTCCCATAATAAAATTCTATCAAAAATTAGAAATCTATAGGCTCGACGATTATGCAATTGGACCTCTATAGGTCCTCAATTAAATAAAACAAGGTTTACATGTTCCATCGATAGTGGCTACGCCAAATTCCGCCTAAAATTCCCTGCTTTCATAATATGAAATTAAATATTCAACTAATCCGATGCCTCTAGAATCAGGTCAATCGGTCGTTTGACGGAAAGAAATTGACAAAGAACAATCGGATCAATTAATACCAAATAAAATTTTAAAATAACAATTTCCATGCGTGCTCGCCTCATGGGCGAGACGCCCTCGCGAGGCGATTTCACCATCATGTCATGAGGGCGAGGCGCCGCCTCGCGACCTGCCTCCTTCATCTCGCCATGAGGCGAAACTCGCCCTCGCGAGACGGCTGAGTCTGTCTCGCCTCCGCGAGGCGACGTGTCGCACTCATGAGGAATTTTATGCCTTGCCCTCCTTCTTTCCAGATGTAAATCCCAATTTCCAACTACTCTAACTTTAGCACACAAATCAGAAAAATGCCCACTATACCTCATTGGAAAGCTTATGAAAAGCTCTACAATTCTCTAGAAGACCATAAAAATCAATTCCAACCCTAAGGGTATCAAATAAGCCATCAAACCTTCTGCCTTCACAATTTCCCTCAACACAGGGCAGTACATTTGCAATTTCATAACTCACTGATTCCTTAGTAATAAATTACCACAAAAATATGGTCAATAAGTTCACAATGTCCTCTACAACTTTCATAAACAATCCAAATCAAATTCTATTTCTAAACCAGTCAATTAATTCATTCAATGTCACTGTCCCTGAAATCCTTCAATATGGGCAGTAACCTTACAACAAGCATAACTCCCTATATACAAGTCAGTAAATTCAGAACTTTATATCCCTGAAAATATAACATCTCAAACTTCAATTTTCATGAAGCACTCAACATTCAATTCAATCTCTAACAATTTCAAAACTGTTATGGAAGTGTCTGTTATGATCAGCCATTCATAACCTAATGTAGGGTTCACTTTTGAAAAATCATAACTCCCAATTCTGACTTCTAAAAATTACAAACCATATGTCATTTTCAAGGTAATCTTTTCCTCTACAACTTTTCAGAAGCTCACTCACACCAATTCAGTCCACATAAAATGTTAAAATTGCCTCCAATCAGTAAACTCACAAAATCACACTTAAGCTAGGTTTCATCCAAAATGCTCAAAACCAGTCATTAGTAATCAATTCATATCTCCCAATATATAATTCCAAAAATAGCAAGATCAGTAGAAATGGAAAGATAATCAAATACTCTACAACTTCCATGAAGACCATTCTCCCTAATTCCCTTTCAATTAATTCATAAAAATCAACAAAACTCAGATGTCATGGTTGCGGTTATTGTTCACAGGCAATGGAACAGTAACTTTTCATGCAAAATTTCACCCTTCTATCATTGGAATTCAACAACACCCATTTCACACTAAATTGAAGCCAACATCCCAAAGTTTCAGTGGCCACTAACCTTACCTCATTTGCATTTCTACACAATAAGTTATGAATAAAACAGTAACATCAATCTCAACTCTAACTTTCCAGATTTAATGTTAACCTTAGTTCAGCCACTTCCAATGCCTTTTCACATCACTAGACATCAAAATAAATACAAATTAAATATTACTCCAGTCATACATATACTAGGGTTAATACTGAAAATTTACAGCATTAAATTCCTCAATTCAAATACTCAAATAATTATCCATAATCAATTCAAAATCAAACCATATCATTACTTTCAATTCAGTCATCACTTAACTTTCTACCCATTACTTTAAATCATATAATCATCCCTTTAATGCCTACATGAACCTAATACATGCTTTAAATCATTTATTAATCACTCCTTACTATCATGGCATTTATTTCCATGTAAAATACATTTAAAGATCAAAACTTAAGGAAAACTTACCAAATCAAAACCTCCTTCAAACCTTCAACTTCTAACTTTTACCTTCTAACTTCTATACCAAGCTACCACTTTTCCTTCTCAGTATGTACAAAGCTCATCTTTAAGCTTTGATGGAATCAAAGAGAAGAGCTTAGTTATGGAGAAAGATGAGAAAAAGGCAAAATTTTTGATGGTTTGTATGGAAGAGTGTATTTCGGTGAATTAAAACCAAAGCCTTAAACAATTCATCTTCTTTTGCTTTAAACACATACACATCCGAGAACATTCAAGAGGAAGCATTAAATGTTGCTTTTAAATGGCAACATACCATTGGTCAATTATTTTAAGAAAAGTCAAATATCAATTTCTTAATCCAGATCAAAATTTTACTCCAATTAATTCAAATGACCTACGTCCAAATCCCAAAATAATATATTAATATTACAAAAAGATTGGGTAGCTTATTTTGCTACCAAAATCTAATCGATTCGCCAATTGACACTTTATCCCTATCCGAAATTTCCGGAATTTTCCCAAATTATTTTTCCGAGAATTAATGAAATTTCCTAAAATTATAAAACAGGTAACAGTACACTCCAAATGATTTTTCAATCACGACAATCACCTTTTCTACCCCAAAACACGTTTAGGCTACCACCCATGATTTTGTTTATCCGAGAATTTTCTCCAGAAAATTCCAGAAAAATTCCTGAAAATCTCTTAAAATCTAAAACGCTTAATAGCGCACTCAGAAAAATTTTTCAAACTCATTTACCACGTCAATCCCAATAAAATTGCTTTAGGCCCAATTACCGGGAATTATCATGAATGCATAAACCGAAATTCCATGTACACGATTGATACTGTGTATCAATCCTATTATGCACGAACAGTACTAAATATTCCCTATTAATCTCATCCTATACCAATTTTACTATTTTACCCTTCCAGGAGGGGGTGGGATTTTACACCAAGGCAACCATCAAATGATCCTCATGCTCCTCATCACTCTTAGAATAGACCAATATATCATCAATAAAGACGATGATAAATTGATCTAAGAAGGACCTGAAGACTCTATTCATCAAATCCATAAAGACTGCAGGAGCATTCGTTAACCCGAAAGGCATAACCAAAAACTCAAAGTGGCCATACTCGCCCTAAAAGGCTTTGACACATCGGTCTCCTTAATCCTCAATCGATGATAACCCGACCTCAAGTCTATCTTGAAAAGACTCTCGCCTTGCAATCGATCAAACAAATCATCTATGCTGGAGCTGATATCCGTTTTAAAGGGCATGATTCAACTTCCTATAATCCATACACATCCGCAACGACCCATCTTTCTTCTTCACAAAAAGAACCGAGCTCCCCAAGGCTAAGAACTCGGTCTAACATAACCCTTCTCTAAAAGATCCTCCAACTGCTCCTTAAGCTCCTTCAATTCCACGAGCCATCCGATAAAGGCGGAATTGAGATCGCAGAAGGTTCGAATGAAGCTCAATGGAAACTCAATTTCCCTAGAGGAGGTAGTCCTGCAATTCCTCTGAAAGACATCCGGAATTCCTCGACCATCGGAATGTCTTCCAACCTCCCTCTATCTGCCTCCATATCTAGCACATAAGCCAAAAGGCCTCACACCCTCGCTCATCATTCTCTCTCGCCATCATATTGAAATAACCCGAGGTGGACTGACTTTTCTATCTCCCATGAGTATCACTTTCTCGCTATCCTCTAGCTCAAACTCCACCGCCTTCGCTTACAATCTAAAGTAACATGATACCTCTCTAATGTGTCCATACTTAGGATCACATCCAATCCTCCCATCTTCAAAGGCATCGATCCACCACCAATTTTCCTCCACTAATCTCTATCTCACAATCTCTATATACTGACCGATAATAATATATTGGTCGATTGAGTACTCACCATCGTGAGTATCCAATGGGCTCAAACTCCTCCTAGGTATAGTCCTACCCGAAGACACAAAGCAATGGGTAGAACCTGAGTCAATCATAGCAAGCACATAATCATCAAACAGTTTAACCATACCCACTACAACTTCGGCGCGGTCTTTGCCTCCTCTCGAGTCATGGCAAACACTGGCCGGAACTTGCCCTCTGGATCTGCTCGAGGACAAGCTCATAGGACCTCCAGAGCTACCCACTTGCCACCGCTTTCGAGCCATCGCCTCTGCCCTTCTAGAGGGCTGCATCTCGAGATCCCTCTCTCCGTCGGCTTGGGACAAAACTTAGCGATATGCCCTTCCGCCACAATCAAGCATGCTCCCGTCAATCATGACATTCTCCTCTATGGAGATATCCACAGACTCACACTTAGGAAGGGTGGTCTCTCCCATCTCCTCTTCTACCGCCGCCCACCGTTGAGACTTGGTGGGAAACGGAAGAAGTCCTCATCGGTTCAGCCGGCCCCACCGCACTTCTCTCCTCAGATCAGCACAGAAAGGCTCTAGCACTTCTCTCGTGCATAAGTACCACCTCCTCCCGAATCGCCTCTTCCCTTCCTCTTCCGTTAATTGCACTCTTGATGTTCTCGAGGTTCTCAACCCTCGCGTTGCTTCAACTAGCTGCCGTAAGTCACGGTTCTCAGATTATCACCTTCTCTCGATAGCTGTGCAAACTCGACTCAAATCGACCAAGACTTAGCAGCCTCACTCAAATTTCATCTCTCGCAAAGATATCTAGCTAATCTGTGAACCGACGTCGATTCATCGACCGTCATCTCCTCTCAGGTAAGGCTTAGAACTCCTCTCGCTTCATTGAATGTACACTTCAGACACTACTTCTTTCAAGACAACAGAAGTCTCCCATGTCAATCCCATCGTCTCAATCGACTCCCCGGCACGCCTCCCACCAAAGGCAAAGCATCACCTCAAGAACCCGGCAAGATAGACTACCTCTCATCATCCTCGACTCCATCCGATCCAAGACTCTCTCGGCCTTCCTCAACCAGTCTCGCCTTCCTAGGATCCGTGGTCCCGTGGAAGTCCACCGCCCGCATTTCTTTAGCTTATCAAACTGTCTTCCCTCTTAGTGGGTCAACAGAAGCTTGTGGCATTTGCCCCATAGCTTTGAACAAAGCTTGGGTAAATGCCTCGAATACTGGGTCTAACGAGGCACTTGCTCATGCAGACTAGGTGATCGCTAAGTTCGTGAACGAAGAGGCTCACTACCCCGCCTGAGGGGCCTCGCCACTCCCTGGGCTACAGACTATCCGTGCTCTCCTCTCTACGGAGAGTCAGTGCAATTGAACCTTGCAAAACTCCTCGTGTCCTTCGATGAGGTGACATCGCACTCCTTCAATGAAAATACTAGTGATTAGCTACAATTGCTTTTAAGCTTAGTTCCTATATGTATGTATGATATGCATGTCACGAATGCAAACAATCAATTCATAAAATAAACATTTAATCACATACAATGTTCCTACTATACATTTTAAGCCTAGAGTAAGCCTAAGCTCGATACCAAACAATGTTGGACCCCGCTCCAAGCCCAACATTGGGACCTATCCAAATAGTAGAAGACCCACAACCGAACACATATGCTAATCACAAATATGGAAAATTTTCACTTTATAAAAATTTGGGGTTAGCTCTTGATAAAATGATCCTCGATCTCACGATTCCAACGCAACTGGAATCGCTCAATTCAAGTTAGGAATGAAGATGTTATGGTTAAAACACTATCTTCAAGAAAACAATCAAACCGAGCACTACCGACTTCGGTAAGCATTTGAAAATCTTAAAGGCTTAATCACTGATCAGTCTCTTCATAAAACTTGTAGGTTTATGCCTCTAGTTTAATTTAAAACAAGAATCGCTTTGATCGGAGCTCTATAGCTCAAGATATTTTAAAATTTCAAGCATAATCAGCCCTTATCAACCGACGCCATGCTTCGCTTCAAACCACCATTTTCAATTTGAAAGAAAATCTGATAAGTCCAGTGTAGAAAGGTAGAAAATCTTTAGAAATCCAATGCTTCGAGAATGAGGTCGATCGGAGGTCTGTGCAAAAAGTTATGGCCAAAAGAAGGAAGAGGGGTCGTAAGACAAAAACAGACGATAAAATGAGACGAAGATGACGTCATCCTTAACAAAAAAATCAGACGGAGATGATGTCATCCTCAGCAAAAATCAGACGGAGATGAACAGTAACATCGTTTGATTTTTGCTACAGTGCATCGCCTGGTTTTTGCCATGATGCATCGTCCGGTTTTGCTACAAGGCATCGTCTCGGTTTTTGCCATGGTGCATCGTCGATTTTTGCCATGCAGCATCGTCTGGTTTTGCTTTCTGAAGGCATCGCCTGGTTTTTGCTACAGTGCATCGCCTGGTTTTGCTACAGTGCATCGCCTGGTTTTTGCTACAGTGCATCGTCTGGTTTTTGCTATGCATGCATCGTCTGATTTTTGCTATAAAGCATCGTCGCGGTTTTGCCATCAAGGCATCGTCGGTTTTTGCCTGATAAGCAGCTCCACTTGCAAAGGTCATAACTTTCCATTCCGAACTCCAAATTTAACAAAATTGGTGTCTATTTCATAGAGAAAAGAAAGATCTACATTTTTCATGAAGATCACTGACCCAAATTCCAACTCTATAAGGGTCAAAAATGGTCACAAAGGTTCTGTTTAAAAATCTGTCATTTGACAGCACCCACATTTAATTCTAACCACTCACACCTACCATTTTAATCCCTCATAATAGCTTATAAACATCTTAGAAGAACCCTACAGCTCGCCTATCACTCTCAAGGAGTCATAATGCTCCCATACAATCCTCTAACAACACAGAAATATCAGAAAATGCAACATACCCAGCAGACACCCAACAGAAATCTCCAAACTTAAAAGAATGGTACACATGCTTCACACATAGGTCACAAATCAACAAAAACATATAATGAAGAGAGTACTAGAGCTCTCATTCTCTTTTCCAATCATAAGAAAGATTCATGCATAGCTTTGGTTACATATTGGCATATTCATCAAAATCAAGTACCAAACACAAAAGATGAGATGCTCAATGATCAATATGCTTACAAAGCTATTCCAAAAGCTAGTTATTAACTTAATACAAAAGTTCCTAAGTTCTTGGAGTGATGTCGATGCTTTGCAAGGTTCAACTCTCAACTTGAATTTTCACCTGAGGAGGGAGAATGGGGTGAGCTAACACGGCTCAGTGGCTAACAAATTTATAGCCATCACATAATGAGCCACACACACACAATTAATAATCCAAAGCATTAGCAATTTACATAATAGGTTGAAAACTCAACTTTATCACCTAACTCACAATTTACTCAACTTATCACACAAGGCATAACATAGAATCATCTTGCAACTAACACCCATCTTATGCATCATAAACACTTATAAATGATGAAATGCACACATTTGGCTCGAGAGTTCCATAAACACGACGAAACCAAGTTTATCGTAAACACGACGAGTCCAGTTTTGGATCTCGTGGGCCAAGCGGGCTGCGGGAGAAGGCAAAAGGGTCAACGCACGTGACTTTACGATAGAGGTTCTCTCGCCCAAACACAACAAATTATGTTCACATATTCATACGTAAAGTAGCATTTTATGCTTCTTTTATTCTTTCAAATCATCAAAGTTCCATTCTTTTCTTTCAAATCATATGAATACACTTTCAATATGCTTATAATATAACAAAGATAGCACACATAGGAATTTGCCCACTACGTAACAACTATAAACATGTTACCCACCTATCGTCGAAAATCCGATTCACGATTGCTCTTCCTCTCTCTCTTGAGTGAGGTTTCCTTGGTTCCTTCAATAAAACACATTTCAAACTCATTGGAAAAGTCGAACATTCAAGAATCGATAAATCGATAACGAAGTCTTAAACCTAACCTACCCATAGCCCATTTAAGCTAAAACAACCAACCCTAGCTTCGAATCACAAAACCACTCATCTCTTCTTTCTTTCTTCATTCCTACACAAACCCTAACCTTCATTTCATCCCATTTCTTGAATCTAACTCAAAGGAAGATAGATACTTACCTTAAGCTCTTGATTTCTCTTCTTTTCTCCTTCTTTATTCTTCTCCACAAGCCTCCCACGATTTTATCTCTTCCTTTCTTCCTTGGCTAGCTCACGTTTTCCTTCTCTTCTCCTCTCCTTTCGATTCTACGACACTCTCTTCTCCTCCTCTTCCTTTAACTCTTCTTTAATTCCTTTAATTCATCCTACACCAAAACTACATAGTTTTGGCTTTCCCCTTACATAAAGGCTTTTGGGCCTCCACCTCCCAAGGCCTACTTCCACCAAACCCATTTATTATTAATCCTCCTTCTACTTAATCCATTTACCTAAGCCCATACTTGTTGGGACCCGATCCGGGAACCGGATCCCAACCGAATAAACTTAACACTTTCACTCTATGCTCTGATACCATAAATGTTGGATCCCGCTTTCGAGACCCAACTACGTAAGCAGAACGGAAACCGAAGCAAACGGAAACGAAGGGAAGCCGAAATTTCGAATCAGAAAACAAAGCACATCGCAAACAGATCGGACAACGGAAATGTCGAATCGAAAACAAAATGTGGAAGTTTAACAATTCGAAAGTAAGCGAAGCGAAGCAAATGCAAATCGAATCGAATACAAACGCAAGCGGAAGCAAATACTAATCGAATCAAACGAACAGATTGCAAAGCGAAACGAAATCAAAGCAGACACATCCGACATCCGGAAACAATAATCAAAGAAAACTTATCGGATGAACATAATCGCGTTGGGAATTCCTAAGACGTTCCAAAATCTGATATAAATTTTTTTTTCTTATTCTCATTTCTTTTCTCGTTACTCAATCATATACCAATCATCTTAAATCGACAAACAGATGAATCTGATATAAATCCATACCAATCTCAAATTTCTCAAACTCTTAGATACACTTATACATATCCAAAATCTCACTTTTATCCAAAGTTTTTACCAAAATTTCGACAGCATAACGAATGCCTTTATCCTAACCCAAACCTGCAAAGTGTTCAAAACAACACTTCTAAAATTTCCAAATCAATCACACAAACATCGTAATCCACCGGACCCTCCGTCCGGATATCGCCAGACAACCACAAACCTATTTCTAAAACATTCTCATATTTGTCATTCAATCTACCATTCTCATAGTTCAATCTCATTCCCAAATCAATCATACATATAGATTCCCAAACTATTCATAATTTCATATATAAATTTCACAATCATTTCCGATACTCAACTTTATACACAAATACATTTTTCCCAAACTTATCTCAAGTCATGAATATATTCATACTAAAGATCCAAATTACACAAAATCTAACTGACAGAAATGTCGAAACTGATGTCTTCACATTCTTTCATCCAATCTCCTGCTCGAAACCTGGAGATGGGGATGAAAGGGGGGTGAGCTCGAAAGCTCGTGGATAACACATTTATAAACTGATAAATAAGCCGAAATCATTTTTAATACTCTTTTTGCCAAAAAGGCTAATTTTTTCAAACTTTATAATTTTTTCAAACAATTTCTCAAACCCATTTTTTTCATATTTTTCAAACTTTTCATAATAATCTCACTTTTTCTCATTTTCAAAACTTCTTGAATTTTTCATAAATATGAATGCGAACACATAAACAAATCAAAACATATAACACATCGTAATGGTCCTGCTAGGTCCAAGCAGAGCAGATCGCATAGCCCCAAGATAGCGGTCCTGTGCGATCGTGGAATGAACGCATTACACTTTCCGCATTGCGGTCCAAGTAGCCGTGAAGGAGTCCGAATCGACTCCGTACACTAGCGGGCAGCCTGGAGAAGGCTATACACATAGAGACAGCGCTGACTCACCAAGGGACCTACCAAACCCACATAACACATAATCGAAAACGAAAAGTCGGATTGCCCGAAGGCACTTTTCAATTTCTTAATTTTCTTCAAAATTTTCCCCAAAAATGCATACCACTCAATTTATTCAGTCTATCATTCACTAAATTCAACAATCAAAACATTCAATCAAACAATAATTTCAACAATTGAATAATGCATACACAACAAATGCATTTTCAGAAATTTCTATCGGTTTATCGAATCATTTAAAGCAATGAATTCAAACTTATAATAATCTTTCGAAAACATTCTAAATCGTAATTTCAAACCTTTACAAAACAATAATTTGTCAAAATTTTCACATTTTGCTTTCTTTATTTTTCAAAATTGCTTTCTTTAATTTTTCAAAATTCACATATAGCTTACAAATCAAAATATAAATATGCTACCCACTTAAATGACGCTAAAAGCTTGTCCAAATAGTCAATTCGCCAAATTCCCTCTTCTTTCTTCAATTTAAAAATTCCTGCCAATAACATCCAAATTCATCATCATAATTTGCATATTTCTCAAACTCAACCATAGGAAAACATAACTATCATAATTCCAAGTTATTTCAATCTCCAATTTTGAAAATCCCCAATTTTCAAAATTGGCCTAAACCAATACACCCAAATTCAATCTCATAAAACATAATTTCTTCAAAATTAATCTCACAATTCATCAATTCACATTAATTCCAAACTATTTAAATCATCAATTTCAAAAATCCCCAAATCTTAAAATTGGCCTAAACCAATTTATCCAAATTCAATACCACAAAATACAAGTTCTTCAAAATTGATTTCATATATCGTCAATTCATCATATTTCCTATAATTCTACACCAAAATATCTCAAAATTCTGCATCATAAAATTTAGCCTAAACCTTAATCAATTTTCCATCCAAAATTAAACCCAGCCTAAAGCATATATTTCAAAATTACTCCATAAATCATAAACCCATCTTATGTGCCATAATTTTAAACCGAAAATTAATCAAAATCTCAAAGTAGAAAAATTTCTCTTACCTCTTTCTCTTCCAAATTCGAATTTTTTTGGTTCCTTAGGAAGCTCTTATGCTCCTCTACCTTTTTCTCTCTTGGAACCATCCCAAAATCCTTAAGAAAACAAGTAGAAAAATCAAAAATAACTTTCTCTCATCTTTTCTCCATACTAAACTTCCACTCTCTTCTTATTTCTTCTTCTTTCTCTTCTTCTGTAATTTTCCAGACCATTCATCGTTTTTAATAGCTCAAAACGACAATCATTAATGAGTTTCATTAATTGATGGTCAAATGACCATTTTGCCCTCCATTCAAAACTTAAAATTACACTTACTTGCGGTTTGATTTGCACTATCGATTTGAAGGAATTTGTCAAAACTTCCTTCTCGAGAAATGTTCCTCTCACTCATACGAAACCAACGCCACTGACCGCGCTCAATTCGGAGTACCACATCAAAAGTTATGCATAAAAAAGGCGGAAATATCCATATTCTAACACATTTCCTATGTACGATTATTTCCGTCCAAAATTTCACATTCTTTATCCCAGAATTGAAACTCGATGTCTTCATCACAATTGTATCCTTATGTCTCTAGTTTAATTCAAAACAAGAATCGCCTCATTTCGATTCCCAGATCAAAATTATGCTCAAATTACTCACAGTGTTCCTAATCCAAAATTAAACCCTAATCCGAACTTAAATTCAAAAATTAAAAGTCCTAAGGGCAAAATTGACATTTCATGTCTTCATATGATTTGTAGCCCCTTGTCTTATCTTTATTTCGCCTCAAGAATCGCTTCAATCGGATCTCTACAGATCCCGAATTTCACAAAACACTGAATCATGTTCTGAAAATTTCCCGACTCACTTTGATTAAATTAATCACCATTAATTTAATCTCAAAGTTCACAAATTTCTTATAAAATGAAATTCATTGTCTTAGGAATCCAACGCAAAAGAATCAACTCAATCGGATGTCGGATGGAAAAGATATAGGCAAAATAGTGAGCAAAGGTCGGATTGAAAACAAAGAAATCAAAAAAATTTAAGAAGCAAAAGCAGGCGCTTGAGCGACGGACGCCCAACTCATGAGGCGAGGCGCCCGCTCGCGAGGCGAGACGCCCGCTAGGGGAGGCGTCGCCTAGCGAGGCGCACAGCTCATGAGGGCGAGCCTTGCCCATGAGGCGCTAAAACTTTCTCTTTTTTTTTTCACTAAACTTCCAAAATTCATAACTTTTAATCCCGAACTCGATTTTGACAAACTTAGTCTCTATAGAAAGCTTAAAGAAAGCTCTAAATCTTCCAAGAAGAACATAAACTCAATTCGACTCCTACGGAGTCCATTTTCCGTCAAAGATACTATCCTCTATACAAACTTGTAAAAATCATAACTTAATTTTCCGAGATCAAAAATTGCATACTTTATATCGAAATAAAGATCAAAACAAATCCTTCAATTTTCATGAAGAACATCAAAGCTCAATTAACCTCTAACTAGGTTAATTTCTCAGTCAAAGTTCCAACCATAATAAAAGTCAAACCCGATCAAACATAAACTTTGACCGATCATAACTTTCACCCCGATATCGAAAATTACAAACTTTATGTCCACAAAAATCTCTCAATATAATCTACAAGTTTCATGTAGATCATTTTATCAAATTTTGCCTAAATCATAAGTCAACTCTCAAAGTCAAACATTCTCTCTCCAAAAGTCAAACTTTCTAAATCCTTCAAATTTTCACACTTTTTCTTTCTACTTCTTGCTATATAACTTCATTTCAATCAACTCATCCACTTGATCATTCATATTACTAAGTCAAAATGTCACTCAAGGTTCGGGGTCCAACAATACTTTCCAATATTAAGCCCAAGCTTTCATTTAATTTCTAACTTCTAATTTCCAAGCCCAACATAAAAATATTTACATAAACACAAAATTAAATCAATTAAGACAAAATAAAATAATTAACGAATAAATCCATAAATAAATAATTAATTAATTCAAATAAAAATAAAAATTTTTGGGGCCCAACACTTACCCTTAAGTGTCTTGCCCATTTTGCCCTCAACATTTCTACTCTTTCAAACACTTATCCTACACTAATCTCAAATAAATCCTAATTTTCCATGAATATTTCCAATTAATCAAACTATGCCATAAATAACACAATCAAATAAATTCATACTTAATAACTTCAAGAAAAACAAAAATTTGGGGCCCAACATTTTATCTCCCTCACAAGGTCATAATGTTTAAAACACCCCTAAACCCAAGGTAGTAAAGAACATACTTATTGTCGCACATGCTTAGGTAGCGTTATTAAATTCATCCTATTTTGACCACTTACCAATTCATTGGTCTCAATTAACCCCAGACAATATTCTTCTCAAGTCAGTTTATTTCTCATTGTGACATCTTTAACAAATCTCAAACTAACCCCACATGATCATTATAAGCACCTTCATATGTTACTCTAATTTCCCCTCAAACTTTAGACTATGGGAGCTATGACTAACAATTATCCAATAAGTCATAAGTTTCTTCCTCTATCATCTCCACACATTTATATATATATATATATATATATGTATGTATTACCTACGTGCTTAATATACTCACTTGTGTATGATGAAGGGTCATCATAAAGATACTCACAATAACAACTATTTAACCGTCTTGGACTTGTACTAATATCACCTTCATTCATATACCCTTCCCATTATCCCTCACATTACATCTGACATATATCAATTCACCATTTATTTAAAAAAAATCATCACACAATTTATAAATGTAAGAAAAATCATCACACAACTTACATATCAAACATATAGCACATTGTTCAAATCAATCACAAGCAGGAAAAACAACATTTTTCAAGTAATTGAAAGCATTTCATTCTCTTGATTCAAAAACAAACTTTTGTTTCTTGATTCGGAAAAAGAAAACTTAACGGCTCATTACTCAAATTATAAGCTTGTACCCACTGAGGTTCCAATTTTATACTCTTTAGACCATAAGAGTCTTTGTTTTCTATACATTTCACTTGTTCACTTTAAGCTCACCTTTTCCACTTATATCCTTGTCTTCCTCAGACATGCCATGTCCATACATTTACATCTATTTCACATTTGGGGATATATCACCATAATGCCATACATTGCATCACCCATATGCTATTTCGTATTTCCATTTATTCAATGAAAAATTATCATTGTCCTCACTAATTCGGTCAACCCAAACTCTTAACAATTTCTTATCTGAGCAACTTATACACATGCGCCCATGTAAGATCTCAATTCCGGCGCTCTGATACCATAAATGTTGGAACATGATCCGGAGATCGGACCCAAACTACTTATAACTTAACACTCTTACTCTTGCTCAGATATCCCATCTGTTGGACCCGTTTCTAGAGCCCAATTTCCGGAGTCCTAAAGCCTTGTGCTTATTTCCTTGCAGGGTCATTAGCTGTAACTCAACATTCGCGGCGATCGCACACCAATTAATCACTAAAATCATGAGTTGATTTACTCAAACCAAATGTAGCCTTAAGTCTCAAGTTCGATTTGAAACAAGAATCACCTCAAACGGAGTTGTATAACTCAAGTTATGCTTAAACAAACTAAAAGAGCTCAAGCTCCAAATATGATCTCCAAACCGACCTCTCACTTATTTTAATGAAACCATCTACAATTTAACTCTAAATGGTACCAATTGTTTTGGAGAGAAACATATATGTCTTATAAATCTAATGGTTCAAGTCTCACCTCAATTGGAGGTCGGATGAGGGAGTTATGCCCAAAGTAATAGACTATGTTCACTTCCAAAATCAAATTGAAACTCTTTTGGCGCGATTATCATAACTTTTAATCTAGATCTCGGATTGAGTTCATTATTTGACCATTAGAAAGAAGACATATAGATATACAACTCTCATGAATACCCCAAAATGAGATTCGGCCTCTAACTTTGTCCAAATTCACAATCTTTTCACGTTCGGGTGAAAGTGGCCCAAATGCTTTGAGAATGTCCGTTAAACGGACATGTAAGTCCGTCTAACGGACATGGGCAGGCTAAGGGGTGTTTTTGAACCTGAGGCTGTCCGTTTAACGGACATCCATGTCCATTTAACGGACATGCCATTTGCCAAAACTCCAATTCCTCTTCTAAACATCTCACCTTCAACCTAACTTCATAACCACTTGTATACTTTCCAAATTTAACTTATTCTAAAGCATAAACACTTCATAACACTTCAAATTCCAAGTTCACTTACCAACTTCACAAATTTCAACTTAATTTTTCCATCAAATCATGAATTTCTATCCTTAGTCCTTAAATCTAACTTAACCTCACAAGCTATATGAACAACAAAATGACTTTAACTGTTTACTTCCAATCTTCATAACTTCTTACTCCATATTCCAATAGTTGCATATTATATCTCAATGGAAAGATAACAAGATGTTCTACAAATCTTATGAAGGATGTAAAAGTCAATTCCATCATTAAAGAAGGCAAAAACTCACTCAAAGGTACTGCTCATCTAAAAACCAATGTAACAGTGAAATGGCAATTATGAACAGTAACTGATATAGGTTTAACCCACATAAGTTTTTACTCCTAACTCCAAATAAGGCACATCATATACCATTTGAAAGCTCTAAACGTATGCTACATTCTTTAAGAGACACCTCAATTCAATTCCAACACTAAGATGGTCTAAAACCTAAGTGAAGTTCTGTCAAATTTTGTAAAAATTTGACAGCATCTACTCTGTATATGTAACTAGCCAAACTTCAACTCAATTACCCTCATCTGCATAACACTCAATATACAACCTCATACAACATAATTCAATTCCAAAGTATCTCCAGATACAATTCAAGGGCAACAACCACACTCCTAGATATCTATACCATTCCAAATTATAAAACTATACAATCTCAATCCTTCTTCTTTTGCTAATTCAAACCATACAATGGTGCATTAGAATAAAACATATGCAAATTACATAGATTACATTCAAACCCAACATTCTTGCATTTACATTAACAATCCGAGTTATTACAATAATGTAGAGGGCATTTAGCTGGATTACAATTCAAAAGATCAAAATCAAAGTACAAAGTGAAGCAACTCTCCAAATGCAACCTAATACTTCATTTATAAAAAAATGACTTCTAAATTTAGAACGTTGAAGTGGTGTCTCACTCCAATATCAGAACTCGTGTTCCGCCGTTACCTATGGAGGGTAAAAGGGGTGTGAGCTCGACGGCTCAAGGTAACGACTTAATAATTAAGAAATAAGCAAAAACGTTCTTTATTTTTCATTCTCAAAGAAACTTTCAGATTGATAAAAATCTTTCAAACTTATCAAGGCCAATTTACATTGATCAAAACAATTTCACTTCATCAAAACTCCTTGTTTTCAAAACCAATATCACATTGATCGAAACTTTATAAATTTATCAAAACCTTGTTGAAAACTCATTTCATCCCAGCAATTACACATCAAGATCACATAAGCATAGAGAAAGAAATAAGTCAATTTATCAAAAACATTTATCAAACAACATAACTTACAAAAACAACATAGACAAGCATATCACATAATCACATATAAGATGGTTTGGGTGGATCCAAACAGGACGTACTACACATTTCCTTAAAGCGGTCATGTGTAGCCGTGAACACATGAGGGAGTCCGTGAGGAGCTCCATTGCCACTAGCGGACAGCCGGGAGAAGGCTATAATTTTGACAGGTACACCTATCACACATGAGGGACCACCACAAACCCAAACAAACATGTATATCACATAATTCACACAAATCTTGATCATTAGCCTCAAATGGCAAAATCATTTTCACATAATCGTTAAAATATCACATTTAAAATCTCTTTCACTTGATAAAACAAAGTAACAAACATTTCCATAAGGCATTTTCATCAAAAACATCATATACATGATTAAACCATCATAAAAAGCAACTCATTTACAAATGAAAGGTCATAGGCAAAAATAAAAACCTTCATTGACATTTATTTCAAAACAATTAACTAGCCTATTATCTCAATCATTAAAATATTACCCACCTCAATTCCTTTAGCTAAGAGCTTGAACAATGGCCATTCCCTTCACTTCAATTCCTTCTCTTAACCTTCATCAAACAATAAATCCCATAGGAAGCATGTGATCTTAAAATTGGCCATTTTAAGGAGATGAAAACATGAAATTAAACCCATCTAACTTTACCCATACCTAACTTAAGCTATTTTCACTAAAACCCCTCCATAATTCCAAAAGAAATAATATTTTTCTTACCTTAAGGAGAGACCCACGAAAATCTCCTTTGGCTTCTAATGAAAGTCTCCACCTTCCCTTTTCTATTTCCTTGTCAAAGAGCTCACCCATCTCTTCTCTAGAGCAAGAATAAACCAAGCTCTAATCTTTTTTTTCTTCTCTCTTCTTCTCTCTTCTTCTTCTTCTTCTTCTTCTTCTTCTTCTTCTTCTTCTTCTTCTTCTTCTTCTTCTTCTTTCCCACGATAGCTCCTCTCTCCTTTCTTCCTTCTAGAATTTTCGTGCCCTCCTTTCAATAGCCTTAACACTTGTTTTTATATTTAAAACCTGTTAAACTCTCCAAAACTACGTAGTTTTGGCCATCCTTTTAAAACTTAATCTTTTCCTAGCTTCCTCTTCAATTCATATGGTTACTACACAATTAAGTCCCTCCTTTTTCATTTAATGGCATTAAAAGACTACAAGACCCCTCTCTCTTAACCTTTCACTTGGCACACATAAGTGAATTACCCAAATTGCCCTTAAGCCATCTTATTCCTTTCAATTTCTAACAACTAATTCAACTCTAATTTACACTTAATCCATCATTTAACCTCCATTTCTTAAGAGCTAAAACCTCAAAATAATTTGGACAATACTTCAAAATAATTTAGACATGCTTAAATAAATAAATAAATAATTTCAGGGGCCAACATTTCTCTCTCTCTTAAAAGAATTTCGTCCTCGAAATTCATATTTAAGCAAACGCCAAGCAATACTATTTCTTTACTCATGTCTTCCAAATGATCCTAGTCATTC
Organism: Erythroxylum novogranatense; assembly: GCA_029891385.1. NCBI lineage: Eukaryota > Viridiplantae > Streptophyta > Magnoliopsida > Malpighiales > Erythroxylaceae > Erythroxylum > Erythroxylum novogranatense. The sequence goes on along the minus strand of CM057227.1, from coordinate 27,765,648 downwards.
GCATTTTCAAATTTCTCACCACATATATTCATAATGTTTTTCACCTCTTATCTTAACACCATCCATATCATATCCAACACACCTGTATTTCTTATCGAATTGATTAGGAGTGTAGGATTGTAACACCCCACACCCGTAAGACCCGAACCCGATATCGTTGGTGATATCCGAGTCCGTGTCCCACGAGAGTGGCGTACTACATCAGTCGATTTAAAATTCAGTATACTTTTTTTTTTCTTTTCTTTTTGTAGCCATTAACTCCACGCTCACACGGCAAACACAAGAAGTAATTAAAACCGTGTTCATTAAAACCGGCCAGTTATTACGGTCATCCAAGAATAATTACAATCACCAATGCAAGAAATATTACTACCACAATGGCTCAAGAAAATACAATGCCTTGTTATACGTTGATTGCGAAATACAGTTTACTAAGACACTAATGCAGACGCTAACCGATCCCGATCTCTAACCTTTACTGCCTACAAGAAACATACTCCGTGTCAACCGGTATTCTTCAGACCTGAAAATAAATGCAAATTTTGGGTGAGTTTTATGAACTCTCGGAGAAACCATCATCGATGGTTCACTCAAATCATGCATTACGCCCATGGCGTCTGAGACAATCTGCTTATCATCAATTACCAAGAATAGTCAATAACGATATCCAAGAATAAATAAAACATTCACATAATTCATCCCATTACAAAAGCAAGACATGTCACGAATGTCATTTATGCAAATGAGATGCATATGAGACTCTTTCCATTATTCAAGATTGTGCCCAAGTGCTCACCAAGGTTCAGCTGGGACGCGTCGGGATTTTCCCTCGGGCTCGAGGTCCGGTCAAGATAAAGATGAGAGCTCAAGCTCTTATCAATAATAATAGCAACTGGGGCACGCCCATTATCCGATCATGCAATTATGCATGCAAAGACAAGATGCGAAGAATGTACGGTGTTTGGCTATAAAGCCCGGTGTATCGTTGAATCCACGATATGGCTATAAAGCCCAAGATAGCAAAGTTCAAAGATAATGGCTATAAAGCCCATCTATCAATATCGGATCATTCAAGACGGTAAAATCATATAATACAAGCATCCACTTTTATACATGCCAGAAATCATACAATTCACCTTTGCACGTAATTCACGTTAAGCATGTACACAACCAGAAATTTGAGAAACCAACTAGGTTACTCACCTATTACTTCCGAGCTAATGCCGGAAAGCCTCGTGACGTCGGTCAATCGACGCCCAATTGGACCTCTATATGAATCGAAAAATTACGAGTCACTAAATATGAAATCATGCTCATGATGATGAGATATGCATGTTCATGAATTCCGGTCCTAATTCAATATTTTCCCATAATAAAATTCTATGAAAATTAGAAATCCATAGGCGCCGACGGTGCATAATTCGGACCTCTATAGTCCTCAATTAAATAAAACAGTGTTTACATGTTCATTCGATAGGCTACGTCAAATTCCGCCTAAAATTCCCGTTTTCTCATAATATGAAATTAAATATTCAACGAATCCGATGCCTCTGGAATCAGGTCAATCGGACATCGGACGGAAAGAAATTGACAAAAGAACCATTGTACCATTTAATATCAAAATAATAATCAAAATAAAATAAATATATATATATATATTTACGGAAACTCGCCTCATGGGCGAGACGCCGCCCTCGCGAGGCTGAATCACCTTTCTTCGTCGCGAGGGCGATCCGTCGCCCTCGCGACGAGGCCAATTATCTCGCCCTCGCAAGGCGAGAAGTCGCCCTCATGAGGCTATGAGTTCCCCCGCTGCCCTTTTTTTTTTTTTCCAGATTTAAATTCCTAATTTCCAACTACTCTAACTTTTAGCACACAAATTAGAAAAATACCCACTATACCTCATTGGAAAGCTTATGAACAGCTCTACAATTCTCAAGAAGACCATAAAAATCAATTCCAACCCTAAGGGTGTCAAATAATCCATCAAACCTTCTGCCTACTCAATTTCCATCAACACAGAGCAGTACATTTACAATTTCATAACTCACTTATTCTTCAGAAATAAATTACCACAAAAATATGGTCAATAAGTTCACAATGTCCTCTACAACTTTCATGAACAACCCAAAATCAAATTCTATTGCTAAGCCAGTCAATTAATTCATTCAATGTCACTGTCCCTGAAATCCTTCACTTTGGGCAGAAATCTTACAAGAAGCATAACTTCCAGTATATAAGTCAATAAAATCAGAACTTTATATCCTTGTAAAGATAACATCATAAACTTCATTTTTCATGAAGCACTCAACACCCAATTCGATCTCTAACAATTTTAAAATTGTTATGGAAGTTTCTGTTATCATCAGCCATTCATAACCTAATGTAGGATCAGTTTTTGAAAAATCATATCTCCCAATTCTGACTTCTAAAAATTACATACCAAATATCAATTTCAAGATAATCTCTTCCTCTACAACTTTTCAGAAGCTCACTCACACCAATTCAGTCCACATAAAATGTTAAAATTGCCTCCAATCAGTAAACTCACAAAATCACACTTAAGCTAGGTTTCATCCAAAATGCTCAAAACCAGTCATTAGTAATCAATTCATATCTCCCAATACACAATTCTAAAAATAGCAAGATCAGTAGCAATGGAAAGATAATTCAATATGCTACAACTTCCATGAAGATCATTTTCCCTAATTCCATCTCAATTAATTCATAAAAATCAACAAAACTCAGATGTCATGGTTGCGGTTACTGTTCACAGGCAATGGAACAGCAACTTTCCATGCAAAATTTCACCCTTCTATCATTGAAATTCAACAACACCTATTTCACACTAAATTGAAGCCAACATTCCAAAGTTTCAGTGTCCACTAACCTTACCTCATTTTCATTTCTATACAATTAGTTATGATTAAAACAGTAAAAGCAATTAAAAACCCTAATTTTCCAGATTTGGTGTTAACCTTAGTTCTATCATTTCCAATGCCATTAACACATCATTAGACATCCAAATAGACACAATTTAGGTCTTACCACACTCATACATATACTAGGGCTAATACTTAAAAATTGCAGCACTTAAGTCTTCCTTTCTAAGTAAAATCAATCATCCATATGTGTTTAACATCAAGTCAAAACACTCATTCTTACTCCTTCATCAATTCCTAAATAACCTCACCTAACACCCATTAATTCAAGCCATATTAGTCATTAATTTAAGGTCTCTATAATCATCATAAATACACCATAACTCCCATTAAATGCATCAACAATCATGATTCATTTAATGCACAATTCAAAGCATAATTCAAGCTTAAATGAAAACTTAACTTAAACCTTACCTACTTAAGCTTTTCCCCCTTCAATGCTTTAATCCTACACCAATTTCTCACTTTCTCTACTTTCTTCTACCATCAAACATGTATCTCCTCATCATAGCAAGAACACAACTTAGTTGGAAGTAGAAGAACTCTTGAATGTTTGGAGGAAGATGAGGAAAAGAAGAAGAAAATCAATGAATATGGAGAGGAAATGAAGGTTTCGGATGATGCAAAGAGAAGTGGCTTTTTTTTTTTAAGTGATTCAAATGTTAAAAGAAGCCAAGAGAAGGTCGTATGGAAGGAGAATATAAGACAAAACCCATTAATGAAATGGGACACTTGGCTTTAAGGTGAATAAAATACAATTTATCCTAATCTAATTTAATTAAGTACTAATTCCAATTAACTTCTAATCATGATACTAAAATATTATCCTAACCTCATTTATCCACTAATTTTATGCCATTAGGCAATCCTGTTCAGTACAAAACAGCTCACTCAATATCGGTTGGAATTTTCCTATCCAAAAAGAACCCCTAAAAATTCGGAAAAATTTCCATAAATCCTAAAAATAGAAAACGATTTATGGCACACTCGAATAATTTTTTCAAAGCCGATAACCCGTTAATTACAATAAAATTACATTAGGCACGAAAACCTAAATGTCATGTATGCATGTACAGTTATTTCATGTGCACTGATTTCACTGGTCACTAGTACCAGTATGCATGGACAATACGAATAAATCCCTATCAATCTCTTCCTATGCCAATTTACTATTTTACCCTTCCCGGGGTGGATGTTACAACTCCCTCTCCTTATAAAAATTTCGCCTCTAATTCTTAGTCAACGATTCATCGACGGTCATCACATGTCCCTACATGTCCCATACACTTTTTCCTTCTATAATTCATTTTCCCAAAAGGTCACAATAACCACACTCAATCAATTGCTCAGTCACTTATTTGGCTAACCCCTTATCACTCTCTCAATAGACGGACTCTACAATACTGTCAGTTGGCAATCTCACTAACTTAACTATCTCACTTGCCATTTTCAGAGGAGCAACTACCTTTAGTTCCGATGTTAAGACTCAGTTTTTTTTATTCCGAATCTGTTTACTTATCATATTATATCAATCCAATATCTCTTTCGTCAGTAACATGTAGACTATTCCGTTGATACCTTGTCAAGGTGATACTTACCATAACCTCCTTTATCTCGTCAGGGACGATTCACATTCCTTTGGTACCAATACAATGACATTTAGCTTCATTCCACTATAACCAGTGACACTTTACCTAATACAATCATTCTCTATATCCCATTAACTCTCTGTTCAAATGCAATTCTCCTTAAACAATTCACTATTCTATAGTGTTCACGCACTTTATTTGGATATGCATTTTACTATGTTTCATTTGTCCGATCCTGATCCACTTTAGCTAACCCATGCAGTTTTCCTAAATCACTTTCTTTTGTTTCACTCATCACGCCTCAAATTCATTATGGTCTTTGACTCTTGTTAGGCATTGTGCAGTGTAGCAATATATCCCTACAGTAAATCAGAACTTTATCACACGATCATAATCAAGTATTTTTACTGTTGAACATTCACACCTATAAGCATTTGAATCAATAATCACTTCATTCTATACCCATAGTTATTCAATTCCACTTTTCGCATATGCAGCTTTAACTGTTCACTTTCTTGTTCTAGACTTTTGATCGGTACCCATAATTCTTCTTTGAATCATTCAATATTGTTTTCCGATTTCACTCGCATATTCGACTCTTTATAGAACTCTTAATCATTTATTACCTTCATCCAGTACCACTAGATCTACAACTTCCATTTTCCAGAAACACTTCACAATGATCCATAATCTACTTGCTATTCTTTGAAAATCCCAATATCTGTAATTGGTCGGTTTATTGCAGCATTATCTATTCACTATTTGAGCTTAGTAGTCAGAATTGTCTGTTCATTACAGAATTGTCAGTATTTATGCCAGTCTCTTTCCTCAAATTACCACAGTGTATCCTTATAGGAATCTGATCACGACACCAATATCATTTATCAAAGTCCATTCAATTTATCTAATACCATTTTAACATATTGCCTCCGTTCATCTCACACTGCCCATCTCCAAGGGAATGCTATCCTCAATGTCAAATTCCTCAATTATTCAAATAGTTCTTTTACTTTTCATTGTTCAACACTTTGTCAAATACATTCCAGTCAATAAACATAGTCACTACCATTTGCCTACCTCACATCACTCCCTATTAAGGTCTTGTTGACTTTACCATACATCAGTGTACTTTTTCAGTGAGTCCACCATTAATCTATTTGTAATCCCATTATACATCACGTCATTGTCAGTTCCCCTTTAGGACTTCTAGTCTCTACTCATTCTCTCTTTTCAATTGATCTCTTGTCAATCATATATATCAATACCTAGTCATCTGTACTTGGATTTCCATAAATTCCACTTCATTTGGGTATTTCACTTCGCAGTTCAGGACTATTTTATTCTCACCTCAAATTAACATTCCATTCATGTCGTTGGATACTTTACATTTCCGTACACACAATACAGATAACTTCAGTAGTATTAGATATGACTCAATTTCACTTTTAATTTTATCCATACTTCTTTCCGTTTGACCATTAGTTTTGTTGCCACCTTTATACTGTTCACAAAAGTCTCATCAACCACTTATTATCCCTAATTACTTTTCAATCATTCTTCACTATACGTACTATCTCTCAATCAGAACAAATTTTATGCCATAATCTAAAAGATCAGAACATTCCTTCCACTAAGGTTCCTTGTGACAGTCACATAAACACTTTCTTTCACACTTATTCAGTAATCTATACCTCAGCATTTTATCCGGAAACCAATTAGTAACCTAAAAAATTCAGTCTTTCATAAAATTGCTAATTCTCAAATAAATAACTAATACCATAATCATTCTCATTTCCTCTCGTAAAGGTATATTCAGTCCTCCTATGATTTACTTTAACGTAGTAGAAACTTTATATTTATAACCATTCTAATCATTCATCGATCATCCCCTCTGTGCTTTCCATGTATCTGTCACAGACGTTTCGTTAGTCACGATCAACGTTACTATCCAATAGATATTCCCAACGGTAGATCGACTTAAATGCGACAACTCTTTTCTTATGTCACTATCATTGTTTCTTTTTCCCATGTATCATTGAACTATATGTCTCATCATTTAATTTCTATATCCGTCACGTGCAAGCTTGACCTTGTAAGGTCATAACCGCTTGACTTATCAGCTTATGATCATTATTCCTATTTTTCATTCCGTTTTCTGCTACTTATCTTCTATTTCCTCAAATATCTATGATCGGTGTTCACGGTCCCCAATATCCCATGAGTCGTTGATACCACTCCATTTTATCTCTATCAATATACCTATCCATTTACCATTTTCGTGTCCATATACACCTAATTCAAGATTTCCCATACACCATCGGTAGAATCATCACCGTTTTTTTATATATATATATAATTTTATCATACGAATTTCCAACCTCAAGCACAATAATCACCTAACAATTTCAGTCTCAAACTTATGCGGTCTAGTTCATAACCATTTCCCAATTCATTTCATCTATCTCAGACACTTTTATCTCACTCAAATAGGCATTGAACATCTTTCCTTTTCGATTCTTTCAGTTCTCAATAAACCGTTCATGAAGATTTTATCGAGCTTCTTTCCATTTCGCTATTATCTCTACTAATCTCTAACTTGAATACAAGTGAATCAAAATATGCCCGATTCGACTATCTACATTTTACTCAATTCCAATATTTCCCTTTCATGTCATATACAATGATAATCGTAATTACCTAACTATCCGGGCTTTTAATTTCGCTTAGATCTACTATAACCAATATGCTTCCCATATCTTTAATGAATCTCCCATTCTCAACATCTGCATTTTTCGTCACCATAATATTGTCAATTTAATTCGAAATTTTAATCGCCTAGCCAACACATCATTCTACTATCACTTATAAGGGTTTCTAACCCAAGACAATTTCAATCTTCTTATCCATTTTTTCCTTTATCCTTTCCTAATTGATTATCCCTTTTAGGATTTTCACTCTAATCCAGCCTCACTCTTCTCTCACTTAATCACTTGACACTTATGCACCTTAGGCTTTATCCTCGTGCGACTCGACTAGGATCGCTATTACCACCGCAACGACGCGACTCAAATGCATGAAACCTATGTTCCAAATCGTGCCCAGATACATTACGTATCTCGGGCTCGATACCACCTAAATGTAACACCCCACACCAGAAGACCCAACCCGATATCGTTGGTGATATCCGAGTCCGTGTCCCACGAGAGTGGCGACTACATCACGATCGATTTAAAATTCAGTATACTTTTTTTCTTTTCTTTTTCAGTAGCTATTAACTCCACGCTCACACGGCAAACACAGTAAGTAATTAAAATCCGTGTTCATTAAAAACCAGTTTCGCTTATTACGGTCATCCAAGAATAATTACAATCACCAATGCAAGAAAATATTACTACCACAATGGCTCAAGAAAATACAATGCCTTGTTATACGTTGATTGCGTAAATACAGTTTACTAAGACACTAATGCAGACGCGAATCGATCCCGATCTCTAACCTTTACTCGCTCTACAAGAAACATACTCCGTGTCAACCGGGTATTCTTCAGACCTGAAAATAAATGCAAATTTTGGGTGAGTTTTATGAACTCGGTGAGAAACCATCATCGATGGTTCACTCAAATCATGCATTACGCCCATATGCATAAAGATGCAAGATGATTATCATCAATTACCAAGAATAGTCAATAACGATATCCAGAATAAATAAAACATTCACATGAATTCATCCCATTACAAAAGCAAGACATGTCACGTAATGCTCATTTATGCAAATGAGATGCATATGAGACTCTTTCCGCTTATTCAAGATTGCCCAAGTGCTCATCGGTGTTCGATGGGGACGCGTCGAGATTTCTCCCCTCGGGCTCGAGGCGGTCGAGACAAGATGAGAGCTCAAGTTCTTATCAAGAATAATAGCAACTGGGCACGCCCATTATCGATCATGCAATTATGCATGCATGCAAGATGCGAAGAATGTACGGTGTTTGGCTATAAAGCCCGGTGTATCGTTGAATCCACGATATGGCTATAAAGCCCAAGATAGCAAAGATTCAAAGATAATGGCTATAAAGCCCGATCTATCAATATCAAGATCATTCAAGACAAGAAATCATATAATACAAGCATCCACTTTTATACATGCCGAAATCATACAATTCACCTTTGCACGTAATTCACGTTAAGCATGTACACAACCAGAAATTTGAGAAACCAACTAGGTTACTCACCTATTACTTCGAGCTAATGCCGAAAGCCTCGTGACGTCGGTCAATCGACGCTCCAATTGGACCTCTATATGAATCGAGAAAATTACGAGTCACTAAATATGAAATCATGCTCATGATGATGAGATATGCATGTTCATGAATTCCGCTCCTAATTCAATATTTTCCCATAATAAAATTCTATGAAAATTAAAATCCATAGCGCCGACGGTGCAATTCGGACCTCTATAGGTCCTCAATTAAATAAAACAAGTGTTTACATGTTCCGTCAATAGGGGCTACGTCAAATTCCGCCTAAAATTCCCGTTTTCTCATAATATGAAATTAAATATTCAACGAATCCGATGCCTCTGGAATCAGGTCAATCGGACGTCGGACGGAAAGAAATTGACAAAAGAACCATTGTACCATTTAATATCAAAATAATAATCAAAATAAAATAAATATATATATATATATTTACGGAAACTGCTCATGGGGCGAGGCGCCGCCCTCGCGAGGCTGAATCACCTTTCTTCGTCATGAGGCGATCCGTCGCCCTCGACGAGGCCAATTATCTCGCCTCATATGTAGAAGTCGCCTCTCATGAGGCGGCGAGTTCCCCGCTTTTCTTTTTTTTTTTTTTCCAGATTTAAATTCCTAATTTTCAACTACTCTAACTTTTAGCACACAAATCAGAAAAATACCCACTATACCTCATTGGAAAGCTTATGAACAGCTCTACAATTCTCAAGAAGACCATAAAATCAATTCCAACCCTAAGGGTGTCAAATAATCCATCAAACCTTCTGCCTACTCAATTTCCATCAACACAGAGCAGTACATTTACAATTTCATAACTCACTTATTCTTCAGAAATAAATTACCACAAAAATATGGTCAATAAGTTCACAATGTCCTCTACAACTTTCATGAACAACCCAAAATCAAATTCTATTGCTAAGCCAGTCAATTAATTCATTCAATGTCACTGTCCCTGAAATCCTTCACTTTGGGCAGAAATCTTACAAGAAGCATAACTTCCAGTATATAAGTCAATAAAATCAGAACTTTATATCCTTGTAAAGATAACATCATAAACTTCATTTTCATGAAGCACTCAACACCAATTCGATCTCTAACAATTTCAAAATTGTTATGGAAGTTTCTGTTATCATCAGCCATTCATAACCTAATGTAGGATCAGTTTTTGAAAATCATATCTCCCAATTCTGACTTCTAAAATTACATACCAAATATCAATTTCAAGATAATCTCTTCCTCTACAACTTTTCAGAAGCTCACTCACACCAATTCAGTCCACATAAAATGTTAAAATTGCCTCCAATCAGTAAACTCACAAAATCACACTTAAGCTAGGTTTCATCCAAAATGCTCAAAACCAGTCATTAGTAATCAATTCATATCTCCCAATACACAATTCTAAAATAGCAAGATCAGTAGCAATGGAAAGATAATTCAATATGCTACAACTTCCATGAAGATCATTTTCCTAATTCCATCTCAATTAATTCATAAAATCAACAAAACTCAGATGTCATGGTTGCGGTTACTGTTCACAGGCAATGGAACAGCAACTTTCCATGCAAAATTTCACCCTTCTATCATTGAAATTCAACAACACCTATTTCACACTAAATTGAAGCCAACATTCCAAAGTTTCAGTGTCCACTAACCTTACCTCATTTTCATTTCTATACAATTAGTTATGATTAAAACAGTAAAAGCAATTAAAAACCCTAATTTTCCAGATTTGGTGTTAACCTTAGTTCTATCATTTCCAATGCCATTAACACATCATTAGACATCCAAATAGACACAATTTAGGTCTTACCACACTCATACATATACTAGGGCTAATACTTAAAAATTGCAGCACTTAAGTCTTCCTTTCTAAGTAAAATCAATCATCCATATGTGTTTAACATCAAGTCAAAACACTCATTCTTACTCCTTCATCAATTCCTAAATAACCCTCACCTAACACCCATTAATTCAAGCCATATTAGTCATTAATTTAAGGTCTCTATAATCATCATAAATACACCATAACTCCCATTAAATGCATCAACAATCATGATTCATTTAATGCACAATTCAAAGCATAATTCAAGCTTAAATGAAAACTTAACTTAAACCTTACCTACTTAAGCTTTTCCCCCTTCAATGCTTTAATCCTACACCAATTTCTCACTTTCTCTACTTTCTTCTACCATCAAACATGTATCTCCTCATCATAGCAAGAACACAACTTAGTTGGAAGTAGAAGAACTCTTGAATGTTTGGAGGAAGATGAGGAAAAGAAGAAGAAAATCAATGAATATGGAGAGGAAATGAAGGTTTCGGATGATGCAAAGAGAAGTGGCTTTTTTTTAAGTGATTCAAATGTTAAAAGAAGCCAAGAGAAGGTCGTATGGAAGGAGAATATAAGACAAAACCCATTAATGAAATGGGACACTTGGCTTTAAGGTGAATAAAATACAATTTATCCTAATCTAATTTAATTAAGTACTAATTCCAATTAACTTCTAATCATGATACTAAAATATTATCCTAACCTCATTTATCCACTAATTTTATGCCATTAGGCAATCCTGTTCAGTACAAAACAGCTCACTCAGTCAGTCAGTTGGAATTTTCCGGTCCGGAAAAGAACCCCGAAAAATTCCAGAAAAATTTCCATAAATCCCTAAAATAGAAAACGATTTATGGCACACTCGAATAATTTTTTCAAAGCCGATAACCCGTTAATTACAATAAAATTACATTAGGCACGAAAACCGGAAATGTCATGTATGCATGTACAGTTATTTCATGTGCACAGATTTCACTGGTCACTAGTACCAGTATGCATGGACAATACGAATAAATCCCTATCAATCTCTTCCTATGCCAATTTACTATTTTACCCTTCCTGTCAGGGGTGGGATGTTACAAGGATGCTCCTCCGTTTCTCATTTAACTTCATCACTCGAAAACTTTCTTTCAAATGAGAATATTCGGTAGACTCATTCGGTATTTCAATTCGTTATTTGATCATTTACTTTCTTAACTAGTTCCTCCTTATGCTTTAGATCACTCACAAATATATATTATTATTATTATTATTCACTTCTTGTGTCGATAACACCATAATCTTATCACATCAATATTTCCTTAATATGTTCACATATGTCATACTTTGAATCCTTTTGTCCGTAGCATTAACTCATAATATGTTTATACGAATCAATTCATAGCAGTTTAGCGAATTCTTTTTCCTAACTTGAGCACACCTGAGCAAGGTGATACCTTTAGAGACAAATCAATTTTCACTTAATAATTCACATCACTTTAGTCTCATTTCATGTAACTCTTATGTCAATGTCCTGTATTCCATATCTTTTCCGTGAAATCCACCTAATTCATTCATCTTTCTTGATCACTTAATTTCTAATACCTTTTCAATCGATCTGATATTTAATCATCTTTAGGCCTTACTCATCATAATACAAAAGCGATAACTTTTTCTATCTTCTAACTCCTCATACAATATTCTATTGCAAACACTATAACAACGATTGTGATGCTTAAAGTCAAATAGAACTATACATTGATCTCATGCTCCTGCTAACTTTAAACTATAAACTTTAAGCATATCTCCGACGGTTAAAATCATCGATAATTCAGACTTTCAGTCACTTAACATATTTCTTCTAAGATGTATAGCTTAAATCACCATTACTTTTCTCATAGACTCTTTGCTTAATCATCTTTGTCGGTACGCATACTTCTTATCTTAATCACCCAGCATCATTTTTCCTACTCGAACTCAAAATTCATACTCATTTCCAATTTCTTAGTAAGATTCACAATTCTGAATCTTCAATTTGGGCTTGGTTCATAAGAACTGATCTAAAATTTCAGTGACTAAACATTTTGTTTAAAAAAAATCAATTCCACATTCTACATTCTTTACTGCACTACATTTAATAACCTCAAAAATCCAAATTTATGACACACTGCTATTTATTTCTTTATTCAATGCATCTGATCAAAACACTAGCTTTACCAGTATAGCACTCACTTATACAATCATAATCCTTCGAATAACTCTATCTATTGCCTCACTCTCATATTCAATTCTTTCAACTCAAGCATCTTTATTGATTTCACATACTTCTTATTCACTCTCCCTATATCCTTCTTCTCATTCAAACTTGACACTCATATCTGTTTTCAATCTCACATTCTCTTAATCCTTAATTTGAGGTAAAACAAATCCTCTATTCTATGCTTTCTTTTGTATTAGTCCTGATAACCTCAATATAGCATTTTTACTTAAGGCATCTGATACACCACTTAGTTTCACTTGGCCTTTCTCGCTAGAACAATCATAGTCTTTTAGCATTTATCTCAATCTCCTGCGTCTTATAACTACTTCTCCCAATTCATTGATTGACTCAAACTTTTACGATATGCACTTGCATATGTATATTGAAGATATTCTTGTACATATACTGTCTTCAAACTTTCAAAATAATCATTAATGTAGCAGTTCTAAATCATGTATCAAATAGTCAACTCATAGGACTTCAGTTGTTTCCCTACATATGAAATCACTTTGTTACGCTGCATTGGATTTCAGCCAAACGTCTTATACAACATCAGTGTATACTATAAAATCTCCAAATCTATATGATATAATTTACCTTAGCCTAGTTCCATCAAAATTATCTTTACTCACGTCACTCATACGCTTTTCACATTTTTCTCCATGTATTCAAACTATTTTTCTCAATTCTTCGAATGCCTTCAATACACCCTCAAATCTTGAATCTCTTTAGTCTCCAATACCATAGTGCTATTAGGCATTTGTGAACTCAAGCAATTATTATCAAATTTCATATGCCTCTTGATTAGCTCTCGTGATTTCTTAAATAACTGATCCTTAATAAGGTACATTGTCTCGCTTTCTTTTCAATTGCCTACTTGACTTCTTTTCGCGAATGATTTTCTCCATTCCTTGAATTTCCTCATATCTCTCTTGGACTTATTTTCATGTTTGTTCATTCATACTAATTTCTCCACACATTGTAATTTATTTTCAGACTTAACTTCTTGATTTTAAGACATTTTATCAAGACAGATCTTGTATCTCCCGAACATTTTTACACAGGATATACCACAAACCTATATACTCCTCATATTTGAAATCAATATCGCCTCAAAATATTTTCACATTATGTAACTTGAACATACATACTCCTCATACTAGCAAATTAGTGAATCTATAACATATTCCACCTCCCTGCTTGATGCTCTATTAGGGAGTGTACTCACTTTCGAATCATTCTATATTCCTTTATGATCAGTTCTTTCATTGATCATCCCTAATATAAACTATCTGATCTGCTTATTCTAACTTAACAAAAAAATTTCTTCAACAGAGGGTGTCTTGCTACCATCATCTATACTCTTTATACATTCTTGATCAATCACTTATTACCAACTAGTCGTAATATCGTGGGAAGACCAATTTCTATCTCCCTCACAAGGTCATAATGTTTAAAACACCCCTAAACCCAAGGGAGTAAAGAACATACTTATTGTCGCACATGCTTAGGTAGCGTTATCAAATTCATCCTATTTTGACCACTTACCAATTCATTGGTCTCAATTAACCCCAGACAATATTCTTCTAAAATCATTTTATTTCTCATTGTGACATCTTTAACAAATCTCAAACTAACCCTACATGATCATTATAAGCACCTTCATATGTTACTCTAATTTCCCCTCAAACTTTAGACTATGGGAGCTATGACTAACAATTATCCAATAAGTCATAAGTTTCTTCCTCTATCATCTCACACACACACACACACACACACACACACACACACATATATATATATATATATATATATATATATATATATATATATATATATATATATATATATATATATATATGTATTACCTACGTGCTTAATATACTCACTTGTGTATGATGAAGGGTCATCATACAGATACTCACAATAACAACTATTTAACCGTCTTGGACTTGTACTAATATCACCTTCATTCATATACCCTTCCCATTATCCCTCACATTACATCTGACATATATCAATTCACCATTTATTTTAAAAAAATCATAACACAATCTATAAATGTAAGAAAAATCATCACACAACTTACATATCAAACATATAACACATTTTTCAAATCAATCACAAGCAGGAAAAACAACATTTTTCAAGTAATTGAAAGCATTTCATTCTCTTGATTCAAAAACAAACTTTTGTTTTTTGATTCGGAAAAAGAAAACTTAACGGCTCATTACTCAAATTATAAGCTTGTACCTACTGAGGTTCCAATTTCATACTCTTTAGACCATAAGAATCTTTGTTTTCTATACATTTCACTTGTTCACTTTAAGCTCACCTTTTCCATTTATATCCTTGTCTTCCTCAGACAAGCCATGTCCATACATTTACATCTATTTCACATTCGGGGATATATCACCATAATGCCATACACTGCATCACCCATATGCTATTTCGTATTTCCATTTATTCAATGAAAAATTATCATTGTCCTCACTAATTTGGTCAACCCAAACTATTAACAATTTCTTATCTGAGCAACTTATACACATGCGCCCATGTAAGATCTCAATTTCGGTGCTCTGATACCATAAATATTGGAACCCGATCCGGAGAACTGACCCAAACTGCTTATAACTTAACACTCTTACTCTTGCTCGAATATCCCATCTGTTGGACCCGTTTCCAGGGCCCAATTTTCGGAGTCTTAAAGCCTTGTGCTTATTTCCTTGCAGGGTCGTTAGTTGTAACTCAACATTCGCGGCGATCGCACACCAATTAATCACTAAAATCATAAGTTGATTTACTCATACCAAATGTAGCCTTAAGTCTCGAGTTCGATTTGAAACAAGAATCACCTCAAACGGAGTTGTATAACTCAAGTTATGCTTAAACAAACTAAAAGAGCTCATGTTCCAAATATGATCTCCAAACTGACCTCTCACTTATTTTAATGAAACCTTCTTCAATTTAACTCTAAATGGTACCAATGTTTGTGGAGAGAAACATATATGTCTTATAAATCTAATGGTTCAAGTCTCACCTCAATTGGAGGTCAGATGAGGGAGTTATGCCCAAAGTAATAGACTATGTTCACTTCCAAAATCAAATTGAAACTCTTTTGGCGCGATTATCATAACTTCTAATCTAGATGTCGGATTGAGTTCATTCTTTGACAATTAGAAAGAATACATATAGATCTACAACTCTCATGAATACCCCAAAACGAGATTCGGCCTCTAACTTTGTCCAAATTCACAATATTTCCCGTAGCTTTCCGTTAAACGGACACGTTCGGGTGAAAGTGGCCCAAATGCTTTGAGAATGTCCGTTAAACGGACATGTAAGTCCTTCTAACGGACATGGGCAGGCTAAGGGGTGTTTTTGCACCCGAGGCTGTCCGTTTAATGGACATCCATGTCCGTTTAATGGACATGCCATTTGCCAAAACTCCAATTCCTCTTCTAAACATCTCACCTTCAAGCTAACTTCATAACCACTTATATACTTTCCAAATTTAACTTATTCTAAAGCACAAACACTTCATAACACTTCAAATTCCAAGTTCACTTACCAACTTCACAAATTTCAACTTAATTTGTCCATCAAATCATGAATTTCGATCCTTAGTCCTCAAATCTAACTTAACCTCACAAGCTATATGAACAACAAAATGACTTTAACTGTTTACTTCCAATCTTCATAACTTCTTACTCCATATTCCAATAGTTGCATATTATATCTCAATGGAAAGATAACAAGATGTTCTACAAATCTTATGAAGGATGCAAAAGTCAATTCCATCATTAAAGAAGGCAAAAACTCACTCAAATGTACTGCTCATCTAGAAACCAATGTAACAGTGAAATGGCAATTATGAACAGTAACTGATATAGGTTTAACCCCCATAAGTTTTTACTCCTAACTCCAAATAAGGCACATCATATACCATTTGAAAGCTCTAAACGTATGCTACATTCTTCAAGAAGACACCTCAATTCAATTCCAACACTAAGATGGTCTAAAACCTAAGTGAAGTTTTGTCAAATTTTGTAAAAATTTGACAGCATCTACTCTGTATATGTAACTAGCCAAACTTCAACTCAATTACCCTTATCTGCATAACACTCAATATCCAACCTCATACAACATAATTCAATTCCAAAGTATCTCCAGATACAATTCAAGGGCAACAACCACACTCCTAGATATCTATACCATTCCAAATTATAAAACTATACAATCTCAATCCTTCTTCTTTTGCTAATTCAAACCATACAATGGTGCATTAGAATAAAACATATGCAAATTACATAGATTACATTCAAACCCAACATTCTTGCATTTACATTAACAATCCGAGTTATTACAATACTATAGAGGGCATTTAGCTCGATTACAATTCAAAAGATCAAAATCAAAGTACAAAGTGAAGCAACTCTCCAAATGCAACCTAATACTTCATTTATAAAAAAATGACTTCAAAATTTAGAACATTGAAGTGGTGTCTCACTCCCAATACTGTAACTCGTGTTCCCGCTCGTTACCTGTGGAGGAGAAAAGGGGTGTGAGCTCGACGGCTCAGTGGGTAACAGCTTAATAATTAAGAAATAAGCAAAAACGTTCTTTATTTTTCATTCTCAAAGAAACTTTCAAATTGATAAAAATCTTTCAAACTTATCAAGGCCAATTTACATTGATCAAAACAATTTCACTTCATCAAAACTCCTTGTTTTCAAAACCAATATCACATTGATCGAAACTTTATAAATTTATCAAAACCTTGTTGAAAACTCATTTCATCCCAGCAATTACACATCAAGATCACATAAGCATAGAGAAAGCAATAAGTCAATTTATCAAAAACATTTATCAAACAACATAACTTACAAAAACAACATAGACGAGCATATCACATAATCACATATAAGATGGTTTGGGTGGATCCAAACAGGACGTACTACACATTTCCGCAAAGCGGTCATGTGTAGCCGTGAACACATGAGGGAGTCCATAAGGAGCTCCATTGCCACTAGCGGATTTAACTAGCCTATTATCTCAATCATTAAAATATTACCCACCTCAATTCCTTTAGCTAAGAGCTTGAACAATGGCCATTCCCTTCACTTCAATTCCTTCTCTTAACCTTCATCAAACAATAAATCCCATAGGAAGCATGTGATCTTAAAATTGGCCATTTTAAGGAGATCAAAATATGAAATTAAACCCATCTAACTTTACCCATACCTAACTTAAGCTATTTTCACTAAAACCCCTCCATAATTCCAAAAGAAATAATATTTTTCTTACCTTAAGGAGAGACCCACGAAAATCTCCTTTCGCTTCTAATGAAAGTCTCCACCTTCCCTTTTCTATTTCCTTGTCAAAGAGCTCACCCATCTCTTCTCTAGAGCAAGAATAAACCAAGCTCTAATCTTTTTTTTCTTCTCTTCTTCTTCTTCTTCTTCTTCTTCTTCTTCTTCTTCTTCTTCTTCTTCTTCTTCTTCTTCTTCTTCTTCTTTCCCACGATATCTCCCTCTCTCCTTTCTTCCTTCTAGAATTTTCGAGCCCCTCCTTTCAATAGCCTTAACACTTGTTTTTATATTTAAAAACCTAAGCTAAACTCTCCAAAACTACGTAGTTTTGGCCATCCTCTTAAAACTTAATCTTTTCCTAGCTTCCTCTTCAATTCATATGGTTACTACACAATTAAGTCCCTCCTTTTTCATTTAATGGCATTAAAAGACTACAAGACCCCTCTCTCTTAACCTATAACTTGGCACACATAAGTGAATTACCCAAATTGCCCTTAAGCCATCTTCTTCCTTTCAATTTCTAACAACTAATTCAACTCTAATTTACACTTAATCCATCATTTAACTTCCATTTCTTAAGAGCTAAAACCTCAAAATAATTTGGACAATACTTCAAAATAATTTAGACATGCTTAAATAAATAAATAAAAATTTCAAGGGCCCAACACTTAAAAATCCTTGTAAGAAGCATGTCGTAAGGATAGCTGTTTGTATCCTTCATCCCCTTAATCATATAATGGAAGATTAAGAAGGGTAAATCGACAGGATTGCGATTCAGCAGGTAAAACAGGCATTGTTCATCTAGGGTAGTCACCAAATGTCTCGAACCGACTCTGGGTAAGATGCAATTAAAAAGAATCGCATGGAGAACCCTCGCTTTTGGGACCAGACTTGACGTCTTTCTCTCCGAAGGTTCGTTCACTCCATATAACTGTTTGCTAATGTCTTCTTCCTTCATATTGACCATTTTCATCCATTTAGCTTTAGTTGACAAAGTCTCACCAACCGATGGACAATCGGTCACCTTCCTTATCAGCTACTTAGTCACAACAACAGTTATACCGTCTACTGATGATACAATAGTGTTGTTTACAAGTTGAGCATTTTTCCAAAAATCGAATACCTCATTGGTGTAGACTGGTTCTCGTACCTGGAAGAAATTTCTCCAACCAGCTCTTTCAATCTCAGGTTCTACGTCCATACCATCCCTCCTTAGTGACTCGAAATCCACATGTCTTCCGAATATCAAAGTTACTTCCATTGTTTCAGAATAAAAACTGTCTCTGATAAACTTTTCTTCTAGGGTAGGATGATTGATAGAATTTGAGAACAAGATGAACCATCTAGATATGAGAATAACCGCAATGATATCAACTTCAGGCAACTTGAAGGGTCTTATCACGCGTATTCTAGAATCATAGGGATTCTAAAGATCGTGAGGCATTTCCCTCCAAAACTTTCCTTGTCAAAGAAGTTACCAGCTGTAACTCACTGTTCCTGACGCCGTTAATTTTGACGTCCCTTTAGCCTGACTGTTCGTTTAACATGACCATGTTAAGGTTGCGTCTGATCTTCTGGAAACGTTCTTCACTTTATGGTTTGGTGAAGATATCTGCCCACTGAGACTCTGTTTCAATGAACTGTAGCTTAACCACCTTCCTCTAAACATAGTCTCTTAAGAACTGGTGTCGGACTTCGATGTGTTTCACCCTCGAATGCTGAATCGGATTCTTTGACAGGTTGATTGCACTTGTGTTGTCGCAATAAATTGGAATCTCCTCTTCTTGAACTGAATAGTCTTCAAGTTGATATTTGATCCATAACGTCTATGAACAATAGCTTGCAGCAGACATATACTCTACTTCGGCAGAGCTATCGAGCTTTGTCTCTTGTTTGACCAGGAAACTAGGTTTGCGCCAAGAAAGTGACATCCTCCACTTGTGCTCTTCCTTTCAATTATATCTCCGGCATAGTCCGCGTCGCAATATCCGATTAACCTGAAATCTTTACCTTTCTCAAACATAAGCAAAGATCAGTGGTGCCTGCGAGATATCTTATAATCCTCTTAACAGCAATATAATGAGACTCTCTAGGATCGGCCTGAAACCTTGCACACAAGCATACACTGAATAAAATATCAGGTCTACTTGCTCTAAGATACAGTAAAGAACCGATCATCCCTCTATACAGGGTTTGATCCACCTTCTTACCAAGTCCATCTTTCGATAAAAAGTTTGAAGGATGCATAGGAGTAGTCATTGACTTCACATTTTTCATACCAAACTTATTCAACAATTCTTTCACATATTTTTGTTGATGAATAAAGATCTTCTCTTCGGTCTGCTTAACTTGCAACCCAAGAAAGAACTTTAACTCACCCATCATGCTCACTTCAAATTCATTTTTCATTAAACTCTCAAACTTCATGCATAAAACCTTTGAAGTAGCACCAAAAATAATATCATCAACATAGATCTGTACAATTATAAAATCACTTTCATAATTCTTCCTGAAGAGCGTTTTATCTACTTGACCTCTACTAAAACTATTCTCTAAGAGAAAAGTACTCAGACGATCATACCAAGCTCTAGGAGCTTGCTTCAGGCCGTATAAGGCTTTATGAAGTCTATAGACATGGTCTAGATTCTTAACATCCTCGAAACCAGGTGGTTGCTTAACATACACCTCTTCGTCTATAAGACTATTCAGAAAGGCACTCTTCACATCCATCTGAAATAGCTTTATATTATGACAAACTGCATATGTCAACAATATCCTAATGACTTCAAGTCTTGCTACTGGAGCATACGTCTCATTGTAGTCTATTCCTTCTTGCTGATTATAGCCTTGTGCTACTAATCTAGCCTTATTTCGACTCACTCTTCCTGTTTCGTCTAACTTATTCTTAAAGACCCATCTGGTTCCTATGATGGATTTTTTAGGGGGTTTCAGAACTAAAGCCCAAACATTGTTCCTAGTAAATTGATTCAGCTCCTCTTGCATGGTTAACACCCAAGCTTCGTCTCGAAGAGCTTCCTCAACCTTCTTAGGCTCAATTTAAGAGATGAAGGCCACATTAGCTTCTCTTCTGAATCTGGACCTTGTCCTAACTCCTTCTGAGGTCTCTCCGATAATCAACTCTTCTAGATGAGAACTTTTATATTTCCAGTCTCTTTTCAGTCTAAATGTTTCTGGAATATCTTCAACTTTGTCTTCTTGAGTACCTGGTGCTGGAGTGTTTGTTGTGTCGTCTAAGTTCTTTGAGGGATCTTCAGTTTCCATGTCATCTTCCTTATGGGGTTGGGAACTATCATCAAACTTGACATGGATGGTCTCCTCAACTGTTTTTGAAATAAGGTTGTACACCCAAAATGTCTTAGATGATGATGAGTAGCCTAGAAAGATTCCTGGATAGGTCTTTGAATCAAATTTATCCAACAGATCCTTTGTATTCAGAATAGAGCACTTGCACCTGAATGGATGAAAGTAAGATATGTTTGGTCTTCTTCCATTCCATAACTCATAAGGAGTCTTTTTCAACATGGGTCGCAACAGAATTCTATTTTGTATGTAGCATGCTGTATTCACCGCTTCATCCCAGAAGTACTTAGGAAGATTCATCTCGCAAAGCATAGTCCTAACCATCTCTTGAATCGTCTTGTTCTTCCTTTCAACAACTCCATTTTGTTGTGGAGTCCTGGGAGCAGAAAAATTGTGGAAAATTCCATTCTCCTCACAGAATAACCTAAACTTCTCATTCTCAAATTCTCCACCATAGTCACTCCTGATACTAGCTATAGACATTCCTTTTTCATTCTGTAACTTTCTGGATAAGGTCCTAAAACACTTAAAGGATTCATCTTTGTTTGATAAAAATAATATCCAACAAAATCGAGTAAAGTCATCAATAATAACAAGTTCATATTTCTTTCCTCCAAGACTTGTTATCCTTGTTGGACCAAATAAATCCATATGTAACAGCTCTAAAAGTCTAGATGATGTTACAAAATTTTTAGAAGAAAATGAAGTTTTAACTTGTTTTCCTTTTAAACAATTTTTACAGAAAATTTCTTTGCCAAAACTTATTTTTGGTAATCCTCTTACCAAATCATGCTTTGCCAACTTTGAAATGTGTTTAAAAGAGACATGATGTAGCTTTTTATGCCAGACTAGTCTTTCTTCTTCAGAAGATAAAAAACATGAAACATTTTGACTTTGAAAATATTCTAAATCAATTTTGTAAATATTACTTCTTCTCTTGGCAGAAAAAAGTATAGACCCATCTTTGTTTCTGACTTCACAAAGATTTTGATTGATTGTCACTGTGAAACCAGAATCACACAATTGACTGACACTAATCAAGTTATGTTTCAGACCATCAACAAGCAGTACATTATTTATGCATGCAAAGGAATCTTTACCTATTTTACCTATTCCAATGAACTTGCCCTGCTGGTTGTCTCCGAAAGTTACCGATCCTCCCTTCTTATACTGAAGATCTAGGAACATAGACCTTCTTCCCGTCATATGTCGCGAACATCCACTGTCTAAATACCACTGGTGCTTGCCGCATCTTCCAAGGAAGGATATCTGCAGGAGAAACTATTTTATTTTTTGGTACCTATATTTTCTTGGGTCCTTTATGGTTAGTAGTATGCTCATAATGAGTTCTATGATGCATATTTCTAGTGCATTGATTAACACGAGATTTAATATAGTTTTTCTTTTGAGTGACAGGGTTCCTATGATGATAAGACTTATTAACTGTAAACCCTAATCCGGTTTTATCACTTGGATGTCTACATTTTCCAAGCATCTCGTTCATTTTCTTTGTGCTCTCGGTGAAAGTAGCTAAGTCAGCTGACAGATTCTTAATTCTCAGTTTCAGCTGATTGATTTCTTCTGATCTGTCTACGACTTTCTTTTTCTCCTCTAATTTCTTCCTTAAATAGATATTTTCTCTCTCTATAACTTCTGTATGTCTAATGTTTTCTGCATACTTTTCTTTAACAGTTTGTACTATTGCAGAATAGCATGAGAATCTTCTAACAATTCTGAGTAGGCATCATGCAGGTTATCGTAATCAGTTTTTACCTCCTCATCACTATCTTCCTCGGCTACCAGGCAGATGTTTGCATGTTCAAATGACTCGAAACTTGTATCTGATTCTGATGAATCTAGGTCCTCCCACATTGCCATCATGCTTTTCTTGCCTTCTTTACTCTTCTTTGGTTTCTTCTTAAGAGTAGGACATTCAGACTTGTAGTGTCTAGGCTGATTGCACTCGTAGCAGATGACAGATGACTTCTCTGGCTTAGCTTCATCTTTGACATTCTTCTTGAAAGTCTGATTTGCTCTGGAATTCTTCTTCCACATGCGTCTTATCTTTCTAGAGATGAAAGATAACTCGTCGTCTTCATCACTTGACTCTTGTTCTGATTGGTTGGAGTCGTCATTCTTTGATTCTTCAATCTTTAATGCTTTTGATGACTTCCTCCTTCTTTGAGTCTTGTGATTCTTTTGTCCAGCCTTCAGCGCTATCGTCTTATCCCGTTTGGGCTTGTCTTCAGCATCGAGTTCAACCTCATGAATCTTCAAAGATCCAAGCAACTCGTCAAGCTTTAGCACGCTCAAATCTTTGGCTTCCTGCACCGCAGTAACTTTAAGTCTCCACCTCTTCGGAAGACTTCTTAAGATCTTTCGAACATGATCTTAATTGTTGTACGTCCTTCCAAGAGCTTTCAATCCATTGACAATTGTTTGAAATCTTCCAAACATTTGATCAATAGATTCTTCATCTTTCATCCTGAAGAGTTCATACTGGTGCACAAGAATACTTATCTTGGATTCTTTAACTTGGCTTATGCCTTCGTGAGAAATGGACAATGTGTCCCACATCTCCTTCGCGGTATAGCATCCGTGGACTTTGTCATACTCGCTCCTGTTTAAGGCACAGGTCAAGAAGAACTTCGCTTTTGAATTTAGTTGTATTCTTGCCTTTTGATCAGCCGTCAATCTGATTCGTGGAATAGCATTGCCGTCTTCATCTACTGGTGTGTAAGGTCCGTTCTCTATCACATCCCAAAGATCGACATCAGTAGATTCTATGAATAGCCGCATCCTATCTTTCCAGTAATGATAATCTTCTCCATTGAATGCTGGAGGTCTGGTGACTGAGGCTCCTTCTGCGATGTATACATGTGATTCCGCCATTATCTTTGATCCACACTTTGCTAAAGTGATTCTTAGATACCTCGTTCTGATACCAATTGAAGTGAATCACACGTTAATACACTGCTTATAAAACGATATAGAATGCACGAGAAAGGGGGTTGAATTGTGTATTCCCCTTTTTTGAAAAACTTTCAAAAATGTTTGTTAGAAATAAAATACTTTTCAAAATTTTTGTTAGATTCTAATTAAGCAAAAACTTTGCTTACTAACTAAGTAATGATAAAACTTGAATCTAAAAGAGATATAGAGTGAGAGTAGTTGACACAACGATTTATCCTGGTTCACCCCAAACTGTGGGCTACGTCTAGTCCTCAGAATTCTTTCTAAGATTTCCACTATCTCTTCAACTTTTACAAGTATTTTTTTGCGAGCCTCTTTAGGTCTCTACAACCAGTATTCTTTCACACTTAGCCTCTGCAGGCTATCTGTACCACTTTCTCACAGATAAGTGTTTGAACACTTGTTACAGTAAAATAGCTCTTAGCTAAATTGAACAGAATGCTTTTACGATCACGTAGATGTTAATCTACTAATTCTTCAATTATTCAGCTTTTCAATTTTTTGCTAACTTTGCAATCTTCGACTTCGACTTGTATTTATAACCTTCGTCTCCAACTGCTTCTTGATTCTTGTTTCTTGAATCTTGTTTCTTGAGTCTTTAAAAGAAACGGTTAATCAGTTGAGTTCTGTAACTAACTCGAACTGACTCCTTCGTCTTCTTCTCAATTCGCGTCTTTGTCTGTTTTTTACTACTGTGTCTCCGTCTCCGTCTGTATTTCTCTTTTCGTCTGTGTCTATTTTATTGTACGTCTGCGTTGCTTCGTCTGTGTTGCTTTATTGTACGTATGCCCTGCGTTGTCTGTGTTGCTTCATATCTGCGTCTGTTTATTTCTTCTGTGTTCTTCGTCTACGTCTTATTGTGCGTTTGCGTCTGTATTTGTGTTTCTTCGTCTCAGACATTGCCTCGCTTTGCTTCTTTTGTATTGCTTTTATCATTCTTTCAATTAGCGCTCAGGTTCTGTCTGCGTCTTCATCTTATTTCTATTCGTCTGCGTCTTTGTCGCTTCGTCTGCTTTTGCTTTTCTTTTATTTTGTTCTTTTGTTATACATCAAAATTAAATCTACGTAAAGTCATTTTGACTTAACAAATATAATTTAGGGTTATAATTTATATCCATTATCAACATATTTGGGAACTTAATAGTTCACACATAAAAAAACTCTTTATAATAGTTATAGAATTCTCTTAACATATTCTGTGGATACCGTTAGAAATCAGACACTTATGAAGCTATGGTAGTTGAGATTAGTCAATTTTAGACATAGCTTCATAAATGATCAAGTTTTAGAATAAGGTACAAATTACGATTTATGCGTTATTATGATTTACGTGTTAATCATTTTATAGAATTTTAAATAATTTTGACTTTCAAGAAATCAAATACGAAAAAGTTTATAATTATTTTGCAAAGAGCAGGATCAGATCTTGCATCGATTTCCTAATATTGGTATTATAGCCGAATTTAATTATATAACTTCCTTAAACTCTTTGATTTTTATTCATCAAGAATTTGGAATTGAAATTACAAATCCTAATTCCTAAAATCGAATTAGATTTGATTCATGAATAATTTCATAAACTTTAAAATTCTAAAATCAAATTAGATTTGATTAAGTCTGAAAAGTTTAGAACACTCAATTTAGAATTGAAGTTACAATAAAATAATGATTTTAGAAATCCAAAAAGATAAGAACCCTAAACCCCAAATTCTAAAAAGTTCAAATTTGTGGCTAATATTGAGTTGGTTGTTTGAGGCTTAATGTACCTAGTATCTTTGGGTTTGCTTGTAATTGTTCTTTGGTTTTGTTATGGATAGAGACCGTTGGTTTTGTGATTATTGGAGTTGTGGGTCATTGTTGTTTGGAATTGGCAATGTCGATAAAGTAGTAGGCGAGATGTTGTAGTGTTGAGAGGCTTCCATAGCAAAACCATTTCTAACATTTTATATGTAGCGCCCCCTTACTGCAGGGTACACACCGGGACACCCATAGGTCATTCCGATACATATCCTACGATAAGGGTGAGCTACGAATAATCACTACTGTACTTCACATAGCATCATAATAATAAAACATCAGTATAAAAATGACTAATTTTTGAAACCAACTTTTTCCTCATTTCATTCATCAAAATCAAGGAGTTTATACATCTGTCATTCTGTACTGTCTGTACATAAATCCCAAAACTCCTAAGACAAAATGCTACATGAAAGAGGAAAACAATAGATTTATCGAGGTCATCCCAAAAGTCCCAGTTGACCAACCTGTGAGCCATGACTTCTCTTGCCAACACGATCTACATGGCAGGAAAAGTCCCCCTGGAGCTTGGAGTCTACTCTCGGTCCTGAAATATATGTTGCAATTTTGAGTGAGTTTGCAAACTCAGTGAGGTAACCATCATCGATGATTTACTCAATTCATGCAACAATCAAGCATAACACAGTTATTTTATAAACTCACATTTAGAAGTACCACATGATTGTTAGCACATGCGTATAAGGCATTCTGCCTTTCACTCAATCAAAGAGATTAAATCAAATGCATATGAAATGCGTATGTGAAACTTTTTCAATTTATTATGGTGTTGTGAACGAGCGCCTAAACTGTCACAATATGGGCGCATTAATCGTTGAGCCTGAGGCTCTAAATCACTGTGGGCTCGAGGCCCAAATACATTGAGTTTTTAGCTCTCGGTGGCTACTCTGGTCACAAATGTCATTATTTGATCATGCATTTATGCATGGAATGCATATGTAACAATATAAGTCACAATCAACATACGTGTCAAAATTTATCACATCATAAACA
Organism: Erythroxylum novogranatense; assembly: GCA_029891385.1. Lineage (NCBI taxonomy): Eukaryota > Viridiplantae > Streptophyta > Magnoliopsida > Malpighiales > Erythroxylaceae > Erythroxylum > Erythroxylum novogranatense. Next base: position 27,738,384 of record CM057227.1, on the reverse strand, counting down.
AGTATTTCACAAATTCCCATACAAGTAGCACTTCTATGTCATAGCTTCTCAAAACATCGGACCTTCTGCCCGGAATCCACAATCAGAAACACAATTCACTAACCCACCATTATTCACCACAATTTTCTAAGCAAATAATAATTGAGAGAACCATCTAGGTCACTCACCAATAGCTTCCGAGCTAATGCCTGGAAGTCTCGGTAACGTCGGTAGGTTAACATTCCAAAAGCGCCTATATAACAATCAAAATATACAAACATTACCAAAAGTACAATCAGAAATATTTAAAAATACACATGTAGCAATTAAAATGTGTACAATGCATGTTCGTGACATTCTCGGTATTATTCCATAAATATTTATCACAAAATTTTTTTCTAAAAAATTTGAAGTCCAAAGACACCAAAATCGCTCAATTCGGACCTCTATAGGTCTAATTATCGCTAAAATACGGACCAGAAAAATAATTACTTGGTCTTCTAACTTTGACCGAATCAATCCACATCAATTTCATCTCTAAAAAATTCACAATTTCACATAGAAATGAAATTAAATATTTCCCGAATCCGATGCCTCGAGAATCAGGTCAATCGAAGGTTGGATGGAAAAGTTATTCACAAAAGAAGGCAATTGTTGACTTTGAAACAAAATAATAATAATAATAATAAAGAAAATCAAGCGTCCCCACACCCAGAAGCTTGCGAGGGCACATACGCTCGCCCTCGCGAGCGGTCGCACTCACGAGGGGCGAGTTGTCGCTCTCGCGAGGGAGAGGGCGAGCTCAGTCCCTCGCCTGATCCAATTTCATTTTTTTTCTTTCTTCATTCATATTCCTTCTCTTCTTCCACACACCCTATCTTTTTACACAAGTATCCAAACATTTTTTTAAAAAAAAGCCTCATTGGAAAGATAACAGAAAACCCTACAAGTTTCGTGAAGGGCTTGAAAACCAATTTCACCCCTAAGGGTGTCAAAAATGCAATCAAAGTTTCTGCCTAATCATTATCATCCAAAACAATGCAACAGTTTTCCAAAAATCATATCTTCTCATTCCCTTTGCCAAAAATTTCAAACTTTATATCAAACGAAAGATCAAAACATATTCTACAACTTTCATGAATAACTTGGAATCAAATTCAACCTCTAAACAGATCAATTTCTCAACCAAATCTTCTGCCCATATAAGTGTCATCCTCAACAGCAACACAATCTTCCAAAAATCATAACTTCCTATCCCATTGTCCAAAAATTCCATAATTTATCTCACTAAAAATATCAGAAAACATTCTACAATTCTCATGAAGGACTTAAAAGCAAATTCCACTTCTAACTAAATCAAATTCACACATGATTGTGGCTGCCCTGTTAAAGAGTATTAAATCAACATATCACCTAAATCATAACCATGCTTTAAAAATTCATAACTTACAATACCTACATCCAAAATTAGCATATTATACCCCATTACAAAGCTAAGACATTCCTCTATAACTTTCCATAAGAGTCCAGAATTAGCTTCGAAGCACAGAAATCACAAAACTTATACTTAGAGACATTTCACACATAAAACACATTCATTTTTTAAAAAAACCATCTGAAAGTTTACAAGTCATAACTTTCAATCTCAAACTCGAAAAATATCATACTTAGAGGAGATAGAAAGCTCACAAGAAAATCTTCAACTTTCATGAAGATCAATTTCACAAAATCTGTCTACTTAGCCTAGAAAAATTCCCCAAAGTTTCAAGTCACAAATCTCTAAATGTTAGAATTACTACTATCCACCCTACACATATATCTCACTTTCAAAGCAAAATTCAAAACCCTTCAAGTCACAATTGAACAGCACTTCCTTCATAAAAATTTTATCCAAACTTCTCAAGTTTAATTCAAGACAAACCTCATCTCTATAGCATAACCATATAAAAAGTTATGACCTAAACATTGAAACATACTCACATTCCATTTTCCAGCTTTTACACCTAACTCTACTCCTATCATTCCAATACCATTTCTACACCAATAAGCATCCAATTTAGTCAAGAAAGCAGCCAAAATTTCATCAAGACCTTCACTTGAACAAGTAGCCACAAAATGACAGCACACACACACAACTTTCTTTCTTTAATAAACACTCATCCAACAACATCAAACTTAATTCAAAACACTTAATTCACATACTACACATGCAATATCACTCATCTTCAATCAATCTTAAATCAACCAAGACAATAACCTACCCATATACACCAAACACAAGTTCATGCAATTAATGCAAAAAAACATCACAATAAATGCATCTAATTACCAATTTAAGAACATAAAACATAATCCTTACCTATCAAATCTTCAACTCTCCAAACTTTTCCCCAATTCTCTACCTTCCACTCACACCACTCACACACACGGCAATCTTCATTTTAAGGGAGGTAGAAGGCTTAAGCTTGGATTTGTGTACAAGTGAAGAGGAAGCAATTAAGCTAGAAGAGTTTTTGTGAACAAAAACAAATGGAGAAGACCAACGAAGGATAGGAAGGAAGAACCCACGGATGAGAAGGAAAAATCACTCTAAAATTACCTTTCACATGAGAAGTATCGTGAGTGGCTTGCAAAAGTTAGGTTAATAATATGAAAAACCAAGTTTAAGACCTAAGTAGGCAAGTGACAAGTGTCACTTGCCACTTGTCTTGTTTTTAAGCACTCTTAAGGTTTCTTTCCAAATACAATTAAATTTCCACTCCAAATTCCAATGGCTCATATAAAAAATTCCTAAAATCATGTATCTAACTTTCCAGTGTCATTGGACAGTCATTTCTAGTATCGAAAACCAATCAGTCTGTCACTTGACAATTTTTTCGGTCCAAAAATTTTCCCCGAAATTTTCCAGAAAAATTTCTAAAATCCTCCAAAAATATAAAACTCACAAAAACCCACTCCAATTAAATTTCAAGCACTAAAATCCTATTTTTTTACAATAATCACATTTATAGACACATATACCGGGAAATGTCATGAATGCATGTACAGTCATGTGGATGTGCAAAAATTTCTATTCATGTATATATATGGAGGCCATATTTTGCATGATCATGCCGAGATAGTTTACACACTCGTAACCCATTCCAAATTACTATTTTACCCTTCCCATCGGTGATAAGATGTTACAATTCTCCCCTTCTAATAGAAATTTTGTCCTCGAAATTCTTACCTGCTTGGTCGAACAGGTGAGGATACTGTCTCCTCATATGCTCCTTTGTCTCCTAAGTTGCTTCCTCAATTGAGTGGTTTCTCCATAGGACTTTCACCAATGGATAACCCTGTTTCACAACTGCTTAACCCGTGATCCCACAATCTTGACCAGCTCCTCAACATAACTCAGATTGCTAGCCACCTCAATCTCCTGAGTCGGTATCACATGTGTCGGATCTGATCGGTATCTCCGGAGCATACTCACGTGAAAGACATCATGTAGCTGAGACATCTCACTCGGTAAAACCAGCTTATAGGTCAAAGGTCCTATCCTCTCAATGATCTCATAAGGACCAATGTACCTAGGGCTTAACTTGCCCTTTTTACCGAATCTCAGCACACCTCTCCACTGTGACACACGTAGGAAAACCCTATCTCCTACAGTGTATTCCATATCCCTCCAATGTTGATCCACATAACTCTTCTTTCTATCTTGAGCTGCTTTAATTCGGCTCTGGATCAATTTTACCTTATCCACTGTATCCTGAATCAATTTTGGGCCCTCCACCATTCTCACACCCTCTTCATCCTAATACAAAGGTCATCGACACTTTTTTCCATATAAGGCCTCATATGGTGCCATCCCGATGCTACTGTGATAATGGTTGTTATAAGCAAATTCAATCAGAGCTAAATATTGATCTCATGATCCTCTAAACTCCAATACACAAACTTGAAGCATATCCTCAACAGTCTTAATCGTCCTCTCACTCTGTCCATCTATCTGAGGATGAAAAGTCGTGCTAAAACTCAACCTGTTACCCATAGCAAACTGCAAACTCTTCCAGAACCTCGAAGTAAATTTGAGATCCCAGTCTAATACTATAGACACTGGAACCCCATGCAGTCTCACTATCTCAGTCACATACTTATGGGCCAACTGATCAAGTGAATTATTCTCCCTCACTGGCAAAAAATGGGCTGATTTAGTTAACCGGCCCACTTTGACCCAGATAGCATCATGTTGCCTCAGAGTCCTAGGCAACGCCATGATAAAGTCTATAGTGATTTGTTCCTATTTCCACTCGAGAATAGGCAATGAATGGAGTTTCTCCACTGGAGCCTGGTGCTCAGCGTTAACTTGCTGGCACGTCATACACCTAGATACATACTCTGCCATCTGCTTTTTCATACCAGGCCATCAGAAATGTTGTTTTAAAGTGTTATACATCTTGGTAGTACCAGGATGCATAGCATATGTAGCCATATGAGCTTCCTCCAGAATCTCTCTCCTCAGATCATCCGCATCAGGCACACATAGCCTCTGTCCCAACTATAATGTCTCATCTCTCAATTCAAATTCTGAATTCGGATCTGCCTTTACTTTCTCAATCAGCTTCACCATAGCAGGATCCTTATCCTGAACTCTCCTGATCCTGTCATGTAGCATCGGTCTGAGCTTCAAAGTGGCTATCAAAGCCTCATCCTGCTCCAGATTCAACTGCACATTCAAAGCTCTCAATTGTATCAAATTAGGCAATCTCAATTCCTGAATCTGAGCTGCACTGATGTGAGACTTCCTGCTCAAAACATCTGCCACCATATTAGCCTTCCCTGGGTGGTACTCAATAGTACAATCATAATCCTTAAACAGCTCAATCCATCTCCTCTGTCTCAAATTCAACTCCCTCTGACTCAGCAAGTATCTCAAACTCTTATGATTAGTAAAGATCTGGAAAGTCTCACCATACAAGTAATGCCTCCAAATTTTCAGGGCGAAGACAACTGCAGCCAACTCTAAATCATGCACTGGATAGTTTACCTCATGAGATCTCAACTATCTCAAGGCATAAGCAATCACCCTGCCATGCTGCATCAGAACACATCCTAGTCCCTGATGTGATGCATCACTATACACTTCATAACCTCCAATCCCTGATGGAATAATCAACACCAGTGCTGTAGTCAACCGCTGTTTCAGCTCCTTAAAGCTCTTGTGGCACTCCTCAGTCCATCTGAATGCTACATTCTTCCTCAGAAGTTTTATCCGAGGGGCTGAGATCAGAAAAAACCCCTCGATAAACCTCCGGTAATACCCGGCCAATCCTAGAAAGCTCCGAATCTCTGGCACATTCCTTAGAGCTTCCCACTTCATCACTGCCTCAATCTTCTTCGGATCGACCTATATACCCTCTCCCTCATAATCTGCAACACAATCCTCAAATGTTCAGCATGCTCCTGTCTACTCCTCGAATACACCAAAATGTCATCAATAGGGGAAGCTTTAATGCTATTAAACATGTAGGAGACGAAAAATATGAATAAAAATGACTACTAACAGAACTGAACTGAAATTGAATATAAGAACGAAATGAGAAATGGATAAGACAGAGTATCGTGGAGCTCAGAGGAGGTGTAAAGTCCAACAGGTTATTGATTTTGAACGAGAATAAACCAGCCCTTTACAGCACCATCGTCGATGCTAGTTCCTTCTGCATTATGAAGAACATAAACCCTAATATGAACAATCTAAATTCCATAAGTAGAAAACCCAGATAAAAGGAGTTAAAGATACCAAAAAAAACCCAAAAAAAGAGACAAAAAAGGAATGGAATTCTTTTACGAACTGGAGAATGGTAGATCCGGAATCACGAAGTGGAGAAGAGAATAACGTATGTCGAAGAAGTGAAAGAATTTGGAGGCTTGAGCATAAGAGGATAAGAAGAGGCTCCGATGATGTGCCAACGTCAACGAAGGAGAAGACATTTCAGAGGCTCCTTCCTCCTCTTCTCACCACCACCACTCCAATTGCTTTGAATTTGGATTTACAGTTTGGATCTTTGGTTTCAATTGGATTTAGATTGGTTTTATTTTGGCACCAGATTTTGTTATTTGGCACTTTTTTTAATGTTTTGTTCCCCTATTTATTTATACCTGTACCCTAATTCTTTTATATCCTAACCGCATGCAAGTTTTCTGAGTAAACTCCACCGACTTTCAGTTCTTTTGTTTCTCTCCCAAACTCTTGATTTGCCTAGTATGTATATCTTCCTTTTGCACATGTCTACGCACATTAAAAATTGTATTGATAATAGGTTGAAAGGCTCAGTCATAATAACAATTATTGAAACGAACACTATTTGTATGACCCAAGTTAAATCAACAGTAGCTTTAGTTCAATTTACGATACATCTGTATTTTTAAACGTAAATATGGTTCAAGTCAAGGAGTTGTATCCTGTTGCATACCTTGAAGTTTTTGATTTTTGCTTTTGGAATTTATATTCTTCTGTTATGGGCCCATGTAAATTAATTCTCTTTTTTTCTTGAATTTTTCACTCAAGAGTTATTTCAACTCTCTGTTTTGCGGAGACCTTTTGAGTAATACTTCAAATCTTCAACTTCATGCTTGGAATGGGAATGTGATCAATTTGTGATTGCGCTGTGACCTTCAGTGTAAAACTAAACCTTCACAAGAAAGAATTTGATTATCTTATTTGGCTCTACTTGGATGTGATTGATTTTAGATTCCAAACTACAATAATTGGTCAATTTCAATTTTGTTCCTTCGGGTCAATTTCAATTTTCAATCTTACCTACCACCAGCCAAACCAACCCTAACTTGGAATGAATTTTGCCCAATTTATTATATTTTATAATGGTTTTTATTTTTCCTTTCTTTGTCTTCCATAAATTAAATGTTATTTTATGTGAATAATTGGTTGGGGCCTTTCTGATCTTTCTAAACTTTGAACCCAAGTATGTTTCCCATGCATTGAATCAGAGTGGTTTTTTTTTCACTTAGTGAAATTCATTCCTTCTTATTTAATAGATGGCTAATATCTGTTGTATTTTTTTACAGGATCGAAAATGAGTAAAATACTAAAGCGTAAAAATGAGCTATTAAGTGCGACCGCAACAGTTAACAGTACAATCGACTAGACATGTAAATCGGTGTTGTCTAATGCTTTGGCAACAGTTGATGACTTGAATGATGGCCCAACTGAGTATTCTTACCTCGAAATTTAGGTGGTAACAATTTTATTTGAATTTTATTTTAGTTGTAATTTTTTGTATGCTTATTTATGTTAATATTGGATTTTCAATGTTGTAGTGTCAAATAAATATAAGACGGTGGCTTTTCCTTCGAAAAAAACCTTTAGCAATATAAACATTTCAAGTTCGGGAACTAGACAGGCAATGATACATAATAATACTAGAGATCAAGGTAATTTATCTTCCATTTTTAAATATTTTAAAGTTAAATATTTTTTTAACAAGTAAAACTTTATTGATATTTTTACCGTTATAGTGCCAATGGAAGAGTGCGAAGGGCAATCTGCCCCTAATCCACCAAATGAGAGTATCATATCAGATATTAGAGGTAATAAGTAGGAAAATTTTCTTTTTCTATTGCACTTATTATTATGTATTTCATAATGATTTGTTTTAATAGATCCCTCAACGGAGACTGTTAACAAAACATTTTATGCTAATAATGGTAATAATGGTAATATTAAATTAAATAAAGTTTATCTCATAAGAATGTTGTTATTATCAATTAATGATTAACTTCTATTTTTTTTTATTAACTAAGACAAAGTAAGTGGAAAACGAGGTCGTGGTCTCACTAGAGGGTTAAACACCCAAAAGTATACACGTAAATGTGGGGAAAAACCTAAAATTATTATTCCTAAGGGAATTAACAAGCCCGTCATGGAGCATAGTTCTAAACATGCAACTCAGATTGGGGTTTTGATTAGACTTGAAGCCCCATTGTAAGTTGAGGGCTGGGCAAACATTCCAAATGAGAAAAAAGATGATCTTTTCAAAAAATTGGTTGTAAGTTTTTTTTTTCTATTCACTTTAATAATATTTTGTTCTAATTTTTTATGATATAATATAATGCAACTTATCTCTATCTTTCTCATTGTAGAATAAGCTAAGTTACGAAATGGATGAGCCACATGTTGTTCAGTGCATATGGAAATCATTTGCTAGGCAATATTCTATTTTTCGGTCTAATGCTTGTAGATATTTTCAAAAAATTAAAGTTGAAGGTGGTCTGGCGTTGGCGAAACAAAGTGTTTATGAAAAACTTTCTACTCGTCCTAATGATTGGCTTTGGTTGTGTGACTTTTAGGAGACAGAAAAATATATATTATGATTTTATTTAAATTTAGTATTTATAATAAATGCACCTGAATTTATAGATTATTTAAAAAAATTATATAATAATTCTAAACTATTTGATGTGTTGTAGAAAATCTCAAAGACTCAATCCAACAATAGGAAAAAAAATGAAACACAATCACAAATTGGGGACGAAATCTCGTGCAACACATCAATACGAGCATGTAATTAGTTACTTCATTCATTTTTCTTTTTTGTCAAAATTATATAAATAATTTTTATTTACAATTTCTATGTTACAGAATTTGGACAATATTGATATGTACGAGGCTCAATTTTACAATCCTAAAGTGGGATGGGCTGATGAAGAGGTCGTGGCGAACTGTGTAAGTTGTAGTTTATGTTTTTTATTTTTATGTTTATTTTCTTTGGAAAAACTGTAAGTATCTCGTTGAACAACCGGTGCAACTCCATTGGTAAAGCCGAATGAGACAAATTCTCATATTTCTTTTGCAAAAAATTGGATATAGATTCTTTGCTGCAACCTCATTTAGATTATGTATCATAGTTATATTTAAAATGAACAAGTTTTCTGATTTTTGTATAACAGGTTGAAATGAAAAAATTGCGAGAAGAACAAGAAAATTTACCAAAGGATGTTCGTCGTATGAGTGCAGAACAAATCTGCATCCAAGTGCTAGGAGAAAATTCTATGTATGCCAAATCAAAAGGCCTGTCTCAAAAAACATCTAATCATGGTTCTACTTTCGAGACATCATCAAATCTAGTATGATTAGAAGAGCAGTTGGCATCTACACAAGAGGAATTGGAGAGTACAAAGGCTGAGTTAGCTCTACAAAAAAAACTGTTGAAGCCGTAGTGAAATGCATTGAAAAGATGACAGTGTAAGTTTTTTCAAATTATTAATCAACTGATTGGTAAGTATTTTTCATATCCAAACGTGTTTAATAGAAGTTTGGCATATTTATTAATTATTTTCTTTTATTATGTTAACTTTTCTTCCATCTTTTACTAAGATGGAAGTCAGTTGATTATATAAATTAATTATTTTGGTTATTTATGCTTTTTTTAATGCAGATGTAATGTGAAGTTGGGACTTGGGAGCCGTTTAATGGACTACTTTTTTATTTATTATTATTATTTTGGTTTGTTTATTGGATCAATGAAAGGAAAGTAGATTGAAAGAAATTCATGTTGAGAGAAGATTTAAATATGTTAGGACTCATATGACAGTAATATGCTATTTTCTATTGTTAGCTTTCAGGATTCTCTTTTACGTTTACACTTAATCTCGTTTAGACATTGATTGAAACTTTTTTTTAAATTCGTGTTTCATATTTATAATTCATTTAGATCACATTGGAAATTTTGACAAGAACATATGTTTGGGTCTATATATGTTTCCATTATGCATATACTAATATAATTCATTTTTCCCCCTTTGTTCCTTGGAGACAGGTATTGACGCTAATGACATTGACCCAAAATTGATGTTCTTTATAATCCTATGTTTTTAATGTTATTCCCACAAAAGTCACAATATATTGGCTTTCATTTTCGATTTTTGAGCTTTTAGCATCTCTTGCTAGATTTAACATTTCAAGTTAGAATGTAAACTAAAATTTATGTTTAACTTTTGATTTTTAAATGAAAAGATATTGAAAGTAATATGTCTATATTTCTATACTAAATAAAAGTTCACTAATTTAATTAACTAAAGGTAAATGAAATATTAAATTACCAAACATTACCAAACAATACATTTTTATTAGATAACTTCTTTCCTCAAATGAAAATATATTTTGAATTATAAAATTAATATAAATTAAATTATAATGATCAATGATTATAAGAATGAACCTTTAAACTAATTTAAACTATATGGACCGAATCTAAAGAACTCTTTTCATCTTTTCTAAAATACTTAGCGATAAATTATTTTGTTGCTATAAATACTTCTTTAACAATCATATAATGTGATTGTCAGTAAAGAATTCATATAAATTTAGCAACCAAATTTATTAGCTACTAATGAAAAATTTGAAATACTTGGAGTGACCACTTAATAGTTAGTTGTTAATAATAATTTTCTATAACGACCATTAAAGTTGTCACTAAAATTGTTAAGTTTGGTCGTTATATTATTATCCATGAATTGTAAGTTTTAGTGACCATCTATAGCCACCAAGTATTGATTGGTCGGTAAAAAATATACGTAACTTATATATTGCAACCAAATAATTTTTGGTTGCAAAATGCATATAATTAGCAATCATTTTACTATGGTTGCTGAGAATTTGGTCATGTAAATTTAGCAACCAAATTTATTGGTTGCTAATGGAAAATTTCAAATACTTGTAGTGACCACTCAATAGTTGGTTGTTAATTTGGTTGTTAATAATAATTTTCTATAGCGACCATTAAAGTTGTCGCTAAAATTGTTAAGTTTGATCGTTATATTATTATCAAGTTTTAGTGACCATCTATAGCTACCAAGTATTGATTGGTCGATAAAAAATATACGTGTTGGAACCCCTCCCTGGTGAGTCACGAGTCTGACGTCCTACGTGACATCTGGACGGGTAGCTCACGAGAGAGGAATTCCCCACCACTTGAAGACTAAAAAATGAACTTATTTTAATGTCATCTTAACAGATCTTGTAAGATTCACCTTAATCTCTCTCAATAAAATTGATATGCTTAGGGCGTAAAATTGAATCTAATTCCTAAGCTAAAATGAAATTCCATATCTTTAGGTTAATTAGAAACAAAAATCTCCTCAATCGGATCTCTATAGATCGAAAAATTGCTCAAAAACATAATTATATTTAATATCTCCACACAATTGCCTTTCTTTGATTTAATCATTAAATTTCAACTCAAACCCGAAAATTTTCAATTTTTGCATAAAGGGTAGAAATTTGTTTAGAAAACCAAAGCTTCGAAAATCAATTAAATCGAAGGTCAAACGAACAATTTACAAACAAAAAAAAACGTTGGGTGAGCATTTGGAAAACGCTCCCCCGCGGGCCGAGCTATTCCGCTCGCCCGTGAGGCCGAGCGGTTACGCTCGCCCGAGGGGTCGAGCAATTACGCTCGCCCGCAGGGCCGAGCGGTTACGCTCTCCCATGAGGCCGGGCGTTTGCTCTCGCCCGCGAGGTCGAGCAATTACACTCGCCCGCGGGGCTTAGCGGTTACACTCGCTCGCGAGGCCGAGCATTTACGCTCGCCCGCAGGGTTGAACGATTACGCGCCCTCGTGGCCGAGCGTTAGGAAAGCACTCATCTACTGGGCGAGCGGTACTAAGGGGCCAGTTCACCCGACCACTCCTACACTTGCATTTTTTTGAAAATTTATCTCTTTTCATACAGAATTTCAAAATTTGAAACTTTGGTATCAATAAAAGCTAAAGGGAAACACCATAACTTTCATGAAGAATTTAAAAACCAATTTGGCCTCTAAGTGAGACAAAAACCTCTTCAAAGTGACTGTTTAAAATAAAAATTAACTACACAATGACAGACTTTTAAAACTTCATATCTTTCAACTCAATGACTCAAAACTGTCACATTTTATATCAATGGAAAAAAATTTTAAAAAAGACGATTTACAAAATTCATGAAGGAAGCAAAAATCAATGAAGGCTCTAGGTAAGTGAAAAACCCTTCCTAATATACTGCCTGGACATAACACTTTCCAACAGTAACTGCATTCTTTCAAACCTTATTACTTCTTAATTCTATTTCCAAAAGTGACATATCATATACCAAGGGAAAGCTTTAAACATGAACTATAATCTTCAAGAAGACCTCCCAATCCACTTCAAACTCTAAGAGGGTCAAAAACCCAGTCGAAGTTTTTGCCCATTAAAAGAAATTTGGACAGCATCTCCCCTAAAATTCAACTAGCCAAAGATAATCAACCTTCAGTCAATTTCCAGCACCTGCACACAAAAACTTCAATCTCCACATTCTTCAATCTCCTAACTCCATACCAATCCAAGCCAACCCATAATTTAACTCAAATGGCAGCAACCACACGCTTAATCATCTAGTCATTATCAAACTATAAAATAACACATTTTAAAGCAATATATATAAGAATACTTTACAACTCAATTCTCTTGCATTTACATGAAAACATAGGTTATTACAAAGTTTTAGAGGGCATTTTAGCCCTAATACATCAAAAGTATCAAAAGTGCAAAATACAAAGAAAGATCATTGATCTCAAATGCATCTAAAGCTTTGTTTCCAATAAAGCTTCAAAAGTAAAATGCATAGGAGTAATGCCTCAATCCCGATGCGCTTACTCATTTTCTCGCTCGTCGCTTGTGGAGGGGAAAGGGGTGTGAGCTCAACGACTCCATGGGTAACAATTTAATAACTAAGAATAAGCATGCAAAAAAATTCTTTAACAACTTCTTTTCAAAGCAATTTTTACCAAAAACACTTTTGCCATAAAGAATTCCTCATCAAGTTCAATTGAGTTAAAACATTTACAAAAGAATTCAACGATTACATAGCAATGTCACATAAACACATAGAGGATGGTTTAGGTGAATCCAAACGGAACGTACTATACATTCCCGCGAAGCGGTCATGTGTAGTCGTGAACTTATGGGAGTCTGTGAGGAGCTCTAAGGCCACTAGCGGGCAGGCGGGAGAAGCCTATGAAATAGACAAGTGCACTTGACTCTTAAGGGACCACCACAAACCCATATAAACATGCATTTCACATAATTCACACATAATCGCCCAAAATGGCATTTTTCCAAAATCACATGTTTTAATCTTTTTCACTTGATAAACACTTTTACAAATATTTACATGCAAAGGACACCCAATGCAAGTTTAAAACATCCCAAAAAGTGATAAAATACAACATTGGTAAGTCATTGGAAAGCAATAAATGGCATTTATGACAAAATCTTTAATATACTTATTAACTCAATTATTAAAAAATCACCCACCTTAATTCCTTTAGCTTTGAGCTTGGTCAATTTGTCTTTCCTCTAACTCCAATTGCCTCTCTTGACCTTAATCAAAGCACAAAAATCCCATATCAACATGAGATGTCAAAATTGGCACATCTTAGGAAAAGAAAGCATGAATTTGATCCTATAAAACCTTACCCATAAATTTCCTAAGCTATTAAAACCAAAACCCATCTATAATTCCAAAAGATTTTTGAAATTCCCTTACCTAAAAAGCCACTCACGAATCTCTCTTCTTGCCTTTAATGGAAGCTTAAACCTTCCTTTTCCTATTTCCTTCTTAAAGAACTCTTACTTTCACCTTTCTACAGCAAGAAAAGTCAAAGCCCTAATCTCTTCTTCTTCTTCTTCTTCTTCTTCTTCTTCTTCTTCTTCTTCTTTCCACCGAAAATCTCCTTCTTTCCTTTCTCCTTGCAAGTTTCGTTGCTTTCTCTTAAATGACTTAGCAAATTTTGTTCCTTAACTTTTAAAGCCTAAGCCCAAACGATGTAGTTTCACTTACCCTCTCTTTAAACTTACAATTTTCATCCTCTTCTTTAACCAAACGGCCACATTCCCTTAGCTTCCTCCCTTCTTCCTTTAATGATTATACAAAGACTAACTTACCCCTCCTTCTTAGCAAATAACCTTACTCATCTTATTTCTTTAGTTTCTAACTCCATACAGACTCTAGTTTTAACTTAATCCTTCCATTTAATTTCATCCACCTAAGCATTAAAACCTCAAAAAAAAATTAAACCTACTTATTTAATAAGAAAGAAGAATCGGGGCCCAACAATACGTAACTTATATATTGCAACCAAGTAATTTTTGGTTGCAAAATGTATATAATTAGCAATCATTTTACTATGGTTGTTGAGAATTTGGTTGCTGAAACTAAATTTTCTTGTAATGAATAAATATATAAAAAGTTATCGCTAATATCCATTCTTTTTTACATTTAGTTCCTAATTTCAATTATTACATTTGATATTAACGTTACATTAGTCGTATAATTGTATTAATTAATTCAAAATGCAATGGTTGTTCTTCCATAAACTCACGACCATGAGTTAGCACTTGCATGGCCTTGCAAGTGTAAGAATTATCCGTAACATAAAAATCCAAATAAATTTATTTAGGATGTTATATCCTCCAAAATTCAGGAATAATTTTCAAAAACACCTACAAATTTATAATATCAACTTTTTGTAAATCAATGTCAATGCTTCATCATCATTCCTGCTCCATCCTCATCCTTAATTCTGTAATAAATTTACAAAAGGAAATTGTCTAAAAATGTCACATAATTTGATGTGGTTGAGATTAGGAGATATGAGTTAGGTTTTATAAGATGCAGAAAGGTAACGAAGAGGCTCGTAGTGAGACAGTGAGAGGGTGACTTCTATAATGTTACAAAGAAAATGATAGAGAACGTCGGCACTGACAATGCTTCATCGTGATTCATGCTTCATCATCGTCCCTAATTCTGTGGTAAATTTACAGAAGGCAATCGTTTGAAAATGTCACATAATTTGATATGATTGAGATTAAGGGATCAGGTTGGGTCTTACAAGGTGAGAGGGTAACTTTTGTAGAAACGACACGATGAGAGGGCAATTTTTGTAGTCTTACAAAGAAGATGATAGAGGACATCAGTTGAGTCGGCTTGGTTCATAAGTCACGAATTTCGAGAAGAGTAACAGAATGTTTAAAATTTAAGAACGATGATGTTTTTCAATTAGACAGAATAAAACAGGGTTATATTAAACAAAAGATTTGGACTCGAAATCTACAAAAACAGAGGGAACACATCAACGAGAACAAAAGATGTGCTCCCCTTCTATTTTCTCTCAATGCACAGACATCTCAACGTAGATTTGTTGTCAAGAATTATAATTTCAAACCTATTTCTTCGCCTAATTTTGGTGAGTCTAGTATTTATTATTATTTTATTTTAATTATTTATTATTACTTATTTTAAGTATTATTATTATTATTATTATTATTATTATTATTATCATCATTTGTATTTATATATTTAGTTATTTAATTATATCTTTTATGTTTATTTGATAGATATGCGTAAAAACAATCAAGGGAACAGACAACTGAGGCTTAACACAAAGTATCAAACCATTAAAAGGAAAGGGACGGCTAAAGGCTCAAAACCGGCCGCTTGTTCTTTATCCAGCAGTAACACGGAGGCTTCTTCACCTATGATGGCGTCCCCGGTGTATCCTCAACACGCAGGCAATACCGCCATATTTTCTTCCACCTATAGGTCTCTGTTCACCAGCCAACTCTTACGCTCTTCCTATCTTTCCCATCGCTTTGAAAACGCTTCTTTTTCTTCTTTGAAACCCGATAAGTTAAATACTTTATGTTCATACGCGACTCCCAAGCCCCTGAGTTCTTCCACCAAGGTGTATCGCCGTCAAAGACATAACAAGCCACAGGAACACAAATTTGGTGAAAAGAATAGGAACGAAAACGACCCATTACTCGGAAGTACCTCTAATGTCGATGTAAATGTTGATTTGATGAGTTTGTGGAAGGAGGGGAAGGTTAAGGAAGTTATTGAGTGTATGGGTCGAGGTGCTTTTGCGGATTATGGGGTTTTTGTTACTGTATTCGATTCCTGTGGCAGTTTAAAGTCACTTGAAATGGGAAAAAAGGCGCATGAGTTTTTGAGACGGTCTCCATTTGCTGGTGATGTTGAATTAAATAATCAGTTGATTGATATGTATGGGAAATGTGAAAGTATGAGGGATGCACGCCGACTGTTTGATAGAATGTCTGACAAAAATATGGATTCTTGGCATTTGCTAATTAATGGGTACGCAGCAAATGGGGAGGGCGATAATGGGCTGTTGTTGTTTGAAGGAATGAAGAGGCAGGGATTGCAACCCAATGGGGAGACATTTGTCTCCATTTTTGCTGCGTGTTCTAGTGCTGGGGCAGTTGATGAAGGATTGTTGTACTTTGAATCTATGACAGATGAATATGGTATTGTTCCTGGGGTTAATCATTATCTAGGTATTATTCATATTCTTGGCACGGCTGGTTATTTGTACGAAGCTGAGAAGTTTGTTGACAGAGTGCCATCTGAGTTCACGGTGCAAGCTTGGAGGGCTATCAGGAATTATGCACGAATTCATGGGGATGTAGAACTAGAAGACCATGTGGAGGAGTTGTTGGTTGCGGTTAATCCTTCTGAGACCAATGGCAACAAAATTCCCCTGCCTCCAAGGAAGAACTATTCTGAAATTAATATGTTGGAGGAGAAGAACAAGATTGACGAGTATCGGTGTATGGAGCCATATAAAGTAGGATATGATAAATTGAAAGGGTTAAATGGGCAGATGAGGGAAGCAGGTTATGTTCCTGACACTAGATATGTGCTTCATGACATTGATGAAGAGGCAAAGGAGCAGGCATTGCAGTATCATAGCGAGCGTCTTGCTATTGCTTATGGTTTGATAAGTACCCCAGCAAGGCAAACTCTTAGGATTATGAAGAATCTCCGAATATGTGGTGACTGTCACAATGCAATAAAAGTAATGTCGGAGATCGTGGGGAGGGAGCTTATTGTAAGGGATAACAAGAGGTTTCACCATTTCAAAGATGGTAAGTGCTCTTGTGGAGATTACTGGTGAAGACTCACACTGACAACTGCTACTACCGCTGCCTCCATCTTTTGTTCAAAGCTGCCGGATGTAGTGCACACAAGAGTAAAAGAACTAGTATTTTGTTTAACTTAAATATATGTTAAAACTATTGAGCTGTACATTATGCTTGTGTTGAAAATTTTTAGTGATTATAACAGAAGTCCTCAAGTTAGCCGATTAATACATTATTCTTACTGATTTAATTTTCGTAGATAAAGGAATCTAGTCTTGTTCTCCAGGTACGTGCTGACATTATTTCAACAGTAAATTCTTTATCGATAATGAACCCTCTGTATGTGCGCTGCTTGGCAGAGCTAAAGCAATTTTCATAGTAAGTTTGCCTCCAGCTTGCGAAGTTTGACATTTTCAGTTGTGGTCAGTTAAAGGAAAGGGAGGGGTTTTTGATATGACCTGTACAGGTGTACATTCTACAGCTTGAAGTGTATTGGATAAGGTTATTTATATAGTAACTCGAAAATAGTAGATTTGTTTAAAAATGAAGGGATGGTTGGCTGTTACTTGTCAGTTCCAGCTTTTATCACATCTCGGGATGGAATGACATCGTAAACCGTAAAACCAATCGAGACGGATGGTACAACGGGAAGGCTCAGGGCACCCATGCCAAGCGTTCATAGAGTAGACCCGGGAAAGTATAGAATCAAAATTTTTCAAGAAAGGAAAAAGAGTATTGTCACCTTCAAGAAGTTGATGCTCAATCCGGAAAACAATTGCTTCCACCCTTTTGCAATCGTGACAAGTTTTTCTTTTGTTCCTGAAAGCCTTTCAACCTACAAAGATTATGCGTTACATTTCAATGGCATGTCCTAGTTTCAATAACTAAAATATTCACTGGCCTTGTAAGTTGGATGTGTTACCTGCATTTCCCTTCTAACCACATCAAGAGGATATGTGAAGGTTTGACCTAATTAACCGACGACAGAATCGCATACGAATTTCATTGTAATGTCTTGGTCACGTCTTGATTTAAGGGAGATAAATAAATTAAGCTAGTTGTGCATAGAAAGGAGACACGTACATGCAACTTCATTAAATGATAGCCGAAATCATGATGAAGTAAGTGGAGAGAGACAACAACTTGTAGTAGAAATCGTGTGCTTGAAGTAAGTGGAGAGAGGCTTTCTTCTTCTTTAAGCATTTCATATGATTTGACCAAACTTGTGGTTCAATAGAATTTTTGCTTGTGTGAGTAAAACTATAGTATTTTATTGTTTTTTAGTGTACCGATAGAGTTGTATTGTATTTTAGGATAGAATTAATTCTTTTCTTCCCTTCTCTCTAACAAGAGAGAGAGAGATAAAGAGAGAGGTTCATCAAATAGTTACTCCCTCCGTTTTATAATAAGAATCGTTTTAGATACATTTTAATTATTCAAAATAAGTGTCATTCTTGACTTTATATGCATGTTTATAACTTTTCTTCCAAAATTAACATTTCATTTCTCTCTCATCTTAATTATACAGATCATAATTTCAAGGCAATTTCTCTCACAATTTCATTTAAGATGCTGATTACCGAGGTAATTTTATGGAAGCATTAATAAGGATATATCTATAATTTTATTAGCTTTTTTAATAAACGTGTATTTTTCTAAAACGACTCTTATTATGAAACGGATGGAGTATAATATTATGTGGCTAGGTCCCAAATTATATAGTAAATTTGATTATAATTATTAGAAGATTTTAGTGTCTACCCACTTCAAGACTCACAATATTTGAAGTCTTGTTGATCCAAGTTTACAAGAAGGAGCTAATGTAAATGCTCAAAGGAACGACCAATTGGTGTTATCCCAAATTTACCAAGAAGTAGATTATTCTATTTTTGACAAAATTACTAATGCTAAAACTACCAAAAAAGCGTGGAGTATCTTGAAGCTGACTTACAAAGGTATAGATAAGGCTTAAAAATTAAAAGTGTAGTCCCTACATAGAGAACATGAGAGGTATGAAATGCCTTATTCAGAAACTTTTGAACAATAATTTTCTCGTGTTATTGATCTTGTCAATAAGATGACGTTATATGGAGAGAACATTTCAGATAGTAAGGTGGTGGAAAAGATTATAAGCATCATGCCTATTAAATTTAGCCATGTTGTGACCGCAATACTAGAGTCATATGATACAAAGACTATGACTGTAGTAGAGTTACAGGAAAGCATTGAAAGTCATGTTAACAAAATATTGGAGAAAATAGAAAAGACAACAAAAGAAGACTTAAAAGGCTAGGTGAATTTCAATAATGTTACAGAATCTAATCAAAATGTAAATGGTAGAAGTTGTGGTTTTAATAACAGGAGAAGAGGATATTTCAGAGGTAGAGGAAGAGGAAGAGGTCGTGACAATGATTTTAACTAGGGGAGAGAAAACAATTCCAGAACATTTATTCAATGAAGGGGAGGAAATAAGTTTGGGTTTACCAATCGAGGAAGAGGATGAGGTAATCAATATCAAGAGGTACGTAATTTTAATTGCTTTAGTTATATAAGATATGGACACAAAGCTGCTAATTATAGATCCAAATCTCGAAACAACGATCAGGCTAATGTTGCAGAAAATCATTACCAACTTTTTGGTGAGAATTCTAATAATGTAAAAAGTTTATTTCTAGCAAGCAACTCTTTTATGGAAGATGAAAATATTTAGAACTTGGATTCTAGTTATACTAACCATATGTGTGGGAATAAGGATTTATTTTTCTCTTTATATGAAAATGTTCAGCCGACAATTAAATTTGGGAATAATTAAAATATTCCTATTTTGGAAGAAGGTCGAGAATCCCTTAGGCAGAAGGATGCCTATAAAATTTTTATCTCTGATGTTTTCTATGTTCTTAGTCTTCATCATAATTTATTGAGCATGGATTAATTATCGGAGAAAGGTTATAAAATGAAAATTCATCGTGATTTTTGCACCTTAATAGATAGGGGTGGAAGATTTATTGCAAAGATAAAGATGTCATCTTACTGTCTATTCCCACTAAAAATTCATCATGAAAATTTATTTGCTTGAATTCTATGATACCTTATGCAAATTGGCTATAACACATGTGTTTTGAACATTTTAATTTTTCTGGATTAAATTATCTATCAAGAAAAGAGCTTGTGTCTAGCTTATCTACTGTGAATATTGCTAGATAAGCTGTGAATATTGCTAAATATGTACGTGAGACATATGAGTTGGGAAAAATGTATAGGGAACCATTTCCAATTGGAATGTCCTATAGAGCAAAGAAGCTATTGGAAATTATTTATTTAGATTTGTGTATTGTTAAAGTTCCATCTAATGGAGATAATAGGTATTTTATTACTTTTATTGATGATTTTAGTAAAAAGGCCTGAGTATATTTTTAAACAGAAATCAAAAGCTTGTGATTTGTCCAAATCATTTAATGCATTTGTGGAAAAGCAAAGTGGTTGTAGAATTAAAGCATTAAGAATAGAATGAGGTCAAGAGTACCTTGCATGCACAGAGGTCTTTGAGTAGTATGGAATTCAACATTAGTTGACCATAAGGTACACGCCTCAATAAATGAAGTAGCTGAAAGGAAGAACATAACTATTATGGACATGGTAAGAAGCATATTAAGATATAAACAATTGCCTAAAGGATTTTGGGCACAAGTTATTGCTTGTGCAGCTTATATTTTAAACAATTGTCCTACAAAAAGCCTTAATGACAAAACATCAGGGAGAGCTTGGAGAGGAGGAAACCTTCCATTCGACATCTCAAAGTTTTTGGGTGTATTGCTTATGCCCATTTACCAAATCAGTTGAGGAAGAAGTTAGATGATATAAGGGAGAAATGTATATTTATAGGTTATAGTACAAATTCAAAGGCCTATAAATTATACAATCCAAATACGAAAAAGACAATTATTAACCGTGATGTAACCTTTAATAAGGATGTAATATGAGATTGGTTCTCAACTTCACTAAAAAGGCCAGTGGTAATTTCAGAAAGATATGAAGAAGAAAATAATGATGCAGATTTAGTATCTCAGCCATAAACATCTAGTAAACCCCAAAGACGTTGTCAGTTACTAGCCATATTGGAAGATTATGTGATAGGTATTGATAATGATCTATCTGATGAAGAGATTATCAATTTTATTTTATTTACAGACTATGAACCAGTTAATTATGAGGAGGCATCAATTGACTTGAAATGGAGAAAAGCCATGGATGAAGAAATATATACAATTGAAAAAATGACACATGAGAATTAACAAATTTTCCCGCTGATAAAGAGCCTATAGGAGTAAAGTAGGTGTATAAGACAAAGTACAAGTCTAATGAGGAGATTGACTGGTTTAAAGCTAGATTGGTTTCAAAAGGATATAAGCAAAAAATAGGTGTTGATTACTTTGAAGTATTTACTCCAGCTATAAGATTAGATACTATTAGCATGATTGTCTCCCTCTCAGCTCAAAATAACTAGAAATTTTATCAAATGGATGTAAAATATGCTTTTTTAAATGGAACTTTAAAAGAGGAAATATATGTTGAGCAACCTACAGGGTATGAAATTAGAGGAAAAGAAGGTAAGTTCAAATTTGAAGAAAGCACTGTATGGATTGAAGCAGGCATCAAGAGTATGGTATAAAAGTATTAATTCATACTTCATAAAGCACAATTTTAAAAGATGTCCTTTTAAGCATACTTTATATGTTAAATTTGTTGAGCCTGGTGATATTTTAATTGTGTGTCTTTATGTTGATAATCTAATTTTTACTAAAAACAACTCAAAGATGATTGAAGAATTTAGGGAGGCTATGGTAAAATCATTTCCCACCCCAGTTGAAAAGGAATTGAAACAAATAAAAGAAGACAAAGGGAGACTTATAAATTTAACTTACTAGAAGAGCAAAGATAATTTTTTGATATATCAAAAGTACTTTGAATGAAAGAATTTTAATGCAAATATCAATTATATGAATCTTATAAGATACATAGATAATGATTGGAGGTGGACATATAGAAACGAGAAAAAGTACATCATGGTATGTTTTTCATCTTAGTATTAGCGCAATATCATGGTCTTCAGATGAACAACCCGTGGTTGTATTATCTACAACTGAAACATAATACATTACAGCAACTAGTTGTGCTACACAAGCAATATGACTAAGAAGAATGCTTGAAGTACTACATCAAAGATAAGATGCTCCGCAATAGCACTGTGTGAAAATCTAATTTTTCATGGGCGATCCAAAGACATAGACATTCGGTTTCACAAAATTTGCAAGCTAATAATTGAAAAGGAATTAGTGATTAATTATTGTTACACTGTCACAATTAAAAAAAAAACAAGTTAATAGATATTTTTACTAAATCATTGAAGTTTGAGTTGTTTCATAAACTTAAGAAATTATTGGGGATGATAAATTTTTACCAGCTTGATTTAACGGAAGCAATGTCGACAAATAAATCAAGGTAGTTGTGTATGGAAAGTAGACAAGTATATGCAACTTCATTAAATGGTAGCCAAAATCATGATGAAGCAAGTGGAGAGAGACAATAACCTGTAGCCAAAATCATGTGTTTGAAGCAAGTGGAGAGAGCTTTCTTCTTCATTAAGCATTCCATATGATTTGACCAAATTTTTGATCCAATAAAATATTTGCTTATATGAGTAAAACTTCAGTATTTTATTGTTTTTGTTTCCTATAAATGGAGAGTAACCGATTGAGTTGTACTGCATTTTGGGATATAATTAATTATCCTCTTGTCTTCCCTCCCTCCCTCTCTCTCTCTCTCTCTCTCTCATGTGTGTGTATGAGTGTGTTATGTCAACACTTCCTCTATAAACTACTTCATTATTAGCTAAACCATTGATATTCATATTGGCTAAACCCACGACCCGCATCATCACAAGAAGTGTAACGAAGTGAAACTCAAAGCCGCATGTTTCTTCATGGAAAGAACTGTTAAAAGGACAAACACATTTTGATGCTGGAATTTTCAGTTAGAGAAGCCAAGCACAACGATGCACAATGCTATCTAACAGACTAACACTATTGTCGGTATCTCCTCAGTAAGTTTGGTATAACTCATTTGTAGATAGATGCTTATAAAGTAAATGTGAGGCATACGTATCTTTGGGTAAAAGAGAGGGTATGGCTAAAAGGAAAGAATTTTACAGCTGCTCATTTAGTTCACACTAAATCAAGGGGATAAGTGAAAAGCACAGCTATCAACTGTACCTTTCGTAGGATCGCAATACGCAGTAGAAATAAAAATTGCAAACATATATTCATCCATTACGTTAAATAATCATACTCATAATCAAAATAGGCAAAATAAATATCTGAAAAGTGACGATACTCGATACGAAACTTCGAAAACACGAAACTTCTATGTATTTCACACCAAAAAATATGTTCCGCTTTCGACATTTGATATGACTATGATTAATTTGAAGAACCTTTCTTCAAATATCTATTTTCTCTTGTCTTTGATTTTACTAACGTAAACAATAACGAAAACAAAATCAATGTTTCCTCATCACTGTTTCTAAAACACACACTTTTGTCTACTGTGTTTTCTTATCCTCGTCCACTTTTTAATAAGTGAGATACTATGAGAGTTACACTTTGTATCTCACCGCGCAAAAAACAAAAACCCAGTTTCTGTGATTTTACTCTTCTCCTTTTCATACACGTTAGTCATAAATGAAACATCACAATGCTTCATTCATAAACGACGCCTCCTTTCATAGCCTTTACAACGTTTATTGTTTTGGTTAACGATAAAACCAAAACAATAAATCACTTGGCGTCATTTTTTAAATTAATAAATAATTATTTTATTTTATTATTATTTATGAAATAAAATTTAGTTTATTCATTTATTTTGTACAAGAGAATTAATAATATTAATTATATTTTCTGTGCTAGCAAAAAATAATAATATGTCAAACAGATTATTTAATAAATTATCTCATAATAAATTAAATAATCATAAACGGGAAATATTACACTCGTAAGTGTGTGACCACATAGGTTCATCACTAAGCCGGTAGTAATTAATCTAATTAATTACTAATCAAGGTTGGTGTCTAACAACACTCCTTAACTACCGGATAGTGTGAAATAACATCCTTACAAAATCAGAACCTTAGTTTATAATGTATTATTACCTTCTATCATTACAACTCCGGATTATCCTAAGGTATGATTTAACTGTCAAACCTTATTAGATAACCAACTATGTTACATGTCGATCATTAATGATTAGTGAATGACTTATAAAACTCATTTTTCTCACTCATTCAATCGCCCTGACCAAGGTCTTGAAACAACCATTAAGATCAATGACAACATAGAGTTCAAACTCATTACCTAGAGTTGATGGATCTCATCTTGACTCACCACTAATCAGATAGGTACTTAATTACATCTAATGATTATTCAGCTAGCATTTTTACATACTAGGTGTCCAACATCAAAACGTAATAAGTAACATATTGATTACCATGATGATCTCAGGTCAAAGGAAAATTATACATTTAAATCCTTATGAGAATATACCACTTGACAGTTCATAAGTAATATTAACCATTGGGAATTTTCAGTTTGGTCAGTTCAATGATCATACCTCTATATGCATCATCTATATATATAACTTAGTAAATGAGATCTACTAATATCTATCCAATAGATAATATTACATATATATTGATCTAACCGGATCATTAAAGTCCTTATTTGATGATCTTAGGATCAAGAACATTTTAGATTAAATCATAAAGACTTAACTCTCATTATCATAATCTCCATTATGATGGCAAGTATATAAATTTAATCAAGGCCTTATCATATTAGAATAAAACAATAAACATAATATAATAAAATAATTTCCATGTTATTAAACAAAGTTAATAATTACAAAACTAAATTGTTCAATCTATCACATAACGATTGGGTCATGGGCATAATTCCAACAATCTCCCACTTGACCTAGACCCAATCAGTCATGAACTTCAATCCTATCATCCACTTGTACATATCAAACTCCTTTGATCAAAGTACCTTAGTGAAGGGATCTCCAGCATTCTCCTTTCCTTCAACCTTTTAAATTTGAACGTCCTCACGCTCAACAATTTCTCGAATCAAATGATACTTCCACAGAACATGTTTGGATCTTTGTTGTGACCTTGGTTCCTTAGCTTGTGTAATAGCATCGGTATTGTCACACAATAAAAGAACAACTTCCTTTATCGAAGGAACCACACCAAGTTCAGTTAAGAACTTTTTCATCCAAACAGCTTCCTTAGCTGCTTCATATGCAGCTATGTATTCTACTTCAAGAATCGAGTCATTCTGATGAGCTTGCTTGGAACTTTTCCAACTCACTGCTCCTCCATTCAAGGTAAAAATATAACCAGAGGTAGATTTGCTATCATCTTTATCTGATGCAAAGCTAGCATCAGTGTAGCCTATTAGCTTTAATTCATAATCTCCATATATGAGGAATTGGTCCTTAGTTCTTCTCAAGTACTTAAGGATGGTTTTAACCACTTTCTAATGTTCCTCACCTGGGTTACCTTGATACCTACTTGCTAGTCCTAGCGTGTAGGCTACATCAGGTCTTGTACATGTCATGGAATACATGATAGCTCCCACTGCGTTGGCATATAGGACCTTACTCATGCATTCTCTTTCTTCTTGGGTTTTAGGATAATCCTCCCTACTAAGAGAAATTCCAGTACCTATCGATAGATAACCTTTTCTGGAATTTTCCATGTGATACCTTTTTAAAATAGTATTAATGTACATGGATTGGGAAAGTCCTAGCAGCTTCCTTGATCTATCTCTATAGATCTTGATTCCAAGAATATAAGCTGCTTCTCCCAAATCCTTCATGGAGAACTGTTCAGATAACCAAATCTTTGTCTTTTGCATGGCTGGTACATCGTTTCCTATTAGCAATATGTCATCTACATATAACACTAGAAAAATAACTACGCTCCCACTAGCCTTTTTGTACACACATGGCTCTTCTTCGCATCTAACAAAGTCAAACTTTGTGATTGTTATATTGAAGCGAATATTCCAACTTCGTGAAACTTGCTTCAATCCATAAATAGATCTTTGTAGCTTACATATTTTGTTAGGAGCATATGGCAACGTGAAACCTTCAGGTTGAGTCATATAGACATCTTCTTTGAGCTCTTCGTTAAGAAATGTTGTTTTCACGTCTATTTGTCATATCTCATAATCATAATATGCAACTATAGCAAGTAGAATCCGAATAGATTTGAGCATTGCCACAGGGGAAAAAGTTTCATCATAATCAATACCTTCTTTTTTATTATATCCCTTGGCAACAAGACGGGCTTTATAGGTTTCAACATTCCCATCCGCTCCAATTTTTTCTTAAATACTCATTTACATCCTATGGGTTTTATATCCTTTGAGGGATCAACCAAAGTCTATACTTTGTTGATTCTCATGGATTCTTACTCAGATTCCATGGCCTTAAACCACTTCTCACAATCTGGACTTGCCATAGCCTCTTCGTAAGTCTTAGGTTCATCATCAATATGATTATCTTTATCACTTTGCACCATTAAGTTTAATCTATCTGGTGCACGACGATCCCTGGTAGACCTTCTAAGAGGCTCATGTACAATAGGTTCTTCCTCTACTTGATCTTATTGTTGCACAGGTTCTTGAATAGGTTCATTAACCGGTCCATTCTCCTCAACAGTTGAGGTTGGCATCGTATGTGTTAATTTCAAGATATCAAGTAAAGGTTGCTCAACATGCATCTAATGCTCTTGAGCTTGTGTTGATTCATCATAATCTTGAATTTCATCAAGATCTATTTCTACACCATGACTTCCTTCATTAAGGAACTCCCTTTCTAAAAAGGTTGCATTTCTAGCCACAAACACTTTATGTTCAGAAGAGTGATAGAAATAGTATCCCATAGTTTCCTTGGGATAGCCAACAAATCTACACTTGTCAGATCTAGCTTCAAACTTATCTGGCTGCAATCTCTTGACATAAACTGGACAACCCCAAACTTTCAAATATTTTAGGTTAGGCTTACATCCTTTCCACATCTCATATGGAGTTTTAGTGACTGCTTTAGTGGGAACTTTGTTTAATAAATATGCAGCAGCTTTTAAAGCATATCCCCATAGGAAGATAGGAAGATCAGTGAACCCCATCATAGATCTCACCATATCCAATAAAGTTCGATTTCTCCTTTTTGAAACACTATTGTGTTGTGGTGTTCCTGGAGAAGTCCACTGAGACAAGATTCCATCTTACCTTAGATAATCAACAAAATCATCACTAAGATACTCACCGCCACGATCAGATCTTAATGTCTCTATACTCTTACCATTTTGCTTTTCAACTTCACTATGAAATCTTTTGAACATTTCAAATGATTCAGACTTGTGTTTCATAAGATACATAAATCCATATCTTAACATATCATCAGTGAAGGTGATAAAATAAGAATATCCACCTTTAGCTTGAACTTTCATAGACCCACATACATCAGTATGTATGAGTCCTAAAAGTTCACTAGCTCTTTCTCTAGTTCCAGTAAAAGGAGATTTAGTCATTTTGCCTCTGAGACAAGATTCACAAGTTTCATATGATTCATAATCATATTGACCAAGACATCCTTCCTTGTGTAACTTGTTTACTCTTTTCTCACCAATATGACCAAGTCTATAATGCCAAAGGTAAGTTTGATTTGATTGATTATCTTTCTTCTTTTTATGACCAGAAACATTCATAATTGGACAAACAACTATTTCAGGTAAGACATAAAGACCATATTGTAAATAATCACTAACATATAATTCATCACCATGAAATATATTACATTGGTTATTCTTAAAGATTGTATGAAATCCACGTTTGTCTAATGACAAAATGGAAACAATCACTACAAGAAATTGTATTTTTAGTGAAGGTAAAAGTTGTCACTAAAAGTAGTATTATTTGTCATTATTATTAATAGTGTCCAATTTTTGAAGTCGTCACCTCCCGTCACAAATACCTCCGTCACTAATGAAATAGTGACTAATTTAGAAAATTGTCACAATTATGGAACACTTTTGTGACAAAAGTTCCGACACCAAAAATTGTGGAATATGTGACAAAACAATATAGTCACAGTAACTTTACATATTTATGACAAGTTTATCATCACAAATAACATAAAGTAGTGACGAATTAAGTTGTAACAGTATTTCATTTTATTGTGACGAAAGTATCGACACTAAAACCTATGGAATGTGTGACAAAACTGTATGGTCACAATAACTTTACATATTTATGACAAATTTGTTAACACAAATAATATAAAATAGTGACAAATAAAGTCGTAACAACACTTCATTTTTGTGACAACATTATCGTCACTAAAATAATTAAAAATAATGACAAAAATATTTGTCACTCATGTTTTTTTATCAGTATCCATTACTTCTTGGTCACTAATATTTTAAGGAAAAAGTGTCAACATTGTTTTGTCATAAAAATGAAAAATTGTTCTTAGAAAGATATTGTCACTAATGTGTTTATTACTGTCACAAATAAAATTATCAATTCAACAATAGAATTGCATTATTAGTAAAAGAAATTTACATTAGTGATCATATTGTCTAACATATTTCGTCACAAGTATGAAAGTTATATGTTACAATAATATTGTCACTAAATAAAGATTATATGTTACAATAAATTTATCACTAATGTGTTCATGTTTGTCACATCCTTTGGGTAATCTTCCTTCACATCCTCTCCAACTTTAGGCCTTTCGCAAGGATCTTTAAACAAAGTGACTGCATATCCAAAAAAATATAGGGAAGGACCAATGAGAAAGGGAAAGCATACATGAAATACAAACGAAGGGACAAAATAATACAAGACTAAACCCACTACAAACAATGTTGACCATAATAAGGTTGATTACATCATTACTTGCAGATGGTATTAGGACATAAAGGGTTACACCAACAAACTGCAACAGAATAACATTCAAAGTCATCTTACATCTTATTCATTCAAAATAAATAGACTGTAAATACAAAAGCACCTAGAATTCTTAAAATGGTTTGCATTTGTTTTTTAGTTTACCGTTCTGCCAAGGAAAAGAAACTTTACAAAATTACAACTATTAAGAACAAACAACATTAAGAAATATTCCTCAATTTTCCAAATTAATCAAACATTAATAACCAAATATATTTAAACATGCCTCTTATATGACACGGATACAAACAATCTGACCTGTGGAAATTGGTAGTTTATAGCTCTTGCAAGATCACGTCCATCAGCCCAAGAAAGTGCTCCATCCAAACAGAGAAGCACAGGAACGACTAATTAAAGGATTTCAGGAAAGACATTAAGGAATAAACCAAATCTCGAATAGATGTTACCTTCCAGTACCATCCCCCATCAGTATTACAAAGCCAAGGCCCGTAGAGATCCCCTTCCTTTGACATCAGATCTAGAGGGAGGACAATATCAAACCCTAATAGAGTAGCCTGCAATAGATACACAACATTATTAACTACCTGAGATGTGTTGGATCAAAGTAGCTACTAAATCCACGCAATAAACTGTGCAGAAACTAATTTACAACCACAGAACCACAACCATAGTTCATAAAAAGAGATTAAGGAATTCACTGAATAGATTCATTCGCCTTCTCAGGGATGAACACAGTATGAGGTACACAGTTCAAATTCATCTCAATGAAAAGAAAGGAGAAGTATGAGAGAATCTAAACACATACCTGGGTGGGGTTAGCCCACCCCTATAGGGAAGCAAATCAACAATAAAGAAATTAGATCAGACATACCAGATTCGATAACAGGGATATATGGAAAAAAAAATAGACAAATTCATGAAAAAGGATCTGACCTGAATCCTTTTTTTCCTCTTCAAACTGTCACCGAATGTTAAGCCCAGATAGAAATCCCCTTCCATCTCCAGAAATAAAGCAATTTCTTAGAGATTCATTAAAAAAATCTGTAATCTCTAAAAGATGTCTGAGAAGGAGATGTTTACCTGTGGAATACAGTCAGGTGGAAGTAGATTGGAGAACAGAATATCCATTGGAGTCACCTGGAAGTCACGAAGAGTCTCCTGGAAACGAAGAAATTTCTTAAAGGAAACCCTAATCGCTAAATAATGAATGTGAGAGAAGCTGATTACCTGTGAAGAAGAATCGTTTGGAAGTAGACTGAAGACCTTGCTATCCCTTGGAGCCAACACTACACCCAGAGCCTCTCCTCATTGCCAATCGCAACCTCAATCAATAGCTCGTCTGAATTGAGTAAAGATTCAAAGTGTGTTTTGCTTGTGTCTCCTGGTGATGCGTTTCTCCCCAGCTGCGTGCGTTGTTCGTTCCTGCGTGGTGCGTTGTCTCTTCCTCTTTGCGTGTTGGCTCCTCCTCGCGTGCATCAGCCCGATGTTGCGTCGTTCTGGTGGGTCTCTCGCGTGCCTCCTGGTGCTTGGTGCCTGCGTGATGCGTGTGTTGCGTGTCTCCCCTGGTGGTGCGTTAGCCTCCCTTCGACGTAACAATCCTCCCAAATTAAAACCTCATTCCCTTCCTCAGACCTAGCCCCTCATGCGTTTTTGTTCTCTCCAATTCCAGACACGCAAGCCACGCCACTTTCCTTTCTCTCCCACGTCGTCGTTTCCTAGCTGATGTGACTAAATAATTGTGTTGGTAAAAAAACTCTTTGCAGCCTGCTCTTCACTCTACACCGTCGTTTTCTCCTTGGGCTGCTGGCCTCTGCGTTTTATGCCTTTGTTTCTCACCTAAACAATTTTCATAAGTCAGCAGCTGCCGTTTAATGCTTCTGCTTGGACCGTTTCAGCCCTTTTTCTTTTTTTGCTTCATTTTACTTTGGATGTTGCTTCCTTCATTTAAACATTGCTTGGTGCTTTTTAACCAAATTCAATTGAATTTTCTTCAAATTAAATATGAATCATTATAAATGTAAATTCAGATAAACTAAACAATTTAGCACGTAAAATATGTATAAAACCTAATGACTGTATGTAAAAACTAAGAGAAAATGTCACTTATTCCAATAAAAAAATGCATTCAACATGTGTTTAAGTAAATTATGCAATAGAACGTCGTGGTATTAAAGTTTCCCTAATGTTTTGTATTTAAGTAGACTATGCACGTGTTTAAGTCTCCACTATGTAAATTTATCAAATTAATGAAAATTTTAATTTGTGCAAAAGAATACAGTGTCACATGAGAGAAATATCATTCTATCCCTCCCCCATAACTTTATCCTCTAACTTGCTATTGACAATAGACTTAAGACCTTTAATTGACTCCATCACCTTAATAATTAAATCTCACAATAATCATTCTCTTTGTTTATTCAACTAGTCATTTGTTATTAAGCTTATGTAATATCTTATAATAGATATACACATTCACATTATTTAATCTTCTTTATCCTTTTTATTTAAAATAATACTTAACATTTATGTCTACTCAATTTAGTTTGCCAAAAAAAAAAAAAAACTTTTAAAAAAACTCTCACAAATTACAAAATCCTTCTACCCAACTCAAACAATCATAACCTTACAACCTAATTACTCCAAAATTAAAACTTGTGATCTCACAATTAACCAATCGCTCCCCTTTTCTTTTCTTTTTTTTTCTTGCATGAAAAAGGAAAGTAGACAATAACTAATTGAATTTTTTTTGACAAAATTTTTCATCATAACAAGTACATAGGCTTTTAATAACAAAGCTTAGTGATAAAAGAAAATTTGACAATATTAATATATTAATAGTGACAATTTAATTGTGAAGCTATTAAATTGTCACAATTTCCATTGCATTAGTGACACAAAAATAAATCATCACAGTTAATTCAAACAATAGTATCAATCAATTATTTTGTCACAACAAACCTCGTATATTTGACGAAATAATACTTAGGCACAAAAAAATTATCACTAAATTACAAATGGTAGTGACCATAGTTATAGTTTGGTGATTATGACAATATTAAGTAGATACTAATTAATTCAATATTTATTGACAAAAGTTTTCGCAACAATAAGTAAAATATTGTGTGACGATAGACCGTTTCGTTACAACAACAAAAAATAGTGACCAAAATATGTTTTGTTAAAATAAATAGAAAATATTAGTTACCAAGATATGTTTTGTCACAATTACAATTAATTCCCGCCAAAATTATTTTGGCACCAAATTTCATAGGCTTTTAGTGACAAAATTTAGTGATAAAATAAAATTTAACACTATTAATATACTAATAGTGACAATTTAATTGTGAAAAAATACTAAATTGCCACAATTACCATTGTATTAGTGACAAAAATATAAACCATCACAGATAATCGAAACAATCGTGTCAATCAATTATCTTGACACTAAAAAATATTGTATTTGTGATGATAAAAATAGTTAGTCACAAAAAAATTGTCACTAAATTACGAATAATTGTGACCGTAGTTATAGTTCGGTTATTGTGACAATATAAAGTAGACACTAATTAATTGAATATTTATTGACAAAATTTTTTGTCACAACAAGTAAAATATTGTGTGACGATTAAACGTTTCGTAACAAAAAGAAAAAAAATATTAGTGACCAAACTATGTTCTGTCACAACAGATAGAAAATATTAGTTACTAACATATGTTTTGTCACAATTACAATTTATTCCCGCCAAAATTATTTTGGTGCCAAATTGTATAGGCTTTTATGACAAAACTTAGTGATAAAAGAAAAGTTGTCACTATTAATTGTGAAAGATACTAAATTGTCACAATTACTATTGTATTAGTGACAAAAAATAAATCATCACAGTTAATCCAAACAATAGTGTTAATCAATTGTCTTGTCACAAAAAACCTCGTATTTGTGACGAAACAATAGTTAGTCACAAAAAAATTGTCACTAAATGTCTGAACTCTTGTAGTGAATGTTCGAAACAAACTTAAGAACATAATAACAATCTTTCAATAATAAAGTCTTTCCCGTAGGCATAACAAGAGAAATAGTTCCTACAGTTAGAGCAGCAACACTTGCTCCATTCCTAACTTGTAACTTTATTTCTCCCTTCTTTAATCTCCTGCTGATCCTTAAACCCTGCAATATATTACAAATGTTAAAGCTACTACCGGTATCTAATAACCATTTAATAGAATCAATAGTAGTTAAAGAAATCATGAAAACATTTTTCATAAATTTCCCACCTTGTTTCTTGCCTTTCAAAATGGCCAAATACTCTGGGCGATACTTAAAATATGCATCCAATGCATTAGCATCATCAATTCCCTCAGGAGGCTCTTCCTTCATGGGTTTCTCGATTACATCGATAAGTTTCTCATGCATGAGAACAATTCTCATATTGCGATACCATTCATCAAAATTGTTAACTGTTAGTTTGTTAACATCAAGAATGCTTCGCAGTGATATAGTAGACATTTTGATAAATCAAATAAAAGAGAAAATATCAAAATAAGAACACAGTCATATATCATTAGACATGGACTTTTATCTAAATGATATAACATCTTTAAAACATGAATGCGCCCCTTGGTTGTCAAGTCGTTACTCATGCATAATTAAATAGTGATAAATTGCCTATTTTATCATATAAAATTTTATAGTAGGCACAATACTAAATAGTCTCCTGGTTGTCAAGTCGTTCCTATTTGTATAAATTAATTTATCCATCCGAGTGACAGATAATTAACTAATTCTATACTCCCTAGGTAGTCTAGGCCAAAAATATAAAATTAAATAATTTTTCCTCACACATGCATCATATGTTATAGAAAATATTATTTATCTCTGAACTACAAGTTACCTGGTTATCAGGTCATTCCTTGTAAACAAAAATAAATATTATTATTTATTTGAGTGGAAAATTTCTTTCGATAAAATATCATATATTATATCAAAATAAACTCTATAATTTTAAAGGTCAATATTTTATGCTATTAAAACAATTTTAATAACATTAATGATCATATCAATTTATTTTAATTTTTGATAACAATTAGCACAAATAATAATAATTAAAAATCTGTCAAAAGCTTTTCATTTGCTTTTAAAACTGTTAATGTGTGATAACAACCGTCAAAAGCTTTTCACCAAAAGCCAACTTTCAATTAAAACATGTTTATCACATCTGGAAAAATTACGCACACAGTATGTATAGTTCAGACGATAACTTGCATTAACCATCATACAACGTTACTTAAACAAATGGGAATAAATGCATTCTGTGAAACCAATTTCACAATGCAGCCTATTTTCAATTGTACACGTTATAACAAAATACATGCTTATGTTTAACATCTGTCCAAATACCAGTGTACTGCATGTTTTTCCAACTGTTTATAACGTGTAAAGGGTACAAGTTGACACTCAACATCTGTCAAAACAAACCCTTGGATTACCCCTGCTTACAACACCTTTACAAGCATGCATACATTATCTATTCTAATGCATTTAAACGTACAGCACCATTGAAAGCATTCAATGTTTTACTGTGCTTGAACAACATTTGTCCAATGCTTAGAAATACGTACAACAACCATTAAATGCATTTAATGGTTTTCCCGTACATAACTTTTATCCAAAGCTTTCTTTTGCTATTTTCACAGTGAACATACAATTTCACAGTGCAACCTACGTATTCTCTGTTAAACCTTGCAAAACAACCTTGCTTTTAAATATTCGTATAACATGCATTTACCGCACATATTTTTGAACACCAACGTACTCCATGCATTGTATGATAACAATTATCAACAAATACAACACGATTTATAATATGATTAAACGCAAAAATCTGACTCTGATATTAATTGTAGGATTGTAATATGCAGCGGAAATAAAAATTTCAATCATATATTCATCTATTACGTTGAATAATCATATTTATAATTAGAATAGGCAGAATAAATACCTGAAAAGTGACAATACTCGATACAGAATTTAGAAAACACGAAATTTCTATGTATTTAACACAAAAAATATGTCATACTTTTAACACTTAATATGGCTATGATTAATTTGAAGAACCTTTCTTCAAATATCTATTTTCTCTTGTCTTTGATTTTACTAACGTAAACAATAACGAAAACAAAATCAATGTTTTCTCATCATTGTTTCTAAAACACACACTTTTGTCTACTTTGTTTTCTTATCCTCGTCCACTTTTTAATAAGTGAGATACTAAAAGCATATATGAGAGTTACATTTTGTATCTCACTGCGCAAAAAACGAAAAAAACCAGTTTATGTGATTTTACTCTTCTCGTTTTCATACACGTTAGTCATAAATGAAACATCACAATGCTTCATTCATAAACGACGCCTCCTTTTATAACCTTTACAACGTTTATTGTCATGGTTAACGATAAAACCAAAATAATAAATCACCTGGCGTCATTTTTTAATTAATAAATAATTATTTTATTTTATTATTATTTATGAAATAAAATAAAACTATTTTATTTTATTCATTTATTTTGTACAAGAGAATTACTAATATTAATTATATTTTCTGTGCTAGTAAAAAATATAATAATATGTCATACAGATTATTTAATAAATTATCTCATAATAAATTAAATAATCATAAACAGGAAATATTACACTCGTAAGTGTGTGACCACATAGGTTCATCACTAAGCCGGTAGTATAAGTGTGTGACCACATAGGTTCATCACTAAGCCGGTAGTAATTAATTTAATTAATTACTAATCAAGATTGGCGTCTAGCAACATTCCTTAACGACTGGATATTGTAAAATAACATCCTTACAAAATCAGAACTTTAGTTTAATAATTTCCATCATTACAACTCCGGATTATCCTAAGATATGGTTAACTGTCAAACCTTATTAGATAACCAACTATGTTACATATCGATCATTAATGATTGGTGAATGACTTAGAAAACTCCTTTTCCTCACTCATTCAATCGCCCTGGCCAAGGTCTTGAAACAACCATTAAGATCAATGACAACATAGAGTTCAAACTCATTACCTAGAGTTGATGGATCTTATCTTGACTCACCACTAATCAGATAGGTACTTAATTACATCCAATAATCATTCAATTAGCATTTTTACATACTAGGTGTCCGACATCAAAACGTAATAAGTAACATATTGATTACCATGATGATCTCAGGTCAAAGGAAAATTATACATTTAAATCCTTATGAGAATATCTCACTTAATAGTTCATAGGTAATATTAACCATTGAGAATTCTCAATTTGATCAGTTCAATGATCATATCTCTATATGTATCATCTATATATGTAACTTAGTAAATGAGATCTACTAATATCTATCCAATAGATACTATTACAAATATATTGATCTAACCGGATCATTAAAGTCCTTATTTGATGATCTTATGATCAAGAATATTTTAGATTAAATCATAAAGACTTGACTCTTATTATCATAATCTCCATTATAATGACAAGTGTATAAATTTAATCAATGACTTATCATATTAGAATAAAACAATAAATATAATATGATAAAAATAATTATCATGGTATTAAACAAAGTTAATAATTACAAAACTAAATTGTTCAATCTATTACATAATGATTGGGTCATGGGCATAATTCCTGTACCTTTAACGAATGAACTAGTTACAAGATGAGTACAAAACCCCTCCCAGTGTCATGATCCACTTTCGATATTGTTGATACACCATGTAGTGGAGGGCTGCGTACGGAACAATTCCAGCAATACTAGTTGCAAACAACATGAATGATATTATTAATATGGCACTGAAAAATGAGGAAGAAGCATTGACTACTGGATCCACTTGTAGAAACCGATGATTCCTTCCGTCCTTGCTATTTAACTAAAAGAGCCAAATAACCCGATAATCTTGAATTCAGCTCTGTTTGCCCGAAAGCGAAAAACTAAATTAATTCTTTTCACCCTTGTAATTTCCTGTCAAATATGATATTTCAGGTTTTTTTTTTAAAAGTATAATACTAATACCATAGAGAATCACTGATACAAAACAGATTCACTAGAACTGATGCTTACGCTTTTTACAATTTTTAAACTACAAATTGAATTGTTAAATAAAAGTTTAAAATTTAAAATTTATAAAACTGTTTAAGAAATAAATAAAATTAAAAATTTTAAAATATAACTGAAGAAGAATATATTTATTCATCAAATAATTGAATGTTTAATTGAAAAATGATACTCAATTCTATTCATTCTAATTTATAGAAATTGATTAATTCATAACTGGACATGATATCTTCCTGCAAGTATTTCCCTTTTCTGGTACTCGAGTTCTCTTTATGTGCTTCTTCCTACGTAAACCACTGTTAAAATAGGCATTGTTAACACAAGATTCTACTAAATGGAAGAGCGGCGAAGTTTCGGTGAGTTCAACAGCAGGCGAACTGGAGGAACTTCGACAAATTTGCCAGCAGTGAACAGTATGCTGCTAAGAATCTACCACATCAATTCTAAACAAAAGGTAAAGATTGTATATAACAGAAATCAAATGTAGTGGACAAATCAAAAGTTTGTTAAGCAAGTGAAGCTTCAACTACCCAACGACCAATCAACTACATTAAAGAATATAGTTACCATTCAGAAGCTAGCTAGCGTAAGATGATTGATTATACATGCCTTGCACATATTGAGGACCATAAACTGTAACAATGTCGTGGTGCACTTGAATGGTGATGGGGGAATAGCCTAAGCTTTCCTTCATCTATAAGGGTGAGACTGGTGCTGATCTGCAAGAAACATCCCAACCATCCATGATGTTTCAACATCCTCTCAATGAAAAACTGACTCGCATCATTAATGATCCTCAAGTCAAATCTGAAACAAAAGCATTGTGACAACGGCCTTTAATCCGCAACCTCAACAGAAGTTGTGTAAGAACGAAGCATGTAAGAATACTACCCAAGGAAAAAGACGGATTTTTATCGCTGCAATAATTTGTGGACTCGATGGATTTCGGTTCAAATAGTTTGTAAAGTCATCGACAGTTTTACCTTGAGCATGAAGTTGCTTCCATCACCCCATCCTAGCAATGTCCAGAAACAGTAAATGCAACAGCTTTCTCAAGTTCCCGGGAGAGTTATGATTGGTAGGCAAGGAAGACAAGATTTTGAGAAGTCAAATCCTATGTTCATGACATCCATATAGCCGATTCACCAACTTAAAAGACACGAGAGGGGATGAATCAATGAAATAGGTAAGTCAAACATGAAAACAGAAACCATGAGAAGTTGATCGAACAAATGGGTGATTCCTATTTTGGTAAAAATTATCAAATCTGTGTTGATATATCTATTTGAAATTGAGAGTTTTATTTACACGAATCCGCATAAGAGAACGTCGAATATGGTGAGAAAATCCTATGCGTTCAACTACTCAGTTTCTGCTGGGTCATTACTGCAATTTTGCCAAGAAAGTGAATAAAGATCCAAGTTTTATGTCAAATTCTTTTTCCTTAGTGCCATATATTATGATATTAAAATACACGGATAACGGTATACCGATTAGTTCTTGTTCTTGTTACCCTTTTTTCTCATTTTCTAAAATAAAAATTTTGGAAAGTACCTAGTGCAGAAAGATGATGTACAGCAACGCAAAGATTGAGCTCAGTGACAGTTTGATAGAACTAGCCGAACATATGGGGAAGGGAAAGAAACCAAATTGAGGATCATGGAAAGAGACTTGAGAGCATTTTTGCAGTGATAAATTTAACAAGTTCGTGTCCGTTAATGGCGGTCACTGTGAACAAATACTTGAAGTCCATGGAATTTACAGACAGCTCATGACTTCCCTTATGAATGGCTACAAAAGAATAAATGCAGCTCACACTCCTATTTCATCTTCATTTCTTCTCTTTTATCTACAGCACTTCCAACTGCTTCTACCCTTTTTTTTTTTTCCATACCCAAAAAGTAATAAAAAAATTTGAAAAAGAATTCAAGAATTTTTTTTTTCCTTTTTGAATCGCCAAATCCATTCTCCACGCACCATCCAATTAAACTTCAAGCGAAATGCGGGTTTTTATTGGTTTAAGCTTCAAACCCATGCTTTCAGGAGAGAGAAGCTCCGGTGAGATGCAAGATGGGCTGAGAGGGCTCCTCGGACTGTCACTGAGTTGGCATGGCCTATACAATCCATACCCCATGAAGAAATACTCCATAGGTATCAACATTGCATGCGGCTGTTCTTCTGTTACCATCGATCCACAAGACTGGACCTGCAAAAGCATCACAGCATATGCACACTTTCAATATTGAGGTGCAACCATTAGCAACAGAGTTGGATACTTGCGTCATTGATATTTTAAAAAATCTAAATCCTAGGAACTATTTAGTACTCACCTCAACCAGCGCACTATATCTTCTGTCCAACTTTGAGATCATTTGGAGGGCCTCGGAATGAAAGGGAGAGTTATCTCCAACAAACACAAGAGTGCGGCATCGTAAACTCCTCAATCCACTACTAATGTCAGGCCTCCTGCACAATGGCACAACAAAGCTTACAAACCATCCAAGATTTGGGACTGAAGTATGACAACAGGTGTTATTCACAATAGTTAACACGTGAATGTTGAAGTGGCTGGCAGAAGTTCTTACTTATTAAGTGCTTGAAGAAATCGTAAGACATTTACGCTCTGCCTCTCATCGAGTAACTGCAGAAATAAACAGTTACTAAAATCAACATCGCCCCCATTTAAATTCACAGCATAAAGTACAAAAATGCAAATTG
This sequence comes from Erythroxylum novogranatense, assembly GCA_029891385.1. Lineage (NCBI taxonomy): Eukaryota > Viridiplantae > Streptophyta > Magnoliopsida > Malpighiales > Erythroxylaceae > Erythroxylum > Erythroxylum novogranatense. The sequence continues at coordinate 27,698,589 of CM057227.1, read as the reverse complement.
AACTTGAGTGCATCACTATTACAACTAAATAAACAAAATGAGGCCGAAAAGATCAACTACTAACCCTTCTGCATGCTTGAACTATATCTGATTCAGGAACTTCTGCACTACCACGAACTTCCTGTTGCAACAGATACTTCAACTCTTCACTTAAAGTAATCCAACGTATCACTAAAATATGGCAAAAGGCTAACATTAGTTGGAATAGTCCAGGAATGAAGCATTACAATACCTTGCTGAAGTACCTCTGTAGTAAAAATTCCTTAAGCAAGCCACACATGCCATAATAATGTAACAAATTTGACATAACCTGCATGATGCAAACAATCATTGTTATGGATCATGATACCAAAACTGCATCTATTCTTACCCTTTTTTTTTTATGATAAAGAGAAAAGAAGCACAAAAATGAACCTTGTTATAAAACCATTCGGTCCATGATGGTGCTTTGCACAATGGTGATATAAGAATCAAACCAAGAACGCGATCTCTATATTTCATCTGCAATGTGATACACGAGATGGGGGAGCTAAGTTGGATTTTCTCCAGAAAAATATTAGTTAAAAACAATTCTTAAAGGGACTTACGGCAAATAATGTGAGGATGTAGGCACCAGCTGTCACTCCCATGCACATAACTGTGCCAAGTCTGAGAGAAATTTTCATTCCATAATAAGTCGGCAAATCCAACAGAATATTAGAAAACACCATTCAGTATACAAGACCTCTTCCACGTACTTCGAAGAAAGAGGCACAAGGAGAAGGACAGTAACTGTCCACAACATTATTGTCAAACAAACTGTGAAATGTAGATCTGCAACTAAACTCACCTGAAATAATTGAGAACTTCAATAATCTGGTCTGCTAAATCATCAACAGAAGGCTGAGGATCATGGTGACAAAGTGAAGCAGCTCCTAACTGCAAGAACTCTTATGAAAGTGCAAAACTATGTGAACATTTGTCTCATGAGATGCAAATGTGGTTAAGAAAATGAACACCACATGCAAATTGAACCCGTGCATTGGCACTCAAAATGTAATTTACCGACCTCATGCCCAGGAGGACTAATGTGATAAATGCAGAAGTTGTGTAGCAACAGAGAAGCTGCATCGGGGCAAAAGAACAGTCCTTGAAAACAAGACATATCTGAGCAAACATTACAAATGAGAAGGAGTGCAAACTTGTCAGATTCAAAGGAAGAATGTATCACAGAAAAGAAAGGACGAATATATAAAGTGTAATTGTGTGTCGAATTGGAGATTATAAATGCACCACGATTATGCATGGAAGCAGAACTAGTTGACAAAAAATAAAATTGAAATATGCATTTGCATGCGTTTGAATAGTAAGGTTTCCAAGTAGATAAGTAAATGTGCAGACTAGGAATTAATTTTATCTAATATACTTACGGTTTAAAGCCAAATCAGGATAGGTAATCATTGCTGGCTTGTCTTGATCCCCATAGACTATAACAGACACAGAACCACGGCCAGTCCTTACATGGTGTTCCTGAGAATTTTACAAACAGAGAATAGGAGTAAGACACAAGTAAAAGAAAAAATAAAGGCAGCTTTTCCTATAAACATAAAAACAAAACAAAAACTGTGGTAATTTTCACCAAGAATAATATTATTCTCAAGCTAGAAAAGGCCTCATCAAAGCAATAACAATCGTCTTTTTCTTCTACCCACATTCAGCAAAGAAGCTTTAGCTTTGTCCAGATTAATTTATTCCCAAGAAAGGCTTCTCCATGTGCACGTATTCACTTTTGGGTATGCCAACTATCTTGCAAAACATGTTTGTTCTACTCCAGAGATAGGAAGACAAAACAAGTAGCTTCCTGATTCCAATCATTGTACTCATAAAAAGGTATTGACAGTTCAAAAGCAGAGAGAGAACGGAATCTTATTTAGTTAACGATAAACATAACAAACAAATTAAAACCCGGGGGATAAAACAGCTACACATCTCAATCTCTTAATATTTTTATAAAAAAAAAACGAAGACAAGGAAAAGTATGGGTGAGCTTTCTTCTGTTGGCAGCAATTGATGTTAGATAAAATATTATACCTCAAAAATCAAGTAACTTTGGCCGTAGGGAGAAGCATTATACAAGAATGTCGCTCAACCCCCAACCCCGGTTAAAAAGAAAGACAGAGGAACAAAAAGAAGATGGCGAAGACACTAAAAATTCAAACAATCGAACAGATTTAGACAAATAAGAACAGCAAAAGAAAACAAAAACAGGATGCGATAGCCGATGTCAAATTTAAAATCAATCAAAAAAAAAAGGAAAGAAAAGGTCTAAGTAGATGAATCTAAACCTCAACAATTTAGCCCTCTCACATTCATGATTCCTCATATTAACATACAAGAGTAAAAGATGGCATTTTCGGGAAGAACCATTGAACAAAGTGAAGATGTTTATTTTAAGGAAGAAATAATAATTACCCAAAGGTTAAAATCTCAGGTACCAAGATGATCAAAAACCCAGTCTAAATTTTCGCGAAGAAAACATTCCTACCGAATGATTATTGCATTCATAAGAACACACTAAATCAGAAGGGGCAAATTGAAGATCAAAGAGTACTTTCCTTCTGACTTAATGTGATAAAATAACCAATCCAAGAACGCCAATGAAACATAAAAGAATTAAAAAAAAATAGGAAAGAACTCTTATGTCAGCTTCCAGTTGAGAAAAAAAAAGGATTGTTAACCCAAAATGCACATCAAGTGCCCAGTTGGTGCTATGAAATGCTACCCAAAATCGCGCATCATCGAAAGGGAAAATCAAAAAGAAAAGTCGCGGCTTCAAAACCTTTTGAACGAAGAACTTGAAAGAGAAAAAAAGCAGAAAAAAAAATGCTCATTAACGGAATAAAGTCGGAAGCTTGAAATCCATTAAACATCAAGGAAACAACGAACAACCCACTTAAGAATTGAGTAAGAACAAAAGAATCAAACAAATGCATACGTGCATTGACAGTCAGAAACAAACCCAGAAATAAAAACCGAACCTTTCCACCGAGATAGATCTTCTCCATGTCAACGGAAACAGAATCGTTCGACTCTGCCATGGCCGCGGCTCCCTCGCTGTCTCTGTCACCCCCTTTCTCAGAGAAGCCCACCCAGCCTGTACTCTTGTCTCCGTTGTCTCTCCGACGAGAACTCTCTCTCTCTCTCTCGATGTGGTTCTCCAACACACTCTTCTCTTACCTATTTATCCGACTTCCACAAATTTAGCCCCTGTCCTTTGTCTCGGTCTCTATTATGGCTTATACACAAAGCCACCTCTTTCCTCAGCTCAACTGCATATTTGGACAATTTTTTCATTTTCTTTATTTACCTCCCACCGACGCTCTTGGTGAATTTCCGTACCAACCAATCCTTGCGAGATTGAGACACCCTTTTTTCACCGCCTGTCAAAGGCTGAGCTGGCTTCTTCCCAAAACCCTTTTTTTTTTTTTTCCTGTTTTTGCTTTAAATTCTTTTGTCATTATCCTTTTTCTAGAAAGTGATGTTTTACCCGATAAGGGGGAGATGTAGTTGGAGAGATTTTTATTTTATTTTTAACATGACATGTGGCTCCTTGACTGATGTTATCCGATTCATGTTTTAGACTGATGTGTACGCGCCCACCTTCTTGGGAGGTAATGACATTGACAAATCATCTCTTATGTATGTTTATAAGAATTAAGCAACAAAATAGTCGTTGCTTGCCTTTCATTTGACTCCATTTGGTTTCATCATATATGTCCATGCCAATCATGCTTTTTAGATCAACCTGTAAACATAAAATTGACTTTTACCATACATGTAATTTTCTTTTACAACGTTAAACTCTTTCCTTTTTAAGGTGTTTGACTTGGCAACTAAAATGTTGGAATCTCTATTTCTAATTACAAAATAATTATAAATAAACTAAAAGATACATAATGTGTTGTTTAGGTAATTCGATACAATAATTTCAAAAATGACTTAAATTATAAACAAATCTTTACTTATAAATTAATTGTAAAATACCGCTTTTTCTTGTGACCATCTGTGAATAGAAAAGCAAGGGTGGTGGAGTAAAAGAAAGATTGTCTGATTTATTAATTAATGCCTAGGTTCCGGGGATTGCAGTAATGCTTTTACACTTCTTCAGATTCAACATGCACAATAAAAGGGATTGGGTATTAAATGCTGTTTCTAACTTTCAACTATCTATTCACATGTCCCTCCAAGTAATACTCACATTTCGCATGGTCTAATTATAAGAAAAAAGCGGATCTTTGTTTAAATGCAAAATATTTAAAAAAAATTTGAAGTTTACTCAATTTCATAATTATTTAATAAAATATTTTATCTTTTGATTTTTTTATTGAAATACTTCACCGCCCTTTATTAAGGGCGTTGAGTAAATTGGCTAAACACGTGTATTGCAAATAAAAGATTAAAAAAATAAAATCTCTAGAAAACTTTTCCCAAAATCTTGAATAATTAGGTAGCACTTATTATAATCTTGGAATTTCAATTTGTAGGGCTAGAGCAACACGTGGCTTATGTTGTCTGAAAGTTAGCTTTCTAAGAATCAAGCTTCAAAAATTTACAATCCTTATCATTTGTTATTTAACTTATGTTATTTTATATAATTTTATGTCATGAAAACAGTCTCTCTTTAAAAATACAAAAAACAAAAAAAAGATTGCGCACGATATAAAAAATACTTTGACTTTAGTCTCATAGGGTAAGGTTTTATAGTGGATATAGCCGTTGTACAGTATCAACACCATTAATTGGCATATAATTTGTACTTCAATTTAGCTCCTTGTTTCAATTTTGTTCATTTTCCGTACAAGTTTTAAACTAATAGCTAGTAACATATAACTTTAAGTTCTAGTTTGGCAATAAATAATGAAGGAATTAAAATATATATATAAAAGAATGGGAATAGAAAGTGAGAATCATAGTAGAAATGAAATTATTAATTATACGTGTTCAATATAGTGATAACTAAAAGTTAATGATTATCTAATATTTGGTATTAAATATTAAAATGATAACAAGAAAAAAAATTACTCATATTTAGTTAGTATATGATTTATTTTGAAAATAATTAATTGAAATATTTTATATTTTATAAATCATTAATCAAAAATTCAGTTATTTATAAAATTATTAATTTTATGATAAGAATAAAATATCAATAAAATAAAATAATTATTTACAAAATTAATATAAAAGATCGTAATATGCAATTTTGATAATAATATTCCTATAAGAATCAATATTTTGACAATATCTTAATAATATTTTGATATTAACTTCATAATATTTTAATAATGTCTCTTTTTATTTTTATATTTAATTTCAACTTATACTCACACCTTCCTTAAGAATAAAAGCCCAAAATTGCTTAGAATTCATTCCTTGTTTTATTTATGACTAGTAACTAAACAACTAAAATTAGGGATTAAAATTGCATTTTCATTCTTATCTCTTTATTACTATTTTTGAATAAGACCTAACTGTTTATCTAATATCGTTAGGAATTATAAGAAATAGAGAGAATGTAAAATAACCTAATGTGATTTAACCTTTGATTTAATTCAGTAATGTGATGCACAATCTTATTGATGATCTTTAAATTTTATGATATATTGAAGGACATGTTGAAAAGGTAAATCTAAATAAGAAAGTAAATTCTATCTCCTTTAAATCTATTCCCAATTCCACATCCATATAACTTAGTATATGTAGGTTATTACCGATAACTCAATACATAATCAATAATACCTTTTGAATGCCTCATTATTCTCTTTACTACTTTCTAATATATCTAATTTGAATTTAACTAATATCTACTCACTATTCTGACATTATAACCAATATATGCTAATTGCACTTCAATTAAGAACTTTCTTCATTTTCTCTTTCTTGTGATAGTTGTTTCATTAAAGTTTTAGTTGAAATATTTACCTTTAACAATACGATTATCAATTGGCTTACAATTTGCATATAGAATATTCAAGAAATTTTGAATACCTGTTGCTTGTGAAATTGATAACAATCTTTTAAATAATTTTTAAAATCTTTACTTTAAAACTTATGTCTTTCATTTCAAATTCAAATGACAACTATTTGTTGTTTGCTTAAAAACTCAAAGTTGCTTAAATTTATCTTTGGAACTTTAATGTTTACATAGTAGTATGCATCAATTATATGAAAATTAAACGAATTAATTACATTATACGAACAAAATGTATTACTATTTGAGTATTATTTCAGACCATAAGTTGATTTCAATAATCAATACACTTTACTCTTATTCTATCTTATTGAAATATGGAGGTTATTTCATATAGATCTCTTCTTTTTTCTTTGTTAACAAAAGCAGTTTTTACATATGTTTGATTCAATATCTATGTTAGCTGCTACATGTATGATGAATCATATCAAAGTAAACTTCACAACTATTGAAAGTATCTCTTCACAGTCAATTTCATCATGTTATGTATATCTTTTAGCCATAAAGAGTGTGACAATTAACCTTTCATTTTTTTTTAGGCCTCGTTTATTTCCAATTGCTTATCACCTATTAGGTGACCAACTAAGTCCCATAGTTTATCTGAGTCATTTCCTCATTTATTACTTTAATTAATTATTCTTGAGTAAGATAAGTAAGGAACTCAATTTCATACCTTGGTCACCCTCTTATCGTGGGATAATCATATGAGCTTTACATTCTATCTAAAAAAAACGTTGGGAAATAATTCTATGATTATTTTTACATAATTTGGGTTCATGAGATACACATTTATCAATGCCTTGATTACTCTCGCTTAAATTAGAGACAATAGATAAACTCTCACTAGATTATAATGTAAATTAAATTTGAGTTAATTCTTTATTTTTTATATTGATCCCACTTCAATGGAGTTTGTCTTCCTAATTCCATGTGACATAATCACTTTGATTATAAGTCTCATATGAAAAATGTCTTTTCCTATTTCATCCTTTTTAGAAAATTATTTTCCAAGAATGTATCATTTTGTGATTCAAATTCAATTACCATTTGTTAGCTTATTTACGTATAAACTCATACCATTTAAAATGTTCGAAATATCTAATAAAGATATTCATGACCTAGTTTCTCTTAAGAGAAAGATCATAAATGTAGGCAACATATCCTTGCAATTTTATACTTGCTTTATTAGGTTTTGAATTTGTCCATAACTCATATAGAATGTTTGTAATTAATTTTGAAGGCAGAAGATTATGTGAGTGGACGTGGATACATAAATATATAGATCTTCTTGATTTAAATTATCTAAAAGGCCTTTTTTAGCTAATTATTTCATTTGATTATGATCAATTTGACCTAGTCTAGCATCCTTAAAGTTGTATCATGATTGAATTTACTAGATGATGCAAATAATAAATAACTTATATTACTACTATGACAAATACTGTTTTATATGATCAAACCATCCATTATGAATTCATGACTATAAAAATAATTTCAAGAGAAATGTGAGATTAAATTACCTGTTTCATTTTTACTATTTTAACTCTGATCGGGTCGGCTATATTTGGGCCCGAGCTCAATCACGAAGGCCAATCGGTCAGTCTTATACTCATCGTTTAACCCGGGCTTGATTCACGCATTCATGGCCCATTAGTAGAAGGAAATTCCCATGCAAACACCTATTTGCCTAAACATAGCTGCAAAATCGTATATAAGGTATAATTCTCCCATAATTCATGTATGTGATCATAACCTAATTCGTTTTCTCTGAATTCATCAATCCTTCCTACACCAAAAGCTTACTTGAGCGTCGGAGTGGCTAATCGGGTTGTCACCCCCGACGAGCCTTCCTTGTTTTGCAGGTATATTCACGTCGCGTTCATCACAGAAGGTAGAAGACGATGGATTTCAATGGAAACGCACCGTTCAGCCAGAATCCGGCAGAACCAATTGGCGCCCACCGTGGGGACCGACTTCCAGGCACCACGTCTAGAACCACGCAGATAAGCCAGGCGGCGGCGATGAATCCCGACATAGCTGCTATTGCGGCTCTGGCGATGTAACGTCGGTTTGCGATTACTGCATTACATCGCCGCGCACCACACATCTCCGCGACGAGTCTTCCAATCTAACGATCGATCGCGCCTCAAGCCTCGAGCAAGAAGAACAGAGCGTGGCCGTGGAGGATAACGTTGCGCACCATGCAACCCCGAATCTCCAGCACCGATTAGGTGCAGATCCTCCTCCGTCCACACACGCCGTCCTGAGCCGGAAACAGATAGAAGAGGCAACTGAGTTGGTGATTCGCCAGAATCTGCGATCGAACCAAAGACAAAGGCGCCCGTCGTCCTGCGTACCAAAATACCGACAATTCAAACTAACAACCGATCACCGCCAGATGAAACCCTAGAAAAATCGCGGATGATCGGACTCACGAGCTACGAAGCTCATTCAGACGCCTGACGGCGCAATACAACTCTCCTTCATTCCGGACATTTTGGATAGCCTCCCAAAGACCGCAAGAAAGATACCGACCCGAGAAATACACCGGAAGACCGACCCTTTGGACTACATGCAGACTTCCGGTCCATGATGAGCCTACATCAGATCCCGGATGCTATTCATGTAAGGCCTTCGCGGCTTTCAAGAAGGAGCTCGGCGATGGTTCAACAACCTACCCCGGTCAGTATCACATGTTTCGAGGACTTGTGTCGCTCTTCCGAATCGATTCGCCACTAGTAAGTTTAATCGCAGAAGACGGCTTTGGAGGTGATGCAACTCACCCAAGGAAGGAATGAGAGTTTACGGAGTTCATCACTCGGCTCAACAACGAGGCGGTCGAGGTACCCGATCTCACCTTTCGCCTATGCTAGCCGCACTTATGAGCAATACGAGGGACGAGGAGTTCAAGAAGTCATTAGCCCTCGATCAACCTCGCTCGGTTCAGAAATAAGAAGCCGGCGGATAGGTATATTCACGAAGAAGTCTTTGAAAACACGAGACGCGTCGGACGGAAGATCGTCGCCGAACGATAGAAGGCAACCCGCACAAGCGACAAAAAGCCACCGAATCGAAAAGGCCGACCGATCAACAAGGATATCGCCAAGAGTTCACCCGCTTAAACAAGTCGATCTCAAGCATCTTGGCGGTCGTTAGAGCAGACGGAAACTATCAAAGAGCCCGAAAGAATGAAGACCCGTATAGGGCAGAACCCAATTTATACCGCCGTTTCACGAGAGGTCGGTCATGATACGGAAAATCGTCTGGCGGTTGAAAAAGAGATTGAGCTCCTCATTCAAAAGGGAGGTTAGGCCGATTCGTGAAACACGAACGAAACGCCGATCGCAGGGGCCAGGCGGTTGGACTACAAAGCGCCACCCCGAGGCGAACGATAGGAATGATGGGGTAGCAGAGCACGAATACGATAACCGCCGAGAAAAGCGAGAGGCGGTCGAGGAAAGAAACGATGGAAATGCCGAACAGCAAAATGATCGATCAATCGGAGTTATTAACACGATATTTGGTGGAAATGCGCAGGGGATCCACCGTTAAAGGCGAAAATGATACGCCAAACAGTCGGCGATGACACTCCCATCAAAACCGAAAGAGAACGACGGAATGATCTCTTTCAATGAGTCGGACCTAAATGGAGTACATTGCCCTCACGATGACGCCTCGTCAGTAAATCTCAACATGGACGATTCACGAGGTGAAGCGGGTGATGATTGACACAGGCGATTGATTCGACTTGCTATACTATGAAGCCTTCAAGCAAATGGGGTACCAAGAGGCTATTACCTACGGACGGCCCCATCAAAGGAATAACAAGGCGTCAAGATACCCGTCGCCGGGTCATATCGAAAGTGAAGTTTGGCGAAGCCATGCCAGATAGAAAGGGACGTGGAGTTCCTAGTCGAAGTTCCAAGGCATACAATGCAATAATTGGGAGAGCTACTCAAACGCCTCGGTCGGTCGTCTCCACATACTACCAGTTATGAAGTTCCGACGCCCATGGAACTGGAGTCGTCAGGGGTCAGCAGAAAATCGCCCGGGAATGTTACTTGGCAGAAACCAAGACCCTAGAAGGGGCGTTAGTGCTGACGAGCTCTCTTGACGCGAGAGCCGACGAAGAGACGAACAGGATGAATCCAGTGGAAGAGACGCAACGGATCGTACTGGATGAAGCCGACCCCTCCAAGTTCACAAATCTAGGTTCCGAGCTATAGAAGAACCTAGCTAGAGAAATCACCGATTGTTTGGTAGAAAACAGATCGGTTTTTGCTTGGGTACCGAACGACATGCCCGGCATTTCTCGGACAGTTGCATGTCACTCCCTCGGCATTCGGCATGACTGCAAGCCGATCAGACAGAAGAAGCGATGGCATAGTAAGGAGCGCCAGGGGGTGATCGAGAAGGAAGTACAGAAGTTGCTTGAAGTGGGGTTCATAAGAGAAGTCAAATACCCCGAATGGCTCGCTAACGTGGTCTTAGTGAAAAAGAAGAACGGAAAATGGAGGACGTGTATAGACTTCACTGATCTGAACAAAGCATGTCCAAAAGACAGCTTCCCATTGCCGAAGATCGACCAGTTAGTAGATTCTACCTCATGGCACGAACTGCTCAGCTTCCTGGATGCCTTCTCGGGCTATCATCAGATCCCGATGAGTCTAGAAGACGAAGAAAAGACCGCCTTCATAACCGACCAAGGCACATACTGCTACCAGGTAATGCCCTTCGGCTTGAAGAACGCGGGGGCGACCTACCAACGGCTCGTCATGGAGGTCTTTAAAAAACAGATCGGTCGGTCGGTCGAAGCATACGTAGATGATATGGTGGTCAAAAGTAAGACGGCCGCGGAGCATGTGGAAGATCTCAAGGAAGTCTTCCAGACCCTGAATAAATTTCAGATGAAGCTAAACTCGGAAAAATGTGTGTTCGGTGGCATCCGAAAATTCTCGGGTTTATGATCACTCAATGGAATCAAACTAATCCGAAAAGATTGAGGCCATCATACGATGCCTTCGCCACAATATTTGAAGGATGTTGAGATATTGACCGGTCGGATAGTCTCGAAAGGTGTTCATTTCAGATTGGGGATAAGTGCCTCCCATTTTTCAAAGTCGAGGAAAGCGAATGTGACTCAATTCGATGGCTGACGAGTGCGAATAAGCTTTCCAAAGACTTAAAGCAAGATTTGTCTAGCCCGCCAATCCTACAAAGCCGGTGAGAGAGAGAACGGTGTTATACATGGCGGTTCTGAGGATCGATCGGCAAGCTAATCTGCTAATTTGGTTGAGGGGAATGAACAAGACCCTATCTACTACGTTAGCAAAGTGTTAACCGGACCGGAAACACGATACACGCCTATAGAGAAGATGGCCTCTCCTTGATAACAAGAATTTAAGTCGAGGCCTTATTTTCAAAGTCACACCATCGAGGTATGGACCGACCACCCTCAGCAAAGGCCTTCAAAAGCTCAAACCTTGGGTGGTGATTAAGTGGGCGAGAACTGGGTGAATTTGACATACAATACAAGCCCCGCACAACTATTAAGGCACGATATACTAGCAGACTTCATCGCGAGATGAGCCAACCAAGCTCGGAGGACGAGCGGTTCCCCTGGAGCCTGTTTGTCGATGGCTCGCCTAATGCCGAGGGATGCGGAGGAGTTGTACCGATCAGCCCGAACATGGAAGAAAAGTACAAGATCGCCCCGACTAGAATTCAAAGCCTTCAATAACGAGGCGTAATATGAGGCCTTGATAGCCGGCCTCCAACTCGCCAAGGAGATGGAAGTGAAGCACCTAAAGATATCTGATGATAGCGGTGGTAGTCGGTGAGTTACCGGCATTACGAGGCCAAGGGAACCACATGATCAAATACGGAGTTAGTCAAGCAGAGGCGAGCAATTTGGACGAAGATTCGATCAATGAATAGAACGAGCTCGTAATGCCAAGGCGATGTGCTCTCCAAAATGGCTTCCACCGTGATGCCAAAATAATATTCGATCGAACATTGGATCGGCCTAGCATTCGAGAAGACCGAGGAAGTTCTCAAAGTAAATTCGATCAACTGGCCGAATGAACCGATCATGCGGTACCTTTTGGAAGGAAGACAACCGGAAGACGAATTAGCGACCAAGAAGTTAAGGATAAGGCACCAATACACGGTTGTCAATGACTCTCTATATAGGCGGTCTTACGACTGGCCGCTCCTTCGATGTCTGAATGAAGAAGAAGCCGAGCAGGCAATGGCCGAAGTCCACGAAGGGATGTGCGAAAATCACGTAGGAGGCAGAATGCTGGCTCACCGGTTGATCAGACAAAGCTACTACTGGCCGACGATGAGAAGAGACTGTCAAGAGAGGGTCGACCGGTGCGAATCCTGCCAGAAAAACAGCAATCTGTCTCACCAACCGACCGAGAGGATGAAAATTGTAAGTCACCCTATCCCTTTCGCCCAATGGGGAATGGATATACTGGGGCCTTTCCCTCTCGGTCCCGGACAAAAGAAATTTTTGATAGTAGCAGTAGAATATTTTACTAAGTGGGTGGAAGCAGAATCTGTTGCTACAATCACCGAGGGGAAGGTTGAAAACTTTGTGAAGAAAAATATACTTTGTCGCTTCGGGATGCCCATGGTATTGGTTACAGATAATGGTCGGCAGTTTGACAACGCCAAGTTCAGAGACTTCTGTGACCGACTGAAGATCAAGCTACAACTGACCTCAGTAGCCCATCCGCAAAGCAACGGTCTTGCGGAGAACACCAATAAAAAGATAATGAACGCCCTGAAGAAGCGCCTGGATGGCCGAAAGACCTGGGTGGAAGAAGTAGATGAAGTTTTGTGGGCATATAGAACCACACCGAAGCGAGCCACGGGAAACTCCATTCAGAATGACCTTCGGGGCGGAAGCCCTGGTTCCAGGAGAAGCAGCATTGCACAATCAGAGGGTGTCGACCTACGAAGAAGAGCGGAATGATGAAGCCCGCAGAGCAGAGCTCGTTCTCCTTAGCGAGGATAGAGAAAGGCGCACCGCTCGTTCAGAGGCCATCAGCAAAGGTGACCGTGTTCTATAATGTAAAGGTCAAACCGAGCAATGTAAAGGTAGGTGGATACGCCCCACTAAAAGCCGAGGCTACTGGAAAACATCTGAAAACTCGGCAGATGTGGGAAGGACCCTATCGAGTGGTTAAACAAGTCGGGCACGGTTCCTACATCCTAAGCGGCGAGAAAGGGAAGATTCTACCGAGGCCTTGGAACTCCTGAATTTGAAGGCTTTCTACCAATAGATAAGTTATATTTTGTCAATTCTTCCTTATTATTCCTTTTGTATACATGTGGGTACCTTTTTCCCGTCCCCCGCCAGACAAGTTTTTAATGGCCCACGCCTCGTTATCATTAATAAAGGGTTCTGATTTCTTGGCAATTAAGAGTTAGATTGCACGAGGCCAAGAGTAAAAAGTCCAATCAATCATCGCTCGACATTCTACACAGACCGACTACGGTCGGTCGAGTCGCCAGGACGAGATCCCTGGGTCCCTCGCCATCGCCATTGCTCGGTATGCCATCGCTCGGCATTCTCCATATACCGACTACGGTCGGTCGGTCGCCAGACGAGATCCGGTCCTCGCCATCGCCATCGCTCGGTATGCCATCGCTCAAGATTCTCTATCGACCGACCACGATCGGTCGGTCGCCAGACGAGATCCCGGTCCTCGCCATCGCCATTGCTCGGTATGCCATCGCCGGCATTCTCCATATACCGACCACGATCGATCAGTCACCGAGACGAGATCCTCGGGACCTCGCCATCGCTCGACACGCCATCATGCGGCATCTCCATAGATCGATCATGGTCGACCGATTCGGCCGGTCGACTACGAGCAACTTTAAAACTCAACATATATCTAAGGTAAAGAGCATAAATACGGAAAAACAACAAATGAAGCAAACGTAAAGTCCATTGATTTTAATTAGCCACAGTCACAAGCCCACCAGTGAGCACTACAATTGGGAAGAAGGGGGCTATGAGCAGTAGAAGGAGAAGGAGAAGGAGAATTCCGGGAAACCTCGGAGCCGCGAAAAAGACGAGGTAGAAGCGGAACCAAGGAGCAGCAGGAAAAACATCTTCATAAAGCCCTTCCTCCCCGAGATCGTCACAACGGGGGTAGCAGGACCCGAGGAAACGATCAAGGAACATCATGAGGAGCTCTTCCTCTTGAGCCGAGATCTAGCCTCCCATCCTAACATCGACCGGTTCCCCTCGACTTTCTTTGTGATCCTCCAAAGAAAGCCCGAAAGCTGAGGAATAAGCGGTTGGCATAGTCTTCAAAAGAAGGGCATGCCACCCCTCAGAGTATAGAGCTCGTGGCCCTCTTCAAAATCGAAGGGCCACTCGCAGCGAGCTCTAAACTCTCTTCGCATAAGAACCGCCTCTTCCATCTCTTAATGGCCTCGATCCATTGCTCCCTTGACGGAGCACCGCACCTCCCCAAGGTTCTCTCCTCTGTCTCTCTCCTTCACAATGAATGGCGATCCTGGCGGCACTGCTGATCTCCTCTCCGCCTCACCGCTTTCCTCCACTCCTCGTTCTCTTTCTCCTCTTCCCTCTACCTCGGCCACCAGAGCCAAAGCTCCCACCTCCTCTCGGGCCGACTTCTCCTCCTCAAGAGATGCGTTTTAGCTCAAGGAGGTCCTCCTCCTTCACCTCGCCACCACCTTCAAACCCTTCATCGATCATGGAGATCCCGAACCTCCCGGTCCAGAGTCTCCAAGTTACCGCAAAGACTGAAAAGACATTGTCGCAGCCCGCGATACCATATCGCACGAAGTGGGAACCCAACTCTGTGTTCCCTTCTTCTCCATAAACCCTCGTCTGCCGGGAGTAACCTCTCAAAGAAGGTAATGGACACCTGAGGTCGCCGAGCGTTACGCCTTGCCCAATTTAATGGCAGGCTCCCATCGCCCAAGGCTCACTACTGTGCCTTCTCTTTCCCTTTTTCATTTACTCACCCGGCTTCACTGGCTGGGGGTGGACGGTCACCCAATCGAACCAACCTCTTCCTTTTAAGAGGAGGCCCGTCCTCCTCCTCCTCTACCACTGGAACAATTGTTAATGGCTCCGACGCCACAGAAGATCCTGGCGGGGAGCACCCATTGCATGCACAAGGAGACCAACCCCATGGACAAAGCGAGGCCTCACGGCCTCCGCCTCACCCCTTCTTCCCAGAGGCCGCTTCCGACGGAAGTTTGGGTAGCATCCTCACCATGGCTGCACAAGGTTAAATTGAGTTAGAAAACAATTGATATAAGTTCAAAATTAATGCAATCACGAGTCAACCGGACGGGCGGTTTCCTCCTCACCCGCTAATACGTGGAGGGGATCGACGAGAACGGCGGCCGAGGCCCCAGGATACCCCCGAATGAGCTCGCAAAATCGATTCGCCGAGCTCCTCGATACGACGGACCACCTCCCCTCCTCCTCGCTGAGGACAAGGTCGACGAATCGCTCCATCGCTTCGACCAAAGGATACCTCCACGGTCGGACTCGGAGGAAGATCCGGGACTTCACGAAGAAATACTTCGTCCGCCAGAAGAAATTTTGAGGTGTCTGGTGGGCGATACCGAGCATCTCGATATTGAAGAAAGGGATTCCCCCCGAGCTCTGACCGTGGCTCATCCTCGTGAAATGACGCAGAATGCCGACGGTAGAGATGATGGGTTAACTGGTGGCATAGCGGAATAACCCATTTATGAACCTCCAACTATTCGGAGGAATCGACTCGGCAATAACTCGAGCAGGCGCACACCTCGTCCACAATCGGGCGACGGAGCCTCAGCCGCCCATCGAGAAAAAGCTCCAAGACGGCCAAGTATCCACTAAAGTTTTTGTGGATCCGCCATGCTTCAAGGCCAATCGGGGCCCCAAGCCGTTGGGATATTATACTTGATGCACAACTGCTCAACTCCCAACAATCATCGACGATCACGATCTTAAGCGGCAACTCCACAACTAAACCGTCCTTCTCTCTCTCATCGACACTTCCTCCATACCTCCACCATGCTCCCGTAACTACCCGTGGACATGATTATCAAGAAAAGCACTAAAAGAATGGAGAGGAATGAAGAACAAAAGAACGTACCTATTTAGAAAGAAGTAGGTAAATCGAACGGCGAAATAAAAGAAGTTTTGAGAACCGCGAATGATTTGAGAGCAAGTGAAAGCAAAATGCGAATTACAAGATGAGAGCAAAAGGTAAAATCGCATTTCGTCATTTATGAGTATTTATAGGGGAAGGCGGTAGGAACCTAGAAAGTGACCAAATCGATCATTGACGACGTGGCGAAAATCCGAAAGCGATCCTTGACACGCGGCGAGATCTCGAGGAGAATCGAGGATATTCAAGATCGAAACGACACGACCATCGAAAGGACGACTGGAAATTGGTAATTACATAAAGACGATACGCCAGATTTCGAAGCCGACAAAGACGCGCCGTCTACAATAAATGCCTCACACGCCACCAATGATAACCAATCGATCCGCTCTCGACAAGCCGTCACGTAATAAGCGCCAAAGACCGATCGATGGGGCCATCAATCGACCTATTCTCGAGCGAACAGATTATACCCGGCGTGTCGGTATCCGAGCAATTACACCCAACCGGTCAAGATCCAAGCGATCATGCGCAAGCAATTCGACATCCGACGGTTGAATCATCCGACCGGTTGAAATCGCCTTTAGCCGTCCCATGAACGAGCTACAAGGCCAATGACCGACCGATTAACCACGTGACGAGCTATCCGCTACGAGCTATGGTTATTGTGAGCAACGCCCCAACATACTCCTCGACCCTTCTCTTCGCCGCACTCGGGAGTAGGGGGCTTATGGTCGGTCGGCTATATTTGGGCCCGAGCTCAATCACGGCGCCAATCGGTCGATACCCTATACTCATCGTTTAACCCGCCGATTCACGATTCATGGCCCATTAGCGAAGGAAATTCCCTACGCAAACACGTGTTTGCTTAAACCTACCGCAAAATCGTATATAAGATAATTCTCCCATAATTCATGATGCGATCATAACCTAATTCGCTTTTCTCGAATTCATCAATCCTTCCTACACCAAAAGCTTACTTGGCGTCGGAGTGGCTTAATCGGGTTGTCACCCCGACGAGCCTTCCTTGTTTTGGCGTATATTCACGTCGCGTTCATCATGTAAGGTAGAAGGCGATGGATTTTAATGGAACGCACTGCTCAAATGTAATCCGATGTAACCAAACTCTATTTTAAGTCATCTTATCCACGTATTTATGTGGGACTTATATAAATATATAGATGAAATAAGTTAGAATATTATTGGATCAGCAAAAGTGGAACATATACCTACTCGAAAAATTCATTTCATCATTGTAGAATTTTACATTAAATTCAAGTTTAACTAATACAAAAACATATATAAGATTCAACTGAATCTTCGTAATAAACAACATTCAATATAGGATTAGGAGTTGATCGGCGTGCGTGTCTAAGTCACATGTTTCAGATAAATTTTCCTACGAATATGCCAACCAGTTCGTCCACTTCTATCTATCATAAATTAAACGTGACATTTTATGTAAATTGACATTCTAAGACAAAAACATCTTAACTAACCCGAAAAAGATGCGATTGGACACATCTCCACATTGAGCATCTTAAATTTGAAATGAAGTTGACTATTCTATCCCTAGCAATAGTTGTTTGGAAAATTTGAAGTCTTAACTTAATGGAAGAACTAACTAGATCTTAGATTGGAAATGAATAATAGCTTAACGCTGTTTTAAAAGATTTATACAAATAAATCTTAGGTGAGTTGGTAAAGGATTTTTCTGATTTAAATAAAATTGTGGGTTCAAATCCTTTCATGTATACATCTATTTAAAATTTAAGATCAGAATTTTACCTCTCTAACGAAGAATCTATTTGATTCAAGCAAAAATTAGTTTAAATATAAATAACTTAAATAATATTTTTTTATAATTAGATCTCCTACGCGCGGGAAAAAAAAAACATAGTATAAAATTTCGCTGAAATTTGATTTTTGTTTCTGAAAGGACTTCTCTTTACTTGCATTCAACGGCCCACGAGAACGAGTGGACTGCATTTCCTTTCTCCTTCGATGCATAGCACGATTGTCTGCCCAAGTTCATGGATAGCGATTTTGTTACTTGTCCAATATCGAACTTTCGATGCTTGCATTTATTTACTTGCTCCAAATCCGTTTCCTTTGTGAATTTGCACCATAAGGCCCCTACCAGGTCTACCTCCTCGTTATTTTCATGTAGACTAAAACTCTCTGCTCGCGATACTCCCACAGCTTCGGAATCTAAACCTGTGAAAAATTTTGCGGTGGCCGGTATCGGAGGTCCATCTACTAAGGTTATTGAGGATTCTTATAAGACACCCAGAAATTTTGCCGGTGTTACCTGGCCTAAGTTTTTGGCATTGGGTGATAAAGCTGAAACTAATGATAGCAAAGATTTACTTAAGCGATATTCTTGGATGCTTAGTGAGTGTGCCTCAAAAGGGTCCCTAACGGACGGGAAGGCGATTCATGGGAACTTGATTAAAAGTGGGATAGAGCCGGATTCGCATCTAGTGGTTTCTTTGATTAATTTTTATGCGAAATGTGGAAACCTTTCCTTTGCTCGTAAAATGCTCGATAAAATGCACGTAAGAGACGTAATGTCTTGGACTGCGCTAATTGCTGGAGTTTTGAGGAAAGGATATGGAAGCGACAGTCTTGGTCTTTATTACGAAATGATAAAGGAAAATGTAAGACCAAATGAATTTACGCTGGCAACTGTGCTAAAAGCATGTTCTATGCTCCTGGACCTAGAATTTGGAAAGCAGATTCATGTGAAAGCAATAAAACTTGGATTGTCATTGGATTTGTTTGTCGGATCTGCACTTGTTGACCTTTATGCCAAATGTGGGGAGCTGGAATTTGCTGACAAGTTATTTTCTTACTTGCCTGAGAAGAATAGCGTGTCATGGAATGCTTTGCTTCATGGTTATGCTCAAAAAGGTGATGGGGAAGAGGTTTTGAAGTTGTTATATCGGATGATAGAGTGTGAAATGAATTTCACTGAATTCACTTTGTCCACTGCCTTAAAGGGCTGTGCAAACACCGGGAATTTGAGGCATGGCACCAGTTTGCATTCTATGGCTATTAGGGGTGGGTACGAGTCAGAAGAATTTCTAAGTTGTAGCCTTGTTGACATGTACTTTAAATGTGGTATGACATGTGCTGCATTGAAAGTATTCAACACAATAAAAGATCCGGACATAGTAGCTTGGAGTGCGGTGATTGCAGGCCTTGATCAGCAAGGGCATAGCCAAGAAGTGGCTGAGATGTTCAATCAAATGAGACGTGCAGGAGTTAGACCTAACAAGTTCACCCTTTCCAGTCTAGTCAGTGCTGCTACAGATATGACCGACCTGCATTTTGGTACCAGCATCCATGCTTGTATCTACAAATGTGGGTTTGAGTCTGATAATTCAGTTGGCAATGCGTTGATAATGATGTACATGAAAACTGGATATGTGCAAGATGGTACTCGGGTATTTGATTTGATAACTGATCGAGATATAGTATCATGGAATTCCCTGTTATCTGGATTCTACAATGCTGAAACTTCAGATCAAGGGCCAAAAGTCTTCTGCCAGATACTTTTGCGAGGTTTCAAGCCAAACTTGTACACCTTTGTCGGTATTTTAAGGTCTTGCACAAGCCTTTTGGATCTTAACTTTGGAAAGCAAGTACATGCTCAGATCATAAAAAGAAGTATTGATGCTGGTGATTTTGTTGGAACAGCTCTTATTGACATGTATGCCAAAGGCAGATGCTTGGAAGATGCAAATGTAATTTTCAACAACATGATTAAGCGGGATATCTTCACCTGGACAGTAATGATTTCTGGTTATGCGCAAACGGATCGAGCAGAAGTTGCTGTTAAGTATATAGGAAAGATGCATAGACAGGGTTTAAGGCCCAACGAGTTCACTCTTGCCAGCAGCTTAAGGGCATGCTCCCATATGGCAACCCTAGAAAATGGACGACAGCTCCATTGTATGGCAATAAAGATCGGGTACTTCTCAAATGTTTTTGTTTCCGGTTCCCTTGTGGATATGTATGGAAAATGTGGGTGCATTGAGGATGCTGAAGTGATCTTTAAGGACCTGGCTTCACGAGATACAGTCTCATGGAACATTATCATATCTGGTTACTCGCAACATGGAAAAGGAGAAAAGGCTCTTGAAGCCTTTCATATGATGTTAGATGAAGGCATTCTCCCTGATGAGGTGACTTTCACAGCTATTCTTTCTGCTTGTAGCTACATGGGTTGGATTGAAAAGGGCAAAACCCTTTTTGATTTGATGAACAAAGCATATGGTATAACCCCTTCATTGGCGCATTGTGCTTGCATAGTCGATATGCTTGGTCGAGCAGGCAGATTCAGTGAGGTTGAGCTCTTCATTGAGGAAATGAAGCTAGCGCCGTATTCCTTGATATGGGAGACTGTTCTTGGGTCTTGTAAACTGTACGGCCATGTTGACTTAGGTGAGAAAGCTGCTAGGAAACTCTTTGATCTTGAGCCCAAGCTAGAGTCCAGTTACATATTGCTATCAAATATTTTTGCATCCAAAGGCAGGTGGGATGATGTCAAACACATCAGAGCATTGATGTCCGCACAAGGCATTAAGAAAGAACCTGGATGTAGTTGGGTGGAGGTCGATGGTCAGTTCCATGTCTTCCTATCTCAGGATGATTCGCATCCCAAAATATTGGAAATCCATAACAAACTGAAGGAGTTGGAGCAAAAACTTTCCTCGGCAGGCTATAAAGAACAAACAGAAATTATCCATCAGAATATTATCCACAAAGGAAAAAGGCAGGAACTTTATTATCACAGTGAGAGACTGGCTCTTGCTTTCGCCCTTGTAAGTGCTAATCCAATTAAGCCAGTCCGAATTTTCAAAAATATAAGAATTTGTGGGGATTGCCATGATTTCATGAAGCACATCTCATGCATCACAAATCGGGAAATAATTGTCCGTGATATCAAACGTTTCCACAATTTTACTGGAGGCACTTGCTCTTGTCAAGACTATTGGTGATACAGATTCAAACGCAGAGTTCTTATCATCTGAAGTGAAGTTGAAGCATTACTGTTGATACTTACGAGGGCTGTGCTTTGGATCATGTTCTAAAGCCCACATGGTAAAACTTCAGTTAACTTCTATCAGATATAATGAGTATGAGTGTGTACCTATGGAAATCAGAATGACTTTCAGTCAAAGTATACTTGCTTCCCAACATTCTTCACTTGTTAAGTGGCCTACTTGTACGTGGTACAACTTGAGGATCAAGCGAGCAATGCTTTGTGTGGTGAGCAAACTTAATCGGTTTAATGACATCTTTTCTTTAATTGGTTGACTATTTGCATAAGCCTAACAGAGACAATGTTTTTTGATGATACCTTGTTCACATATTGATTATTCACAGCTCCTTTCATTCTTTTCAGTTGAGGACCTGGATCGCAAAAAGCTTCAGCTTTGGTGCAGTGGGCGATTGCAGCAGAGATAGAAAAATACTAGGGCTAGGTTAATACAGCTGATAATCAGATGAGGATTATTAATTTTCTTTGGACGCTAGAGAAATAACATCAATCGCTGGATCAAGGTGAAGCTATGCAATAAAGCCGCTTGATATACCTGTACAGTGCCAGCTCAATATTTGCTGCTAATTCAATTTGTTTTTGGACAAGAATTTTAGAAAATGCGATATGAACAGATCACAAAAGAAAATATATACTAATCTTGCACCAAATAAATCAGGAGAGGTATAACCACACTCAATATATGCGTATCAATTATACAGAAACTCTGGCATGCAAAATTTTGAAGAATGCTCCAAGCTGAAACCAGTAAGAGTTAAAGATTGTCATATTATCTCTCCAGAAATAGCACTGCCTTTACAATCATCTTCATCGGAGATTGGATTCTCAAATTCACTCTCTCTGGATGAACTACCTTCATCAATAGATGAGGATCTCTCTCGATCAGAATCAGACTCATCAGCAAGCTCATGATTAAAAAACTTGGTCCTTTTCCTTTCGGTATGATATCCTTTCCGTTCTCTTTTTCTAATTTTTGACATCCTGATTGTGCTGGCAGCAGCGACAAATGCAGCATTCATGGATTCCTTTGTCTCTTTATTTTCTTCCTCTTCTCCCGTGTTATCAATGTAAAAGAGAGTATCAGCATCTCCCTCCTTCGATTCTGATCTAAATGATGGTTGCTCATAGTCGGCTTTGTAATCATTGAGCGCCAATTTGGCACGATACTTGGAAATGCTGTCATTAAAAATTCTTACACCTTGACCCTCAAGAACCAGTAATCCCGCTGGAAAAATAATATACAAACTATTACTGGGGAGATCGTTTAGACGAACTTAATAGATTCAGATGAAGTTTTAGTTTTGAACCTGAAGAGAGATAATTTGGATGAGAAAATACAATAGCTACTTACTTATAAGAGCTTTAGGCGATGATCGGTTTAATTTACGTGCTGCTTCCACTGTTCCAATCTGGTCAGTGACCAACTTAATTATTTCTGAAGGTAACTGGGAAATGGAGAAGGAACTTGAATAAGCTCTAGCTCGCTTTTGATCTCCAGCATTCCTGTAGCATTATAGACGGTGAGATAAGGCAGCATCTCCTATGCATTTAAAATTTGGTGATGATTGCTACCTGAAAAATTCTATGGCTTCATGTGTAGTAATCAATCTTGTCAAGGCCAGACTTCTTTCATATCCTGCTGGTACGTCTGCTGTAGCTCTATTTGGACTAAGAAAGGAGTATTCCGCCAATAGTAAGGCATCATACATAATTGTCTTTAACAAAACTTCTTCTCCCGAGCCCTGCATACACATTTTCCCACGAAGTGCCTTAAGAGTTAAGATAGGAGGCAACATGGAAATATTCATTTTTACTGCTCCAAGCGATAACATAAGCGAAGCATTATTAGGCACATATATGTGGCACTTACACATAGTATGCGATTAGGTCCCTAACAATCTAACCATTCAAATGCAGTAGTTGTCATTGACAATGATCAAAAGGAAACACCAAAGGACATGATTTAATAAGTTGGTGATTCGAAGAAGGAAATGGAAATGAATTAGGCGTTGAAGAAACAATAACGAACCAGTAAGGAAGTCACAGGTAAGTTTCCTTGCAGCAGCATCCTCAGAAGTGTATCTGCGTAGCATATGTAAGCATCTCAAACATGATATGTAAAAGACCACAACCAGCAGAAAAAACAAAACGAGTGACAATTGATTCATCTACCACATTACGGGGAAAAACATAAACATAGGCGCATCAACTTTGCTAAACCACAACTTCGAAATTATTTTTTACACAGTTGAAAGCAACTTAATTCGAAATAGATCATGTACGCGGTTACTTGCTGACATTCCTGGAAACAAGTCAAGATAAAAGCAACACATACCATAAAAGTAAATGCTCTGAAAGGCAGTTACTGAACCAACTAAGCAACTCCTCAATTCCTTCTCCAACTCTACTCCTTGATTCTCAACCCGTAAATGCAAGCACAACTTCAACAATAAGACCTCTGCAATAACGATTCCACACAAGTAATTTACGCTACGATTTCCCAAATCAATGTCTCTGTATACCTCACTACCCGCAAGAGGTAAAAATGAGTTCTCGTTCTCGTTCCCATGCATCCACAAACCAACCAAATCCGCGAAAGAAGCAATTAAATTTGAGTCTCTTTGCTGGTTCAATTCCTTACAACACGCAGTTATATATCCAAGAATCACTCCGATCAAGGATTTAACCTGCTTAATCGCCTTCTTGACTCTCTTGGAACCCAAATCTTCCCTTAGTAAATCAACAATCAATTTATACATTTCAAACACAACAGGAGCTAGCAATGCTATGCTTTTGGAGCCACCACAGGCACCTGCACATCCACTTATGAGCTGAAACAATTGCTTTGAAATCGAAATACGGTCTAGAAGATTCTCGGCAGTGATTTTGCGGGTAGTAAAGGATAAAGCACAGTACACCCAGATCGTTTCGAGAGGTGGGTCGACCTTTGCCTGCATTAATTCGAAGAACACATGGATAAATTGGGGCAAATTCGGAGTTCCTTCGTGGATTTCAGCCATTACATTTTGCAATGCTTGGTTCAGAGCGAGTTCGTAGTTTCTTCCTATCAAAAGATTGGTTTTTTGTTGGATATCAAACACGCCCATGGTGATAATTAGAAGGAATTGATGTATACTAGAACTATCGAATCAGATAATGGTTTATCGAAAAGACCTGCAACTGTAAAACCCTAATGTTGTGTCGCCAAGGTTTAGGGTTTCAGCAGTGGGCATGTGATGTGAAACAAATGGAGCCGACATAACACGACATCGTTATATTGTGGCAGAGGAGTTCCCTATTCCAAAACGTTGATTGTGTTGTCTGTTAAATAAATGACTCTTTTTAGAAACGGTAACCTTTTCTATTTTTACATATGAATTCATCTGTCGGATATAAACTAAGATAAAAAGATCATGTCATTCTTTCTGACACTGCACCCTCCAATTCCAAGCTCCATCTATTTATAAGTAGCATTTCTGATTTGTACGACACATTCACTATTTGTAATTTTTAGTTTCTGTTTTATATTTTTAAAATAAAAATAAAAACTTATTTGATTATTAATATTAATGTAGTTATATTTTATTACTAATAATAATTACATTTTAAAAAAACTTAAAATAAATTATTTTTATTAAATAAATTTATTTAATCTCTTATATAATATTTATTAAGAAATTATTAATAAAATTATGTTATTTTAATAAAATAAATAATTTATAAATTAATATTTTATTTATAAATTAATATTTATTTGAAATATATTTTAATTATTAAATCAAATTTTATTTGAATAGTAATATATTTTAAATTTAATTATATTCATTAATAATTATTAAAATTTAATTACATATAATTTAATTATAAAACTTAAATAAAATAAAATAATTCATTATTTTTATAGATAATTATTTTAATTTATTAAATATATAATCTTGAATGAAATTATTCATACTTTTATTAATAATTAAATAATATATATTTAAATGATAGTAAATCGATTATGAAAAAAACAGAAACCAGAAACAAAAACCACTTTTTATGGTTTTCATAATTTTTGAAAACTGGAAGAAACCAAAACCAAAAATAAAAAATAAAAACTCAAACAAACAGGTTTTTTTAAATTGAATTTGAAAATAAAAACTAAAAACAAAAATAGAATCAAACACCCCCTAAATTATTAAACCTACGTTTCCTTGTAGTTTCTATTTTTCACGAATGAAAAACCTTTTACAGAGATTTTTAAATAGAAAGTGAACACTTTCTAAGTTTGTGACATAGAGCTGAAGATATTTTTAATTTATAATATTTATATAAAAACTAAGTTCAATTCTAATATAAAAATGAAGATATTATATTTTCATCTATTAAATGTTTAATATGGTATATTTTTAATATTTATAATTAATTATATTTTAATTATATATAATAAATTTTATTTAAAACTAATAACCTTGACGTAATCTAACCAAGTTAACCCAATTTAATTCTCCTATAACTATTCCATGCCAATGAAGTTAAACCAAGAGTTATGCGGAACAAAAACAGTAAGTAGAAGCAAAAGAAAAAGTAGAGGGACAGTCATGGCAACAACTACAGGAGACCCATATAAGGTCTTCAATTTGCACAACTTCTATTTGAGTGCATATCAGACAACCATCAATAACAAAGATCTCCCTAATTCCTCTTCCGACTAAGCCGTCCAACGCTAGTCCCCTGTCTTCCACTTTTACATTGCTCTTGGTAGTTATTAGGTGCTACTCCTAGTTTTTCACTTTATTATGTTTGATATGATTTTTACTTTTGTTTACCTCGTTTGAGTTGATTTTATTTAATCTTTGTTTTTGATAATCCTTTAGGGTGCAAGTAGGCTACAGAAGCCAAAGATCACGCTGAAGGTATTTCTTTCTCATTTTTAAACATAATTGATCACAAAATTTGTTAAAATTGTTGGTTTTTTTAATTATTTCTTATTATATATCATCATAATTAAGTGATTTGTGGTCCAATATGGGTCCAACTCAACTTAAATGGCTACTAATATGATCACAATGAACTCCACCTTGAGATTATTCTATCGTAATATAGACACATACTTTGGTGTTCAAGTAACTTCATGTTAGACCCCAAACTTTTCTTGAAAAATTTGAATTATTAAATGAGATTAAATGAGAAATTTGCGGTGAATTATTCATGTGCAAAGAAAAAGAAAATTCATGAATTTAAATGATATGCAGGATTCAGTTAGGTGAATCAAGTAAGTTGTGTTTAATGTTTTATTTGGGCAATGTAAATTTGATAAATTGAAATGATATTTTGAGGTTAATGCATGAAATGGGGTTTTTGAGTTTAATGGAATTGATGTGAAGTTTTGAGTAAATTTGTATGTGCTATGAAATTGATAGTGAAGGAATTGTTTTGAATGGAATTGAAAAACAAAAACTGAATAGTGAAAGTGCTAGTTTTTAGAAAATTGAAAGTCTAAAATTTGTTTGGGATGAATAGTAGCAAAAAGTGATTTGTAAAATAAAACTTTCATGAATTTTTCTGGGTTGATCTGGAAGGATTTTGATAAAATGATATCTATGAAAGTTGTAGCTTCTGTTGATATCTTTCTATCGCCATAAAGTATGATATTTTTCAATATCGGGATTGAAAGTTATGATCATTCGAATTTAAGTCTATTTTGTTTTGTTTTTGAAAATGCTCATAAGGGTATGTTTGTGTGTACTGTACTTTGAGGCAAATTCTGGATTGATATGGTTTGAATTGGATCAAGTAGCCTTATTGAAAGTTATAAAGGGATTTCATAGCTGTACAATCATGTGTAATATACTATTTGTGGATGTGGGAATTAAAAGATGTGAATTTTTGAAGTCTTGATGTTGTTTAGGGTGAAATTATGAGATTGAAACTTTGATTGAATTTTTGATCTATATAGAGGCAGAAATTGTTCTTCAAGTCTTCATGAAAGTTGAAGTTTGTATTTTTATCTTTACATTGACATAAAGTATGGAATTTTTGGGCAATGGAATAGGAAGTTATGAGTTTTAGAAATTGTGTTACTATTCAGGATGACTTTTATTTGGGCAGTAACTTTGATTGAAATTTTGACCCATTTAGAGGCTGTTTTTTTTTTTGAGTTCTCCATGGAAGTTGTAGAGTTTCCTTTCAATTTTCTATTGATTCCAAATTTGCAAAATTTGGAATTTTGAGTTAAAAGTTGTCAATTTTGGAAGTTAGGAGTTTTTGAAAAAAAAAAGGTGGAACAGGCAGCTCGGGAGTGCGATCGCGTCGCAAGGGTGATCCGACCCTTGACCGTTCTTTTGCTTCTAACTTTTCCATCCGACATCCGATTGACCTGATTTTTTTAAAGCGTTGGATTCCTAAGACATTACCCTAACTCTCCATAAAAATTGTGGATTTTTTAGATTTATTTGAAAAAGATTGATTGAATCAAAGTGAGAGGATTGATTAAAGAGTTTGAGTTGGATATTTTCCTGAACATGCTTCGATATTCTAGTGATATCTTGATCTGTAGAAATCCAATTGAGTTTATTTTTGTTTCTAATTAAATTAGATACATGGAATTAAGAGTTATCTGAAGGAACATAATTTTAATTCAGCCCCTAAGAGTTTCAATTTCTGAATTGAAGTTGGGTTTAGTGCTCAGTCTTGGATTATTAAGAGCTTAAAGTGTTTAGGCCATAACTTTTGCTCTAGTCATCCGAATGTGATAATTCTTGATTTGAATTGAACTAGAGAGATAGGGCTACAAATATTCTGATGGAATTGAATTTTAATTCAGTCTCTAAGAGTGTCAATTTGTGGACGGAAGTTAAGCTTAGGGAAATGTTTTAGTATAAGAACAGTCCGGAAATGTTTGGGGTATAACTTTTGAAGTATTGAACCAAATTGAATGATTTTTGGTGTCATTATAAAATTGAGACAATGAGGAACATTTTTCTAGAAGGAAGTATTGGCAAATTCCTTAAATTTGATGATTAGAAAAATGTCTTAAGTTAAGTATGAATTAAATGAATTTTGAGGCTTTGGTATATTATGTTATTTTTGTGAAATTAATTAGCATGTCAATTTGAATAAAATCATATGGCATAGGTTGATTGGATTAAATTGAATTAAAAGGGTAATTTATGTATGAGGGCATTTTGGGAAGAACACTAAGCTTTTAAGGTTATAAGGCTTACAAGGAAGGGTATAAAGGTCATTACTCACTCATTAATGGCACACTTGTAAATAAGAAGTGTGGACTTTCTTATAAGACAAGGAGGAGCACAAAAATTAGAATGAAAAGAAAGAATAAAAGGAAAGAAAAAATGAGAAGAGTGTGTTTCGGATCGAGAAGAAGAGAAAAGAAGAAAAAAACGGGTTAGAGTTTGATTTTTCTAAGTTTTTAAGAGAGTTTTCGAAATTGATTCAAGAAGGAAAAAAAAAGAGGAGCATGAGGGCTTTCATATGAGCCAAGAAACTCTTCTTTTAGAGAAGATTCAAGGTAAGGGTGGATTTTGATCTTTGGATTTTTGAGATGGTTTTGGTTCATATAGTTTAAAAAATGTATGTGTTTAAGTTTTCTAAGATTAATTTTGGTGATTATGCCTTATGTGATGTTCAATTTGAATTCCTATGGATTAGGGTTTTTACTATTGATGAAGGAGTTTAAGAAAGGCAAGAGAAGAGGCTTTGGACAAGTATTAAGCAAGGATATGAGGTGGGTACCATGTTTATAATTTAAATTATGAGCCACTTATATGTTTTCGAAAAATCAAGAAGATAAACGGTTTTCAAATACATTGTTTTCAAATGATTCGATAATTTGTTATAATGGTTAAATTCATTGTTTTGAATGATTTGATAAAATTGATACAATGGTTACATTCATTGTTTTGAATGATTTGATAATATTGCTAAAAGTGTTGCATTCTTTGGTTTTGAATGACTGAGAAATTGTTATGTGAATTTGATTGACGTAAATTTTAATTGACGAATTGTGAATGAAAATATGTTTGAAATATAACATGCGTATAAAAAGTAAGTTTTCGAAATGTGCCTTTGGGAAATCCGATTTCAAGTGTGAAATGTATGTTATGCGGGTTTGGTTAGGTCCCATAAGTTATGTCAAATGCATTTGTCAATAGACTTCTCCACCGCCTGCATTAGTGGCATGGAGCTCCATGAGGACTCTATAAGTTCTGTTATCTGGGACCATTATCTTGAAAATGTGTAGTACGTTTTGTTTCTGGACCAACCCAAACCATTTTGACGTGTTATGTTCTCATGTGTGTTTATAAATTTGATGTATACATGATTTGAAATTTCTTATGAATTATTTGTGAAATTGAGAATTTTTGAGAAATAAACATGTGATGATTTCTATTGTGACATTGCTATAAAATTTCAACAAGTTTTGAAAATAGTTTTACTTGTTTTTCTGTTATAAGCATGATACCCACGAGCTGTAAAGCTCATCCCCCCTTTCATTCCCATCTCCAGGTAACGAGAAGAGATTGAATGAAAGAAAGTCAAGACATTCGTCTGTTTGTACATATGATGTGTTTTTAAGTTCGATTGTTGGAAGATAAGTCCTTAGATTTTTGTTGAGAATTTTGGAGTTGTATTATCTCGTGTATTTTGGATTTTAGTATTGACGTTGTATTATGGCTTGGAATACCATTAATGTTTTGTAAGCATATTAATTCATGATGGTAATGAGTTATAGAATTGTGTATGGATATGGAATGTGAATTTGTTTATGGATGAGATGATATGAAAGTGATTGAGTGGGTTATGATTCCGGATAGGAGGTCCGATGAATTGTGATGATTGATATGAAATATTGAAGTGCTTATTGTGTATGAATTGTGGGATATCGATATGTGTGTAAGGTGCTTTATGGCAAAGAAAAATAAGATTTTGTTTAAAATGATGAGATATGAATGAATATGAAGAAGAAAATGAAATGAGGTTTGAATGTGAATGACTTCAATTGGATATTGAAGTTACTTTGATTGAAGAATTTTTTTTAATACCGATTTGAATTGGTTTAGACCAAGTGTCTTTATAGTTTTCCAACGCTGAATGTTTGTTTTGTTTTAAAAGTATGCGTTTTCGGATGTCGAAGTTAAGAGTTTTGTCCTTAAGCGTTATGTTTCCTTTGGTTTCAGCATGCGCTTCCTTTGGTTTTCGATCCGAAGTTGACCCACTTTTGATTTTTGATTTCTTTCGTTTTTTTCCTCACGCGCTTTATTTGATTTCCCTTTTGATTTCTTTCGTTTTCGCCCACTTTGTTTTTCGATTTATGATTCCAAGGTTGAGTTCCGAAAACAGGTCCCAACATTTCATCACTACTTGATCTATCATTTTCTTTAATATTCTTATGGCCTCAGGATCCGTAAGATACTTCGAGTTTAACCCATTGTTTCATTTCAATCCAGTTAATAAAATTTCTAAATCTTTGTTGATATGGGTGTGGCAAATTAGGAAGTTTTACCAATCAAGGTGGAACCAAAGACAAGAAGAATTAAGGAAAGGGGAAAATATTGTAGGGGATAGAAAATTTAATATAAGGAGATGAAGAGGAAGGGGTAGAGGAGGAAGAAATCATGTTGGAAAATGAAAAATTGTTATTAACAAAAAAAGAGAGGAAGAATTAGAGGGCAGGGAATGAAAAATTGATACTAGGAGTAGAAGAGGAAGAAATCTTGCCAAAAATTGAATAATAAATATTAACATAAGAAAAGGAAGAGATGGAAGAGGTAGAAATTATGTAGGGAAAAAAATGATATCAGGAGAATAAGAGGAAGAAATCCTGCCAAAAATTGTTATTAAAAGAAGAAGAGGAAGAGTTAGAGGAGGGTAAAATCCAATAAAAAATACTGATTTTTTTAAAGAAACTAAAAGTAATTTCATTGAATGGAAGTAGAAACAAAAGTCAAGTTCCAGATTTAACAACAAAAAGACAACACTTTAATATTAGCAAGTTAAGACGATTTTGCAACTATCTTAGAGCCATACAATGCATTTTCCAAATACGGTGAAGAAACCCATCTGTGCCTTTTGCAATTTACCTGAATCACCCAAATTACGGATTGGGTATATCATCACCCCTGGTGGAGGGAGTCAATAGGCAATGCAAGATCAATTTGTAGCTCAACTTTGTAGACAACCTGATAGAATGATTCTATCAGAAGTGATTTAAACAAACCGTATTAAGCACTTTCAGATAAGAGAATAGAGGAGAGATCTAGGGAGAACCTTTGCGCTTTTACATGGACCATCTCATCAACCCAGACAGGTACATTCTTTTATAATTTGTTTATTTATCGATCTTCCCTTCTATGTGATTCCTTATTCAAGCTTTAAAATTGAGCAATTTTCCACGAATTTGCTATATTAAGATAGCTTTTTTCAAACCTTAAGATACATAAGAGTTTTTCCTTAATTTTAGAAAATAGAGAGGACAATACTTCATCTCTAGAACGTGAAGTGTTTTGAAAGTGTCTAAGGTTCCTCTCTTCCCAAATATCTTTGATCGAGGAGGTGAAAAAGATGATGTAAATATGCCTATTGTAATTAGGAATATTGTCTAGTCTTAGTAGCCAATTTGGAGCTTATGTGAAGATATTTCCTACATTAAAAACTAGACAAAGTTTTTAGATCCTCTCCTATATGAATTAGGAGAAAGCACATAAGAAGAACAAGTGTTTTCTAGATTCTTCCTCCTTTTCACAGAGGACACAAGTACAGTTAATAGGGATGAAATGCATCCTGTCCAACGTGTTCAATTTATTCCGTGTTGCAATCCATAAAAGAAAGGAGTGACTAGAAATGAGTGAATTGTGCCATATTATAGGGTACTAGGCAAATCTTAGGTTATCCTGGTTTTGTTTATCCCTAAATTTTGAGAAGCTGAATTTGGTAAGAGATAGATTGAGACACTGGAAGGTATCTTGTCTTCCCAAAGTTAGGTTGGTAATTAGGACTAAGATGTTGCAAGTCTATAGGAATAAACCATTGGCCTTTAATGATAATTGTATTGACTTTAGAATTACTAGGAAATCCATTTTAATAACAAAGAGCTTGTGGAATTCTAATTAGGGGCTTTTACCTGTCTAGTTATCAAACCACAAAAATGTTTTCTCTTCATTGCTAGCCTTACAAAGAACTGTAGGTTCTAAGATAGGTCTTAATTTTAGTAGTTGAGTGAAAGACCAAGAAAATGTGGTTGCAGAAAAATAAACCAATAGAGGTCAAAGTCAGTCCACCCTCGTCTTCCCTTACATACTTGTGACTATTTAACCTTAGCAAAGTGGTTGTTTGAGTTCAAATTAACCTAAAAAATCTTCTAAATAGCATCTCAATAGTTTTGATGACTCTTTTGGCTAGGGTCTTGTTAGAGGACCAATATATGTGAAAGGAGTTCAAGTTAGATGTGATGAGTTGCAATCTCCCTCCAAAAAAGAGCACCTTATTTGTCTACATACTCAATCTTCTATGTATTGGGTAGTATGTAGAGAATTGTATCCTTTTGATAGCAATGGGAAGTCCCAAATAAGTCAAAGGAGTTAGTTTCCTATTCATACCTGTGATAAGAGAGATTCTATTCTCCATCATGTTTGCACCAGTAGCCAAAATGAAATGGATCTTTCAAAATTTCACCTCCAGACTTTAAAAATCTTTAAATGTAGACAGTATCGAGATGAGCAATTCAATAGATTTATTGTGGGCCTTGGAGAAGATTACAAAGCATAAATTAATAAGCCCTACTCTCTTACATTCGCTATGAAATTTAAAGTTCTTGTTACTTTCCACTTTGTGAAGAAACAACTGACTTAGTACCTCCATACATATGATAAAGGGATAAGGGGAGATGGGATCCCAATGTCTTAGCCCTCTAGAACTTTTAAAGATACCAGTAAGCATACCATTAACCAAAACTGAGTAGGATGGAAAAGTGATACAAGTGTCAACCATTTAATGAAGACATTTAGGAATCCCAAAGTCTGAAGGATAAAGCCTTATTCAACATAGTCAAAAGGAAGAGTTGGAGGAGGGAGAAATATCATATGAAAGGTATAGTTGTCATAAAATGCATGAATCACAAAGTAGTAATATTAGCGTTAGAAGTAATGAGCAACCTGAAATTACTGGCCTAAAAGATGCTATGATAAGAATAACATGAAAAAGCTGGAGTACTCATATGAAAGCTACTATAATGGTAAAACACTAAGTAGTACTCATATGAAAGCTACTATAATGGTAAAACACTAAGTAATTGAACTAAGATTGCTTGGCACTCCTTTAAGATATGGCTCTATGGGCAAACATGAAGATATAACCTGAGGTTGATTTTTGTGAATCAACACGCCCAAAATTTTTTTGAATCTGGGTACCTTATTACCTCCAGATTGTCAGTTTATTTGTACATAGGCATGTAATCTTTGGTCCCTTGAAGGTACCTTAATACTTTCTTTGCATCTCTCCAGTGATCTAATCCTAGGTAACTCTGATTTCTGCCTACCATTTTGATAGCAAATGCAATGTTAGGATTTGTATAAACCTAAGCATACATCAGGCTTCCGAATGTAGAAGCTTATGGAATGTTTTCATTTTTTCCCTTTCAAAATCAATTTTTGGGCATTGGTCCAAATTGAACCTATCGTCTTTCATAATGGGAGCAACTGTTGGACCTTGTTCCCGAAGCCCAACTATCCGATTCGAAGCCGAAAAGCGTAAGCGGGTTTCCTTGCAAGGTTATCTCAACGAACCCTCACTTGCTTTGAATCAATCTTTTCGAATTCTAAGTAAAAAAAGTTACCAATTTTTGTGGAGAGGTAGTTAAACATGTTATAAATTCAATGCTTCAAGAATCGCTCAATTAGGACGTCGGACGAAGAAGTTATGGTCGAAAGAATCCAATAAGTTCATGTCCTTATTCCAACTGAACATGTCGTGGCGCGAATGCTATAACTTTTTATACAAATGTCTAATTGCTTTCGTTTTTAGACCATTGGAAAGAAGACATCAAGATCTACAACTTCTATTTGAGCCCTCGACACGAGATTCGGCCTCTAAACTAGTCAAAATGGCAAATTACTGTAGCTAACCTGAGACTGTCCTTTAAACGGACATGCATGTCCGTTTAACGAACACAGACTGGCAAAACACCCCCAAAATGTCTGAGAAAGTCCGTTAAACAGAAATACACTGGACTAAGGGCCCTTTTCCACCCGAGAAGGTCCGTTTAACGGACACTCATGTCCATTTAACGGACACGCGCAATTCAAAACCTCTTCCAAGCCTTCCAATGCTTCCAACCTCTAATCCTAACATCATATACATTCAAAATCTTCCCAAATTAAATCCTTCAAGTGTAATAACACTCCTCAAACATTCAACTACCAATTGAGATGCATCACACTCCCAAATATCAACTCAAAAACCCATACAACACATAATTTCTCATCATGCACCAAAGCTATCACACTCAAGCCTTCCACACAATATCATCACTTGCAAAACCCATAACTCTCAATATTGATATCCAAATTTCGCAAACATTATACCATTAAAAAAGCTAAGAGGATAAACAACAAGGTTCAAGAAGATCATTTCGCCCATAATGGCCTAAATCAACCCAGTTTTTCCCTCAAGAATCCAACACACAAGTTACCCTTATAAAACCTAAAATAAGCATTTCACACAACAAGATAGATAAGCACATGCACAAAGGAAATTTTCCCAATCTTCAATTCAATTCCAAGCCAAAAATGGAGTTCATACAAGCTTTCATACATAGCTTTAAATTACATATTGACATTACACAAGTTGTAAAATACATTCGATGCTCAATGTTCAATATGCTGTTAAAGCTATTCAAAAATCTAGCTCCTAACTTAATGCAAAAGCTAAATCTCTCGAGATCGTCCAAATGCCCGCAAGGATTTACTGATCTTCTCGATCTGCACCTGAGGAGGAAAGTCGTGGGTTGAGCTATACAGCTCAGTGGCTAAATCATTTATAGTCAATGGCATTGAGCCACACAATCAACCAAATACATATACATACTAGCATGTTTAGGCACAAGTATATAACAATGAGAATCCAACATTCACAAAGCAATAGTTGACTCATAATTTCAAATCATCTTCACACACTAAATGTAATCATTTCAAGGCAACTTAGAACATCAAATGCAATGCACATTTCAATGGCTAGAGGGTTCCGTGAACAAAATGACGAAACCGAAGTTTACGCCGTGAATCGAAACGAGTCCATTCTCGGATCTCGTGGGCCACAAGCGGGCAGCCAGGATAGGGCTTTAACGTCGACGTGCACGTGACTCAAAACGGTTCCTCTCAGCCCAAACAAAGCACATAAACCAATTCAAATGTTCATATAACAAAATGCCATGATTTCATTTAATGGCATACTTTCTTATCCAAATGTCAATCATTCATTCATACATAACATGGCATAATCACATTTCTATGGTTTAATCATCATGATATACATCATATCAATATAAAAAATATGCAAACAAGTCACATACAATGCATATACAAGCATTTGCTCATTTTGCACAAAAACCATAAATAATTTACCCACCTTATAACTTGGAAATTCCAATCTCAATGGCTTCCTTCCTCTTGTTCTTGGATAGCCCCTAGATTTCCTAAACAAAATCAACAATCCATCATTTATTCTCCAATTTTTCGAAATTCCCCTCCAAAACCCTAAAAATGTCATAACCTAAATCAAGCTTCCATGTAACCCATTCATAAACCCTATAGGTTAGAAACTCAACCCTTAGATGAAAAATCCAAAAAACTTATGAATCCACTATTCATCTTCTTCTCCCTACCACTTTCTCTCACTAGGATTTCTCCCCATTCATAACACATTCCCCCCTTTCTTCAACAAAACAAGAAGAAAATAGGATAACTTACCTTAGAAGCTTTGATTCTCCTCCCTTTCACGATTTTTCCCACTTTCCTCTTGAATTTTCTTCTATTCTTTCCTTCTCCCACGATTTCTCCTTCCTTCTTCTCTAGCTTCCACGACAATGCTCTTCTTCTTCTCCAATTTTGTCTTTTATTTTCCTTCTTCTTTGCCTATAATGCCCTTCACTTAAAGCCTCTTTCCAACTATCCCTTGGTTGGCTTTTAAAGACTCCAACTAACCCTTAGCCCCTTAGTTCCATGCTAACTTCCACCTACTAACTACTTACATTTACTACTCACTTACCATATTAATCCCACTTCACCTACTACCTCAATTCAAATTCAATTTCTATTTCTTTTCTCAAATTCTAATTAAAGGCCAATTCTTAAATTTTTTTTAAGCCATCAATCAAGCATAAAGAACCAATTAGGAAATTAAAACATAAATAATCAATTAAACAATTTAAGCAAATAAAAACAAGGTCTAACAATTCTCCTCCCCTAAAAGAATTTCGTCCTCGAAATTCTTACCTGAAACATCGAAAAGATTCGGATATTTCTCCTTCATCACTTCCAAAAGCTCCCATGTTGCTTCCTCAGTCGAATGGTTCCTCCATAAGACTTTGACTAGCTTCACGGCCTTGTTTCTCAAAACCTTGTCTTTGGAGTCTAGGATTTCTACTGGTTGCTTTTCATAAGTCAAATCCTGTCTGAGCTGAACTTCTGAAGGTTGAACTATGTGTGAAGGATCGGATCGATACTTCCTCAGCATCGACACATGAAAAACATTATGGATCTTAGACAATTCCGGTGGCAAAGCTAACTTGTATGCCAAAGGCCCAATCCTCTCAAGGATCTCATAAGGGCCTATATACCTCGGACTTAGCTTGCCTTTCTTACCAAATCGCAAAACCCCTTTCCATGGAGAGGCTCTAAGAAACACTCTGTCTCCAACTTCAAAGTCCATTTCTTTCCTATGCGCATCTGAGTAGCTCTTCATTCTATCTTGAGCTGCCTTAAGTCTCTGTTTCACCAGCTTAATCTTGTCAACAGTAACCTGTACCAATTCAGGCCCTACTAGCCTCCTCTTGCCTTCCTCATCCCAACAAACAGGAGTTCTACACCTCCTACCATAAAGAGCTTCAAATGGTGCCATTTGAATTCCCGAATGATAGGAATTATTATAAGCAAATTCTATTAAAGGCAAATGATCATCCCATGAGCCTTTAAAGTCCATAACACAAGCTCTCAACATTGCCTCCAAAGTCTGAATCATTCTCTCCGATTGTCCATCAGTTTGCGGATGGAAAGCTGCACTAAAATTTAATTTAGTTCCTAAAGCCTCCTGTAAACTTTCCCAAAACCTAGAGGTAAACCGGGGATCCCTATCCGAGACTATCGAACTTGGAATCCCATGAAGTCTTATGATCTCATCCATGTATTTCTTGGCCAACACACTCAACGAATCCGTCTGTCTAATTGGCAAGAAATGAGCAGACTTGGTTAGCCTATCCACAATCACCCATATTGCGTCATGTTTCCTACTGGTTCTTGGCAATCCCATCAAGAAATCTATCGTAATCTTCTCCCATTTCCATTCCGGAATCGACAAAGGTTTAAGCTTGCCAAAAGGTGCTTGGTGCTCAGCTTTAACTTGCTGGCACACTAAGCATCTTTTAGCATATTTTGCAACTTCTTTCTTCATCCCTTTCCACCAGAAATGCTCCTTCAAATCTCTATACATTCTCGTACTTCCTGGGTGCATTGTATAAGACGCATTATGTGCCTCATCTAAAATTTCATCCTTCAACTCTTTCACATCAGGAATACACAGTCTGTTGCCTAATACCATCAATCCATTTTCCTTGACCTCTACCTCAGAAAGTTTACCATCCCTTATTTCTTTTTTGAGCTTGCTCAAGTACTCATCCTGTTTATGCAACTCCTTAATCTTTTCATTCAATACTGGCCTTACTCTAAAGTTAGCCAATATACAATCCGATTCAGCTTGTGTCAATGTCACTCCAAGTCTGGCTAATTCCTTCAGCAAAGGAAAATACATTGTCTCCACATATGCTATAGTCGATTTTTTACTTAGCGCATCCGCCACTACATTAGCTTTCCCCGGATGGTAATCAATCATCAAGTCATAATCCTTTAACAGCTCCAACCATCTTCTCTGTCTCAAATTCAATTCTTTTTGGCTCATCAAGTACTTCAAACTCTTGTGATCAGTAAATACCCTAGTGGTAACTCCATACAGGTAATGTCTCCAAATTTTCAACGCAAAAATTATGGCAGCTAACTCCAAGTCATGCGTCGGATAATTCATCTCATAAGGTTTCAATTGCCTCGAAACATAGGCAATAACCTTACCTCCTTGCATCAGTGCACAGCCTAACCCCTTCCTAGAGGCATCACTATAGACTATGTATCCATCATTACCCGAAGGCAAAGTCAAAACTGGTGCACTCGTCAATCGATACTTAAGCTCCTCAAAGCTCTTATGGCATTCATCGGTCCATACAAACTTCTGGTCCTTCCTAGTCAACTTGGTAAGTGGAGCCGCTATTATAGAGAAGCCCTCCACGAACCTCCTGTAATATCTAGCTAAACCCAAGAAACTCCTCAATTCTGCTATATTCTTCGATGCTTCCCATTTCACAACCGCTTCTATCTTTCTCTGATCCACATGCACTCCGTGCTCCGAAATCACATGTCCAAGAAACACTACTTCCCTTAGCCAAAACTTGCATTTATCGAATTTGGCATATAACTCGTTCTTTCTCAAAGTCTTCAAGGCAATCCTCAAATGTTCCTCATGCTCCTTGTCACTCTTAGAATAAACCAATATATCATCGATAAAAACAATGATAAATTGGTCTAAGCAAGATTTAAAAACCCTGTTCATTAAGTCCATGAAAGCTGCCGACGCATTCGTCAATCCAAAAGGCATAACCAGAAACTCAAAGTGGCCATACCGAGTTCTGAAAGCGGTCTTGGACACATCCGATTCCTTTATCCTCAATTGGTGGTAACCCGATCTCAAATCTATCTTAGAAAAGACGCTCGCCCCTTGCAACTGATCAAACAAATCATCGATTCGGGGGAGCGGATATCTATTCTTGATAGTGACATGGTTGAGCTTTCGGTAGTCCACACACATTCTTAAAGATCCGTCTTTCTTCTTTACAAAAAGGACCAGAGCTCCCTATAGTGAAGAACTCGGCCTAATGTAACCCTTCTCTAATAAATCTTCCAATTGCTCCTTAAGCTCCTTCAATTCTGCCGGAGCCATTCTATAAGGCGGAATCGAGATTGGCATTGTGCCCGGAAGAAGCTCAATGGGAAATTCAATTTTCCTAGGTGGTGGTAGTCCCGGTAATTCCTCGAGAAAGACATCCGGGAATTTCCTGACCACAGGTATCTCTTCTAATTTCCCTCCATCTGCCTTTGTGTCTACCACATAGGCCAAAAACGCTTCATATCCTTTCCTCATCAATTTTTCTGCTGTCAAAGCCGAAACCATTCTAATCGGACTCGCCTTTCTGTCCCCCACGAACACTACCTTTATGCCATTGCCGATCTCAAACTCCACAGTCTTGTGTCTGTAATCCAATTTGGCGTTGTACTTCTCCAAAGTGTCCATCCCCAAAATTACATCTAATCCGTCCATCCTCAAAGGCATTAGATCCATCACTAATCGTTCCTCTCTAATAAGTATCTCACAGTCTCTATATACTTGACTAATAATAATACATTGGCCGATTGGAGTACTCACCATCAAAGGAGTATCCAATGGGCTCAATTCCCTACCAACCACAGTTCTACTCAAAGACACAAACGAATGGGTAGAACCTGGATCAATCAAAACAATAACATCTTCAGCAAAAAGTTTAATCATACCAGTCACGACTTCCGGAGTTGTCTCGGCATCTTCCTTTGTCATAGAAAACACTCTAGCTGGAGCTTGTCCCCTTGGTCTCCCTGGAGGGTTCACTTTTCTGGCCGCATTAGAACTTCTACTGCCCACCTCTGATACTGTTCTGTGCCCTACTGACTCGACTCTCTTCGAGGCTTACATCTGAATCCTCTCCTGCCTCGGAGGTTGAGGACACTCTCTTGCTTTGTTTCCATTTTCTCCACAGTTGAAACAGGCTCCAGTCAAACGGTAGCATTCCCCTTTGTGGAATCCCCCACAATGTTCACACTTAGGGATGGGCAGCCTATCCCCATCTCCCCTCCTATTGCCTCCAGCCGTTGAGGCTTGATATGAGACAGTTCTCATTTGCCGAGGCCTGCTCACTCCACTGTTCTTTTCTTTTGATTGTGCAGGGAAGGTCCGGGCACTCCTCTCGGTCATGGGAGCACCGCCTCCCCTCTTGAACTGTTCTCTCCCTTTCCTCTTTTTGCTCACCGCACTCTTAATGTTCTCTACATTTTCCACTCTTAAAGCTGCTTCAACTAGCTGCTGGAAATCACAGAAATTTTGTGCCACCACTTTCTCTCTGGTGACCAAATGCAATCCTGCTTCAAACCTTCGACACCTTGCCGCTTCACTCATCATTAGATCAGCAGCATAACGGGCCAATTGGGTGAATCGACGCTCATATTCACTCACCGTCATCTCCCGTTGGGTGAGGCTCATAAACTCTCTCTGCTTCTGTTGGATGTACACTTCCGACAAATACTTCTTCTTGAAGACTACTAGGAAATCCTTCCATGCCAATACCGACGGCTTTAGCTGACTTCCTGGGACACTTTCCCACCAATGCAGAGCATCCCCTTGCAACAAACTTGCAGCGTATTCCACCTTCTCTTCATCTTCCCAGTCCATCTGATCTAGTATCCGTTCCGTCTTCCTCAGCCATGTCTCAGCTTCCTCGGGATCAGTGGTCCCGAAAAAGTCCACTGCGCCATATTTTCTCAGCTTGTCAAATTGCTTCCCCTTCTTAACTGAGGCCGGAGCAGAAGATTGCGACATTTGTCCCATAGCCTGGACGAACACCTGAGTGAAAGCTTGGAACAATCTCGGATCCATGGTAGGCGCTTGTTCCTGCGGAACATGCGACTCCTGCGACTGTGACCGAGTGGGCTCACTACTTTGTCCGACAGAAACCTCAGCATTCACTGGGGCTACAGATTCATCCGTGCCCTCCTCTCTCGGTGGAGGGTCAGGTGCAACCGATCCTTGCATAATTCCTCGTGTTCTTCTATGAGGTGACATTTCTCTCATTCAATAGAAATACTAACGATTAGCTCACATTCTACATGTATGCATGATTTGCATGTCATTTAAGGCAAACAATCAATTCAAAATGCAAACAATTAGTACATAACACAACATATTTTAAGCCTAGGAATCTTTAAAAGCCTAAGCTCTGATACCACAAGATGTTGGACCCCATTCCCGAAGCCCAACTATCCGATTCGAAGCCGAAAAGCGTAAGCGGGGTTCCTTGTACGGTTATCTCAACGAACCCTCACTTGCTTTGAATCAATCTTTTCGAATTCCAAGTAAAAAAAGTTACCAATTTTTGTGGAGAGGTAGTTAAACATGTTATAAATTCAATGCTTCAAGAATCGCTCAATTAGGACGTCGGACGAAGAAGTTATGGTCGAAAGAATCCAATAAGTTCATGTCCTTATTCCAACTGAACATGTCTTGGCGCGAATGCTATAACTTTTTATACAAATGTCCAATTGCTTTCGTTTTTAGACCATTTGAAAGAAGACATCTAGATCTACAACTTCTATTAGAGCTCTCGACACGAGATTCGGCCTCTAAACTAGTCAAAATCCTAAATTACTGTAGCTAACCCGAGACTTGTCCGTTTATCCATGTCCGTTTAACGGACATACACTGGACTAAGGGCCCTTTTCCACCCGAGAAGGTCCGTTTAACGGACACGCACAACTCAAAACCTCTTCCAAACCTTCCAATGCTTCCAACCTCTAATCCTAACATCATATACATTCAAAATCTTCCCAAATTAAATCCTTCAAGTGTAATAACACTCCTCAAACATTCAACTACCAATTGAGATGCATCACACTCCCAAATATCAACTCAAAAATGCATACAACATATAATTTCTCATCATGCACCAAAGCTATCACACTCAAGCCTTCTACACAATATCATCACTTGCAAAACCCAGAACTCTCAATATTGATATCCAAATTTCGAAAACATTATACCATTAAAAAAGCTAAGAGGATAAACAACAAGGTTCAAGAAGATCATTTCACCCATAATGGCCTAAATCAACCCAATTTTTCCCTCAAGAATCCAACACACAAGTTACCCCTATAAAACCTAAAATAAGCATTTCACACAACAAGATAGATAAGCACATGCACAAAGGAAATTTTCCCAATCTTCAATTCAATTCCAAGCCAAAAATGGAGTTCATACAAGCTTTCATACATAGCTTTAAATTACATATTGACATTACACAAGTTGCAAAATATATTCGATGCTCAATGTTCAATATGCTGTTAAAACTATTCAAAAATCTAGCTCCTAACTTAAAACAAAAGCTAAATCTCTCGAGATCGTCCAAATGCCCACAAGGATTTACTGATCTTCTCGATCTGCACCTGAGGAGGAAAGTCGTGGGTTGAGCTATACAGCTCAGTGGCTAAACCATTTATAGTCAATGGCATTGAGCCACACAATCAACCAAATACATATACATACTAGCATGTTTAGGCACAAGTATATAACAATGAGAATCTAA
This sequence comes from Erythroxylum novogranatense, assembly GCA_029891385.1. Lineage (NCBI taxonomy): Eukaryota > Viridiplantae > Streptophyta > Magnoliopsida > Malpighiales > Erythroxylaceae > Erythroxylum > Erythroxylum novogranatense. Next base: position 27,655,648 of record CM057227.1, on the reverse strand, counting down.
CATTCACAAAGCAATAGTCGACTCATAATTTCAAATCATCTTCACACACTAAATGTAATCATTTCAAGGCAACTTAGAACATCAAATGCAATGCACATTTCAATAGATAGAGGGTTCCGTGAACAAAACGACGAAATCGAACTTTACGCTGTGAATCGAAACGAGTCCATTCTCGGATCTCGTGGGCCACAAGCGAGCAGCCAGGATAGGGCTTTAACGTTGACGTGCACGTGACTCGAAACGGTTCCTCTAAGCCCAAACAAAGCACATAAACCAAATCAAATGTTCATATAACAAAATGCCATGATTTCATTTAATGGCATACTTTGTTATCCAAATGTCAATCATTCATTCATACATAACATGGCATAATCACATTTCTATGGTTTAATCATCATGATATACATCATATCAATATAACAAATATGCAAACAAGTCACATACAATGCATATACAAGCATTTGCTCATTTTGCACAAAAACCATAAATAATTTACCCACCTTATAACTTGGAAATTCCAATCTCAATGGCTTCCTTCCTCTTGTTCTTGGATAGCCCCAAGATTTCCTAAACAAAATCAACAATCCATCATTTATTCTCCAATTTTTCGAAATTCCCCTCCAAAATCCTAAAAATGTCATAACCTAAATCAAGCCTCCATGTAACCCATTCATAAACCCTATAGGTTAGAAACTCAACCCTTAGGTGAAAAATCCAAAAAACTTACGAATCTACTATTCATCTTCTTCTCCCTACCACTTTCTCTCACTAGGATTTCTCCCCATTCATAACACATTGCCCCCTTCTTCAACAAAACAAGAAGAAAATAGGATAACTTACCTTAGAAGCTTTGATTCTCCTCCCTTTCACAATATTTCCCACTTTCCTCTTGAATTTTATTCTCTTCTTTCCTTCTCCCACGATTTCTCCTTCCTTCTTCTCTAGCTTCCACGACAATGCTCTTCTTCTTCTCCAATTTTGTCTTTTATTTTCCTTCTTCTTTGCCCATAATGCCCTTCACTTAAAGCCTCTTTCCAACTATACCCTTGGTTGGCTTTTAAAGACTCCAACTAACCCTTAGCCCTTTAGTTCCATGCTAACTTCCACCTACTAACTACTTACATTTACTACTCACTTACCATATTAATCCCACTTCACCTACTACCTCAATTCAAATTCAATTTCTATTCCTTTTCTCAAATTCTAATTAAAGGCCAATTCTAAAAAAAAAATTTTAAGCCATCAATCAAGCATAAAGAACCAATTAGGAAATTAAAACATAAATAATCAATTAAACAATTTAAGCAAATAAAAACAAGGTCTAACAGCTAAACTAAGTGAACAATCTTTCATCCAAAATATCTTTAAAATTTTATTAATATAGGTTTTTTGGGACAAACCTAAAATTAAGTGAATCACAAGTTAGTATACGATATACAAAATGCACAAGAAGGGGGGGTTGAATTGTGTATTTGAATTTTTAGTACAATCTCCTTTTTAAAAATTTTCTTTCTCAAAGTGATTGACAAACAATATTATGAAGTATTTGTATCAACAATAGAAATAAGAGTTAAGAGTTGAGAGTGAGAATCGACACAACAATTTTATACTAGTTCACCTCAAACTGTGGGCTACGTCCAGTCCTCAAAATCCCTTATGAGATTTCACTATACTTCACAAAAGTACAAGTAATCTTTTCACTGAGCCTCTTCAGGTCTCTTACAACAAGTATTCTTTTTCTCACTTAGCCTTTTAAGGCTCTCAGTTTTTCTTCTTTCTTACAAAAAGATATTGCGAGCTTTGTTAAAAAAAATATAGCTCTCGTGTTTCGCACAAATACATTATTTAGCTTTTGAAAATCATAAACTTTTTCAGTCTTCGACTTCAACTCGTATTTATAGTCTTCGTCTTCAATTGTTTCTTAATAACTGCTTCTTTTTTCTTGTTTCTTGATCTTTGAAGAAATAGTTATTCAGTTGAGTTCTGTAACTAACTCAAACTGATTTGGTTCTTCGTCTTTGATTCTTTCGTCTCATTTTTGGCTTCGCTTCATCTTTATTTTTATCGTCTTATTTTGCTTCCGTCTCATTTTCATCTACTTTCATCTCATTTCTGCTTTCTACTTTGCGTCTCATTTTTCTTCTGTCTTATTTCCGCCTTCCGTCTCATTTCTTCTATCTCATTTCCTTCTGTCTCATTTTTCTTCCGTCTCATTTTTGTCTTTGTGTCTCATTTCTTCCGTCTCATTTTTGTCTTTGTGTCTCATTTCTTCCGTCTCATTTATGTCTTTACGTCTCATTTCTTCCGTCTCATTTCCTTCCATCTCATTTCTGTCTTTATGTCTCATTTTTTTCATCTCATTTCCTTCCATCTCATTTTTGTCTTTGCGTCTCATTTCTTCCGTCTCATTTCTTTCCGTCTCATTTCTGTCTTTGCGTATCATTTCTTCTGTCTTATTTCTGTCTTTGTTTCTCATTTTTCTTCCTTCATCATTATTTGGTTTTCATCAAAATTATTCGTAAAATCATTTTGACTTAACAATCTCCTCCTTTTTTATGATAACAAATAATCATAGAAAAATCATTTTCTTCTTCCTTCTTCTGTTCTGTTCTTCTTCTCTCTTTGTCATTTCTTCTTCTTTTTCTCCTTTCTCCCCCTATTTGTTATTGATCAAAAAGGTCATGGGCAAAGATGCTTCATAACTTCAGAAAACATTTCTCTCATCTCAAAGCAAAGTGATTTGATATCTTGTCGAATATCCTCTACTTCTTTATGCAAGTCACCCACAGAAGCATATAGATAATCAACTTTCTCTTCAATATCTTCATCGGGCTTCTGTTGTATGACTTCAAAACCATCAGTCGTAGTATATGCATCTGAAGATATGACATCTGGTTCAATTATTGTAAGGGTAGGAGGTTGAACAGATAGGTTAGGTTCTGGAAGATCAAGATCATCAGGACCAGTTAGTCGTGGAACTTGTCTTCTGAATAGGTGTAGAACATCACCAAATGAAGACACAGTTGATAAGGGTCTAATGTGCATAATGAGATGCACAAGGGACTCTACTAAGTAGCTTTGATCTCCAACCTTAATGGATCTGTATTACCCTTCTGAAAGTCTTCCACCTACCTGAAAAGAATCTTCAGTGGTTTGTTGACCACAATTGCTTCCTGATGTTGTTGAAATGAAGTGGGAAACATAAGTTCCAGTCTGCTGGACTGCATAACATGCTTCATCAATATTTTTCACTTCAGCTTCGATATGTTCTTCTGTCATATCATTTATCCTTTTAGGATACAGTTTTTTCTTGCCTTTTTCCTCATTGCGAACAATGAAAGGTCGAGGTTGAATATCAGGCACAACCTTGATCGTAGTTTTCCTTGTGATTAGGAAAATAGTGTACTTCTGTTTTGTCATCTGTGTGGGGTACGGTCTAGTTCCTTCATCTTTCAAAACATCATACATACTTTTCTCGTCCTCACTCACTGTTGGACCCCGATCTTTGAGTGAAAATTTAGAAATAGTAAATGAAGTTAAATGAGTGTTTTTGTATGTGAATTATGTTATAGATGATTATGATATTGGAATGTGAATTATATATGGATGATGAGTTGAGAAACTTTAAGCATGAACCATGGTTATATATGAAAGACATTAAGGAAAAGCAAGAGAGGAACTGGGTGAATGACAAGATGCTATTGAATGTAAGAAATCTTATGAATTGAGGTTGAGTTTTGAATAAATTCCAATGGTAAATTAAATTGTTTGAATGAGGAAGAAGTTAGGATGAATGTGAAGTTTTGAATGAGGATAAAAATGTGTATGCTGATTCGAGGGAAATTCTGAAGTAACTGAAATAGAATTGGCCAAAGTTGCCTTCTTCAAAGTTGTAACTAGTTCTTTTATCTTTACAACAATATCAAGTATGCAAGTTTTCGAGATTGGAGTTAAGAATTATGATTGATGCAAGTTAGGATGTTGCATAAGATTTGTGTTTGTGATAGCTCTGATAAATGTTTGAAATTTGAGGTTTTAAAGAATCAATTAAGTTGAGATTTGAGAAATTTGTGAATTGAATTTGTTGTTTGGATTGTTATGAAATGTTTAGGCTTTTGAATAAGTGAATTTGTGAAAAATTATAAGTGTATATAGTGTTAGGATGATCGTTGGAAGCATTAGACAGGGTTGAAGGGGTTTTGGGAAACCCATGTCCATTAAACAGACATGGAAGTCCATTTAATGGACCTTCTTGGGTCAAAAGGACCCCTTGCTTTGCTCATGTCCGTTAGACGGACATGGATGTCCGTTTAACAGACTTTCTCGGATGAAATGGTGCTTCCAAGGTCGTGAATGTCCGTTAACGGACATTCACGGGTCAGCTTGTGAAAATCGCAATTTTTGACCATTTTAGGGGCTGAATATGTTTTTGTGGTCTTCATAAGAGTTGTAAGTCTAGATGTCTGCTTTCTAATGGTTCAAAAACGAAATCAATCTGACATCTAGATTGAAAGTTATGTCGATTGCGCCAAGAGAGATATAAATCGATTTAGGGTTTAAGCATGGTTATTCTTTTGAGCATAACTCACTCATCCGACCTCCAATTGAGGTGATTCTTGGCCAATAGATTTCTAAGACATGTATACTTCTCTCCATGAAAATTTGTATTATTTGGAGTTGAATTGAAAAAGTTTAATTGAAAAATTATGAGAGGTCGGTTAGAAGAGCATGATTTGAGTATGTGCACGCTTTATCGTTTTAAGCATATCTTGAGCTATAGAGCTCCTATTGGAATGATTCTTACTTCAAAAGGGTCAAGAGATATAGAGATTCATGTTTGGTATTAGAGAAAGAAAATTAACCAATGATGACAAATATGATTTTCTTGGAATACGCTCACGTCTTATGATAATCGGGACGATTTGTTTCCTTCTGATTTTGCTATTTTCCTTCCTCATCTGACCTTGTCCAATCTTTTGCTTATATCTTTTCCGTTCGACATCCGATTGACTTGGTTTTTGAAGCGTTGAATTCCTAAGACAATTATCTACATTCTTAGGGAAAATTGTATTTGTTATGAGATTAAATTAAGGATGATTAATTTATTCAAAGTGAGTTGGATACTTTTCTGAACATGTTTCAGTCTTTTACGAAATTCGGGATCTGTGGTGATCCGATTGAAGTGATTCTTGAGGAAAAATAAAATTAATGCATGGGGCTACAATTCATATGAAGAAATGAAATTTCAATTTAGCCCCTAATGAATGTCAATTTTCAGATGGACGTAAATCACATAAAATTGTGTTAACATAAGAACAATCCGAAATGTTTAGAGTATAACTTTTGATGTAGTTCACCAAATTAAATGATTTTTGTGGCGTTATGAAATTAAGACAATAAAGAACAATTCTCTAGAAGGAAGTTTTGACTAATTCCTTCAAATTGATGACTATAAAATTGTCCTAAAGTATCTTGAATTAAATTGAGCTTTAGGGGCAATTTTGGAAGAGTTCATAAGGAGATAAGGCATTAGGCTAAAATGGAGGGGCAATTAGGTCTTTTTACCCTCATTTAATGACATGGCCATATAGAAGAGAGGGGCTGTCGTTTTTGCAATGAGGAGCACGATACCTTAGAGGAAAATAAGAGAAATAAAAAAAAGAGAGGAGAGGATGAAGGTTTCGGCCATGAAGAAGAAGATGGAAGCTTGGGGTTTCGATTTTTAAGGCTTCAAGCATGATATTTTCGTGGATTATAGAGGGAAAAGATGGAAGAAGGTGATAGCTCTCTTATGGGACAAGAAAAATTCGAAAATGGTGGAGGTTGAAGGTAAGAGCAATTTTTGAGTTTTGGAATTGTTATGAGTTTTTGGTGTTGATAGCTTGGATATTGTATGGGTTTGTCAATCCTAAGCTCAATTTTGAAGATTTCATGATTAATTGGTTTAATTTTGGATTATTGTGAGTTAGGGTTTATGCCAATTCTTGGGAATTGGAAATTTTGGAAATTTTGATTTAGATATCTTGAAATTAGTGTGAGTTTGTGAAATATGGAATCAATTTTGAGGATTATGTTATTTATGATGTTAAATTTGGGTAAAATTAGTTTAGGGACTTTTAATTGGACGAAAGAAAGAAGAAATTGTCAATTGGAGCTAGGGACAAGCTTCTGGCATTGATTCAAGGTGGGTAACATGTTTATTTATCGAATGATAAGCTAATTGTAAGTTTTGGAAAAATCAAGAAAGTAATCATGTTTATAAGCTATTGTTTTTCAAATGATTGAATCAATTGATTTTGGGATGATTTATGAATTGTTGTATTCGTTGTTTTCCAAATGATTTAAGAAATTTCTACACTCGTTTTGGACAAATCTTTCATAAATGTTTTAAATTGTTTATTCAATGGATTTTTGAATGATTTGATACTCGTTTGAGTTCATTGTGTTTACTTGATTGAAAATTTAAGATGTGAACTGGTGTGATATGATGTTTGAATGATTTGAAATGTTATGAAGTGTGCATTCTTGTTTTGAGAAAATTGAGAATTATTATGTAAGTTTTTGTTTTGTAAATTGTGTGATATTATGAATGTTTGACATTATGTTGAATATGAGAAGATATGAAAAATTCAGTTTCGAAATATTTCTTCGGGCAATTTATTTTTCAAGCATGAATATGTGTTATATGGGTTTGGTTAGGTACCTTAAGTAGAGTTAGTGCACTGGTCTCATTTTTAAAGCCTTCTTCGGGCAATTTATTTTTCAAGCATGAATATGTGTTATATGGGTTTGGTTAGGTACCTTAAGTAGAGTTAGTGCACTGGTCTCATTTTTAAAGCCTTCTCCCGATTGCCCGCTAATGGTACTGGAGTTTCGATCTTGAACTCCCATAAGTCACAGCTACATCGGACCGCGATGCGGGAAGGTGTAGTACGTTCCATTCACGACTGTACAGGACCGTTATGCGGGAATGTGCAGTACATTCTGTTTTGGACCGACCCAAATCGTTTGATGTGTTATATGTTTTTGCTTTGTTTAAAATGTGGTGCATTTATATGTGATGCATTTCATGTTTTCGACTTTATAAAAAGGTTTGGAATTTCGATGAATGAGAAATTGGGGTTTTCAACTATGATAGTTTTGGAAACTATTTGTAAATGTTTATGAAAGTTTTGAAATTGAGAAGTTTTTGAGAAATAAACCTTCAATGTTTTCATACTGTGATAGTTCAATCAACTGAAAATAAGGTTTGAAAATGTTTTTGCTTATCATTTGATTTATAAACATTTTATCCACGAGTAATAAGCTCACCTCCCTTCATTCCCATCCACAGGTGATGAGAAGAAGATCGGGTGAAAGAAAATGAGGGATTCCATTTGCATGGTGTAGGAAAATCCCGGTGTGAGCATCACATGCCCACGGTGCGAAAAACAAAATTTTTTTGTTCCGGGATCTTCCCGAAAGCCAGGATCCATGTGTCTATACAACAAACTCAAACCATAACGGCCAAAGGAGACCGTCTCCAACGGTATCCATGCAGAGATCGGAGAACCTAACCGGGACAAACCCTTTGACCCGGAAATAGCTAGAACAAATTAAAGACTGCTAGATCTTACCTTTGTTCTTGGAGAGCTTGAGAATCAAAGATGATAAAGAGGAGATGAAACCTTGGAGAAGAGAGCTTGAAGAGTGATTCTCGATGATCATAAGATAAAAGCTTAGGTTTTTTCAAAACCCTTCTTAAAATAACCCACGATCATCCTCTTCTTCCTACTTTTGCCATTTTTCTATTAACTTTTAAAGACATTTAATGCAAAAGATGGGAGGCTTACACGTTAGGCTCTATATATATATAAAGTTAAATGATAAGACCTCCTTCCTCTCCTTCCACGTTGCAATATATATATATATATATATTAATTAATTCTTTAATTAATTAATATAATATATATATGTTTATTAATGCTGAGGTGGTCCAGTCACACTAGGTTGGTCCTACCGGCTCATCGGTCCCTTATGGGAAAACCCACGGAAACGTTTTTCAAGAATATCGATGTCGCGATCTCATCGGGACATATCTCGATCTCATCGGATCCATTTAATCCTTTTACTCTCCATATATTGGAACTCGTCCAAAACTATTTTACGAATTCTCCGAGACACTCTTATGCGTGTGACCCATTAGGTTCCCGGTTATGTTGACCACTTAGATTAACACTTAATCCAAGCAAGTCATGAGTGGTATCTAGCAACACATCATGACCCCCAATTGACCGGAAAGTAATTGGTTTGACGAATGAACATGTATTCATCATGAACCATACCACGGACCTTTCCATAGACAATTACCGTGCAATTCGTCCTTTCACCATGCTATACCCCACTTGGTTATGAGTATGGGCAAAGTGTCAACTCTTACTAGACTGACTACGTCAAATCCAGTCCAAGTGATTTCAGTTTTTATCCTGGGACTCATTACTTTATATGTCAATGAAGACATTCTTCATGAAATATATGCTCCGGCCAGAGACTTCCAAGTAATGACCCTGACAAGAGGCCATGGGTATCATCTTCTGCTATCACAGAAGTGGTGAATCCTCTATTGGCTACTCAATTACCTTCGAATACCTCAAGCTGTACCCAATCACCACCCTATGAGCGACCTCTAAGGCAACAAGGAATGGAGTCAAAGCACGTAATCAAGATTCAAGATATCCTCGAGCACCTCAAGTTTAAAGATACTGCACCATTGCTATGATGAGATTATCACCGACATTAGAATAGGACATCCATGTGATGACTCATAGCAGTCATCCAATGTACTTACTACCTCTAGTAAGCATCCACATCTCAACCCTAAATATCTCATATTTACACTTTTGAGATCCACCGCTGATCAAATCAAGGAGCTTGAGATGTGCTAGTCTTTCCGGACACCGATGTCCAGCCAAAGAATCCTATGACTAGGGATAATTTAGATATGACATAATTGTACATGATAGGAATCTCGATAGTATGATCACATCACAATTTCCTTCATGCTATTTCATATATCATGGACTTCATTAATTTGCTTATAGATCAATATCCATTCATAAATAATGAATGCTAGTTAATGAAATATGCCTTTCTTTATTTATCCATAAAGTATGTACACAACTTTGTACAAAATGCGCTAAAGGTGATTGCCTTGAGGCACTACTCTAACAATCTCCCACTTGACCTAAAGCCAATCGCCTTGATATCTAATACCATAAAGTAGTACATGAGAATCAAAACTCTTTTGTGATAATGGCTTTATCAACGGATCCGCAATATTCTCGCTCGGTGGGAATTCTCTCGATCCGACATCACCTCATCCTATGATCTCCCGATCGATGATATCTGCGAGTACGTGTTTGGATCGTTGATGAGACCTTAGTTCTTTTTCGCTGTAATAGCCCCATTATTGTCACAATACAACCGCATGGGCCCATCATCGCTAGGAACCACACCAAGTTCAAGAATGAACTTCTTGATCCAAACTACTTCCTTTCTTCGCTTCAAGCGGCAATGTACTCGCCTCGATCGTTGAATCGACAATCGTCTCTTGTTTGAACTCTTCCAACCGACCGCCCGCCATTCAAGTGTGAATACATAACCTGATTGGGATTTGGAATCATCCTTATCGATTGAAAGCGGCATTTGTATACCCGCCACTTTGAGATCTCCATCTCCATATATCAAGAAAACATCCTTAGTCCTTCGCAAGTACATGAGGATATTCTTGACAGCCACCCAGTGACCCTCACTAGGATCCGATTGGTATCTGTTCGTAACACTTAGAGCATATGATACATCGGGTCTCGTACATAGCATAGTGTACATGATAGATCCTACCGCAGATGCATACGGGATCATATTCATGCGCATCCTCTCATCTTGTGTCTTAGGACACATAGATTTCGAGAGTGTTATCCCATGAGTCACGGAAGGTACCTCTCTTAGATTGCTCCATGCTAAACCTTTTTAGCATCTTGTCTATGTACGTTGATTGTGAAAGACCAAGCAACCTTTTTGATATATCTCTATAAATCTTTATCCCAAGGATATAAGTTGCTTCACCAAGGTCTTTCATGGCAAATTGTTTCGACAACCAAATCTGACTGATTAGCATAGAGACATCGTTTCCTAGCAATAATATGTCATCTACATACAGCACAAGGAATACGATTGCAGTCCCATTAACCTTCTTATACATACAGTGTTCATCCGGATTTTGTGAGAAACCAAACTCTTTGATTACCTCATCAAAACAGATATTCCAACTCCTGGATGCTTGCTTCAATCCATAGATGGATTTTTGAAGCTTGCATACCTTTTCGCCATCATAGGAGGTGAAGCCCTCAGGTTGTGTCATATACATATCCTCAGCTAGATTTTCATTTAGGAAAGCTGTCTTCACATCCATTTTCCATATCTCATAATCATAATGAGTGGCAATGGCTAGGAGTATTCTAATGGATTTAAGCATTGCTACTGGGCTGAAGGTCTCTTCGTAGTCAACTCCTTGTCTTTGATGAAAACCTTTATCCACAAGCCTTGCTTTATAGGTAATTACATTACCATCCATGTCGGTTTTCTTTTTGAAAACCCATTTGCACCCTATGGGTTTGATTCCTTCGAGTGCCTCAACCAAAGTCCATACTTGGTTTTCATACATGGAATCCATTTCAGCCCGCATGGCATGAAGCCATTTCTCGCATCAACTCTTCGTAACCTCTTCATAGGTGGTAGGCTCATCATCTTCTATGAGCAATACGTCATTCTGCTCATTCACGAAATCCATATCTCTGGGAACAGAGCGTATCCTACGTGACCTACGAACTTCGTGTGTTGTAGAAGGTTGAACTATTACTTCATCTGTGATGAGTCACAGCTTGAGTTCAGCAGATTGATCTGCGGCATTCGAGCATCTTGAACTTCTTCAAGTTCAATTTTGCTCCCACCGCCTTCTTGTAAAAGAAACTCTTTCTCTAAAGACAGCATGCTTCAAACAAACACCTTTTGTTCCTCAAAGATGGTAGAATTGATATCCCATTGTTTCTTTAGGATATCCTACTAACAAACACTTGTCGATTTCGCATCAAGTTTATCCGACCGTGTCCGCTTCACATAAGGTGACAACCCCAAACTTTCAAATGAGTAAGATAGGGTCTTTTGTTAGTCCACATCTCATATGGAGTAACATCAATCAGATTTGATGGAACTCGCTTAACAAGTAAACAAATTATCTCAAGTGCATACCCCCAAAAGGATTTTGGCAATTTTGCAAAGCCCATCATTGATCGTATCATGTCTAACAAGGTTCGATTTCTCCTTTCTGCCACACCATTATGCTGTGGTGTGTAAGGAGGAGTCTATTGAGATAAAATCCCATTATCTCTGAGATAATCCAAAAACTGTTGGTCTAAGTATTCCCCACCACGATCTGATCGTAATGTCTTGATACTTTTCCCAAGTTGGTTTTCTACTTCATTTCTGAATTATTTGAACTTTTCAAATGCTTCAGATTTGTATCTCATCAGATACAGGTACCCATATCGAGAATAATCATCGATAAAGGTAATAAAGTAAAGACAACCACTTCTGGCATGGATGGACATCGGACCACATACATCTGAATGTATTAGGTCTAATACTCCAATCGCTCGTTCACCCTTTCCCTTAAAGGGTAATTTAGTCATCTTGCCTAATAAACAAGATTCGCATGTGTCATATGATTCATAATCAAATGACCCTAAACTACCACTCTTATGGAGCTTAGCTATGCATCTCTCATTTATATGGCCAAGGCGACAATGCCATAAGTAAATTGCTTTTAAATTATCTCGTTTATGTCTTTTCGTGTCATTGACATTCATAATTGGATGTGACATATCTAATATGTAAATTCCATTGCATAATGTACCAGTACCATAAAGCATTCCATTCAAACTAATAGAACAAACTTTGTTACTAAAAGTCACATGGAAACCAGCTCTATTTAAACGAGAAACAGACAATATGTTCTTTGTTAATACAGTTACAAAATAACATTCATCCAATTTAATTACAAGCCCAGTGGGGAGTGACAAAAAGTAAGTGCTCACGGCTAATGCAAAGAACTCTTGCTCCATTTCCCACATGCAGTCTAGTTCTCCTTCATGAGTACATCTCATCGTCCTCGAGGCCCTCGTGATATCATTGCATATGTGTGAGCCACAACCGTATCTAATACCCATATGTTATGGTCGAAATCAGATAACCTCAATGACAAACATACGAAGAAGTCGAGGCATCCGATGCCTTCTTCGCTTCAATTCTTCCAGATAGACTTTCTGATTTAAGCTTCCAAAGGGATCTTGCCACAATGGAAGCAAGTTCCTTTTAGTGCGCCTCTTTGGTTTTCTTTCGCTACACTTCCTTTTGGTTTCTTAGACCTTTTCTTCTTTAGATTCTTTTTCTTTAAACCAGAAGAAGAGGATGCCACCATAAGCACTTGCTTGCTATCCTTCTTGATAGATTGTTTTGCTGTCTTGAGCAGATTGATCAACTTAGGGATTGTCGTGGATATTTGGTTCATCCGATAGTTTAACACAAACTGTGAATAACTATCAGACAATCCAACTAGAATTAAGTCAACACTTAATTCATAATCCATAACAAAACCTAAGACAGCCAACCTATCAATATACCCATTCATCTTCAATGCATACTGCACTGCAGATGAACCTGGAGTCATTTTAGTAGTGAAGAGTAGCCTCGAGGTCTCGAACCTTTCACATCGAGCTTGCTCATCAAATGACTTCTAAGATGAAACACTATGGTATTAGCATCCATAGACTCACGCCGCTTCGCAGCCTCGTGACATCGAGGCAAGCATAATGCAGGTAGCCATGTCACCGTCTTTAAGATGCTTACGATATGCTTTTCGATCCTCATCAAGCATCGAGCAGTGGATCGGAAGTGGAACATCCAGACATATCCTAGTTCCTCGACCGAGAACAATTCTCGATTTCTCATCCAATCTAGAAAGTTAGGTCCATTAATTTGTTGGAGTTCATAGCGGTTAAGTTCACACCGGAAGTCATCTTCAATAACCTATAGGAAAGAGAGAAAGAATGTTAGAATAGAATTACATGCATGATCATAAGGACTTGCATGACATGCATATGGCTCCCACTAGTTTCAAAGAATCCATAACCCTCAAGATTTAATCCAAGAAACATTATGACAAAATGTCCTAGTGGGTCGATATCCGACATTACTAAAATGACCTTGGGTTTTGTTGGACCCCGAACTTTTGATGAACATTAGAAATATTAAAATGAAATTAAATGAGAAAGAAATTGGTGAGACAATGTAAGAATTTAAGAAAATTTGATGAAATTTATGAGAAATGAATTGTTAATTTTGAGGACTTTGATATTTGAAGTGGATGAGTTGATTGAAATGAAGTTAAATAGAAAGAATTAAAAAGAAAAAGTGTGAAAATTTGAAGAATTTAGAAAGTTTGACTTTTTGGAGAGAGAATGTTTGACTTTGAGAGTTGACTTTTGTTTGAGGCAAAATTGGAGAAAATGATCTATATGAAACTTGTAGATTATGTCAAGAGTTTTCTGTAGACATAAAGTTTGCAATTTTTCGATATCGGGAATGAGAGTTATGATTAGTCAAAGTTGGCTTCGAAGTTTGATTTTTAGGTAAAAGTTGACTATTTGATTTAGGTCAAATTTGAGAAAATGATCAACGTGAAAATTGTAGCCTCTGTCGAGAGCTTTTCGTGGACATAAAGTTTGCTATTTTTCGATGTCTGGATTGAGAGATATGAATTTCTAAGATATGCTTTGTTTTGAAAATGTTATTAAGTATAGATTTGCATGTGCTATACTTCGAGGCCACTCGTCATATGGATTTAGTCTGAATTAGAGTAAGTAGTATTACTGAAAATTGTAGCTTGTATGTCGATCTTTCCGACGCCATAGAGTTTGTAATTTTTCGATATCGGGACTAGGAGTTATGATCGATTTAAAACTGGAAGTTGTGTAGGAAAAGTTGATTAGGATAGAATCTTTGATTGAGTTTTTGACCAATTTCGAGGTGAAATTTTAATGTTGGACCCTTTACACTCATCTATTTTCCCACATCACCTCGAGTGTGTTTGCGGGTTCTTACCATTTGGCTAACTTAGCCAAATGGTAAGAGGCAGCATGGAAGCTATATCGATCTTGAGGTCTTGGTTCGAGTCGAGGCCTCACCTCGACCAAAGAGGACAAGATCGATTGTTGATGCCTCTTGCCATTTGGTATAACCTGCAAACACCCGCCGTGGTATAACCTGCAAACACACGCTGGTGGGAAATATTAGCCTGTGGGGGTGGGGTCCAACATTAAAAGGAGTTAGCCAAATGGTAAGAGGCGAGCATGTGGAAGTATATAACCTTGAGGTCAAGTGGTTCGAGTCGTGGCCTCACCTTGACCAAAGAGGACAAGATCGATTAAGTTGGATGCAGCAGTATAACCCGCAAACACCCGCTGTGGTATAACCTGCAAACACACACTGGTGGGAAATATTAGCCAGTGTGGGGGTGGGGTCCAACATTAAAAGCGCTTTTATGGAGTTGATTCACTTCACTGGTCATCTGAACAAGACTCTTTGAGGTGAAGCCACTCAACTTGACAGATGAATTGTCTTTTTACCATTTGGCTGTTAGCCAAATGGTAAGAGGCGAGCATGTGGAAGTTTATAAAACCTTGAGGTCAAGTGGTTCGAGTCGTGGCCTCACCTCGACCAAAGAGGACAAGATCGATTGTTGGATGCCGCGGTATAACCCGCAAACACCCGCCGTGGTATAACCCGCAAACACACGCTGGGTGGGAAATATTAGCCCAGGTGTGGGGGGTGGGGTCCAACAGGTTTACCCAACAAGCCACCTTAGGTCAATCGGTAGGTATCGATCATACCAATTGCATCATAGATATCCGACATTACTAAAATGACATTGGGTTTACCCAACAAGCCACCTTAGATCTATCGGCAGGTATCGGTCATACCATTTGCTTCATAGATGCAACTATCGACTAGTGCTATCAACTCGTGATGTATGCACACACATTGGGTTATCAACTCTTGATGCTTGTACATCTGATGTACACTACCCAATTTCACCTCTGTCCACGTTGACCTTGAGTTTACTCAACAAATCAACGCTTCTAGTGAAAACCAACCCATTAATCCAAAAATCTTATTTCCATGGTTCGAACATATCCGTATAGAGTGAGCTTGGGTTTACCCAACAACCCAACTCTATAAGAACTCTGGTTCTTCCCATATTAATGGAACGCGTTAGTTTTCATAAGATGTGTGAGGGTTTTCAGGTCTCATCTTCTTCTCCTCCAAGCCGTAGGATTGTAGTCACCATGACTATATGGAATGATTTTGGGTATTTCATCAATCACATTGAGTCTATACCTAAAATCATCCATCATCCCACCTTTGCATGTTGTAAGTCGACTTGTGTATGTGTAAGTCGACTTATGCTAGTGTGTAAGTCGACTTATGCATGTGTAAGTCGACTTATGCAGCTGTGCACGAACAAGTCGACTTGTACCATTGTACAAGTCGACTTATGCGTCTACAGTGCACGGACAAGTCGACTTGTATCTTTATTAGTCGACTTATCCATGTGAAATTGCTATCTAATCGGCTAATTTCTCAATCCGTGCAGTTCCAATTCACAATACCAAGTGTAATATCCTTTATTATGATGTACCAATGAAACACTTTCATTGTTCCATGCTTACCATATATAATCAAACTATACATGAAAAACTTGAAATCAATGAATACACTCTTATTCATTCAGATCTCCAAATAATTTAAGAATATCAAACTATCACCCTAAGTATCTCTAGGTAGTCTAAACTTTATCAAGATGTCTTCGGCACTGGTCACAAAATTTGTGACGGCCAAAATAATCAAGACAACGAAATGCACTAACGAGACGCTAATGTGACACATTTGACATCCGAAAAATATTTGAAAACCCAATTTCAAGAAATTCAATTTGAAAGCATACAACATCAATATAACACATTTTAATCACATTAAAATTGATCCAAGGCATTGGAATTGAGAAATACACAATTTATCATTCCAAACAAAATAGCTCCAAGAACTTTCTCAAACCGCCAAGTTACGTGTTTTGCTTGAAAACTCATTGAAACAATTTCAATAAATTATGAGAAAATTAAAGAGGTTACAACATGTTCACAACATGTTCCATGAATTTTTAGGATTTATTTCCATCAAAACTCAACCAACCTCAGCAACAAAGCCAATGTAGAATCTGTGTTCCTCAACACAGTTATTCCCAACAGCACACAATAAATTCTCATAGACATTCATAAACATCTTAGAGACATGTTGGTGAAAGCAAATCCAAAATTTTTTTTTTCTACAATTTATTCTCGAATTTATAAGCATGCTTGTTCATTGAATGTGCACAAAGACAGCAACCAGAACATTGGGGAGTAAATTAGCAAAACCATATCAAATCACATTGATAAATTCCGAGCTTCCACAGACATATGCAACAACATCTTGTGAACATATCTGGGCAAGAAAATTTCAAAAACAATATTTCTACACTGAATTCGAAATTCACACAATCAACATGCATCATCGTCACAAGCAATAGGCAACTCCAACCTACTCATGGTTTCTTCGTTATATACGACACAAGTGGCTCTGATACCATTGTAGGAAAATCCCGGTGTGAGCATCACATGCCCACGGTGCGGAAAACAAAATTTTTTTGTTCCGAGACCTTCCCGAAAGCCAGGATCCATGTGTCTATACAACAAACTCAAACCATAACGCCCAAAGGAGACCGTCTCCAACGGTATCCACGCAGAGATCGGAGAACCTAACCGGGACAAACCCTTTGACCCGGGAATAGCTAGAACAAATTAAAGACTGCTAGATCTTACCTTTGTTCTTGGAGAGCTTGAGAATCAATGATGATAAAGAGGAGATGAAATCTTGGAGAAGAGAGCTTGAAGAGTGATTCTCGATGATCATAAGATAAAAGCTTAGGTTTTTTCAAAACCCTTCTTAAAATAACCCACGATCATCCTCTTCTTCCTACTTTTGCCATTTGTCTATTAACTTTTAAAGACATTTAATGCAAAAGAAGGGAGGCTTACACGTTAGGCTATATATATATATATATATATATATAAAGTTAAATGATAAGGCCTCCTTCCTCTCCTTCCACGTTGCAATATATATATATATTAATTAATTCTTTAATTAATTAATATAATATATATATGTTTATTAATGCTGAGGTGGTCCAGTCACACTGGGGTCGGTCCTACCGGCCTACCGGGTCCCGGTATGAGAAAACCCACCGGAAACGTTTTTCAGCAATATCGATGTCGCGATCTCATCGGGACATATCTCGATCTCATCGGGATCCATTTAATCCTTTTGCTCTTCATATATTGGAACTCTGTCTAAAACTATTTTACGAATTCTCCGAGACACTCTTATGCGTGTGACCCATTAGGTTCCCGGTTATGTTGGCCACTTAGATTAACACTTAATCCAAGCAAGTCATGAGTGGTATCTAGCAACACATCATGACCCCCAATTGACCGGAAAGTAATTGGTTTGACGAATGAACATGTATTCATCATGAACCATATCACGAACCTTTCCATAGACAATTAGCGTGCAATTCGTCCTTTCACCATGCTATACCCCACTTGGTTATGAGTATGAGCAAAGTGTCAATTTACTAGATCGACTACGCCAAATCCAAATTCAAGTGATTTCGTTCTTGTCGGGACTCATTACTTTATATGTCAATGAAGACATTCTTCATGACATATATGCTCCTACCGAGACTTCCAAGTAATGACCCCGATAAGAGGCTATGGGTATCATCTTCGCTATCACGTAGTGGTGAATCCTCTATTGGCTACTCAATTACCTTCAATACCTCAAGCTGCACCCAATCACCACCCTATGAGCGACCTCGTAAGGCAACAAGGAATGGAGTCAAAGCACGTAATCAAGATTCAAGATATCCTCGAGCACCTCAAGTCTAAGGATACTTGCACCATTGCTATGATGAGATTATCACCGACATTAGAATAGGACATTCATGTGATGATCTCATAGCAGGTCATCCAATGTACTTACTACCTCTAGTAAGCATCCACATCTCAACCCTAAATATCTCATATTTACGACTTTTGAGATCCACCGCTGATCAAATCAAGGAGCTTGAGATGTACTAGTCTTTTCGGATTACCGATATCCAGCTTTGAGAATCCTATGACTAGGATAATTTAGATATCTTGACATAATTGCACATGATAGGAATCTCGGTAGTATGATCACATCACAATTTCCTTCATGCTATGTCATATATCATGGACTTCATTAATTTGCTTATAGATCAATATCCATTCATAAATAATGAACAGCAAGTTAATGAAATATGCCTTTCTTTATTTATCCACAAAGTATGTACACAACTTTGTACAAAATGCGCTAAAGACGATTGCCTTCAGGGCACTACTCTAACACATGGGTTCCTATTGAATTATTGTTAAGTTGAGAATGTTGTTGAGAAATTTATAATCATTGTGCTTTGTGTATTTTGGTTTATGATTATTGGTAATGTTATATGTCTTGGGAAGTTATTAGGGTTTTGTAAATTTTTAATTCATGATGATATGAAGCTATGAGATTGTACATGGGTTTAGTCCATTAAGTTATATATTGAAATGTGAAGGATTGCGAATTGGAATTGTGTATGGCTAAGGATTGTGACTTACAGTGTGGTAGGTATATTAAATTAAGATCCGAATGGGATTTGTGTATGATTTGCAATTTGAATGTATTTTTACATATGAATATGGATGTGAAATTGATTGTATATAAATATGATTGATTTTTGGGTTTGGATTGAATTATGATTTGTATATTGAATTGGGAAATAAACTGGATTTGGATAATGTGTTTTGGACTGAGTTGGATTCCGGACGGGATGTTCGAGAAGTTGTGTGGTTTGATTGAGCTAGTTTATAGAAGTGTGTTTACCTTTTTCAGATTTTTGGGTTAATGAAATATAGCCGTTATGCTACCCAATTTTTGGGAGCACTATGTGTATATGGTTTAGTTTTGTATAAGACGTATTATGGTACTTATGGCAAAAGGATGAATAAGGATGAGTTTTGTTATAGATGAGATTGAAATATAAATGATTAAGATAAATCAAGTAATTTGAGAAATTGATTGAGGATAATTTTCAAGAAAAAGGGAAATTAGATTGCTTTGTATGAGTTTGAAAAATGAATGAGAAGAAAAAAAAAAATACCGGATTTGGAATGTTTTTCCAACGTGACGTTTTTCAAAAGTGTATGTTTACGGATGTCAGAAATTTGTATTCGATTCGCTTTCATTGGCTTTGATCCGTTTGTTTACTTTGTTTACGATTCATAATCGATATTTTGATTTGTTGTTCGGTTCGCTTTTGTTTGTTTCCGCTTTCTGTTTCCTATTCAGTTTCTTTCGCTATACAATTCGATTTCGCTTTTGCTAGTTGTGTTCGCCTTTTTATCCGCTTTGTATTTCGTTTCGCATTTTTGTGCTTTGTAGTTCGCCTTCCGTTCCATTCTTTCGAATTCGCTTTCCACTCATGTTCGCTCCCGTTTTTCGGTTGGGATCCGGTCTCCGGATCGAGTCCCAACACTCACAGATGCATTGTACTACCATTTACCAAAATGGATTGAAATTGTGCCTTGGCTGACCTTTTTGGGGTCTCTCTGATTATTATAGAGTTGCTACTCCTGACATGTTAAATTTCTTCAAAAATCTTGACTCTCAAGTCTTCTTTTTTTTTAGCTGAGAAGTATTGACTGCGTTCAACTATCTTCTTCTTCTTCTGAACAACAGTAGGAGTGCTCTTTTCTGTACTGATTTTTTGCTTTTTATTCTCTTTAATCAGTCTGGAAGTCTGTTGAGATTAAGGTTTTACTTTTTCAAACTCCAATTTCTTCTTAATTTCAGTCACTTTAGCCAATTTTGCTTATTCTTCTTTCAAAATTGAAACTAAGGACCTGGTTGCTTGAGATGTTATCTTCTCAAAGTGTCCACCATGACTCAACTCTTTCCTTTTCTTTTCTTCTTGTTGATGCAGGGTTTGAACTCTAAGTGATCTTTTTGCTTGCTTCAGCTTATCTGAAAGTAGCATGTCCCTTTTTCTTTTCAGGGTCTCTGTCTCCTTTTGTTGCACCTGGCTTCCTTCTTTAAGAGATATCGTCTTTCCCTTTGTTTTTCTTGATGATTCCTTTCCTCCTTCTGCAGGTATTCTCTCAACAGATTGAGATTTCGGTTTTGTTGAGGGAGATTTTTTTTAGCACGCTCCCCCTCAATCCTAGCTTTCGTCTTAGAATCTACTTCTTCTCTCCCCAGATTCTTCAAGCCCATTTTACCAATTGTTGCAGAATTGATAAAACTTTTGATATTCATCTTCATCTTGTTTCCCCATTCCAGACGTACTCCAGAGTCTCTAAATATCCTTGTTAGCATCATTCCATATGGTAGAGTGGTCGAGTCTTTCTTAGAGTTTACCATATAATGAAAAATAAGGAATGGTAGGTTGATAGGCTGACGATTTAGTAGATGAAATAAGCATTGTTCATCTAGTGTTGTTACCAAATGCCTTGATCCTGTTCTCGGTAGTACATAATGAAAAAGAAGTGAGTGTAGTACCCTCACCTTTGGAACAAGATATGACGCCTTCTTCTCCTTTGGATCATTGCTTCCATATAACTGCAAATTGATCTGGGTTTCCTTTACGTTAGCTTGTGTCATCCATCTAGCTTTATTTGTGAGCTTCTCTCCATCAAATGGACACTTTGTGACCTTCTCAATCATCTTCATGGTCACAATAATCGACAACCTATCCACCATAGATACAAGAGCATCAGCTACCAGTTCCATATTCTTCCAGAATTCTTAAACTTCATTCATGTAGACTGACTCTCAAACTTGAAAGAAATTCCTCCATCCGGCTGCTATAATCTCCGATTCAATATCCATCTTGTCCTGCTTCAGGGACTCAAAATCAATAAGTCTTCCACTTGTCATGGTTGTCTCCATTTATTTGTAGTTAACAACGAACTAAAAACAGAAAAAAATTTTCAAAGAGGTGAAGTAGGTTTCCAGGGTTGAGAGTGTGAGCAAGGAAAGTTTGAAATCCAAACAGAGTAATGAAAGGTTTTTGTTGAAGGTTCTTCAAAGGTCGATTGTCAAAGTATATCATGAGTTTTCTAAAATAGGTGGCGTTCTCAAGGTTATAAGAAACATTCCCTCCAAAACTTTCTTTTAATGGACGTTACCAGTTGTAACTCACGGTTATGGTTACCGTTAACTCTTTCAACCTTTTCATCTGGGTCATGACATGCCAGATGGTTGATTACTTAACATCACCATGTTAAGGTTTCATCTGATTTTTCTGAATCTTTCTTCACTTAATGGCTTAGTGAAGATGTCCACCCACTGATGGTTCGTCTTAACAAACTGAAGACTCACAATCTTTCTCTAAATGTAGTCTTGTAGAAAATGATGTATGACTTCGATATGTTTAACTATCGAATGTTGTATGGGATTCTTCGACAGGTTGATGGAACTTGTGTTGTCACAGTAGATTGGGATTTCTTCTTCTTGTAATGCATAGTCCCCTAGCTGGTACTTAATCCACAACGTCTGTGAACAAAAACTTGCGGCTGATATATACTCGGCTTCTGCAATTGATAAAGCAATTGAGTTTTGCCTCTTACTTGACCACAAAACTAGGTTATTGCCAAAGAAGTGACATCCTCCACTCGTACTTTTTCTATCAATCCTATCTCTGGCGTAATCCGCATCACAGTAGCCAATTAACTTGAAATCTTTACCTTTCTCATACATTAAGCAAAGATCAGTAGTACCTGATAGATATCTCAAAATTCTTTTAACAACAATGTAATGAGATTCTCTAAGATCTGCCTGAATCTTGCACACAAACAAACACTAAACAAAATGTCAGGTCTGCTTGCTGTAAGGTAAAGTAAGAAATCAATAATCCCTCTATACGATCAACCTTCTTGCTGGTTTTGTCCTTGGACAAATGGTTTGAAGGATGCATCAGAGTTGACATTGGTTTTACTTTTCCCATATCATATTTTGTCAACAGTTCCTTCACATATTTCTGTTGATGAATAAAAATCTTTTCTTCGGTTTGTTTAACTTGCAACCCAAGAAAGAATTTTAATTCACCAATCATGCTCATCTCAAGTTCATTTTTCATCAAATTTTCAAAATTAGTACATAACATTTCAAAGGTAGCACCAAAAATAATATCATCAACATAAATTTGAACAATAATAAAATCATTCTTTATGCACTTTGTAAATAATGTTTTATCCACCTGACCTCTAGTGAACTTATTTTCAATAAGAAAAGAACTCAGACGATCATACTAAGTTCGAGGAGTTTGTTTCAAGTCATACAAAGCCTTATGAAGTCTATAGACATAATCCAGTTTCTTGAAATCTTCGAAACCTGGAGGTTGCTTCACATAAACTTCTTCATCTATAAAGCCATATAAAAAGGCACTCTTCACGTCCATTTGAAATAGCTTTATATCGTGACAGACAGAATATGCAAGCAATATCCTAATAGCTTCTAGTCTTGCTACATGAACATAAGTCTCATTGTAGTCTATTCCTTCCTGCTGATTATAGCCTTGTGCCATTAATCTTGTTTTGTTATGACTCACTCTTCCTGATTCTTCTAGCTTATTCTTAAAAACCCATTTAGTTCCTATGATGGAATTTTTCGGTGGTCCAGGAAATAAGGACCAAACTTTATTCCTATTAAACTAGTTCAGTTCCTCTTGCATAGCTAAAATCCAAGCTTCATCTTGAAAAGCTTCATCAATTTTCTTAGGCTCTATTTCAGAAATAAATGCAATATTTGTTTCTCTTCTGAATTTGGACCTAGTCTGCACACCTTCTGAGGTCTCTCCTATAATCAACTCTTCTGGATGAGGACTCTTATATTGCCAATCTCTCTTCAAATCAAGAGTCTCAGGAATATCTTCAACTTTATCTAAGGAAGTTTTTGATGGGGATACTTCTTCGCTATCAACCAAAGGTACTGATAGGGTTTCATTATCAGGATCATCTCTCTTACTTGGTTGAGAACTATCATCAAACTTGACATGAATAGTTTCCTCAATAGTCTTAGAGGTAAGTTTGTAAATCCTATAGGCTTTTGATGATAGAGAATAATCTAGAAAAATTCCAGAATAACTCTTAAAGTCAAATTTATCCATACTTTCTTTTGTATTCAATATAGAGCACTTGCAACCAAATGGATGGAAGTAGGATATATTAGGTTTCCTGCCATTCCAGATATATAATGCTCTATTTTATATACATATACATAGAGATGTCTATTTTATGTATATGCATTGTAAGTAATATACATATACATATTGTAGGAAAATCCCGGGAGGTACATCACATGTACCAGGTGTGGAAAACAAAAAATTTTATCGCCGGGACCTTCCCGAAGGCCAGGATCTATGTGTCTGTATGAAGATTCAAACCTGAATAGCCAATAGAGACTATCTCTAAAGGTATCCACGCAGAGATCAGAAAACCTAACCGGGACAAACCCCTTTGACCCGGGAATAGCTAGAACAAAGTAAAGGCTGCTAGACCCTACCTTATTCTGGAGAGCTTGGAAAATCGATGGAGAAGGAAGGAGGATGAAGCTTGGAGATGATGAAGAGAACGTTGGAGAAGAGTAAAAGAACCTTTGAAAAACACTTTTCTATCTTCTTTTCTCAACCCACGATCAAGCTCACTTTCACTTAGGTTTAAAACTTGTTTTTTTTAAACCTCCTCTCCATCATCTACGAGCATCATCTTCTTTTCTTCTTCTTGGTTTTGTCTTTTAGTCATTTATTACTTTGATGACTAAGCAACCTAATGGAAGTTTCTCCATTCTTCTCCTTCCATCCCACGTGACAAGCATATATATATATATATTAATTAATTATTTAATTAATTAATCATATATATATATGTATATATATTGCTGAAGTGGTCCAGTCACACTGGGTTTGGCCCTACCGCCTATCGGGTCCCTAGATGAGATAAACCTCAAAACCTTTTTTCAGCAATATCGATGTCGCGATCTCATCGGGACATATCTCGATCTCATCGGATCCATTTAATCCTAATGTTTCCATAATTGGAACTCGTCAATACTATTTTACTGATTCTCCAAACACTCTTACGTGTGACCCTTTAGGTTCCGGTTATGTTGGCCACTTAGATTAACAATTAATCTGAGAAAGTCATGAGCGGCGTCTAGCAACACATCATAACCCCCAATTGACCGGAAAGTAATTGGTTTGATGAATTCATCACGAACCAGATCACAAACCCTTCCATAGACAATTACTGTGCAATTCGTCCTTTCAACATCCTATACCCCACTTGGTTATGAGTATGGTCAAAATGTCAACTCTTACTAGGCTAAGTCTAGCCCAAGTGATATCAGTTCCTGTCTTAGGACTCATTACTTTATATGTCCATGAAGACACTCTTCATGACATATTTATGCTCTGGCCAGAGACTTAAAGTAATGATCTTGACAAGAGGCTAGGGTATCTCTTCTGCTATCACATAAGTGATGGATCCTTTATTGACTACTCAATTACCTTCGAATACCTCAAGCTGTACCCAAGCACCACCCTATGAGTAACCTCTGAAAGGCAACAAGGAATGGAGTCAAAGCACAGAATCAGTATCCAAGATATCTTTGAGTACCTCAAGTCTAAGGATACTTGCACCATTGCTATGATGAGATTATCACTGACATTAGAATAGGACATTCATGTGATAATCTCATGGCAGGTCATCCAATGTACTTACTACCGCTAGTAAGCATCCACATGTCAACTCTAAATATCTCATATTTACGCTTCGAGATCTACCGCTTGATCCAATCAAGGAGTATAACATATGTTAGTCTGTGGGATTAATGATGTCCGGTCTCATTAATCCTATGACTAGGAGAATTTAGATATCTTGACATAATTGCACATGATAGGAATATCGGGATTATGATCACATCATAATTTCCTTCATGCTATGTCATATATCATGGACTTCATTAATTTGATTAACGATCAATATCAATTCATAAAGAACATCAAATAAATGAAACATGCCTTTCTTTATTTCTTCATAAAGTCTCGTACATGACTATGAACAAAAAGTGCTAAAGGGATTGCCTTTTAGGCACTACTCTAACAATCTCACGGATCAGACACGCATAAGTCGACTTACACTGTATACAAGTCGACTTATTAGTACCGAACTGGTATAATTCGACTTACATCTCAATACAAGTCGACTTACACCTACACATATAAAACAAAAGAGTTTGGTTTCCCATATATGTATATTTTTGTAAGTAATATACATATACATAGAGATGTATGGGAAACATGTATATTATTAGAATCTGAATTAATTGATTCACGGTGAATAATCAAGTTGGTCGCTTGATTATGGTTTAGATCAGTAGTGTTGCGATTTATCTCCATATAAGTAAAGGAGTTTACTTCAAGGGAATGAAGAGTTTCATATCATGATAGTAGTTGACTATCGATAATGACACTATTAAATGAATATGGAATCAAGTATGTTTTCAAGAATAAAGTGGGCCGTTACTTTAATCTTAAAACATACAACTTAAGCATTCGCTTATTATGAACCATAATCTTGATGAATGGTGAACTCATATATGTTTCATTATAATTCTTGATATGATCGAAATGGATTTTTACAGAGTATTAATCCAGTGTCTGCATGTTGGAGTTATTAATTGAAACATGTATAAGGGAAAATTCACTCAAATAAAGAGTTTATAGTGTTATCTTCTCTTCCAGATGTTTTAAGGAGATTTGGTGATTAAACTGGCGCCAATAGTTTGATGGACTAACTACCCATCAAGTCTTAACACTGAGATGAGATCTTATGTGTTAATCACCATATAAAGTAAAATGAGAGATCTAGAAGGAAAAACCAACATAAGGGAAAAACGGTAATTTTACCCTTTGTTGTGCGGATGACTATAATAAGGTTCTAAATAGGGTTTGCAATTAGACATATTCTCATAATATTTAATAATTCAAGAGTTCAACTAATTGTCTTTAGTGGAATGACATTTAGTTAATAAGCTAGAATTAATTCCAAAAGTGAAGAATCTAAAAAGGACGAAGAAGCTAGTTGGGAGAAGGTACTCACCGCACTCTCGAACACTAATAAATCACTTGCAGAAAATACAAGGAGGATGAAAGAGATGGTTAGAGCCAAAGTCTGATGCACTCAAAGATATTTTGAGACTCAAGATGTTCAACTACCACCTCCATCACCGTCACCACCACCATCACCATCACCATAATAGATTTGTGTTCTAACCCTTTCTCTTTTAAATTATGCTATTTTTTGTTTTATTTTATTTGTATTCTCACTTAGTGTGTTGTCTTTGCTCTTCTCACATTGAGGACAACGTGTTACCCAAATGTGCGGAGGGATGTGTGCATGTATTTTTTTATTTTAAATGTGAATTTTGCATATCGTGTGTTAGTTTGTTTTAGGTTTAATGATGTGAATCATGTGCCTTAGGAACTTTTCACATTCAATTACAATTTTAGAACAATCAAATAACATCGTTAGTATCTTTTCATAAGAATTACTAGCTAATGAAATGAGGTAGACAATAATAATAATATAAAAAAGTGCACAAATTGTAAGAAAATAACTATTCCGTTGACCTTCGAGTGATGAATAGAGAAGTAATCAGTTGAGAATTTGATGTAGCTGAGTAATCAAGGACATTCATCACAAATGTTTGCCTTCACATCAAAAGGTTATAATGACATTCCAACCAAGTTGCTTAATAAAAATGTTGTTAAGTCAAAATGACTTTACAATTAATTTTGATAAAAAACAAATAATGAGGTAGAAACTAAAGCAATATGAGACGGAAGCAAAAGCGAAGTGAGATGGAAGCTAAAGCAATATGAGATGGAAGCGAAAGCAAAGTGATACGTGTAGCACCCCACTCCCACGCGACCCGAACTCGATATCGATGGTGATATCCGAGACCGTGCCCCGCGAGGATGGTGTGCTAAAACACTCATTCAGTAGTTGGTACATATTTTTTTCATAACAACACATGCGGAATTCAATGCCCAATTTGGGTCCTCATTCAATCATATACAATTTCATTATACAAAATTTCCAATAGCCACTCGGGCCTATTTCACAAATACAAATATACACTTCATTACATAAATAAAGACATGTAATGCAGACGCGAACTGATCCCGACTTCTATCCTTCACTTGAATCCTGCAAAAATACTCCCGTTGGCCTAACGGGGTATTCTTCTGATCCTGAAAAATATTTGCAAATTTTGGGTGAATTTTGCGAGCTCAGTGAGTGACCATCATCGATGGCTCACTCATCACATATCACATAAGACATATATTTCATAAATCACATTTCATTTCACATTTTTTCCATATCGCACATGTTCATATTATTTCACATTCAATCACTGAACCAATCTCACTTTATTTCCTATATCACATTATTTCCCATATTCATATCATTTCATTAACAACCATATTGAATCACATAAACTTGTTCAATTATTTCACATTCAATATCATTTAATCACTTATGTCATGCATACTCCGTGTATGTGAGACCCACTTTCCAATTATTACTCACAGACCGAGTGCCTAGACCGTCCCATATAGGGCTCATTGATAACTGTCCCATGTAGGGCTCATTAATAACTGTCCCATTTAGGGCTCATTGGTCACTGTCCCATGTAGGGCTCATTGATAATTGTCCCATGTAGGGCTTATTGGTCACTATCCCATGTAGGGCTCATTGATAGCTATCCCATATAGGGCTCATTAATCGTTGAGCTTGTAGCTCTGATCGATGGCTACTCTAGTCACAACAGTCATTATATGACATGCATTCATGAATGAAATGCATCACCCACAATGTCGTAAACCCATTCATTCCCATATCATCGGACTTTAGTCCGACATTTAACCTTAGTGTTGAGAATTCAACACTCATTCATATGCATTGAAATGCATCACTCATAATTGCATGCTCTTATTCACTCATATTCGCTTATCAGCGGACCGTAGTCCGGTATGCAACAGATGGTTGAGAAATCACTTTCAATTGCATGCAATTTACACATTCAGGAAACACATAGCAATCACTCAACACATTTAGTTCTTCCAATTCACAAACAAATAACACTTCAATATCTAAGTCATTCATCACAACCGGACCTCCTGTCCGGAACCCAACCTATTCAATCACATTTACACAATCATCCAATAGTCAAATAATCTAAGAATTCAATTAGCAAACAATAAAGTAAGACCATCTAGGTCTACTCACAGTACGCTCCAGATTAGCATTAGTTTTCAATTTCTGGGAATGCCTGAATGCGTGCACTTGACCTGCACAACCCATTTATGTAAAATACACATTGCACACTCATCAATAATTGCACACTTAAAAACATTCATTTATGCACAATTGTAGTAATGGACTATGTACAATACATGCTCAATGACAATCCTGGGCATATGCTTTATAACACATTTTATGCTCATTCCCATTTCAAAATTCATGTGTCTCTAATTGAACTTAGACTTACACTTCATTTGTATATGATCAATCCAAATGCTCCTTTCAATCTTTACCCTTTTTATATGTTTAACTTATTCATAAGCTTACACTTCAAGAACACTTGGTTACTCTATATCATAACTTCATTTTTCTCATCATCTCTTTTCTAACCTCACATGATCTCATAATATCAAATCCCCACTCATGGTTTAGCACTTCATACTTAAAAACACTCTTAGGAAGGATTCTTTTAGTCTCCTAAGACAACCCAATCTCATTCAATAGGAATCCACTTTAATGCATAATCACTAAAATTGAGTATAGAATATTCAAACCCAAGCATTTTCTAAACTCCATAAACTCGAATCTTTACAAAAATCCAAAAGAGTCAAAAAGATCTTACCTTGACTCATCACCAAAAAGATATCTTTAGCTCAAATGGAAGCTCTTATCTTCCTCTTACATTTTCTCTTCTTGACCAATTTTAAAATCTCTCTTGAAAGCTAAGGAAATTGAAACCCTAGCTTGTTCTCTCTTCTTTCTCTCTCTTTCATTCTTCTTCTCTTCGTATTTCTCTTTCTTCTTCAATCATATTTCTCTCTTTTCCTGTCCATTTTTGTTCTCCCCTTTATTTATAAGCCAGACAATACTTCTTTTTTTTTTTTCCCAATTTTGCCATTAATGACTCCAAAATGTCCATTTTATCCTTCCTTATAAACTTATGTTCTTTTAAACTTAAGTGTCTTGCCAGAAATATCCTTCACTATTCTTACACATCACTTTCTTCTAGAAGACTCTTCTCTATTGTCTTACTTTTTTAATAACACTAAAAACATTCAATTTGGTTCAGTGATTCAGAAGTTACACTTTAAACATTTTGGACTATTTTTGTCCATAACAGTACAATATGCATAACTTCCATAAGAATTTTAGACATCTTAGAGACTGAATTAGATTCCAAGTCCTTCATACCATTTGTAGCTCCATGTATCTAGTTCACCACGAATCAGAAATCATCTCATTTTGATTTCTACAAATCAAGATATCATCAAAACACTGAAGTATGTTTAGTGGGTTAACACCAGTTCATATCATTGAAGAACATACTCACTATACCCGTCTCTCTCTTTTCACTAAATCTTTCTCCATTAGTTTCAAATGACTATGATTCTTGGTGAAGATGTAGGGAAATGTCTTAAGAATCCAATGGTTC
The DNA here is from genome assembly GCA_029891385.1 of Erythroxylum novogranatense. NCBI lineage: Eukaryota > Viridiplantae > Streptophyta > Magnoliopsida > Malpighiales > Erythroxylaceae > Erythroxylum > Erythroxylum novogranatense. Next base: position 27,625,597 of record CM057227.1, on the reverse strand, counting down.
AAGAATAAAGTCATTTGGAGGTCTAGAGAAGAAGTTATAGCCAAAAAACTCCAACACGTTTTTGCCCTCACCTGAAATGTACATGTCTCAGTTCGAATGCTATAACTTTTGTTACAGATGTCTGATTGACTTCTTTTTTAGACCATTGGAAATAAGACTTCTGGATCTAAAACTTTGATGAAGACCTCAAAGGCCAATTCTATCGTCTAACTTTTGTATCATCTCACTTTCTCCGTCTCACTTTTTACGTCTCACTTTTTAATGCGCTTTCAAGGCGTCGCTTTTTGCATTTGCTTTTTACGCCCGCTTTCTAGCGTCTGCTTTTCTACGCCCGCTTTTGCATCTGCTTGTAGGCGCGTTTGCTTTTCTCGCCTGTTTTTCCAGGTTTTTTCGCTGCGCTTTTGTGTTCAGAATATCTCTACTTATAAGATGCATAACTTTTGACTCAGAAATCTATAATTTATAAAATTTATACCTTTGGAAAGATAAAATAAATATCTACAACTTTCTAGAATTCAACTGTGCCAAAATCTATCCAGATCATGTCCAAATTTCCTCCCGATTCTATCATCTGCTTTTTTGCGTCTGCTTTTTGCGTGGGAAGAACATCTCCACTTATAAGACGTATAACTTTGGACTCAGATATCCAAAATTTACAAACTTTATACCGTTGGAAATATAAAAGAAATATATACATCTTTTCAGAAGGAAATTTTGCCAAAATCTATCTTTATCAATCCCAAATTTGCCCCTAAAGTCAGAAGATAAACTTTTCATTCATACACCAACACTGCACCCAATTCTTCACTTTATGACAATATTTGAGACTCTTAGACACAGAATTGAAATTCGATGTCTTCACACAAAATGTAGCCATATATCTCTATTTTAATCCAAATTAAGAATCATCTCGTTTGGATTACTAAAAAAACTGTTGTGGCTAAAGAACTGAAGCATATTCAGTGAACATTTTCCAGATCACTACCAATCTTGTTTCTAAGTCTTTCTTTATCACGACTCATACCAAAATCACTCTTTCTACTCCTTCCACTTCTCATTTTCAATAAAATCACATTCAATACCATTTATTCCCAGAAGTTGTCAATGAGTGCATGTACCATTTTTTTTAATGTGAAAACATTCCGTATCTATGTGCTTATATGCTAACATGATGCATGAGCAAAAAAAATGCATTTCCTTAACCTCTCTTTGAGTTCACAGATACTGAAAGTTTGGGTCACAACCCTTAATATGGGGACGGGATGTTACATTTCTCCCCCTCTTAATAAATTTCGTCCTCAAAATTCTCATCTGATTGATCAATACAGTAGAGGTGATCATTTTTCATACGCTCCTCTATTTCTCATACACTTCATCACTTCGAAAAGACCATAGTAGACAGACTCACTAAGTCTTTCAGTCACTCATTTAGCTATTACACTGTCTTGACTGTTTCGGGAGCATATTTCTGACTACTTACCAACTTATACTTTGTATATTGTCCATCTATCTCTGTTGATCATTCCATTATTTCTTAACCTATTAACATGTCACACTTTTTTTTTAATTTAAAACCTCTTCCACCAGTAACACTAACTCATAAAAATTTTCACACACATACCAATTCATATAACTTAACTCATTTTTTTTCCAAATCTGAGCGCATCTTACCAAGGGGATACTCACAAAATCATTTCATCCTTCCTTTGACAGTCACTTCTCTTTAATGTTAATACATTCAACTCATATGTTCATTTCACTATAGTCTCTAAATACGGTGTTGGTCCACCTACCTCATTCATCTTTCATGAGTCACTTTACTCTTATTTCAGATTCATCTCACTCATTAACATTATCTCACATTTATTATGGCCTTATATCATTTTAGGCCTTCTACATCTCAATGTTATGGTGAATAACCACCCTTCTGTCATACTATGCCCATATCACTTCTAATGATGCCACTATGATAACAATTGTTATATCTGTAGTCATTTCGAATTATGCATCAATCTCATCTTCCTACGAATTCAAAAATATGAGCTTCAAGCATATTACTAACAGTTAAAACTGCTGGTAGCTCAAACCTTCAATCACTTGTTTCTACATCTTTAGCAGCTAAAATACAATCTTAGCATATCCCCACTAGGATGTTTATCTTAGATTGTTACTTAGGCTTCTCTAACACTTTCTTTACTCAATCATCTTAATCAGATATACGTACTTCTTATTTCAATCACCAAATATCATTTTTTTTCGATTTTACTCAAAAGTTCATATTTGTTTTCACTTTTTTCGGGTGATTCAAAATTCTGAATCTTTAACTTTTTAATTTCTTACTTCTTTCCAGTAGACTTGATCTTCAATGCAACTAGTAACACTTTATTTTACCCCATATGCCACTCAATATTTTGCACTCCTCATTACACTAAAAGTGAAAACCTCAATATCTAAATGTGTATTATTCCATTATAGAATTGTCCGTTCGGTGTGTCAGATTACACACTAATTTTATCAGTATAACACTCATTTGTACTCTTTTTTTTCCAAACTCAATAATTTCCTCAAATTTACATAATTTGTACATTCCAGAAATGGCTTTGCACATCTAATTTCTCCAAGATCTCAAAGCGATTTCTATCATGGCAATTCTAAACCATGTATCATAATCAACTCATAAGATTTTCATTATCTTATGCACATCAAAACCCACTTTTTACTATTACAACAGATTGCATCTTAATGTCTGACGCGAAACTTCATTAAGCCTTGCACAATCTCCAAATCCAATTGATATTTTATCATCAGTGTCACATTCCTCCAATATTCAAAACGTCCCCTTTTTACCTTGCAAACGCACTCAAAATACCATCTATGATCACAGTCACTAATTGAGACAATTTTGTTTGGATCACTTAATTCGTCAATATCTTAATATCATTGGAGTATCATTAACTATTACTCACATTTTTCTTGTGTTAATTTCTTGCAATTCCTTAGGTGACTAATTCCCCAATGAAAGTAATTTTGTCTCATGTCATTTTCAGTCTCCCACTTGACTTCTTGTCTCTAATGATTTTCTCTTTTCCTTCGAATTCCTTTAATTCACATCAGCTTACTCAAATGCCTATTCATTCGTACTAGTTCCTCCACACATTTAAATTTATTTGAATGCTTCACTTTATGCGTTGGTATTTCATTCTTCGGATTGAATTTGTATCTCCCAGACATATTTACAACGAATATAAGGGGGGACATATATTTTCCTCACATTTGCAATAGTGTCACCTCGAATTTATAATCCACTCATGTAGTTGATGTACACACTCTCAGTGGCATATTCCACTTTTTATTCTTGAGTTCATACTTAGGATATGATTCCATTATTCACTTTTGACGTATTACATATTCATTTTCGATTTGTCTCTTCATTGATTACTCTTAAATTAAATCGTTAGATCAACTTAACTTAATTTAGGGAAATTCTTCTCTGAAAGAAGATTTCTTACTACAATCATCAACACTATTCATAAAACCTTATCAATCAACTATTTTTTGTCATTACATACCAGTCATCCTTAATACCTCAAGAAGATCAATTTTGACTATGCATAATATCTCAATAAGATCAATTTAAGTCATAGCTTATATGATCAGAACATCCCTTGAATGAGGCTCTGCAGGGCACTCAAACAATTTCATTTACTCTAATATCTTGGCATACATCGTCAAAATCATCACATCTTATCTGGAGATGTATTCACAACGATTCACCAATTAATAGCTTATACTACTAAGGACACTTTCATCCCATTTAATTCTAGATAACCTTTCTCTTTTTATTCCAGTTCGCGATCATGGGGACTTTGCTATAATCACGTCCCTCTTCTTTTCCTTCAAGCTCATCACCTATGCTAACATCATTAATAGTCTCAATTCTTTCTCCATTGATCACTACAAGTACTCTCACGTCTTACTCTATCTTGAACTTTGAACTATAGGAACTATAATCGACACTTATTCAATAAGTCGCCAATTACTTCCTATGTCATCTTCACGCATATTGTTCACATATGCTTCATAATTTCACCCGTGATGGTGATCCTACTATCAGATGTACACTCACAATGACAATTTAATATGAACTCAACAACTTTTTCCTATATCACTAACATCATCTCATCTTCCAATTGTCATTTATTTCATCTTACACATCTTTATTCTCAATCAATTTATAATGGTAGGGGCATAACCCATATGAAGCTTAATTCTCCACTCCACAGATATATTCTCACACTGAATCTTAAACTCTTATATCGATAATCACACAATCATTCTAAGTCCAAGTGCAACCTTTCAAGGTCATATCAACTTAACTCATATGCTTTCATCTTATTATTTCTACTTATGTTCCCTTTTTTTTCAACAATCCATATTTAAGGACATATCACCCGATTGTAAGTTTCGATTTCATATTCACTAATACTTCCATCGATACAATTACATTGAATCTTTATCCATTATATCCAAACCCAAATCCAAAAGTTCTGAAGCATAAACATTATGAATTTTCGGTCTCAAGAATATATTTTTTTTCTACTATCTCCTTATACTGAATTACAAACTCTTATCACAATACTCACCTAACCATTTCGATTCCAAATTCACCCTTTTATGATTATAACAGTTTTATGATTTCCTTTCATTCCATCTATACACATTAGTCTCCTCATTTCTATTCATATTCTTATTATTTTTTTTCAATCAATCATGACAATATGCCGATTCACACTTATTTCACCCCCAAGGGATATATCACCTTCAAGGATATGCACCCTTTTGTGGGGGGACTCTTATCTATCATGCGAAACCAGATACTATTTCTCATTTTCCCATATGTCCATAAACCTTATTTTCTCACATTCAGTCAGATCATCATTTCTTTCAATGCTTCTAACAACTCACACTCTTAAGGAATGCTCATGCATGTGACTCATATTAGCGATCAGTTACCGATGTCTGCTATGACATGACTAAGGTGCATGTAACATGACACATATTTCAGAATGCCCATACAAGATTGTACTTCTGGGATCTGATACCACATATGTAACACCCCACTACCGCGCGACCCGAACCCGATATCGATGGTGATATCCGAGACCGTACCCCGCGAGAGTGGTGTGCTAAAATACTCATTCAGTAGTCGGTAAATATTTTTTTTTCATAACAACACATGCGGAATTCAATGCCCAATTTGGGTCCTCATTCAATCATATACAATTTCATTATACAAAATTTCCAATAGCCACTCGGGCCTATTTCACAAATACAAATATACACTTCATTACATAAATAAAGACATCTAATGCAGATGTGAACTGATCCCGACTTCTATCCTTCACTTGAATCCTACAAATATACTCCTGTTGTCCTAACGGGGTATTATTTTGATCCTAAAAAATATTTGCAAATTTTAGATGAGTTTTGTGAACTCAGTGAGTGACCATCATCGATGGCTCACTCATCACATATCACATAAGACATATATTTCATAAATCACATTTCATTTCACATTTTTTTCCATATCGCACATGTTCATATTATTTCACATTCAATCACTGAACCAATCTCACTTTATTTCCTATATCACATTATTTCCCATATTCATATCATTTCATTAACAACCATATTGAATCACATAAACTTGTTCAATTATTTCACATTCAATATCATTTAATCACTTATGTCATGCATACTCCGTGTATGTGAGACCCACTTTCCAATTATTACTCTGTTGTGACCGAGTGCCTAGACTGTCCCATATAGGGCTCATTGATAACTATCCCATGTAGGGCTCATTGATAACTGTCCCATTTAGGGCTCATTGGTCACTGTCCCATGTAGGGCTCATTGATAATTGTCCCATGTAGGGCTTATTGGTCACTATCCCATGTAGGGCTCATTGATAGCTATCCCATATAGGGCTCATTAATCGTTGAGCTTGTAGCTCTGATCGATGGCTACTCTAGTCACAACAGTCATTATATGACATGCATTCATGAATGAAATGCATCACCCACAATGTCGTAAACCCATTCATTCCCATATCATCGGACCTTAGTCCAACATTTTACCTTAGTGTTGAGAATTCAACCGTCATTCATATGCATTGAAATGCATCACTCATAATTGCATGTTCTTATTCACTCATATTCGTTTATCAGCGGATCGTAGTCCGGTATGCAACAGATGGTTGAAAAATCACACTTTCACTTGCATGCAATTTACACATTCAGGAAACACATAGCAATCACTCAACACGTTTATTTCTTCCAATTCACAAACAAATAACACTTCAATATCTAAGTCAATCATCACAATCATCGGACCTCCTGTCCGGAACCCAACCTATTCAATCACATTTACACAATCATCCAATAGTCAAATAATCCAAGAATTCAATTAACAAACAATAAAGTAAGACCATCTAGGTCTACTCACAGTACGCTCCAGATTAGCATTAGCTTTCAATTTCTGGGAGCGCCTGAATGCAGGCACTTGACCTACACAACCCATTTATGCAAAATACACATTGCACACTCATCAATAATTGCACACTTAAAAACATTTATTTATGCACAATTGTAGTAATGGACTATGTACAATACATGCTCAATGACAATCCTGGGCATATGTTTTATAACACATTTTATGCTCATTCCCATTTCAAAATTCATGTGTCTCTAATTAAACTTAGACTTACACTTCATTTGTATATGATCAATCCAAATGCTCCTTTCAATCTTTACCCTTTTTATATGTTTAGCTTATTCATAAGCTTACACTTCAAGAACACTTGGTTACTCTATATCATAACTCCATTTTTCTCATCATCTCTTTTCTAACCTCACATGATCTCATAATATCAAATCCCCATTCATGGTTTAGCACTTCATACTTAAAAACACTCTTAGGAAGGATTCTTTTAGTCTCCTAAGACAACTCAATCTCATTCAATAGGAATCCACTTTAAGATCCCATAATGCATAATCACTGAAATTGAGTCTATAATATTCAAACCTAAGCATTTTCTAAACTCCATAAACTCGAATCTTTACAAAAATCCAAAAGAGTCAAAAATATCTTACCTTGACTCATCACTAAAAAGAGATCTTTAGCTCAAATGGAAGCTCTTATCTTCCTCTTACATTTTCTCTTCTTGACCAACTTTAAAATCTCTCTTGAAGGCTAAGGAAATTAAAACCTTAGCTTGTTCTCTCTTCTTTCTCTCTCTTTCATTCTTCTTCTCTTCGTATTTCTCTTTCTTCTTCAATCATATTTCTCTCTTTTCCTGTCCATTTTCGTTCTCCCCTTTATTTATAAGCCAGACAATACTTCTTTTTTCCAATTTTGCCATTAATGAGTCCAAAATGTCCATTTTATCCTTCCTTATAAGCTTATGTTCTTTTAAACTTAAGTGTCTAGCCAGAAATATCCTTGACCATTCTTACACATCACTTTCTTCTAGAAGTCTCTTCTCTATTGTCTTACATTTTTAATAACACTAAAAATATTTAATTTGGTTCAGTGATTCAGAAGTTACACTTTAAACATTTTGGACTGTTCTTGTCCATAACAGTACACTATGCATAACTTCCATAAGAATTTTAGACATCCTAGAGACTGAATCAGATTCTAAGTCCTTCATACCATTTGTATCTCCATGTATCTAGTTCACCAAGAATCAGAAATCATCTCATTTTGATTTCTACAAATCAAGATATCATCAAAACACTAAAGTATGTTTAGTGGGATAACACCAGTTCATATCATTGAAGAACATACTCACTGTACTCGTCTCACTCTTTTCACTAAATCTTTCTCCATTAGTTTCATATGACTATGATTCTTGGTGGAGATGTAGGTAAATGTCTTACGAATCCAATGGTTCAAGAATCAAGTCATTTGGAGGTCTAGAGAAGAAGTTATAGCCAAAAAACTCCTACACATTTTTGCCCTCACCTCAAATGTACATGTTTCAGTTCGAATGCTATAACTTTTGCTACTGATGTCTGATTGACTTTTTTTTTGGACCATTGGAAAGAGCACTTCTGGATCTAAAACTTTCATGAAGATCTGAAAGGCCAGGTCTATTGTCTAACTTTTGTATCGTCCCATTTTTGCATCGTCTCACTTTCTCCGTCTCACTTTTTGCGTCTCACTTTTAAGGCCGCTTTTCAAGGCTCTGCTTTTTCTGCGTTTGCTTTTTCAAGGCTCGCTTCAAGGTCTACTTTTCTGCAGATCCTTTTCTGCGTCTATTTTTCCGAGTATGCTTTTTAATACTGCTTTTTCAAGGTCGCTTTTGTGTTCAGAACATCTTCACTTATAAGATGCATAAATTTTGACTCAAAAATACAAAAATTATAAAATTTATATCTTTGGAAAGATAAAAGAAAGATCTACAACTTTCCAGAAGTTAACTTTGCCAAAATCTATCCATGTCATGTCCAAATTTCCTCCCAATTCTATCATCTGCTTTTTTGCATCTGCTTTTTACGTGGGAAGAACATCTTATAAGACACATAACTTTGGACTCATATATCCTAAATTTACAAACTTTATACCGTTGGAAAGATAAAAGAAATATTTACAACTTTCCAGAAGGAAACTATGCCAAAATCTATCCAAATCATGTCCAAATTTCCTCCCGATTCTATCATCTGCTTTTTGTGTCTGTTTTTTGTGTGGGAAGAACATCTCCACTTATAAGACGCATAACTTTGGACTCAGATATCCAAATTTTACAAAATTTATACCATTGGAAAGATAAAAGAAATATATACATCTTTACATAAGGAAATTTTGCCAAAATATATCTTTATCAATCCCAAATTTTCCCCTAAAGCCAGAAGATAAACTTTTCATTCATACACCAACACTGCACCTAATTCTTCACTTTATGAAAATATTTGAGACTCTTAGACACAGAATTGAAATTCAATGTCTTCACACAAAATGTATCCATATATCTCTAGTTTAATCCAAATCAAGAATCATCTCGTTTGGATTACTATAAAAAACGTTGTGGCTAAAGAACTGGAGCATATTCAGTGAATATTTTCCAGATCACTACCAATCTTGTTTCTAAATCTTTCTTTATCACGACTCATACCAAAATCACTCTTTCTACTCCTTCCACTTCTCATTTTCAATAAAATCACATTCAATACCATTTATGCCCAGAAGTTGTCAATGAATGCATGTACTATTTTTTTTAATGTGAAAACATTCCGTATCTATGTGCTTATATGCTAACATGATGCATGAGCAAGAAAAATGCATTTCCTTAACCTCTCTTTGAGTTCACAGATACTGAAAATTTGGGTCACAACCCTTAATATGGGGATGGGATGTTACAATACGAAAGTAAAATGAGATGAAAGCTAAAGAAAAATGAGACGAAAGCAAAAGCAAAGTGAGACGGAAGTTTAATGAGACGGAAGCTAAAGCAATATGAGACAGAAGCAAAAACAAAGTAAGACGGAAGTAAAATGAGACGGAAGCAAAAGAAAAGTGAGACGGAAGAAAAACGAAACGGAAGAAAAAGAAAAATGAGGCGGAAGAAAAATGAGATGGAAGCAAAAACAAGATGTAATGGAAGCAAAAACAAAATGAAATGGAAGTGAAAGCCAAAATGAAACGGAAGCAAAAGTAAAATGAGACGGAAGCGAAAACAAAATTGAGACGGAAGCCACAGAAAAATGAGACAGAAGCAAAATGAGACGAAGCGAAACCGAAAACAAGACGAAGAAGCAAATCAGTTTGAGTTAGTTACATAACTCAACTGAATAATCGTTTCTTTAAAGATCAAAAATCAAGAAGAAAGAAGCAGTTGAAGATGAAGACTATAAATATGAGTCGAAGTCGAAGATTGAAGAAGTTAACAAATTTTTGTTAAGTGATTTTTTTGTTAGTGATATTCAAAAGCTAAATATTGTATTGTGCGAAAACATGAGAGCTATATTTTCTGTAACAAAGCTCGCAATATCTTTCTGTAAGAAAGAGGAATAGTTGAGAGCCTGGAGAGGTTAAGTGAGAAAAAGAATACTTACTGTATAAGACCTGAAGAGGTTCGGTGAAAAGAATACTTGTACTGTTGTGAAGTATAGTGAAATCTCAGAAGAGATTCTGAGGACTAGACGTAGCCCACGGTTTGGGGTGAACCACTATAAAATTGTTGTGTCTACTCTCACTCTTATCCCTTAACTCTTGTTTCTGTTACTGACATAAATATTTTTTAATACTGTTTGTCTATTGTTTTGAAAAAGAAATTTTTTTATAGAAGGGAATTGGATAAAAATTCGAATACACAATTCAACCTCTCCTTCTTATGCACTTTGTAAATCGTATATTAACGTGTGATTCACTTAAATTGGTATCAGAGCTTGATGTCCAAGAACCACCGTAACAAAGTGTGGATAAAGATCCATGACAGAATCACACGTATATATAACTGAAGGTGCCTCGGTAACTAGACCTCCAACGTTCAATGAAGAAGACTATCATTACTAGAAAGACAGGATGCGACTCTTCATTGAATCTACTCATATTGATCTTTGGGAGATAATAGAAAATATACCTTACACACCGGTAGATGAAGAGGGAAATGCCATTCCACGAATCAGATGGTCGACAGAACATAAAGCAAGATTCCATCTGAATTCGAAGGCCAAGTTCTTCTTGAGCTATGTCCTAAGCATAAGTGAGTACGATAAAGTTCATGGATGCGATACCGCGAAAGAGATGTGGGATACGCTATCCATCGCATATGAAGGCACAAATCAAGTAAAGGAGTCCAAGATAAGCATTCTTGTACACCAGTATGAGTTGTTCAAAATGAAAGATGAAGAGTCTATTGATCAGATGTTTGGAAGATTTCAAACTATCATCAATGGACTTAAAGCTCTCGGTAGAACATACGACAATCAAGATCATGTTAGAAAAACCTTAAGAAGCCTACCAAAGAGATGGAGACCAAAAGTTACAGCCGTACAAGAAGCCAAGGATTTAAGTATATTGAAGCTTGATAAACTACTTGGGTCTCTAAAGATACAAGAAGTTGAACTCGATGTTGAAGATAAGCCCAGAAGGGACAAATCCATAGCATTGAAGGTTGGACAGAAGAATCAGAAGAAACAAAGGAAGAAGAGCTCATCGTCAAAAGCTCTGGAGATTGAGACAGTCAAGGATGATGACTCCAGCAATTCAGATCATACTTCAAGCGAGGAAGATGATGAACTATCCTTTATTTCAAGAAAGATCATACGCATATGAAAGAAAAAGGCTAAAGGAAATAAAGAATCCTACTTCAAGAAGAATAGTAAAGAAGAAGGGAAGAACGAGAAAACATCCATTACATGCTATGAATGCAATAAATCGGGACATTACAAGTCCGAGTGTCCAATGTTAAAGAAAAAGCCAGAGAAGAGTAGAGAAGGCAAGAAAAGCATGACGGCAACCTGGGAAGATCTAGATTCGTCTGAGTCAGATATGGATTCAGAAGCATCGGTGCAAGTAATTATTTGCCTGGTAGATGAGGAAGAAAGTAAAGAAGAGGTAACCTCGAAATTTAATGAATTACAAAATGCATACTCAGAACTATTAGAAGATTCTCATGCTATTCTAAAACAGTATAAGTTGCTTAAGAAAAAGTATGTAAAAAACTTGAGAAACACGCAAGCATTAGAAGAGGAAAATGTCTGCTTAAAGAAACAAGTAGATGAATTGAAGAAAAATGATGTGGTAGATAGATCTGAAGAAATCAATAAGCTAAAGCAAAGAATAAATAGTCTTTCAGCTGATCTATCAACATTTACAAAGAGTACGAAGAAAATGAATGATATGCTAGGAAAATACAGACATCGTAATGATAAAATGGGATTAGGTTTTAGTAAAAACGACTTTTAGCATAAAAAGGTTTTTGTTCCTTTTAGGAAGAAATTTTATCAACCAAATCATTATCAGAGATGTCATCAATTACATCATCATATTATGAATTATGCACAGACTAACCCTAAAGGACCCAAGAAAATCTGGGTATCTAAGAGACAGATAATACCACTTGCAGACATCCTTCCTTGGAAAAAGCAGCCAGCACCATTGGTACTTGGAGAGTGGATGCTCACGACACATGATGGGAAGAAGGTCTATATTCCTAGATCTTCAGTATAAGAAGGGAGGATCGGTAACTTTTGGAGACAACCAACAGGGCAAGATAATTGTTATCGGTTAAATAGGTAAAGATTCCTTTGCATGCATTGATAATGTGCTGCTAGTTGTTGGTTTAAAACACAATTTGATTAGTGCCAATCAATTATGTGATTCTGGTTTTGAAGTGTACTTCAATCAAAATTCTTGGGAAGTCAAAAACAAGGATGAGTCCATATTCTTTTCTGCCAAGTGACAAAACAATCTTTACAAAATCAATTTGGAAGATTTTCAAAATCAAAATATTTCTTATTTTATATCTACTGATAAAAAAAGATTGATTTGGCATAAAAAGCTAGGTCATATCAGTTTTAAACGTATTTCCAAGTTGATTAAACATGATTTGGTAAGAGGTTTACCAAAAATATGTTTTAACAAGGTTTTCTTTTGTGAAAGTTGTCATAAAGGAAACAGATTAAATCAATGTTTTCTTCTAAAAATGTTGTAATTTCTTCTAGACCTCTAGAGTTGTTACATATGGATTTATTTGGTCTAACTAGAACATTGAGTCTTGGCGGAAAGAGGTATGGTCTTGTTATTGTTGATTATTTCACTAGATTTTATTGGATATTGTTTTTATCACATAAAGATGAGTCTTTTAAGTGTTTTAAGGTCCTATCCAAAAAGTTACAGGTTGAAAAAGGAATGTCTATAGCAAGTATTAGGAGTGAGCATGATGGGTGAATTAAAATTATTTCTTAGGTTGCAAGTTAAGCAAACTGAAGAAAAAAATTTTATTCATCAACAAAAGTATGTGAAGGAACTGTTGATAAAGTATGATATGGGAAAAGTAAAACTAACGTCAACTCCGATGCATCCTTCAAACCATTTGTCCAAGGACGAAACTGGTAAGAAGGTTGATCAAACTCTGTATAGAGGGATCATTAGTTCCTTACTTTACCTTACAGCAAGCAGACCTGACATTTTGTTTAGTGTTTGCTTGTGTGCAAGATTTCAGGCAGATCCTAGAAAATCTCATTATATTGCTGTCAAAAGAATTTTGAGATATCTATCAGGTACTACTGATCTTTGCTTAATGTATGAGAAAGGTAAAGATTTCAGGTTAATTGGTTACTGTGATGCGGACTATGTCAGTGATAGGATTGATAGAAAAAGTATGAGTGGAGGATGTCAATTTCTTGGCAACAACCTAGTTTCGTTGTCAAGTAAGAGACAAAGCTCAATTGCTCTATCAACAGCCGAAGTCGAGTATATGTCAGCCGCAAGTTACTATTCATAGACGTTGTGGATTAAGTACCACCTGGAAGACTATGCAGTACAAGAAAAAGAAATCCCGATCTACTGTGACAACATAAGTGCCATCAATCTATCGAAGAATCCCATTCAACATTCAAGAGTTAAACATATCAAAGTCAGACATCATTTTCTACGAGATTACATTCAGAGGAAGATCGTGAGTCTTCAGTTTGTTGAGACGAATCATCAGTGGGCGAACATCTTCACTAAGCCATTAAGTGAGGAAAGATTCAGAGAAATCAGACGAAACCTTAACATGGTGATGTTAAGTAATCAACCGTCTGACACGTCATGACCCAGATGAAAAGGTTGAAAGAGTTAACGGTAACCATAACCATGAGTTACAGCTGAAAACGTCCGTTAGAAGAAAGTTTTGGAGGGAAGGTTTCTCGTAGCCTTGAGAACACCACCTGTTCTAGAACACTCATCATATACTCTGACAATCAACCTTTAGAGAAACCTCAACAAAAACCTTTCATTACTCTGTTTGGATTTCAAACTTTCATTGCTCACACTCTCAACTTCACAAACCAACTTCACTTCTTTGAAATACCTCTCTGTTCTTAGTTCGTTATTAACTACAATAAATGGAGACAGCCATGACAAGCGAAAGATTTGTTAACTTTGAATCCTTAAAGCAGGACAACATGGATATTGAACCAGAGATTATAGTAGCCGGATGGAGGAATTTCTTTGGCATTCGAGAAACAGGCTACATGAACGAAGTTTATGATTTTTGGAAAAACATGGAATTGATAGTTGATACTCTTGTATCCTCGGTAGATAACATGTCAATTATTGTGATCATGAAGATGATTAAGAAGGTCACGGAGTGTCCATTTGAAGGAGAGAAGCTTACAAACAAAGCTAGATGGATGACACAAGCCAGCATGAAGGAAACCCAGATCAATTTGCAGTTATATGGAGGCAATGATCCAAGGGAAAAGAAGGCATCTAATCTTGTTCCAAAGGCTAAGGTATTACACTCACTTTTTTTTCATTGTGTACTACCGAGAACAGGGTCAAGACATTTGGTAACAACGCTAGATGAACAATGCCTATTTCATCTGTTAAATCGTCAGCCTATCAACCTACCATTCCTTATCTTTCATTATATGGTAAAGTCTAAAAAAGACTCGATTGCTTTACCATACAGAATGATACTAACAAGGATATTCAGAGATTCTGGAGTACGTCTGGAAAGGGAAAACAGGATGATGATGAATATCAAAAGTGTCATCAATTCTACAACAATTGGTAAAATGGGCTTGAATGTAATATCCCGTTACCGATGTGAAGGGCATATCGGTAATTCGGATGAAGTAGGATTTGATGCATGCATAAATTGATTTGCATATGCATTTATAGCCTCTATATTATTGATAAATATTTATGATTGCACAAGCATATGTATGTATATGCATGTATGACAATTTCCCGACTTGATTGTGTAAATTGGAAAAATTTGGTTATAACGGTGCAGATTAGGTTTGATTTTTAAATTGGAGTGAGAAATTAAATTTAGGGATTGAGGAATGGAAATTGGAGTATAGGAATAGGTATTTCCTAATTTTGAGGATTTATAAAAAAATTTCTGGAATTTTTAGAGTATCATGTCCGGACCGGAAAATTGGCTTAGTGACTGATTAATTGAATTACGATTCCGCGATTGATTGACAATTGGCGTGAAATAATTGGAGTTATGAGCTTAAGAGTTATTATTCATGGTTATTACGAAATCGGGAGAAATTAGAATGAGAATTTGATTGTTAGACCTTAAGATTTGGGCATGTGGCATGGGAGTTTGCCAAACAAGCCCTTAATTTTAAATCCTTATATATATATATATATATATATATATATATATATATATATATATATATATCCTAGCTTTTAAACCTTGCCTCCCACGATGCTTGCCCCTTCTGTTGAAAGAAAGCTCGATCTTCTTCTTCTCTTCGTGGATGTCTTTGATTTCTTCCCTTGATTTCTTCTTGATTCCTTCTTGCCATTTGTTTCTTTCCTTTGCCTTGAATCTATCCTTTGGCTTGATATTGAAGAAGATGATGATGGGTTTGGTTTTGGGTGTTGTCGTGGGTGTGTGAGAGTTTGGAGGATTGTTGATCTTTGAGGTTTTAAAAGCTTGAATCAAGTAAGTTATTGTTCTTTTATGCTTTACATAGTTTAATTTGATTATGGATTTGAGTATTTGATTGTTTAGAAATTTTTGAGTTTCGGATAATAGGGTTTTTGGGAAAGTTGTTGATTTTGATTTGGGTAATTGATGATTAATGCATAAATGATGGATTTGAGGTTAGAAATGAATTGAGTGTAGTGCATATAGTTGTTTGGGAGTGTTTTAGACTGAAATAAATGTATTAGGATTTGAGAAATCTGGAAAATCTGGAAAATCTGGGTTTCAGGCGTGAATTTGGGTTCGCACGCCGCGACATGTTCATCACACGCCGCGATGAGCAAATCCTCTTCGACGCCTTGACGACAGTATTGCACGCCTTGTGGCAATGAAGCGGATATCTCTTCGACGCCATGACGAGCGAAGACGCACGCCGTGGCGAGCGCAAGAGATCACGCCGCGAAGGAGAAAGCTGGCATGTGCCGTGGCGTGAGATCGCTCACCGCGGCTAGGACGCCTTCCAAAGGTGTTTTGGAATTCTTTTAATTGGAGAATTTTGGGATTTGATTCGGATAGTTATGGATTGATTGAATTTTGAGATTTAGAATTTCAATTTAGAAGAATGAATTTCAGAAATTTAATTGGGTGATTCTCGAAAATCGGATGGTGATCGAATAGCGAATTTAAATTTCGATTTAAGGATACTTCCTAGGTCTTGGAATTTGACTTTGAAGAGTTTGGAATATAGTCAATTGAATTATGGTATTAGGAATTGCTATGAATTAGAGTGAAAATGCGGAATTGAGATAATTAGGGAATAGGGTCGGAAATGTCATAACGTGTATAGTGCAAAATTCATTTAATACATAAGCATTATTGATTATTGAAATTGGTACAATTAGTAATGTTATATTCATTCTGATTGTATAGAGGCTCAAGTGGATCGTCGATCGTCCGACGTAGGCGAGACTTCCCGGCAGTAGCTCGGAAGTTCTGAGGTGAGTAACCTAGTTGGTTTCTCAACCTTGATGTGTTTAATTTTGTGCACCTATACCATGTGGAGTTAAGGATGGATTATGTGTGTTTGTTTTGATTGATTTCGGACCACAGGTGTTCGAAATATTTGGAATGTGCCATAGAAGTGTCAATTGTGCATAAATTGTCAATAAGTGGTTTCAAATGCAAATTGGATAGTGATATTAGGTTGTGGCACGATTAGTGAGATTTGGAACATGTGCATTCATGCCATTATGCATGATCAGATAATTGACAGTTGTGACCGGTGCAACCACCGTATTCAGAGCTTTAAGCTCAACGCACAGGGCCTCAAGCCCAACGATTTTTAGAGCTTCATGCTCAACATATCAGGGCTTCAAGCCCCATGTTTTCAGAGCCACTGGCTCAACGTAAATGAGCTCAGGCGCACGGTCACAGCAACGTAATAAACGGAAAGTGTCACATATGCATTGTACATGAATGATCAAGTATGAATTGTATGAAAGGCGAACCGCCTTATAAATTTCAAATTGAATACATGTGATTCTTGGTTGTGTTAATATATATGATATTGTGTGAATTGTTTGTATATGCATGAGTTGGGTGACCCATCGATGATGGTTTTTCGCTGAGTTCGCAAACTCACCCAACATTGCAATTATTTTTCAGGACAGCGATAGTTGACTCCTAGCTCCAGTTAGCGAGACTTTTCCTGCTGTGTGAGTGCCGGCGAGAGGAGCATGGCTCACAGGTCGGTCAGCTGGGATCTTTTGGGAATGACCTAGTTAGGAGCTATTTTAGTCCCTTTAGGGTTTTGTACAGTTGTAATCAGATAGAATTGTGAACTTGTGGTTTTAAAGAAATGAAATGAGAAGTATCTTTTGGTTTTAAATTTTAATGAATTTGATATTGCAGTTTAATTATATTGATGCCATGAGGTTTATAGAAACGATCGAATCGTAGTGCACCCTCATCGTAGGTTATGCATCGGTACGACCTACGGGCGTCCCGGTGTATATCCTACGGTAAGGAGGCGCTACATTGAAGAATCTGGAGAAAGTAGAAGCTGATTCTAAGAAGAAAGCCAGGATTGAGGGGGAGCGTGCTAAAAAAGAATCTCCCTTAACAAAATCAAAATCTCGATCTGTTGAGAGGATATCTACAGAAGGAGAAAAGGAATCGTCTAGACAATCAATGGGAAGGACGATATCTCTTAAAAAAGGAAGCCAAGTGCAACAAAAGGAGATAGTAACCTTGAAAAGAAAAGGGGATATGCTACTTTTGGAGAAGCCGAAGCAAACAAAAAGGTCTCCTAGAGTTCAAACCTTGCGTTAACAAAAAGAAAAGAAAAGGAAAGTGTTGATTCATGGTGAAAACTCTGAGAAGACAACATCTCAGGCAACCAGGTCCTTAGTTTCAATTTTAAGAGAAGAATAATCAAAATTGGCTAAAGTGACTGAAATCAGGAAAAAATTGGAGTTTGAGAAAGTAAAATCTCAACCTCAGCAGACTTTCAGACTGATTAAGGAGAATAAAAAGGATAAAATCAGTACTGAGAAGAGCACTCCTATTGTTGTTCAGAAAAAGAAGAGCACTCCTACTGTTGTTCAAAAGAAGAGGAAGACAGTGGAATGCAGTCCAACATAGGTCAATACTTCTCAATTGTAAGTAAAGAAGACTTGAGAGTCAAGATCTTTGAAGAAATTCAACTTGTTAAGAGTAGCAATTCAATCATAATCAGAGAAATCCCAAAAAGATTAGTCAAGGTACAATTTCAACCTATATTGGTAAATAGTAGTACCATGCATCTGTTGAGTGAAGACGAGAAAAGTATGTATAATGGTCTGAAGGATGAAGGAATCAAAGCATACCCTACACAGATGACAAAGTAGAAGTACACTATTTTTTCAATCACAAGGAAAACTGTGATCAAGGTTGTGCCTGATATTCAAACTTGACCTTTCATTGTTTGCAATAAGGATAAAGGGAAGAAAAAGATGTATCCTGAAAGGATAAATGATCTGACAAATGAACAGATTGAAGATGAAGTGAGAAATATTGATGAAGCATGTCATGCAGTTCAGCAGACTAGAACGTATGTTTCCCACTTCATTTCAACAGCATCAGAAAACAATAGTGGTCAACAAACCACTGAAGATTTTTTTCAAGTAAGTGGAAGACTTTCTGAAGGGCCGTACAGGTATATTCAAGTTAGAGATCGAAGTCACTCAGTAGAGTTTTTTGTGCATCTCATTATGCACATTAGACTGCTATCAACTGTGTCTTCATTTGGTGATGTTTCACGCCTATTGGGAAGACAAGTTCTACGTCTAACTGGCCCTGATGATCTTGATCTTCCAGAACCTAACCTATTTGTTCAACCTCCTACCATTACAATAATTGAACTAGATGTTACATCCTCAAATGCATATACTATGACTGTTGGTATTGATGTCGTACAACAAAAGCCAGATGAAGATATTGAAGAGAAAGTTGATTATCTGTGTGCTTCTGTGGGTGACTTGCATAAAGAAGTAGCAGATATTCGAGAAGATATCAAGTCACTTCGTATTGAGATGAGAACAATGTTTTCTAAAGTTATGAAGCATTTGCGGTCATAATTCTTTTTGATCAATAACAAATAGGGGGAGAAGGACAAAGAAGAATTGACAAAGATAGGGGGAGAAGAAGAAAAGAAAAGGGGAACACTAAAGAAGATAAAGATGGAGGATAAAAATCTATTTTCTCTATGATTATTTGTTATCATAAAAAAGGGGGAGATTGTTAAGTCAAAATGACTTTACAATTAATTTTGATGAAAAACAAATAATCAAACGGAAGCTAAAACAATATGAGACGGAAGCAAAAGCAAAGTGAGATGGAAGTAAAATGAGACGGAAGCTAAAGCAAAATGAGACGGAAGCAAAATCAAAGTGAGACTGAAGAAAAATGAGATGGAAGCAAAAGCAAAATGAGACGGAAGAAAAATGAGATGGAAGCAAAAACAAATGAGACAGAAGCAAAAGCAAAATGAGACGGAAGCAAAAGTAAAATGAAATGGAAGCGAAAGCCAAAATGAGACAGAAGCAAAAGTAAAATGAGGCGGAAACGAAAGCAAAAATGAGACGGAAGCCAAAGAAAAATAAGACGGAAGTAAAATGAGACGAAGCGAAGCTGAAAACAAGATGAAAAAACAAATCAGTTTGAGTTAGTTACAGAACTAAACTGAATAACCATTTCTTTAAAGATCAAGAATTAAGAAGAAAGAAGTAGTTATCAAGAAGCAGTTGAAGATGAAGACTATAAATATGAGTCGAAGTCGAAGACTGAAGAAGTTAGCAAATTTGTGATAAGTGATTTTTTTTGTTAGTGATATTCAAAAGCTAAATACTGTATTATGCGAAAATACGAGAGCTATATTTTCTGTAACAAAGCTCACAATATCTTTCTATAAGGAAGAGGAATAGCTGAGAGCCTGAAGAGGCTAAGTGAGAAAAAGAATACTTGTTGTACGAGACCTGAAGAGGCTCGGTGAAAATAATACTTGTACTGTTGTGAAGTATAGTAAAATCTCAAAAAGGATTCTGAGGAATGGACATAGCCCACGGTTTGGGATGAACCAGTATAAAATTTGTTGGACTAATGGTGGTTGACAAATTAAATCCCTTTATGTTTTGATAATAATAAAATATCTAAAATTAGTTAAGAAATTATTTCAGGTATTATTCAATGAAAGAATCGTGCAAAACAAGATGAGCAAGTGTTTAATCATTGAAGAATCAAGATAGGAGGTTCCTTATAAGGAAAATGGCTTAAAACATGAGGATTATAAAATATCTAGATGGATGTTACCGTTAAAGGCAGCACAAGTCGACCTGCAATACATAAGTCGACTTATATATGAAGATATATCAACACAAGTCGACTTACATAACGCAAGTCGACTTATCGAGGATGACAAGTCGACTTACATAGCACAAGTTGACTTATTGGAGAGCGGAGTTACAATTTTTACGTAAATGGTTGAAACAAGTCGACTTACTCATTCGACAAGTCGACTTATGGATGCACCAAATCAGCTCCAACGGTCCAATTAGCTAAAAATAGAATGGAGACTATCAAGGAACGGTAATAACAATCAAAGCAACGGTTAGAAGAGCTCCAACAACTATATTTCTTCAAGTATAAATAGAGGATGATGGAAGGAGAGTATATACAAGTTCTACAAGCCTAAATACTCTTCTATTGCTCCAAATTGCTCTTTATTGCTCTCATTTTGTTACACTATTATATTGAGCACTTGTTCTTCAATCTTTGTTATATTTCTTTTACAATTTGAGTGATGAGTGGAAGGTCACGTGTGAGGTAGGATTTGTGCCGGAAGACAAATCGTTTGTAAGGTAGCTTGAGCCGGCATTCAAGTGGCATTGTAAAAAGTTCACACTCAACTACAAAGTGTGCAATAAAGTGATTGGCAAAATCCTAAGTGAGAGTTTAGGTAGAGGACGTAGGTCTTAGCACCGAATCTCTATAAAAACAGTGTTTGATCTTCTTCCCTACTCTGTTAATTTAAATTTATTTAAATTGTTTGTGTGTGAATTAACTTCTGATTTTGTTGTAGAAAATTACAAAAAGATTAAGGATCTATTCAACCCCCCCTTCTAGATCACTTACAATTGGTATCAGAGCAGAAGTATCCAGGGATGGCACACAATAACCTAGCGGAAGAAGGTAACACAAACAACCGCCCTCCTTTATTTAATGGTACTAATTATTCTTCTTGAAAAATTCCTATGAAGTATCACATCATAAGCGAAGGAGTGGAATATTGGAAGATAATTATCTTCGGTCCACAACCACTGTTAAAAGAAAATGGTGAGTTAAAAACGGAGCTTGAATACGATGACAATGACTGGAAACAAGCCTACATCAATGCGAAAGCAATGAAGCTAATTTATTGCGCTCTCACGGTTGAGGAAAGAAACCGAGTTAACTCGTGTACCAGTGCCAAAGAAATGTGGGAGAGACTTCGTATCACCCATGAAGGAACCAACCAAGTCCGAGAGACAAAGATCAACATGCTGCTTCATGACTATGAAATGTTTGTCATGAAAGAAGGTGAGTCTATTTTCACTATGCTTGATCGTTTTGTAGAAATCATAAATGGATTAGGCAACCTTTGAAAGCATATGACGAACAGCGAGAAGGTAAAGAAAATTCTTCGCTCACTACCAAAGGAATGGGACTCACAAGTCACCGCCATTATGGAGTCCAAAGATCTCAATCATCTGGAATTCAACGCCTTGGTGGGATCACTTATCAACTATGAGATTATTCTCAAATCCAGAGGAGGTAGAGGTAAGCCACAAAAATCTATTACTTTAAAAGCTAATACTTCTTCTGTTGATGAAAGTGATGAAGAAATAGATGAAGAGGAGGAAGACTAAGAGATAGCAATGTATGCTAGAAATTTGAGAAAATTCAAAGGGCTTCTCAAAAATCGTAGGAAGGAATTAAATGGTGGAAGAAATGGAGAAAAGAAAAAATTTGCATTTGAAAGAAAATCCAAGGGCTATGACGAAAAAAAAGGCAATGAAGAATGTTGGAGATGTGGAAAACGGGGACATCTCGCAAGAGAATGCAAAAACTCATCCTCCACATCAAACTTCCAGAAAAATGACAAATACGACAAAGGAAAAAGGAAAACTAGCTTGGTGGCAACTTGGAGTGATGATGAAGAAGCATACCAAAGCGATGACGAAAACAACTTGGCACTTATGGCAAAAAGTTCATCAAGTGATGATGAAATTGAGGTAACTTTCAATGACCAAGATCTAAGAGATTCCTTTGATGCTTTACAAGCTGATTTTGAAGAAACTATTGAGATGAACAAAAAATTAAGAAAGAAAATACGAGAGTTGGTTGCTGAAAATAGTGATTTACATGAAACTATTGATGATTTAGATAGTCCAAAGGAAGATCATTCTGCTTGCCTTGTTGAAAAAGAAAAACTTATTTGTGAGCTTGATAGACTTAGAAAAGAATTTTCGTATGTGATTGGAAAATTTGTGAATGGAAATGAAAAGTTTGAAAAATTGTTATCGTTACAAAGATATTCAATTTCTAAACATGGATTAGGATATGATCCTTTTGATAGAGATTGTTCGTTAATTTCAAAATTTTCTAAGGATGGAAAAATCGCTAAATGTGCTAAATGCTTGAAAGATGGTCACATAGAAATTGCTTGCAAGAGTACTAGAAGATGTGTTAAGGTTAAGAAAATTTGGGTTATTAAAGGCACAACACCACCTAATGTGGTTTATATGGCTAACCAAAATGGACCCAAAATGGCTTGGGTACCTATAAGAAGAAAGAAAGTTGATATTGTTGGACCCCGAACTTTTGATCATAATTCTTCATAAAAAAATGAAATTAATTGTCTTAGGAATTCAACGCTTCGAGAATCAATTCAATCGGATGTCGGACGAAGGAATTATAAGCAAAAGATTACAAAAGGGATTGGATTAAAAACAAAGTAATGGAACTTCAAAACCGAACTTTTCAAAAATCATATCTCTCGATCCTGAACTCAGAATTTGACAAATTTGGTGTCAATAAAAAGATCAAAGGAAGCTCTACAACTTCCTTGAAGTACTCATGTCGGAACCCGATCCGTAGACCGAACCCCAACTGCTTATAACCTAATACTCTTACTTTGGCTTTGATACCATAATAATGTCGGACCCCGTTTCAAGAGCCCAACTATCGTATTCCTGAAACCTTGCGCTTATAACATTGCAGTGCTATATGCTGTCGTTCCGTAAAAGTGATGAGCGCACACTACCTAAGCATCATAATCACATATTGACTTGTTCATATCAAATATAGCTTAAAGCCTCACGTTCGCATAGAGGAAGAATCACCTTAATCTGAGTTATATAACTCAAGATACACTCCAAAAACCTAAAAGAGTTCATACCGAAAACATGCTCTCTTAACCGACCTTTCACTTCCTTTAATGAGAACTTCCTGAATTTAGCTCCAAATGATATTAATTTTTGTATCAAGAAAGATATATGTCTTATAAATCCAATGGTTCAAGCCTCACCTCAATTGGAGGTCGGATGAGGGATTTATGCCCAAAACAATAGACCATGCTCACTTCAAAAATCAAATTGAAACTCCTTTGGCGCGATTGCCATAACTTTTTATCTAGATGTCTGATTGTGTTCGTTCTTTCACTATTTGAAATTATACATCTAGATCTACAACTCTTATGAAGACCACAAAACGAGATTCGGCCTCAAAAGATGTCCAAAATGCCACTTGTCTCGTAGCTGTCCGCTAAACGGACAGCCATGTCCGTTTAACGGACACATTCGGGTGGATGTGTCCCAAAAGCTTCAAGATTGTCCGTTAAACAGACATGGGTGTCCGTTTAACGGACATGGGTGCGAAGGGGTGTTTTAGCACCCGTGGCTGTCCGTTTAACGGACATTCGTGTCCATTTAACGGACACGCCATTTCTCAAAACTTCCAACCTCTCATCCTTAAAACCACTTGAGACTACCACATTTCTAAACTCATAACTTCTTATTCCTAGCTCCAATATGTGCATACTATACCCTCATGGAAAGATAACAAGATAAACTACAAATCTCATGTAGGATGCTAAAGCTAATTTCATCATTAATCAAGGCAAAAAGTCACTCAAAGGACACTTCTCATTAAAGATCAATGTAACAGTACATGAACAGTAACTGAATGTGTTCTTCACCTCATAACTTTTTAACCCTAAGTCCAAATGAAGCAAATCATACACCCTTAGAAAGCTCTGAACTTCTAATAAATCTTCATGAAGACTTCCTGATCTAAATCAAGCCCTAAGAGGGTCTAAAACTGAAGCGAAGTTCTATCAAATTTTAGGAAAATTTGACAGCACTTCCCTTGAAAAATGCAACTAACCAATTTGCAATTCTAATGCTTCCACCTGCATAAAACTCAACATGTAACCTCATATAACACAACTTAATCCCAAGTGTAACTCCAACTCAATTCAAGGCAACAACCACACTCCTAACATTCTAATCATATCCAAGCTATACAATGATGCAATTGTTTCAAAACATACATGAATTGCTCAAAATACATTAGAACTGAATATTCTTGCTTTCATATGAAAAATATGAGTTATTACAAAACTTTAGAGGGCATTTTAAGCCACTACATTAAATCCAAAACATAAACTTGCAAAAACATCATTTGCCTAAAATGCATCTAAAGCATTGATTACAAATGTTATCTTGAAATACAAAAACAAAACACTAAGATCTTGGAGTATGCCTTGAGCTCATTCTTCGAGATCCCGATCTTCACCTGGAGATAGGACGGGAAGGTGGGGGTGAGCTTTCGCTCGTGGGTAACACGTTTATATTTAGGCTAATAAGCTACATTGTTTCATTAATCATACTTTTAGCACTTTTGTATAGCAATCATACAATCATGCATTTCATGAAATTTATCAATCTCAAAACACAATGTTCATGATCCATGTAATTCTCATTCTTGCAAACATATGCTAACACATAAACACATAGCTGATGGTTCGAAAAGTCCACGGGTTACTGATGAGCTACACAAGTGTAGTCATATGCTGAGGAGTCCAAAAGGAACATCCTATGCCACAATCGGGCAGCCGGGCGAAGGCTATATCGTGGTCGGCACGTGACTTTGTTGGTGGACTTAACTAACCCACATAACACTAAATTTTATACATAAAAACTGGACTTGTCTTGTCCACTGACTGATTTTCTGAAAATGGATTTTCATGCATCCTTAAAGTTGATTCTTGAAAATGATATATTTCATGCTTAGCTCACATTTCATGACCTCATTCATGCTCATTCAATTCATGGCAATTTCAAGCAATAACAAGCAATGTCATACACTGTTAAAATGCTCACTTAATGGCAATCATACACCATCTTACGTACATGATCAAGGCACAATCAAAGCTTATCTCAAATAGTTACAAATCATTAAATTCATTAGTTAAAGTAGCATTTAATACTTACTAACATAAAGATAAAAGTGAAACCCACCTTATAACTTGCTAAATCCTTGCTAAATGGAGCTCCTCCTCTTGCTCTTCTCTTTCTTCTTGCCCTTCTTCATCCATGACAAGAAAATAACCTCATATCACTTAGGGTTTCAAAAATTGAAAACCTAAAGAACCTAAATCATGATATGAACTTTAGAATCACTAAACCCATCTTCTTTCTAAGCTATCTAAACCATAAAACCAACAAAAGCTTAACCTTAATCAAGAAGCTTACCTTGGTTCTTTACTCAACCCAAGAGTTTCTTGGTTCAAAATGTAGCTTGAACCTTCCTCCACACTTTTTCCTCTTGAACTTTCTTCAAACTCTCACTAAATCTCTTAGAACATCAAACCCTAACCAAGCTTTTCTTCTTTTCTCCTTCTTTCTCCACCTTCCACGACACTTCCTCTCTCCCTTTCTCTAATTTTCGAAAATCTCCTTCTTTTCCCTACTAACTCACTTAATTCCTCTCTTTTATACTCTTCTTTTACTTACTTAAGCCCATATACTTAAGCCCATTCACTTATTCATCCTTTCTTCTTCTTTCTATACTTCTTTCATTTAACTTAAGCCCAAGCCCACTTCTTCACTTAATTCCTTCTTCTTCTTATACTTCCCTACTACAACTTGCTTAGGCCCATACAAGCCCATTGCATTTAATCTTAACCTAACTAACCAACTAACATATTAAATGTTATTAACTCTTACCTAACTTATTACTTAATGTTATCTAACTTAATCAATTAATGCTACTTACTCATTTAATGTCATATGCTATTTAATGCTATCATATTTAATTACTATCATCTCAATTAATGCTAACTCAATTACTTAATTAGTCTAATCATGCTTAATTAAATAATTTTTTTTGGGGCTAACAACTCAAAATCAAATTAAGTCTCGAAAGAGGTCAAAAAAACTCAATCAAAGATTCCGTCCAAAACAACTTTTCCTAAACGACTTCCAATTTTTAATTGCTCATAACTCAATGTTGGACCCCGAACTTTTGATGATAATTAGAAATATTAAAATGAATATTAATGAGAAAGAAATTGGTGAGACAATTTATGAATTTAAGAAAAATTTATGAGAAAAGAATTGTTTAGTTTTGAGGACTTTGATATTTGAATGAATTTATATGGATTATGAGAGGAAAGAGAATGAGTTAATTGAAATGGGAGTGGAAAATCAAGAAATAAAGAAAGAAAGTGAGAGAATTTGAAAAATTAAGAAAGTTGACTTTTGGAGATAGAAAGTTTGACTTGAGAGAGTTGACTTTTTGTTTGAGGCAAAATTTGAGAAAATTGTCTTTTGGAAACTTGTAGTTTATGTTAAGAGTTTTCTGTAGCCATAAAGTTTGATATTTTTCGATATCGGAAGTGAGAGTTATGATCAGTCAAAGTTCGCTTGGAGTTTGACTTTTTGAAGAAAAAGTTGACTTTTTGATTTAGGCAAAATTCGAGAAAATTATTAACATGAAAATTGTAGCCTCTGTCGAGAGTTTTTTGTGGACATAAAGTTTGCTATTTTTCGATGTCGGGATTGAGAGATATGATTTTCCGAAGATATGCTTTGTTTTGAAAATGCTATTAACTATAGATTTGTGTGTTTTATGCTTCGAGGCCACTCGTCATATGGATTTAGTTTGAATTAGAGTAAGTGGTCTTTATGAAAGTTTTAGATGATGTTTTTATCTTTCCATTGATATAAAGTTTGCAATTTTTCGATATCGGAGCTAGGAGTTATGAGCGATTAAAAATTGGAAGTCGTTTAGGAAAAGCTGTTTTGGATGGAATCTTTGATTGAGTATTTTTGACCTCTTTCGAGACTTAATTTGATTTTGAGTACTTCAGGAAAGTTGTAGAGCTTCCTTTGATATTTTTATTGACACCAAATTTGTCAAATTCTGAGTTCGGGATCGAGAGATATGATTTTTGAAAAGTTCGGTTTTGAAGTTCCATTACTTTGTTTTTAATCCGATCCCTTTTGTAATCTTTTGCTTATAATTCCTTCGTCCGACATCCGATTGAATTGATTCTAGAAGCGTTGGATTCCTAAGACAATTAATTTCATTTTTTTATGAAGAATTATGATTTTTAGGAGATTAAATGGAAAGAGATTGATTGAACCAAAGTAAGAGATTTGGTTATAGGTTATAAGTTGGATAATTTTCTGAACATGGTTCAGTATTTTGCGAAATTCGGGAGCTGTACAACTCCGATTGAGTTGATTCTTGAGGCCAAATAAAATTAAGATATAGGGCTACAACTCTTGTGAAGGGATCGAAATTTAATTTCATCCCTAAGATTGTTAACTTTTGGAATTAAATTAGCATAATGTTCAGTCTCGGATTTTGTGAAGGTCCGATAGTATTTCGGCTATAACTTCTTCGTTTCTGATGCGCATTAAGCGCGGTCAGTGGCATTGGATTTGTATGATTGAGAGGAACATTTCTATAGAAGAAAGTTTGTCCAAATTATTTCGTTTAGCTGCTCAAATTCAGGACGCAAGCTATTAGTTTTTCAAAATCCTGTGCAGGGGCAAACTTGGAAATAGGCTTAATTGGAGGGGCAAGATGGTAAATTGTGCTTCATTAAATGAAACACATGAGGGCATAAATCAAGGGCTGTCGTTTTTACTCCTAAAAACCAGCAGAAGTCACGAAAATTAGAAGAAGGGAGAAGAAGAAATGAAGAAGAAGAGAATGAAGCAATCGGCTATGGAAGGAAGGAGAAGAAAGATGAAGCAAGGTTTGGTTTTTATGGGTCTTGGAGCTCAAAAATAACGAAAATGGTGGAGAAAATGGTAAGTGAGAGAAAGTTCAAGTTTTGAATTTTTGATGAGTTTGTTGGTTGGTTTAGTTTAAGATGGTTATGGATTGAGTTTTCCTAAGGTTAATTGAAGAGAATAGGTTATGATTATGTTTAATTTTGGATTAATTGTGAATTGGGGGTTTTGCCCAAATTTGTGAATTGGGGTTTTTGTAAATTGATGCTTTAGATAGCTTGGATTAATGATAAATTTGAGATTTCTTAAGTCAATTTTGATGCTTATGCCTTAAGTGAGGTTTAATTTGAAAAATGGTAAATTGGGGGTTTAGGTCAATTGTGAAAATTGGGGATTTTCTCTCCAATAGCTTGAATATGTGGGGAATTGAAGAATTCCTAAGTCAATTGAAAGATTATATGATTTGTGATGTTCAATTTTGGATAATTGTGTGTAGGAGTTATGTCAAATTTTGGGGAATTTAGAATATCTTGGAATTAGTATGAATTGATGAATTATGACATAAATTTTGAGGATTTAGTTATTTATGACGTTGAATTTGGATGATTATGGTTTAGGTTAAAATTTTAATT
The DNA here is from genome assembly GCA_029891385.1 of Erythroxylum novogranatense. Classification (NCBI taxonomy): domain Eukaryota; kingdom Viridiplantae; phylum Streptophyta; class Magnoliopsida; order Malpighiales; family Erythroxylaceae; genus Erythroxylum; species Erythroxylum novogranatense. Next base: position 27,596,480 of record CM057227.1, on the reverse strand, counting down.
GGAAGAACAAAGGATGCTTTGGTCAAATTAATGATCGGGACGAGGTCCTTGCATCATTTCAAGGTGGGTAGTATGTTTATTTATTGAATTTTAAGCATAAGCATGTGAGATTGAAAAATGCTTTAAACAAAAAAAAAATTATGGTTTATGAAAATGTTTGAAAAATTGGTTTTCGAAATAAATGTTACGAAATGCAGTTTGCTTTATATGAACGGTTTGAAAAGTGAAATTGAAAAAGTTTGAATTTGTAATTGAAAGAAATAGCTGCATACATTGTTGTGATTTTGATTGCTGTGTGATGTAATTCGTGAGTTAGATTGCATATGATTTGTTATATGATTTGATGCGACTTGTGATTGTATTATAAGAAATGTTGAAATGTAAGATTTTCGAAAAGTGCCTTCGGGCAATCCGACTTTTCATTTTCGATATGTGTTCTGTGGGTTTGGTAGGTCCCTTGTGAGTCAGTGCACTGTCTCTATTCGTTTAATGCCTTCTCCCGGCTGCCCGCTAGTAGCATTGGAGCTCCGATTTCGGACTCCCTCCACGGCTTACTTTGGACGCGCTATGGGAAAGTGTAGTACGTTATGTTCACTTACCGCACAGACCATTATGCGGAAATGTGCAGTACGTTCTGTTTGGACCAAACCAGACTATTTTCTTTGTTTTGTGTGTTTTGTTCTGTTAATAAGTGTGTTGCATTGCATCATTTTTTAAAAACAAAATGTGAAAATTTTGAGAAATATCTTATGGTGGTTTTTCAACTGAAAAGCGATTGCAATTGTTTTGGCAATATTTTGAAAAGTGTGAAAAATACGAGATTTGCCAAATTTCTAATGTGAAATTTCGGAAGTAAATGGTAAAGTTTTTCCAAATATGTTTTTGCTTATTTTGCAATTTATAAATATATTATCCACGAGCTTCCGAGCTCACCCCCCCTTTCATCCCCATCTCCAGGTTTTGGGCAGGAGATCGGATGGAAGAATATCAAGACGTTTGGTCCGATTTTGTATCGTTTGGATTTTTGTGTAAATTGGGCTTCGGTATTAATTCTGTATATGACTTGAATTCCCATGTGTGTATATGATTCTGTATGTGATTGGATCTGAAGGATATGAATTCAGGATTTAAGTTAATGATTTGCATATGATTGTAATTAGTGTAATGAGATTGTTTATGAAATTAAGATATGATTGTTGATTTGGCTATGGCTATGATGAATTATAAAATTGTTTGTAATTTTGAAGATTTTGGATTTGAGATGGAAGATTCCGATATGTAACGTGTTTAGAACTAAGATTGCGTTTGTCTCTGCTGAGATCCCGGACGGAGGGTCCGGTGGATTTGATGATTGCATGGTTGATTGGAATATGTTTTTAGAAGTGTGTTTTTCGATACTTTGCAGGTTTGGGTTAGAATAAATGCAGTCGTTATGCTGCCGAATTTTCGATAAAATTGGGATAAAAATGGAATTTGAGATTTGTATGGATTTATATAAGATTATGTATGATTATTGAATTTTGGATTTAAGAATGAATTTCCTATAGGAAATTATATGGATGTGATTGATATAAGAACGAATGAAAAAGAAAGGAAAAAGAAAAAGAAAAATTTATACCGGATTTCGGATATGGATAGTCTAGGAATTCCAACGCGATAAGTTGTCCATACTTTGTGTTTTCCACGGATGTCGGCATTTAATTCAGTTCGATTTGCTTTCGTATTTTATTCAATTCGTTTTCGCATATCTGCCACTTCGTTCGTATTTTGTCTATTCGACAATACGATTTCGATTCGTTTTGTGTTTTGCCCCGCTTTGTTTCGCTATTAGATCCGATTCGTATTTTCGTCCGTTCTGTTTGCTTCGCTTTTCGATTTGTTTCCGCTTTCGTTTCGTGTTGTCCAATCGTTCTTGTTGTTTTCCGTTTTGCTTTTTCGGTTGGGATCCGGTTCCCGGATCGGGTCCCAACAGATATTGTAGGTACAAGCAAGGGATGAAAGGCCGTCAAGCACTTGGTACATCGATAACGGATGTTCAAGACACATGAGTGGAGACAAGAACCTTTTTGCGGAAATCAAACCAAAGAATCAAGGTTATGTCACTTTCGGAGACAACAACAAAGGTAAGGTCATTGGAATTGGTAAAGTGGGTAAGGAACCTTTACCAACCATTGACAATGTGTTGCTTGTTGATGGGTTGAAACATAATTTGTTAAGTGTCTCTCAACATTGTGATATGAATTTTAATGTAAGTTTTGAATCATCACATTGCATGGTTAAGAAGGATGGTCATGTAGCTTTCATTGGTTTAAGATATGGAAATACATACATTATTGATTTACATGATGATAGTTCGTTTAATGAAAAGTGTTTAGTGACATTAGAAGAAAATGCATTTTTATGGCATAGAAAATTAGGACATGCACCTTTGCCTCTAATTTCTAAGCTTTCGAAAAATGACATTGTAAGAGGTTTGCCTAAAATAAGATTTGTTAAAGAACACTTGTGTGAATCGTGTTTAAAAGGCAAACATGTTAGAAAATCTTTCAAACCAAAGAAAGAAATTTGCACATCTAGAATTCTTGAACTTGTGCATATGGATTTGATTGGACCATCTAGACATGCTAGTCTTAGTGGAAAATTATATGTCCATGTGATTGTGGATGATTTTTCTAGATTTACTTGGGTGAGATTTCTTGCTAATAAAAGTGATGCTTTTAACGAATTTACTAAGTGGTGTAGGTTGGTTCAAAATGAGAAAAATTTGTCCATCGTTGCAATTAGAACCGATCATGGAGGTGAATTTGAATGTGAACCTTTCGAAAGTCTTTGCGACAAATACGAAATGGAACATAATTTCTCGACACCAAGGACTCCGCAACAAAATGGTGTAGTAGAAAGGAAAAATCGCTCACTTGAAGAAATGAGTAGAACCATGTTAAATGAATACAACCTTCCTAAATCATTTTGGGAGGAAGCAGTCAATACCGCATGCTACGTCATCAATAGGGTACACTTGCGAAGAGACAAAAATAAGACACCCTACGAACTTTGAAAAGGTAAGAAACCCAACATCTCTTATTTTCATCCTTTTGGTTGTAAGGTCTTTATTCATAATAATGGAAAGAACAACTTAGGGAAATTTGATTCAAAATCAAATGTTGGTGTGTTTATTGGCTATTCTCAAACTAGTAAGGCTTTTAGAGTTTATAATAATAGAACTAAATGTGTTGAAGAAAGTATTCATGTTAAATTTGATGATATGATTTCACCCCCGAGAAAGGTTTGTTTTGATGATGATGCAGGAAGTTCAGGTAATAAAATTGAAGAAATTGAGTCCAAGATTGAGGAATTGAAGTTAGATGAAGAAAATCATGTACCCAATATTAAATCATGGGCAAAAGCAAAGAACCATCCTATGGAGCAAGTCATTGGTGATTTAAATGATGGTGTAAAAACCAGGAGAAATATCTATGAGAATATAAGCAATTCAGCCTTCATCTCCTTAGTAGAACCCAAGAATATAGAAGAAGCTCTTAAAGATGAAAACTGGCTATTAGCTATGCAGGAAGAGCTAAATCAATTCAAGAGGAATGATGTATGGGATTTGGTAGCTCCACCAAAGGATAAGACTATTATTGGAGTCAAGTGGGTAAATCGGATTAAATATGATGAGAATGGTGAAGCGATTAAAAATAAATCAAAGTTAGTGGCTCAAGGATTTTATCAAGAAGAAGGTCTTGATTACAATGAGACATATGCTCCTGTGGCTCGGTTGGAGGCAATTAGACTATTATGTGCATTTGCGTCTCATAAAAGGATCAAATTAAATCAAATGGACGTCAAAAGCGCATTTCTCAATGGATACATTCAAGAGGAAGTCTACGTCAAACAACCACCGGGATTTGAAGATCACGAGCATCCAGATTATGTTTACAAACTCAAGAAGGCACTCTATGGACTGAAGCAAGCACCTAGAGCATGGTATGAAAGGTTAAATACTTTTCTAACTCAACATGGGTATGTTCGTGGTAAGATCGATAATACCTTATTCATTAAACATGTTGACAATGATATGCTTATTTGTCAAATTTATGTTGATGATATTGTGTTTGGTGCTACTAATGAATTTTTATGTAAGGAATTTCGTGATTTAATGCAAGGCGAATTTGAAATGAGCATGATGGGGGAACTCAAGTTCTTTCTTGGATTGCAAATCAAGCAACACAAAAATGACATTTTCATCCACCAATCGAAGTATACCAAGGAACTTCTTAAGAAGTTTAAAATGGATAGATGCAAAGTGGCAGCAACACCAATGGCAACAAATCTGGTCTTGGAAAAACATGAACATGAAGAAGATGTTGATCAAAACTCTATAGAGGTATGATCGGCTCTCTTTGTATTTAATCGCCTTCGGACGACATTATGTTTGCCACATGTCTTTGTGCTAGATTTCAATCTTGCCCCAAGATTTCTCATTTGAGTACTTGCAAAAGAATATTTAGATACTTGAGTAGAACTGTCAATCATGGTTTATGGTATCCCGATTGTGAATCCTTTGATTTGTATGCATATAGTGATCTTGATCATGGTGGTGTAGAATTGATAAAAAAGTACTAGTGGATTATGTCATTTCTTAGGTTCATCTTTGATATCTTGGGCTAGTAAAAAGCAAGTTAGTGTAGCTATTTCCTTCGCTGAATCAATATGTAGCATTTGGGAGTGCATGTGCCCAAGTTCTTTGGATTAAACATCAATTGCTTGATTATGGTATTGTGGTTAAAAATTTTCCTATTTATTGTGATAATACCAGTACAATTTGTTTAAGTAAAAATCCAATTTTGCATAGTAGAACAAAGCATATAGAAATCAGACATCATTTTATTCGTGATCATTGTTTAAAAGGTGACATTTGCTTGAAGCATGTATCAACTAGTGATCAATTAGCTGACATTTTCACTAAACCTCTTAAGGAAGATGTTTTTGTGAACATTAAATTGAGATTAGGTATGTGTGATTTAAATTCCTTTGGTTGAATCTATTTTGGTTACATTCAAATATCAAATGGTCAAATTATGAGGCAAATGGGCAATCACATCTGAAGATATATTCATCGTGTTTGCATACTTGAGCTGAAAGGTAACCTATTCGGAGTATTGGACATTTTTGACCATTAGCAAGTCGACTTATGATGTTTCTTAGTGTTTGGAGAATGCAGATAATTGAGGATAAGTCGACTTATAAGGTATACAAGTCGACTTATGCATGTCGATAAGTCGACTTATGAGGTAGATAAGTCGACTTATGGTCGAACGGAGACTTTAAAACCTTTTCTTCCCTTTCTTCTCCGCAGACCCCTTCTCTCTAAAACCTCTGCGATTTTCCTCTCCAACTCGACTTATCCCTTAAAATCTCTTCAGATCTGTGTTACCCATACATTTTCGACCTTCATCTACTCTAAACCCCCTCATTTTACCTCCAAAATCAATCCTCCTTTTCAAACCCTTCTTTCAAAACCCTAACCTGCGTTTTTCCTCTTCTCTCTACAAACCCATGGCTCCTAGAAAATCTTCTCAAATGGGCAAAGAACCAGCTCAATCTCAAGGTCCCCACGTTCATAATAGACCACGAGTTCGGGGGTCTTCATCAAGGGGAGACGCTGCAAGGGAGGATGACGCGATTGAACCGAGATTTGTCTCGAGGGATGCTCAAACATTGTATTATAAGGTACTTAAAGATGAAGTTTTGATTCCCTCCATGAGATTTGATTGGGTTGAGTTAGATAGTAGTGAGTTCTCAGATGTGTTTACTGAAATTGCTAACCTTGGGCTGAGAGATTTCTTGGGTTTTCATACTGATATTTATGAAGATATAGTAAGGGAATTCTATGCGAATCTAGTTGTGATGGGCAGTAATGTTGAGGATGGAGTTACTATGTCTTCTAAAATTAACGGGAGAGCTATTTATTTGACTGAATCAGATTTGTGTACCTTTTTTCATTTACCTAAAGGAGGAGTTAGGCCTAGAGCTTCCCTTACTGATTTTGAGATTTTGAGGAATGCTAAGGGTGATACTGATGAGGAAGCCGAAGAGAATTTCAGCTATACTTAGGAAAAAGGGGCTGATCTGTTGGTTCGGTTATGTTCCGATCATTCCCCTCCCTTTGAGGCTATGGACCTACCGTTAAATTATCGATTATTGCATTATGCAATTAACAGGGTTGTGTTCCCAAAGAAAGCTAGCAATAATCAGATCACTGCTTTGGATAAGGAGATTCTTTGGCACTTGGAGGAAGGGAGGAAAATAAACTTTCCGAGCTTAGTTATCCAAATGATGAGGAAAAAGGCAACACTTTTACGAGGACAGCTGAAAGGGAAACCAGTCCGGCATAAAGGAATGCCTTATGCTGCTTTAATTACCCACATCTCTCAGGTAAAAAGATGCAATCTGGATTCTTTTACAAGTTTTCCTTATCCTCAAAGTTGGAGATTCACGCCTTATAACTTGAGGAGCATGAAGTTGGTTCGAACAGTTGAAAAAGGGTGATTCTATTCCAATCATGTTGAGAAGCTTGGGTTGACTTTAGTAGGTGAGCAGGTCCCTTCGAGGAAACGATCTAAGAGGACAGCAGATCGTCCTAGTAGCTCACGGCCAAGTAATGTGGGAAGAAGTGAAGTATCCCAGGCTGATATTCAGGAAATTCAAGATCAGTTGGATGAAATAAATGAGCGACATGATGATCAACAAGATATGCTCATAAGGATGGAAAGAAAAATTGAAGAGCAACGCAGCATGCTTACCCGCTTAGAGAAGAACATCAAGAAGATTTTTGATAAGCTAGGGTGTAGGCACGATGATTCTTCGACATGATGTGTATTGCATTGAGCCTTGACCAACATTTCTACTTCTGTTTTTGTTTTATGTGTTTTGTGTTTGTGTTGGTTTGATATATTTTGTAATGACTTTTGATATTGTTTTTGTTTGATGCTATGTTTAGTCATACACTTCATTAATCTTCATTTGAGTCTATTTTTCCTATTGATTTTTGATTATGACAAAAAGGGGGAGTACAATTGGAAATTGATAGTTGATTAAAGGGGAGACAAGTTATTTCATTGATTTGCAATCATGTCTTTCAATTTTCTTTTCAATTTCTAAATATTTTGTCATTATCAAAAAGGGGGAGATTGTTGGACCAATGGTGGTTAACAAATTAAATCCCTTTATGTTTTGATAATAATAAAATATCTAGAATTAATTAAGAAATTATTTCAGGTATTATTCAATGAAAGAATCGTGCAAAACAAGATGAGCAAGTGTTTAATCATTGAAGAATCAAGATAGGAGGTTCCTTATAAGGAAAATGGCTTAAAACATGAGGATTATAAAAGATCTAGATGGATGTCACCGTTGAAGGCAGCACAAGTCGACCTGCAATACATAAGTCGACTTATATATGAAGATATATCAACACAAGTCGACTTACATAACATAAGTCGACTTATCGAGGATGACAAGTCGACTTACATAGCACAAGTCGACTTATTGGAGAGCAGAGTTACAATTTTTACGTAAATGGTTGAAACAAGTCGACTTATGGATGCACCAAATCACCTCCAACGGTCTAATTAGCTAAAAATGGAATGGAGATTATCAAGGAACGGTAATAACAATCAAAGCAACAGCTAGAAGAGCTCCAACAGCTATATTTCTTCAAGTATAAATAGAGGATGATGGAAGGAGAGTATATACAAGTTCTACAAGCCTAAATACTCTTCTATTGCTCCAAATTGCTCTTTATTGCTCTCATTTTGTTACACTATTATATTGAGCACTTGTTCTTCAATCTTTGCTATATTTCTTTTACAATTTGAGTGACGAGTGGAAGGTCACGTGTGAGGTAGGATTTGTGCCGGAAGACAAATCGTTTGTAAGGTAGCTTGAGCTGGAATTCAAGTGGCATTGTAAAAAGTTCACACTCAACTACAAAGTGTGCAATAAAGTGATTGGCAAAATCCTAAGTGGGAGCTTAGGTAAAGGAAGTAGGTCTTAGCACCGAACCTCTATAAAAATAGTGTTTGATCTTCTTCCCTACTCTGTTAATTTAAATTTATTTAAATTGTTTGTGTGTGAATTAACTTTTGATTTTGTTGTAGAAAATTACAAAAAGATTAAGGATCTATTCAACCCCCCCTTCTAGATCACTTACAAAATTGTTGTGTCGACTCTCACTCTTATCTCTTAACTCTTGTTTCTGTTACTGACATAAATATTTTTTAATATTGTTTGTCTATTGTTTTGAGAAAGTAATTTATTTAGAGAAGGGAATTGGATAAAAATCCTAATACACAATTCAACCCCCCCTTTCTTGTGCACTTTGTAAATTGTATACTAACGTGTGATTCACTTCAAATGTGACCTAGATGAGTAACCGAATCGACATTCATCACAAATGTTTGCCTTCAAATAAAAATGCTAGGTTTAAATCAATCAAAATCAACAAAAATAGTTTTATCTAATAAGCCTTTTGATATATGTGAATAGCTTAAATTTTCATGAAAACCTACTTAGGGATAATTACGATTTTGATTGACTGAACAATTATCAATGTGTGTGTACAAATGATAGGAGTGAATAAACTTGACTTAAGGTTTTGATCGGTACGTATTTTTAATCCGAAGTGTTTAGATACAGGTTTCACAAGTTAATAAGTTAGAACAATTTGAGAGATGGTGTTTGTAGTTAAATTTGTTTTGTTAAGTTTAATGTCATTGCCTCATTATTACATATGTGTGTATATTGTGTTTTGGTTTTGTTGTTTTGTTTTGCTTAAGGACAAGCAAAAGTTTAACTGTGGGTATGTTGATAGTTGTAGATTGTATAATATTTTAATAGGTAGTTTAGGATGTGTTTAGTGGGAAAATTTAAAGTTTAGTGCATATTTAGGTTAGGATTTTGTTATTTCGATAAATATTTGTGTTTTGAGTGTTTTGTGAGTTAGAGCACCATATTGAGCCTCAATTTAACGTGTTTGAGGTGCCTTGATATGTTTATTAGTGTTTTAGGAAAATATTAAAGAATGGAGACGATTCGGATAAAGCTCGAAGCTGAACCTAGGGCCACGATTATTGCCAATGTGTCACAATCATGACAAAAGCATGGACGAAGGGCCAGGATATCGTGACATAAGGCAAAACGATGTGCCACAATCGTAGCCCCACGTGATAGATAATGACTACATAAGGCCTTCTAGTTTAAAGTTTTTAAGGGGTATTTCAGACCTTAAAAACCCTAGGGTTACCCTAAATGGCAAAGACTATATAAGGCATCATGATGTAACCCTAAAGAAGCTCTACATTCGACAACATTTGGAAGACTCCATGAGAGAGGAGGAAGAAGAGAGAAGAGGAAAAGGAGGAGAGAGGAAGCGGGTCTTCGCAGCTTCTGCCTTTCCCGAGTCATCTATTCCCTTCCACGTGATTGTTTCTTTTCATCTTTGTATTCCTTTACTTATGTAAATATAGTGCCCTGGAAAGCAAGTGTATTTACATGTAACTTTATCTTCTTGATTCTGAGCTTTGTAATGAAAATATTTATTATTAATAAAACAAAAGAGTTTGGTTTTATCTGTATGAGCATTATATATCTGGTCATAAGGTACCAAGATTCATTTGTAAGTAATATACATATACATAGAGATGTATGGGAAACATGTATATTATTAGAATCAATTAATTGATTCACAGTTGAATAATCAAGTTGGTCGTTTGATTATGGTTTAGGCAGTAGTGTTGCGATTTATCTCCATATAAGTAAAGGAGTTTACTTAAAGGGAATGATGAGTTTCATATCATAATAGTAGTAGACTATCGATAATGGCACTATTAAATGAATTGAATCAAGTATGTTTTCAAGAATAAAGTGGGTTGTTACTTTAATCTTAAAACATACAACTTAAGCATTCGCTATTATGAACCACAATCTTGATGAGTGGTGAACTCATATGTGTTTCATTATAATTCTTGATATGATCGGAATGGATTTTACAGGTATTAATCCAAAGGTCGCATGTTGAAATTATTAATTGAAACATGTATCGAGAACATTCACTCAAATAAAGAGTTTATAGTGTTATCATCTCTTCTAGATGTTTTAAGGAGATTTGGTGATTAAACTGGCGCCATTAGTTTGATGGACTGGCTACCCATCAAGTCTTAACACTAAGATGAGATCTTATGTGTTAATCACCATATAAAGTAAAATGAGAAATCTAGAAGGAAAAACCAACATAAGGGCAAAACGATAATTTTACCCTTTGTTGTGCGGATGGCTATAATAAGGTTCTAAATAGGGTTTGCAATTGGACATATTCTCATAATATTTAATAATTCAAGAGTTCAACTAATTGTATTTAGTGGAATGACATTTAGTTAATAAGCTAGAATTAATTCCAATGAGATTGAATTATTTCTGGGCTTATTGGAGCTTGAATTATCAAAGTCCAATAAGATTCCGCACTTGGCTTTAAGGAAGGTTATCAAGCTAAGTAAGAAGTAGTTTGGAGGCTTTAGAAGTCCATAATTGAATGATGGGCTTATACTAATTAATGGTTAATTGGAAGCCCATATATTCATTTAGAAATGGGCTTGTTTTGGTTTAATGTAATTGATTAGATTAATTATATTAAAACAATTTTTTTAAATGGAGAAGAAGCAATTTCGAAATTGTGTTAGGTTAGATGTGTAACCACACATTTGACATTAAAATACTAAATAAAAATGGTCTTTATTATGGTTCATCATTATTAAATGGAGTTATGAACTTACCATTAAATGGTTTAATGGTTGGCTTTTAATGTTGGCATGTAACCTATTTGCATTCATTAGATTAAAGATGAAAGATGTGCATTAGATGGACCATCTTCCTTCTTTCTTCTTGCCAAAACCGAAATGGGTATTCAATTATAGGTTATGGTCTTTTCAAATAGCCATTTTAAAGATAAATGAAGTAAGTCTCATTTATTGGCTATTTGATGAGTGATTAATGTAAGAAGTGATGCATTGGATGCCTCTCACTCTTTCCATTCATGTAAATTTCGAAATTGAGATGTAAGAAAGGTTTCTTGCATGGTTTTTAGACATTCTCTCCTTTCATGCAAGGTAGAACCGATTTTTAAAATTGAGATGTAAGAAAGGTTTCTTGCATGGTTTTTAAAATTGAGAATTAAAAGAGTTTCAATTTTGGTTCTTCTTCTTCTAAGAAAATCTCCTCCAAATATTTCTTCTCCTTTCCCACCAAAGGATTTTGTTAACCTAGTTGTCCTTGAAGAACAAGTGGTAAATCTAATTGGTTGAGGATACTACAACAAGGAAGAAGATAGATTGCTAAAGGAAAAGACTCAAAGGCAAAGGATTTGGATATAAGAAAGAGAGGATAGCGCAGCGAGGATTTAAAGCTGTAGTGAAGGAGTCGGTAATTCCTTTTATCTTGTTCTTGGTTTTATTATCCTTATACCATATCATGTATGGATTAGCATGTTGATTTGGATATATTGCTTCCGCTGCAAGATGATTTCTTAAAAAGTTTTGAAATCTATCGTTTCTCCATACTAAGCATGCTTTCTTTTCCGATCCAACAATTGGTATCGAGACGCGTTTTTCATGCATGATTTTGGTTCCTATATGGTGGATGCATGGGTTGGCAATCTTTTATGTATACTGTATATTTTATGTGATAGAAATATATATGGTGTATGTTGCTCTTTGGTTGTCCATAGAAGTTAAATTTTATCTTGTAAGATTTCTTCATTTGGTTGTAATAAGGAGGGTGGTCTATCATCACCATGTTTCCTCCTTGGTTTCTTTTTCTATTTTATTTGATTTTGTAATGTACAAAATTGATGTAATGATGAAGAAGGAGCAGCCATGGATTGAAGAAATGGAAAGGTAAAATTTTCGTGTATCCTTTTGTGTTTTGACATAAGTTTTGTGAAAACTAAGTTGCTGGAATTTTGTTTCAATGAATCATATTTCAGTTATGATTGGAAAACAAGTGCTGGTTTTTGTTTCAAAGAATCCAATTTCGGTTTTGCTAAAATACTAAGTGTTGTTTTTAATTTTCATGAAATGAGTTTGGTTTTAATAAAACAAGTGCTGGAATTTTTGTCAAAACAAAGATTTGGTTTTCTAAAATCTAGTGCTGGAATTTTATTTTCAAAACGACCAAATTCTAATTTCATAAATGCCATTACATTTTGTTTACCGAATGGGCCGGATCATGTTAGCGAAGAGTTCGAAGCGAAAGATCCAAGATGAAGAAGCATATTTTGGGCCTAAAAGGCTTGTAATTATTTTATGTTTCTAGGATGGACAATCAAAAGTGGCTTTATTAGTTCATGTGATGAATGGAGAAATGAATGCTTGTAATATGTGATATTATGTGATTGCATGTCATTTAGAAAATTGCCAACCCTAGGCCTTGCCATGCATTCATTATGTATGATATATATAATGAAACAATATAGGATGGATAATAAATTGCATCTAGACAAGATGGTATTTAAAACTTAAAGCCCAAAAGATTGAGTGGGAGAGGATGCTCTGCGAGAGTCCACGGTCTCCAAATGATGGCCCGCTTGCATGTGGTGAAGTGTTACTCCCCATCGGAGGGCATGGATCCTAGATCTTGCATGGTTTGGGTCTCCTTAAGGATAAGTCCACTTAATGATAGCAAATGTGACCTCCCACCGAGGCATGATTTGTAGGTATCTTTAGTGAATGAATCAAATGGTTATACACTCAACATTTTTATCAATAAACCGCCCACCGTAGCTCATTGGTAAAAGTATGAACCAAATTAAGACGCTTCTTAAAAATTGAGTATGAGATGCTTGGTAGTTTTTGAGTGGGAGGGTCCCAGTTTTTCTTTTAATAGATAAGATGGCCCAATCACTTAGTACGTTATAGATAAGAAAAATAACCGTCAGATAATGTTTTAATTTTTAAGTTTTGTTAAATCTATCATCATGCATACATGCATCATGATTTTATACAAAGTTCCATAAATTGTTGACTAGTATGCTCATGTTTTAATAATTTATATTTTCGGACATAATCAACCACAAAATGAATCCACTCACCCCGCTTCTTGACTAATAACAAATTGGAAAATGGAGACAAGTTTAATGAATGGAGACGTAACCTTGACATTGTTCTTCAATATGAACGTATTTCATGGGTGTTAACTGAAAATGAGCCTACACCTCTAAGTGGAGATGCAACTCCGAGCAAGTCCAACAACATGAGCGTTGGCGAATCTCGACAAGACTACTAAGTGTTATATTCTGGCTTCTGTCAGCGGCATGTTGCAAAAGCAAAATTGCTTGTATGAAAACTGCTAGTGCAATGGTCCATCACCTACATGAGATGTTTGGTGTGAGGACTAGGTCTGCAAGAGTGAAAGCTATCCAAACCTTTCATAATCTCGCATGTAAACACAGTGAACCAGACAGATTACATGATGAAGGTAATCTCTGCGGTCACCGAGAAATTTGAGATGCTTGGGCGGATATGGATGCGGACACGCAAATGATTATGATCATCAATAGCTTAAACTCTTCTTTTCAGCAGTTTAAGTTGGACTATGAGCTCAACAAAGAAGGATTACACCTTGAGTGAGTTGATGAATACCCTCCGAGCACGGAGGAAATATTGAATATTAAGGCTCATGGGCCGAAGTTAATGTAGCTTCTTCTTCTAAGCCCAAGGGTAAGGGCAAGGAAAAGAAGAAGGGTCCAATGAAAAAGAAGGCCCAAATAGGGTTCAAGGCCAAACCCATGAAAAGAAGGCCAAAGAGAACATCAAAGCAAAGTGTTTCCTTTGTGATGAGATGGGCCACTGGAAAAGAAACTGCCCGATCTACCTAGAGTCCTCAAAAGCAAACAAGGTATGGGCTTCCTAAGTTTGTTAGGAACTAGAAATGTGACATATTTATCTACTTCTTGGATATTAGATTCAGGAGCCACTAACCATGTTTGTAATTCTTTGCAGGGTTCCAAAGAAGGAAAAGACTTCCTAAAGGCCAGTTTCAAGTTAAGATAGCAGATGGTTCCTATGTTTCAGCAGAATCAGTGGGATTAGTTATCTTGGACTTTCCTAGTGGTCATAGGTTATATTTGGAAGATGTTTATTACATGCCAATGATTGTAAGGAACATGATTTTGTTTTTGTCTAATAAAATCATCTATTCCTTATATTTTGAAAAGGTTGTTTCAATATATGAGAATAAGGATTTTATTTGTGAAGCGATAATTAAACAGGGATTGTTTTTTTATAGAACCTATGAAAGGCTCACTAAACACCATAGAATTGATAAAACCAAGACAATCCAATATCTCTAGCATTAATTCAAAGTATTTGTGGCATCTAAGGATGGGTCATATCAATCAGAAAAGACTTGACAGGCTAGTAAAGGATGGGATCCTTATGGGCTTAGATAGTGATCAATTACCCACCTGTGAATCTTGTATTGAAGGAAAAATGACAAAAGCCTCATTTCCTTCTAAAGGAAACAGATTTGAATCCACATTGGACATGGTACATACTGATGTGTGTGGGCCCATGAATGTACAAGCTAGAGGAGGTTATGAATATTTCATAACTTTTATAGATGATTACTCAAGACATGGCTATTTGTATTTGATGCATAAAAAGAGTGAATCTTTTGAAAAGTTCAAAGAATTGAAAGCTAAAGCTGAGAAGCAACTTGGCAAGCCATTAAAACAGTTTCGATCAGATCGAGGTGGTGAGTATTTATCTGGAGAGTTCCAGCAATATTTAATTGACAATGGAATTGTTTCCAATTTGTCGACTCCTCGTACACCTCAATGTAATGGTGTAGCGAGAGGAGAAATAGAACTCTATTGGAAATGGTAAGATCAATGATGTCCTATGCTAGCCTTCCAGAATCGTTCTGGGGATATGCCATACAAACGGCAACATATCTTCTTAACTTTGCTCCATCCAAATCGGTGCCTAAAACACCTAGGGAGTTGTGGACTGGCCGAGTGCCTTCATTGAGGCACTTGAGGACTTGGGGCTGTCCAGCCCATGTTCTAAAGCCTGAATCCACAAAGATGGAACCAAGGTCAGAAGTATGTTTGTTTGTAGGATATCCTACGGGAACTCGAGGGTACTATTTTTACAGTCCTCATGATAGGAAGGTATTTGTGTCGACAAATGCAAACTTCTTAGAGGAAGAGTTTGTGAGAAATCACAAAGGAAGAAGTGAAGTATTACTAAAGGAGTTAGCAATTTCATCCAAACCAATAGTTGTTTTGGATATGACAGAACAAGATGTCGAAATGGATTCAAGAGTTGAATCGAAGTGCAACTGAACATCAAGATGTGCCTAGACGTAGTGGGAGGGTTGTGAGACAACCAGATAGGTATTCGGGTTTAGGAGAAGGCTTAATTGCCATCTCGCACCAAGAAGAAACAGATCCGTGCACGTATACACAAGCTATTAATGATGTTGATGCAGGAAAATGGCTCAAGGCAATGGAATCGAAATAGATTCTATGTATACTAATGAAGTTCAGGTCCTTGTAGATCTACCACCGTGTCTAAAAACCATAGGGTGTAAATGGATCTACAAAAGGAAAAGGGATCGGATGGAAAGGTAGAGACCTTTAAAGCTAGATTGGTAGCTAAAGGCTATACTCAAAAGGAGGGTATAGACTACGAGGAGATTTTTTCTCCGGTTGCCATGCTTAAGTCCATCAGGATTCTTTTGGCCATAGCAGTCTATTTCGATTATGAAATATGGCAAATGGATTTCAAGACCGCATTTCTGAATGGAGATCTTGAGGAGACCATTTATATGGCCCAACCAGAAGGATTCATTGAGCTAGGTAATGAGCATAAGGTTTGCAAGTTGCAAAGGTCCATTTATGGACTTAAGCAAGCATCTAGGTCTTGGAACATTAGGTTTGATAAGGCTATCAAAACCTATGGGTTCATACAAAACCTAAATGAGCCTTGTGTTTACAAAAGAATACAAGAAGGTAAGGTTACTTTCCTAATCCTGTATGTTGATGACATTCTGCTCATTGGGAATTATGTGGGAATGTTATCTGCGGTTAAGGGATGGCTGAATGAACAGTTTTCAATGAAGGATTTGGGAGAGGCTACCTATGTTCTAGGGATCAAACTTATAAGGGATCGTAAGAACAAGAAGATAGTTTTGTCTCAACTAACCTACATTGAGAATATGCTCAATAAGTTTGCCATGCAAGATTCCAAGAGGGGTTTCACTCCTACTAGACATGGAATCAAACTTTCAAAGGAACAAGCACCTAAAACCCAAAAGGAGGTTGAACGCATGCGTAACATTCCATATGCTTCGGCAGTTGATAGTTTGATGTATGCAATGCTGTGCACTAGACCGGATATCATTACTTGATGGGACCGGTAGCGATTTCATCAATCCAGAATGGAACATTGGACTGCGGTTAATGTATACTTAAGTATCTTCGTAGGACGAATAACTTAATGCTTGTTTACTCTGGAAGTAATCTTATTCCGACAGGATATACGGATTCTGATTTCCAATCAGATGTTGATTCAAGGAAATCAACTTCTGGTTCTATATTTACTTTAGGAGGTGGAGCCATAGTTTGGAGGAGTGTCAAGCAATCTTGTATTGCTGATTCGACTATAGAGGCTGAGTATGTTGCTGCTTGTGAAGCAGCAAAGGAAGTAGTTTGGCTCCGGAAGTTCCTAAATGATTTGGAGGTAGTTCCAGAGTCAGAAAAAGCCATTACACTTTATTGTGATAATAGTGGGGCAGTGGCTAATTCTAAAGAACCTCGGAACCACAAAGCTGCCAAACACATTGAGCAAAAGTATCATCTCATAAGGGAGATAATACAACGTGGAGAAGTGGATGTGGTAAAGATTCCTACAGAGCAAAACCTTGCTGATCCGTTCACAAAGACATTGACTCAAAAGAGCTTTGAGGGTCACCTAGAAGGGATGGGAATGAAGGATATGTCAAACTTGCTTTAGGGCAAGTGGGAGATTGTTGGAGTTATGTAAATATAGTGCCCTGGAAAGCAAGTGTATTTACATGTAACTTTATCTTCTTCGCCATTCTGATTTTGTAATGAAAATATTTATTATTAATAAAACAAAAGAGTTTGGTTTTATCTGTATGAGCATTATATATCTGGTCATAAGGTACCAAGATTCATTTGTAAGTAATATACATATACATAGAGATGTATGGGAAACATGTATATTATTAGAATCAATTAATTGATTCACAGTTGAATAATCAAGTTGGTCGTTTGATTATGGTTTAGGCGTAGTGTTGCGATTTATCTCCATATAAGTAAAGGAGTTTACTTAAAGGGAATGATGAGTTTCATATCATAATAGTAGTAGACTATCGATAATGGCACTATTAAATGAATCGAATCAAGTATATTTTCAAGAATAAAGTGGGCCGTTACTTTAATCTTAAAACATACAACTTAAGCATTCGCTTATTATGAACCACAATCTTGATGAGTGGTGAACTCATATGTGTTTCATTATAATTCTTTATATGATCGGAATGGATTTTTACAGGTATTAATCCAAAGGTCTCGCATGTTGGAATTATTAATTGAAACATGTATCGTGGAACATTCACTCAAATAAAGAGTTTATAGTGTTATCATCTCTTCAGATGTTTTAAGGAGATTTGGTGATTAAATCTGGCGCGAGTAGTTTGATGGACTAGCTACCCATCAAGTCTTAACACTAAGATGAGATCTTATGTGTTAATCACCATATAAAGTAAAATGAGAGATCTAGAAGGAAAAACCAACATAAGGGCAAAACGGTAATTTTATCCTTTGTTGTGCGGATGGCTATAATAAAGTTCTAAATAGGGTTTGCAATTGGACATATTCTCATAATATTTAATAATTCAAGAGTTCAACTAATTGTCTTTAGTGGAATGACATTTAGTTAATAAGCTAGAATTAATTCCAATGAGATTGAATTATTTATGGGCTTATTGGAGCTTGAATTATCAAAGTCCAATAAGATTCCCCACTTGATTTTAAGGAAGGTTATCAAGCTAAGTAAGAAGTAGGTTGGAGGCTTTAGAAGTCCATAATTGAATGATGGGCTTATACTAATTAAGGGTTAATTGGAAGCCCATATGTTCATTTAGAAATGGGCTTGTTTTGGTTTAATGTAATTGATTAGATTAATTATATTAAAACAATTTTTTTAAATGGAGAAGAAGCAATTTCGAAATTGTGTTAGGTTAGATGTGTAACCACACATTTGACATTAAAATACTAAATAAAGATGGTCTTTATTATGGTTCATCATTATTAAATGGAGTTATGAACTTACCATTAAATGGTTTAATGGTTGGCTTTTAATGTTGGCATGTAACCTATTTGCATTCATTAGATTAAAGATGAAAGATGTGCATTAGATGGACCATCTTCCTTCTTTCTTCTTGCTAAAACCGAAATGGGTATTCAATTATAGGTTATGGTCTTTTCAAATAGCCATTTTAAAGATAAATGAAGTAAGTCTCATTTATTGGCTATTTGATGAGTGATTAATGTAAGAAGTGATGCATTGGATGCGTCTCACTCTTTCCATTCATGCAAATTTCGAAATTGAGATGTAAGAAAGGGTTCTTGCATGGTTTTTAGACATTCTCTCCTTTCATGCAAGGTAGAATCGAAATTCCTAAGTGAAAGAATTGAAAGAGTTTCAATTTTGGTTCTTCTTCTTCTAAGAAAATCTCCTCCAAATATTTCTTCTCCTTTCCCACCAAAGGATTTTGTTAACCTAGTTGTCCTTGAAGAACAGTGGTAAATCTAATTGGTTGAGGATACTACAACAAGGAAGAAGATAGATTGCTAAAGGAAAAGACTCAAAGGCAAAGGATTTGGATATAAGAAGGAGAGGATAGCTAAATGAGGATTTAAAGTCAGTGGCGAAGGAGTCGGTAATTCCTTTTATCTTGTTCTTGGTTTTATTATCCTTATACCATATCATGTATGGATTAGCATGTTGATTTGGATATATTGCTTCCGCTACAAGATGATTTCTTAAAAAGTTTTGAAATCTATCGTTTCTCCATACTAAGCATGCTTTCTTTTTCCGATCCAACATGTTAAGATGAATATAAGAATGATGATTATGGGTTTTGTATTGTTAATGATGTTCTAACTTTTCTTTAGGGATTTTGAATTGATTCAATGTTAATCTAGTTATCTTTTGTGTTGATTGACTAGGAGTTATGAATAATTGTGGTGCTTCCATGTTTTAGTAATAAACTGAGAGGGTGGATTGAATAAAAATGATTAGCTTAGATTAATGAGAGTTAAGCGACTCAATAGACCACACAATTAATCAAATCGGTAATTTGTATAGAGAGAGATCCCGTGTGAGGACCTGGTTGTTCATTAGAACACTTAAAAACTAATTAAGTTGTGGGATGATTGTTAATTGAGAGATTACATTTTCAGTTACTCGATCTAATTAGGGACTATTGATAAGATGTTTTCTTGCTATATTATTTGATATTATCTCCTTTGTTTTGAATTTATTTTTGTGCTTAAATGTTAAAATTAATGTTTGTTTTATTTTAGGAGATGAAGAGTAGAGATTGCATCAAATTGGGACATTATTGATGATAATTACAAAATTTTGGATGAAGTGGAAAGATTGCAGCAATGGATAAAATTGATCACTTGAATTATCAATTAGGGCTTAGTGATTATAACTCGAGAGAGACTAATCTACCCCTTGATAGTCTAGAACCGATACCATATTAACACATAAGTGACTAAATTTGCATTGATGATAAGATAAATCCCTTCCTTCATAATTGGTTAATTCTTTTGGTTGATTTTCAATTGTGAGTTTTGTGTTGTTCAACTTTAGTTTCGTTTTACATTATTTTTACAAGTTAATTTTCCAACAATCATATTCTCGTGTTTACTTTTTGTTTTTATTTTTATTTTTGTTAATTTTTATAAGCCTTATAGAACTTAGGATTATATTAATTCACACTTCCTTGTGAGATCGACCCTCTTTTACTATAATTCATGACTCGTGCACTTTCAGTAATTGAGGTTTTTAATTAGATTAAAACTTAGCAGTCAATAACAAATGCCCAAAACAACTCTAAAAAACATATTTCCAAATATGAAATTTTTTTGTAGAATATAAAATTCTCCAAAAACTCCAATAAGGCAGAGGTTAACTGCTCTGATACTAAATGTAAGCCAGTTCTAACATATATATTCATCAGTAATATACGTTAGAATAATATATAAACTAAATGCGAAAGAAAATGAAATACCTCTAGCCATTGATGTTTTTACTTAAAGAGTCTGCATTTTTGGAATTTTTCTAAGCTCTCAATTCCCAATTTGATGGTGCATGTTTTCAGAAGAGAAAAGAAACTTAGGGACCCCAATTGCTCTTTATGAACGTTATGTCCCTTGCATTACCACTCTTTATTACTAACTTTGCCTTTACTTACAGAAACAAATGTTAGAGACCAAAAACTACTACAGTTGAACATTCTAATCACTAAAAAGGCTTTTATCCATGTAACAAAACTCTCTCGACTCTTTGGAGACTCTAAATAAATAAATTTCTGCATAATTGTAATTCAAGTAAAATAACTCCAAAAGCTTAGACATTACGAAGTATTTGGAGTAATATAATATAATGTTCCAACAACATGACCTTGAATTATAAATAATGATGTTAATGTTCCTCATATCGCTAGCCCGAAATTAGATCACTATGACTTAAAAACAACTATCCACCAAATTCTTACAAAAGAATTGATTGCCTACTTACTTTTGATTTACTGTTTTTTCTTCTTCTTCCCACTATGTTGGTTCTGCAAATCTCATTGTTTATTATCTTTAATTGAAAAAACAAATTGAGTTAAGTTAATTAGATTAAGTTAGATTATTTAGATTCAATTAGAGCTATTAGTTTAAGTTAGGGTTTATTATATATAATTAATTTATGTTTAATTAAAATATATAAGTCCTACAATAACATGTATATGTCTGTAAGATTTATATAATCATTAAAATAATAAATATATACCACATCAACACTAACATAACAAATAATAAATGAAATATAATTCCATTAATATTTTCATCTATTTAAAGTTTAAATTAGAGAGTTTACAAATATTAAGATTTATTTTGAATAATTTAAAATATTAGAATTTGACTACTATGTAATAAAAATGTTATAGTTAAAAATATAATTTTACGTATACAAAAACACCATCACGTTTAGAAAATTATATGAAACAAGCCCCAAATTAATGTAACCATCAAGATTTCATTATTTTTGTTGACCTAACAATTTTTTCAATTTTAGAACTCATGTTAGTCTAGTATATAACTAACATACACCCTAAATTACAAAAAATCTAAATTGAGTTGACCACAAATTATAATTTTAGATTTAGAAACATTTAAAGACAAGTAAAATGATGAAAAGATGTATAAGACCCAACAATTTATACTTGCATTTTCCACTTAAATGGAATCTAACATTTCAATTATTTTCTCTTTCATGAACTCTTACTTTTGTGATCTTCATAATGCTTGCTAGACTTTTATTTGAGTTCTTGTTCCTCTCATGTTTGCTTAAGTTTGCATTATTAAAAAGAATCAAATAAAGGAAACAAGCTAGGTGTATTTTTTAAAGTTTTGATTCCTATTACTACCTTCATTCTATTAAATTGAAATGGGCCTACAGGCCTACTTGAAAAGAAAAGTTAGATCACACATAAGCCCAAGTGAGGTTCCATCCTAAAACCAAATGATAATAGGTGGAGTAGCTCACTGGGCTTATATGTTAGTCTTCTTTCTCCTGTGGGACATTCATATATGGATATTCTCAACACTCCCCCTCACATGTGAGTCCCTTTTTTACTTAGGCAATCTGAAGAATTACATAAACAATCCTCATCAAGGATGAACTTCTGATTGAGGTCAAATAGACCCCCTCTTGGGAAAAACAATACTACTGAACCAATTGCTTCATGCAGACTTCAAATCCTTCTCTAATTGCTTAAATGATGGGCCCCCTTCTGGGCTAAACAGTAGGCCAAAGTCTTCACTGGCTCTGATACTATTTTAAATTTTCAATGAGCCCACGAGTCCACATGAGGAGGAAAATTAGACTACACATATGCCTAAGTGAGGTTTAATCCTAAAACCAATTGGCAATAGGTGGAGTGACTCACTAAACTTATATGTTAACCAATAACTTTTGCAAATACTTTAATTAAAATGAAATAACAAGAGAGGAAGAGAACATGAACTTCACCTTTTATTCATCACATAATAGTCTTATATAGGCAATTACAATAACAAAATAACAAATTCCTAAAAAATAGAGAACTACATAACAAATTACATAAGACTAGGAATTATTAAACCCATAAAACCATGAGAACCTATTTTATAGACCACAACTTAACACCCTCCCTTAACTGAATTCTGCAGAAATCAATTTAAGAACAATAACATCTAAACAATTTATCAATCAATAGGTATAACTTCCTTCGAAGAACAAACTCCTAGCATTTTTCTAAGTCTTTCAAACATAGTTTAATCCCAAATATGTTGGAGTGGAGGTTAGATTGCAGTTCTTCATTCTAAATTTGTTCAAAACCTCATGAATATATTTCTTTTGTGAAATAAATATACCAACGGATGATTGCCCAAATTCAATTCCAAAAAAATAGTGCATTAATCCTAAATATATGATTTCAAATTCAGCCATCATATTTTTCTTAAAGCCTTCAATCATCATGAAATCATTTCTAGTGCAAATCAAATCATTAACATAAAGACAAACTACAAGTAATTTGCCATTACTTTCAAATTTTGTGTGAAGAGTGTGTTCATAAGGACATTTTAAAAACCTTCTTTAGTAAAAAAAAGCATGAACACTGCTATACCAAACTCTTGGTGTTTGTTTTAGCTCGTATAATGCCTTTTTAAATTTGTATACCTTGTTTTTGATCAATGTACAATTCTTCTTGCAATTCTCCATGTAGAAATGCTGACTTTAAGTCTACATGATAAAACTTTCCACAAATTCTGAGTAGTTATTAGAAGAATGACACGAACAACATCTAACCTTGCAACTGGAACAAAAAATTTCCTTATAATCTATGCCAAACTCCTACTTGTATCCTTTTGCAACAAGTTGGGCTTTGTACTTGTCAACTTCACCATTCTTTTTTACCTTTGTTTTATAAACACATTTTACGCCAATGGATTTTTGCCCCTTTGGAAGATTTAACAGCTCACAAGTGTTGTTCTTTTCAATTGATTCAATCTCTTTATCCATTGCTTTTTGCCATTTTGGTTCTTTAATAGCATCATGAAATAAGAGCAAATCACAATCTACAAAAAAAAAACAAGGTTAGCTATTTGGCCATCATCAGATAATTCCTCTCCATTTACATAATTTTTCATCTAAGCGGGTTATTATCTCGATCGTGGTTCACAAATGACTGAGTCATTTATGAGCTGAATTTCACTTGAGGGTTGCAATTGATGGTCAATCTCATTGATTATACCTGAAGGTGGCTCTTGAGTTGAAGTCTCAACATTATCAACTCCATAAAAAATAACAAGAATTTGATGTTGTTTTATACCCTCTTTGGTCCATTCCCACTTAGCATTCTCATCAAAGATGATGTCTATACTAACAATGATATTCCTAGTGAGTGGGTTGAATAATTTGTAAGCTTTGAATGCTTCACTTATACCCAGGAAGACACATTTTTCATCCTTATCATCCAAGTTTTCCTTCTTTCATCAGGGATGTGTGCGTAGGCAACATAGCCAAAAATTCTAAGATGATCTACGACTAGTTTACGACCACTCCATGCTTCCTTCAATGTCTTGTTTTTTACTGAAAAGGTGGGACTTCGATTCAAGACATGAATGCTTCAGTCTTCAGACATGTACTTGACTTGGTTGACTCTGACATTTATGGCCTAACTACTGTAACTTCAAACGGGGTAAAAGACATTTAATTATTTTTATAGATGACTATAGTAGGAAAACTTAGGTTTATTTTTACGCTTTTATAAGGATTTAATTAATTATTAATCATGTTTAAAATATATAATAAACAAATATTACAAATTATAATTACAGAAATATTTAGGCTTTAATAAGGATTATAATTAACTAATAAATTTTATTATTATTATTATTATTATTATTATTATTTTTAATTAATTAATTAATTTTGCTTTGACAGTTAAAATATGCTATGAACCATTATCATAATCAATGGCTTCTAAAATTAGAATTCAAAGATGTAATTATCAAATATTATTAGTTCTTATTACAATAATAATTATCTTCTATAATTTATTATTTGTTTTCAAGTATGCAAATATAATCAATCAATTAAAATTCAAATGAATGTTTTTTCACGAAATGAGCCAAATGTATTACATTATTTATACTTTTTATATGATTAATGTCATGATATATTCAATTATAAATAATGTAGAATTTTATAATTCATTATCATATGCATATATAAAGAAATGAATAATTTACTTCTCCAAAATAAGGATCACAGTGGATATACATCTTATCCATGTGGAGGATCATATTAAATGTAATATTTTATTTTGTCAGTTATGATGTAGACAAATTCGACATCTAGTTAGTCAGTGTGAAGTAATCTGATAAGGATAGAGGTGATTTTCAATTCAATTAGGATTTTAAATTATAAAGTCTTATCAAGTCAAAGGTGTTTATAAATAGCTTATTTGAACTTTGCTCTTGAGAGACCAAAAATAGAGGGGAAGGAAATACATTGAGAAAAACATTCTTTTGTATATTTTTTGGGAAGTAATAAATGTTAATTTTAATCATAGCTCTTATGTGCTTATTATTGCCTATGATTATTAAGTACTTTTAGAGTATTCTTAGTTTAGGGACACTTCGAGGGTTGGAGACATTCAAGAATAAGGTTTTGTTGGTCAAATGATCACATGGAAAGACTAAGTTTTACTTAAACGGACCCAAATAAGATTATCATACAAATGAGTAGACACGACTTCAATATAAGTTTGGTGTTTTGAAACTTTTGTAATATTAACCTTTCTCGATCAATCCCTTTATCCCTCATTCTTCGAGAATCAAAAAGATTTTTTTTTTAAGTTTGAATTTGCTCATTTGGAATCTGGGCTCTTCTACTTCATTTTTATTTTTATTTATTTTTTATTTTTATTTATTTATTTATTTGTTTTTTATTATTATAATTCTATTATCCTCTTTTTTGATTCCCTTCCGTCATTCCTTAAGTCTCATAGGTTTGGTTTGATCCTGTAGCGAACCCCTGCTCGCGTGGGTGCTTCCCTCTAAGGCGGAAAGCTCCCTTAACCAGAATAGATCTTTATCTATCAATATTTCTAACTTCGATTTTTTTTTATTCCCATCTAGATAAAAAGTTTCATAAACAGGTCTATTTTGATAGTATGTCTCTTTAAAGGGAAAATGGAATTCATCCTTTGTTTTTTCCTTTCCATTTATTGACTTTAACTAGACTACGAATGGACCAACAATTAAATCTCGGATGGAAATTTCTTTTACCTATTTCTCTCGGTAATTTATTATTAACAACCTCTTCTGAACTCTTTTCACTATAAAGAAATAAAAAAATAAGGGACTACTTTTATATATTCATGACTTGTCTTAACCAAGAGAAAGAACCAAATATAAAAATTTTCATAACTATTTACGATATGTTCCCCATGCTAACTGGTCTCATGAAGTATGGTCAACAAACTATACGAGCTGCAAGTTACATTGGTTAAAGTTTCATGGTCGCCTTATCCCACGCAAATCGTTTACCTGTAATGATTCAATATCCTTATGAAAAATTAATTACATAATTTTAAGTTAAATCTTGGTGCAAAATTATCTTTAAATTATTTATAAAATTTTGAGATTTATAAAATTTAGGAAATTTAAAAATCTGAAATTGTATTTATAATTGTATTCGTGGTTTCATTTTGGGAACTAATTTAATATTTAAGTTATATTATAATTGTGCAGGTGAAGTGTGATATTATGTTTCTTAATCGCCCACTTTAGTGAGACTAGAAAAATTAATTGATGGAAGTAGCAACGCTTTAATTTTGAATTATATGAGTCCAATTAGATATATATAAAAATTGATATTAAAACAAATTTCAAGTTGAACCGCTTATTACGTAACAAGAGTGCCTATGATGCTTATCCATTCATCCCTGTTTTAGTGTGTCATTTCAGAATAAGAAGATTCCTGGGGAGCCACTCGTCCCCAGATTGTCCAAAAAGGCTGAAACGGAGAAGATATCGAGATGCGTGAAGGATTCATTTATTTTCATGCCCAAAATGTGTATGCATTTACTTGCGTGTCGTGGTCCATGTAAGATACGCTTCACTTTGGTTTTAGGGCATGCCATGTAACATCTCGTCCTCATATTAAGGATTAGAACTTAAATTTCAACACATGTAAGCTCAAAGAGAGATTAAGGATATGCATTTTCTTGCTCATGCATAATGTTAGTATATATGCACATGAATATTGAATCTGGGCACAAAAATAAGTGTACATGCATTCATTGACAATTTTCGGGTACGATTGTTTTTAAATGTGATATTATTGAAAGTGAGGAGTAGAAGGAGTAGAAAGAGTGATCTTGGTAGGAGTTGTGATAAGGAAACCTTTAAAAACAAGGTTGGTAGTGATCTGGAAAAATATTCACTGAATATGCTTCAGTCTTTTAGCCATAACGTTTTCTATAGTTGTCCAAATAAGATGATTCTTGATTAGGATTAATCTAGAGATATATGGATACATTTTGTATGAATACATCGAATTTCAATTCTGTGTCTAAGAGTCTCAAAAAAAATTCATGAAGTGAAGAATTGGGTGCAGTGTTGGTGTATGAATGAAAAATTTGTATCCATAATTGAGGGGCAAATTTGGGATTTATATAGATAGATTTTGGCAAAATTTTCTTCTGAAAAGTTGTAGATATTTCTTTTATCTTTCTAACGGTATAAAGTTTGTAAATTTTAGACATCGTAGTCAAAAGTTATGATTCTTATAAGTGGATATGTTCTGGACACGAAAAGCAAACGATAGAAATGAGATGGACGGAAGAAAAGCAAACGATAGAAATGAGATATAAGAAAAGCAGATGATAGAAATGAGACGGAAGAAAAGCAGACGATAGAAATGAGAAGGAAGAAAATCAGACGATAGAAATGAGACGGAAGAAAATCAAACAACAGAAATTAAACGGAAGAAAAACAGACGATAGAAATGAGACGGAAGAAAAGAAGACGATAGAAATAAGACGGAAGAAAAGAAGACGATAGAAATGAGACGGAAGAAAATGAGACGATAGAAATGAGACGAAAAAAAATGAGACGATAGAAATGAGATGATGAAAATGAGATGATAGAACTGAGACGAAAGGAAAGTGAGATGATGCAAAATGTGAGACAATACAGAAGTCAATCGACAGAATTGGCCTTCAAGGTTTTCATAAAAGTTGTAGATTTGGAAGTCCTCTTTCCAATAGTGTAAAAATGAAGTTAATCTGACATCTGTAGTGAGAGTTATAGTAATTGCACCAAGACATGTACAATACGAGTAAAGATATGAACATGTTAGATTTGTTTTGGCCATAACTTCTTTTCTAGACCTCCAAATGACTTGATTCTTGAACCATTGGATTTGTAAGACATTTCCCTACATCTACACCAAGAATCATAATCATATGAAACTAATGGAGAAAGATTTAGTGAAAAGAGTGGTACGGGTACAATGAGTGTGTTCTTCAATAATATGAACTGGTGTTATCTCACTAAACATACTTCAGTATTTTGATGTTTTCTAGATCAGTAGAAGTCTGGTAAACTAGAAACATAAGGCTACAACTTATATGGAGAAATCAAATTCTAAATCGGACTCTAAGAGTTTCAAGTTTTGGATGGAAGTTGAGTATAGAGTACTGTCTCGAAATAAAAGCAGTCCGGAGATATTGGAGTATAACTTTCACACTACTAAACCAAATTGAATGCTTTTGGTGTTAATGGAAACGTAAGACAATAAAGAAGAGTCTTCTTGAAGAAAGTGTTATGTTAGAATATACAAGGGTGCTTTTGGTAAGACACTTAAGTATAAAAGGCATAAGGCACAAACAAAAGGATAAATGGGACAATTCTCACCCATTAAGGGCATAAATGGAAGAAGAAGTGTTGTCTTGCTTATAAATAAAGGAGAAACGTGAATGAGAAGATTCTATGGAAGCAAAGTGAGTGGCTTAGAAAAGAGATAAGAGAGAGAAAACATGAAAAAGAAATGAAAGAAAGAAGGAAGAGAAAACAAGCTAGGATTTTAATTTCCTTGGCCTTCAAGAGAGATTTTGAAGTTGTTCAAGAAGAGAATAATAGAGAGGAAGAAAAGAGCTTCCATTTGAGCTAAATATCTCTTCATTTGGTGAAGAATCAAGGAAATCAAGAGAATCCACCCAAGAACAAGGGGAAAGACAATTGTGACTTGGAGTTTTGACAAGCAAACTAGGTTGTGCAGGTCAAGTTTTCGCATTCAGGCGTTCTCAGAAATTGAAAGCAAATGCTAACCTGGAGTGTATTGTGAGTAGACCTAGATGGTCTCATTCTATTGTTTGTTCTATTTGCCTTTTTGATATTAATTGGATTCTGAATGTGTTTAATTATGTTGGGTTTCGAACAAGAGGTCCGATGATTGTGATTGATCTGAATTATTGAAATGCTCATTATATGTGAATAAGATGAACTAACTGTTTTCGAAATGTGCATTGCATGCAAGTGAAAGAGTGAATGCTCAACTATATGTTGAATGTCGGACTACGGTCCGATGATAAGTGAATGTGATCGAATAAGTGCATACAATGTAAGTGATGCATTCCATTGCATGAATGCATGAAACATAATAGCAGTTATGATCAGAGTAGCCACCAATCAGAGCTACAAGCTCAACGTGTGAAAAAGAGCCTCGAGCTCAAAAGTGATTCAGAGCCTCAGGCTCAACGTTTAATAAGCCCTATATGGGATAGTTATTAATGAGCCCTTTAAGGTATAGTCTAGGCACTCGGTTACAACAAAGTAACAAATAAAAAGTGATTCTCATGTGCATTGCATATGCATAAAATAAATGATTAAATGTATTAAATGTGAGGTGTGAAGTGTGAAATTGAATGTGATATATGTGAACGTGAAAAATGTGAAATGTGAGTTATATGTTATGTGACTGGGTGAGCCATCAATGATGGTCTCTCATTGAGTTCGCAAAACTCACCCAAAATTTGTAACTATTTTTCAGGGTAAGAAGAATACCCCGTTAGGCCAACGGGAGTATACTTACAGTATTCAAGTGAAGGATAGAGGTCGGGATAAGTTCGCGTCTGCATTTGTGTTTTTCACATTTTTTATTGAATTGTATATTCCACATCTTTTTGTATAAAATTATATTTTGAAATGACACAAGTGTTTTATAATTATGAAAGGGCCCGAATGGCTATTGCAAATTGTGTTAAGGGAAATTGTTTATGAATAAATGTGGGCCCAATTTGAGTTTCAATTTCTACATTTTGTGTTATCGATTTTCAAAAAAATGTGGGCTTTTGAAAGATTGAGTGCTTTAGCATATCACCCTCGCGGAGCACGGACTCGGATATCACCATCGATGTCGGGTTCGGGTCATCGCGAGAGTGGGGTGCTACATTTATGTGGTATCAGAGCCCAGAAGTACTATTTTATATGAGCATTTTGAAATATGTGTCAAGTTGCATGCATATTAGTCATGTCATAACAGACATCGGCAACTGATCCCCAATATGAGTCGCATGCATGAGGATTCCTTAAGAGTTTGAGTTGTTAGAAGCATTGAGAGAAATGATGATCTGACAAAATGTGAGAAAATAAGGTTTATGGACATTTTGAAAAGGAGAAATAGTATCTGGTTTTATATGATAGATTAAGGCTCACCCCAATGGGGATATAATCGATAAAGATTCAGTGTATCTGTATCGGTGGATGTATTAGTAAATAGGAAATTGATATTGCGTTCTGGTAATATGTCCTCGAATGTGATATAAAAGTGAATACATTGCCATGGATTGTTTGAGAAAAAATAGGGATATAAGTAGAAATAATAAGGTGAAAGTGTATAAGCCAAGTTGATATGACCTCGAAAGGTTGCATTTAGACTTAGGATGGTTGTGTAATTATCGATATAAGAGTTTATGATTCAGTATGAGAATATATCTGTGGAGTGGAGATTTAATCTTCATATGGGTTATGCCCCTACCATTATGAATTGATTGAGAATAAAGATATGTGAGATGAAATAAATGACAATTGGAAGATGAGATGATGATAGTGATATAGGAAAAAGTTGTTGAGTTCAGATTAAATCGTCATTGTGAGTGTACATCTGATAGTGGGATCACCATAACAGGTGAAATTATGAAGCATATGTGAATAATATGTATGGGGATGATGTAGGAAACAACTGGTGACTTATTGAATAAGTGCTAATCATAGTTCCTGTAGTTTAAAGCTCAAGATGAGTTAAAGTAAGACGTGAGAATATTTGTAGTGATCAATTGGGAAGGAATTGAGACTGTTAATGATGTTAACATAGGTGATGAGCTTGAGAGAAAAGAAGAGGGACATGATTATAGCAAAATCTTCATGATCGAGAATTGGCATAAAAAGAGAAAAGTTATCTAGAATTAAATGGGATTAAAGTATCCTTAGTAGTATAAGCTACTAATTGGTGAATCGATGTGAATACATCTCCAGATAAGATGTGATGATTTTGGTGATGTATGCCAAGATATTAGAGTAAATGAAATTGTTTAAGTGCCCTATAGAGCCTCATTACAAGGGATATTCTGATCATGTAAGCTATGGCATAAATTGATCTTATTGAGATATTATGCATAGTTGAAATTGATCTTTTCGAAGTATTAAGAATGACTGATATGTAATGAAAAAAAAATAGTTGATTGATAAGGTTTTATGAATAGTATTGATGATTGTAGTAAGAAATCTTCTTTCAAAGAAGGATTTCCCTAAATTGAGTTAAGTTGATCTAACGATTCAATTTAAGAGTAATAATGAAGAGACAAATCAGAAATGAATATGTAATAAGTCAAAAGCGAATAATGGAGTCATATCCTAAGCAGAAGCTCAGGCATATACAAGTGGAATATGCCACTGAGAATGCATACATCAACTACATGAGTGGATTATAAATTTGAGGTGACACTATTGCAAATGTGAGGAAAATATAGGTCCCCCTTATATTCAATGTAAATATGTTCGGGAGATGTAAATTCAATCTGAGGAATGAAATACCAACACACAAAGTGAAGCATTCAAATAAATTGAAATGTGTGGAGGAACTAGTACGAATGAATAGGCGTTTGAATAAGTTGATATGAATTAAAGGAAGTCGAATGAAAAGAGAAAATAATTTGAGACAAAAAGTCAAATGGGGGACTGAAAATGACATGAGACAATATTACTTCCATTGGGAAATTAGTCACCTAAAGAATTGCAAGAAATTAACACAAGGAAAAATGTGAGTGATATCTATTGGAGTTAATGATACTCCAATTGTATTATGATATTGAAGATTTAAGTGATCTAAGCAAAATTGTATTAATTAGTGACTGTGATCATAGATGATATTTTGAGAGTATTTGCAAGGTAAAAAGGGGACGTTTTGAATATTTGAAGAATGTGACACTGACGATAATAATATCATTTGGATTTGGATATTATGCATTATATAATGAAGTTTCACATCAGAGATTAAGATACAATCCTTTGTAATAGTCTAAAGTGGTTTTTGTATGCATAGAGCCAATTAAGGACTTATGGGTTGATTTTGGTACATGGTAGAAGTGTTATGATAGAAATCACTTTGAAGTCTTGGAGACATTAGATGTGTCAAATCATTTCTGGAATGTACATTATGTAAGATTGAGGAAATTATTGAGTTTGGAGGAAATGCACAAATGAGTGCTATACTGATAAAATTAGTGTGTAATCTGACACACTGAACAGACAATTTTATAATAGAATAATACACATTCAAATATTGAGGTTTCCAAATTTAGTGTAATGAGGAGTTCAGAATATTGAGTGGCATATGGGGTAAAATAAAGTGTTGCTAGTTGCATTGAAATTTAAGATCAAGTCTACTGAAAAAGAAGTAAGAAACCAAAAAGCTAAAGATTTAAAATTGTGAATCATCCGAAAAAAGTAAAAACGAATATGAACTTTCGAGTGAAATCAGAAAAATGATATTTGGTGATTGAAATAAGAAGTACATATATCCGATTAAGATGATTGAGCAAATAAAGTGTTAGAAAAGCCTTAGTAACAACCTAAGATAAACATCCTAGTGGGGATATGCTAAGATTGTATTTTAGCTGCTAAGGATGTAGAAAAAAGTGGTTGAAGGTTTGAGCTACCAGCAGTTTTAACTGTTAGGAATATGCTTGAAGCTCATATTTTTGAGTTCGTAGGAAGATGAGATTGAGACATAATTCGAATTGACTATAGGTATAACAATTGTTATCATAGTGGCATTATTAGAAGTGATATGGGGCATAGTATGACAGAAGGGTAGTTATTCACCCTAACATTGAGATGAAGAGGGCCTAAAATGATATCAGGCCATAATAAATGTGAGATATTGTTAGTAAGTGAGATGAATCCGAAATAAGAGTAAAGTGACTCATGAAAGATGAATGAGGTAGGTGGACCAACACCGTATTTAGAGACTATAGTGAAATGGACATAAGAGTTGAATGTGTTAACACTGAAGAGTGAAGTGAATTTTCAAAGGAGTGATGAAGTGATTTGGTGAGTATCACCTTGGTAAGATGCGCTCAGATTTGGAGAAAGGATAAGTTAGGTTATTATGAATTGGTCTGTATGAAAATTTTTATGAGTTAGTGTTACTGATGAAAGAGGTTTTTAACTAATATATGTGTGTGTGTGTGTGTGTGTGTGTGTGTGTGTGTGTGTGTGTGTGATATGTGAATAGGTTAAGAAATAATGGTATGATTAACAGAGATAGATTGACAATATACGAAGTAAAATTTGGTAAGTAGTCTGAAATATGCTCATGAAATAGTGAAGATAGTGTGATAACTGAATCAGTGCTTGAAGGACCTATTGAGTTATCAGTTGTAGTCATTTGGAAGGGTATTTAATGAGGTATATAGGAAAATGAGAAGCATATGAGAAATTATTACCTTTACCGTATTGATCAATCAGACAAGAATTTCGGGGACGAAAATTATTTAAGGAGGGGAGAAATGTAACCCCATATTAAGGGTTAAGACTTGAAATTTCAACACATGTAAGCTCAAAAATAGATTAAGGAAATGCATTTTCTTACTCATGCATAATATTAGTATATATGCACATGAATATTGAATCTGGGCACAAAAATAAGTGTACATGCATTCATTAACAATTTTCAGGTAGGATTGTTTTTAAATGTAATGTTATTGAAAGTGAGGAGTAGAAGGAGTAGAAAGAGTGATCTTGGTAGGAGTTGTGATAAGGAAACCTTTAGAAACAAGATTGGTAGTGATCTGAAAAAATATTCACTAAATATGCTTCAGTCTTTTAGCCATAACGTTTTCTCTAGTTGTCCAAATATGATGATTCTTAATTGGGATTAATCTAGAGATATATGGTTACATTTTGTATGAAGACATTGAATTTCAATTCTGTGTCTAAGAGTCTCAAAAATTGTCATGAAGTAAAGAATTGGGTGCAGTGTTAGTGTATGAATGAAAAATTTGTCTTCGGACTTTAGGGGCCAATTTGGGATTGATATAGATAGATTTTGGCAAAATTTCCTTTTGTAAAGTTGTATACCTTTCTTTTATCTTTCTAACGGTATAAAGTTTGTAAATTTTGGACATCGGAGTCAAAAGTTATAATTCTTATAAGTGGATACATTCTGGACGCAAAAAGCAGACGATAGAAATGAGACAGAAGAAAAGCAGATGATAGAAATGAGACGGAAGAAAAGCAGACTATAGAAATGAGATGGAAGAAAAGCAGACGATAGAAATGAGACGAAAGAAAATAAGACGATAGAAATGAGATAGAAGAAAATGAGACGGAAGAAAAGCAGACGATAGAAATGAGACGGATGAAAAACAGATGATAGAAATGAGACGGAAGAAAATGAGACGATAGAAATGAGACGAAAGAAAATGAGACGATAGAAATGAGACGATAGAAATGAGATGAAAGGAAAGTGAGACGATGCAAAATGTGAGACGATACAAAAGTCAAACGACAGAATTGACCTTCGAGATCTTCATGAAAGTTGTAGATTTGGAAGTCCTCTTTCCAACAGTACAAAAACGAAGTTAATCCGACATATGTAGTGAGAGTTATAGTAATTGTGCTAAGACATGTACAGTACAAGTAAAGAATGAACATGTTGGATTCTTTTGGCCGTAACTTCTTCTCTAGACCTTCAAATGGCTTGATTCTTAAACCATTGGATTCGTAAGACATTTCCCTACATATCCACCAAGAATAATAGTCATATGATACTAATGGAGAAAGATTTAGTGAAAAGAGTGGGACGGGTACATTGAGTGTGTTCTTCAATAATATGAACTGGTGTTATCTCACTGAACATACTTCAATATTTTGATTTTTTCTAGATCAGTAGAAGTCTGGTAAACTAGAAACATAGGGGTATAACTTATATGGAGAAATCAAATTTTGAATCGGACTCTAAGAGTTTCAAGTTTTGGATGGAAGTTGAGTATAGGGTACTGTCTCGAAATAAAAGCAGTCCGGAGATATTGGAGTATAACTTTCACACTACTGAACCAAATTGAATGCTTTTGGTGTTAATGGAAACGTAAGACAATAGAGAAGAATCTTCTAGAAGAAAGTGTTATGTTAGAATATACAAGGGTGCTTTTGGTAAGACACTTAAGTATAAAAGACATAAGGCACAAATAAAAGGATAAATGGGACAATTCTCACCCATTAAGGGCATAAATGGAAGAAGAACTGTTGTCTTGCTTATAAATAAAGGAGAAACGTGAATGAGAAGATTCTAGAGAAGCAAAGTGAGTGGATTAGAAAAGAGATAAGAGAGAGAAAACATGAAAAAGAAATGAAAGAGAGAAGGAAGAGAAAACAAGCTAGGGTTTTAATTTCCTTGGCCTTTAAGAGAGATTTTGAAGTTGTTCAAAAAAAGAATAAGGGAGAGGAAGAAAAGAGCTTCCATTTAAGCTAAAGATCTCTTCATTTGGTGAAGAATCAAGGAAATCAAGAGAATCCACCCAAGAACAAGGGGAAAAACAATTGTGACTTGGAGTTTTGGCAAGAAAACTAGGTTGTGCAGGTTAAGTGTCCGCATTCAGGCGTTCTTAGAAATTGAAAGCAAATGCTAACCTGGAGCATACTGTGAGTAGACCTAGATGGTTTCATTTTACTGTTTGTTCTGTTTGCCTTTTTTATATTAATTGGATTCTAAATGTGTTTAATTATGTTGGGTTCCAAATATGAGGTCCGATGATTATGATTGATCTGAATTATTGAAGTACTCATTATATGTGAATAAGATGAACTAAGTGTTTTCGGAATTTGCATTGCATGCAAGTGAAAGAGTAAATGCTCAACTATATGTTGAATGCTGGATTACAGTCCGATGATAAGTGAATATGATCGAATAAGTGCATGCAATGTAAGTGATGCATTCCATTGTATGAATGCATGAAACATAATGGCAGTTATGATCAAAATAGCCACCGATCAGAGCTACAAGCTCAACGTGTGAAAAAGAGTCTCGAGCTCAAAAGTGATTCAGAGCCTCAGGCTCAACATTTAATGAGCCCTATATGAAACAGTTATTAATGAGCTCTTTAAGGGACAGTTTAGACACTCGGTCACAACAAAGTAACACATAAAAAGTGAGTCTCATGTGCATTGCATATGCATAAAATAAATGATTAAATGTATTAAATGTGAGGTGTGAAGTGTGAAATTGAATGTGATATATGTGAATGTGAAAAATGTGAAATGTGAGTTATATGTTATGTGATTGGGTCAGCCATCAATGATGGTCTCTCATTGAGTTCGCAAAACTCACCTAAAATTTGCAACTATTTTTCAGGTTAAGAAGAATACCCCGTTAGACCAACGGGAGTATACTTACAACATTCAAGTGAATAATAGAGGTTGGGATCAGTTCGCATCTGCATTTGTGTTTTTCACATTTTGTATTGAATTGTATATTCTGCATCTTTTTGTATAAAATTGTATTTTGAAATGATACAAGTGTTTTATAATTGTGAAAGGGCCCGAATGGCTATTGAAAATTGTGTTAAGGGAAATTGTTTATGAATGAATATGGGCCCAATTTGAGTTTCAATTTTTGCATTTTTTGTTATCGATTTTCAAAAAAAAATTGTGGGCTTTTGAAAGATTGAATGCTTTAGTACACTACCCTCGCGGGACATAGACTCGGATATCACCATCGATGTCGGGTTCGGGTCATCGCGGGATTGGGGTGCTACATGCCAGGGGCACCCAACATGAAAATGTGTACAAGGAAAGGCAAGATTTGACGAGGAAAAAAATTGGTGATAATGATGATGATGATGAAGATCTCCTCACTTCTGGTAATTTTATATCTAGAGAAAATAGAAGGAATAAGGTCACAATGGGAATCTTAGGAACCAACGAGACTTTGAAAAAGCATGCCAAGGAAGGCCTAAAGCATACAAGGAAAAGCTTTATAATTTTATGATATGGGGAATTTTTGCACTTTTTTTTATTGCCTATGAAATATTCTAGGAGGGTCCCAACTATGAAAAGGCATCTTTGAGTCATCCACACCCAGACTAATCTTCGTTTGAGCTGAATAGATTCTTTGTAGAAGGCAAAGCTCTGGCTCCAAGTTTTAAACAACCTCAACTTTTGCACTTTTTTGTTTATGGTATGAGAACTAACTTAGAAGACCGTAGATTCGAAACAGCTACCGTCTTTTCTAAACAATGCCTTCTCGAAATTCGGAAAGCTCTAATAGACACTCTTTTTTATATAAATGGAAAATTAATCAAAATTACACTATAAGTCAGGAGAGATAGGTTCTCGACAAATCCTCTAAAAGGATCATGTGGCATCCAATAGGTGTTGTTGCAAAATAAGTGACTTCGACATCAAAGTGACCTGCATAATTGGCAAGCCAGTCGACACATCTGTTGCTCTCTTAATAGATGTGGCGATGAACAACAGTCTAATTCCTATTGAACAGTTCATTGATGCCTCGAACTAGAGAGTTGAGAGATCTGGCCTGGTGAATCGAGGAAGATAGGATATCGATCACCCCTGTGGAATCCACTTCAAGCTCGATCCGTTGATACTCCAGATTTCACGGGTCAACCTAGTATAGACTCCCCAGAGTTTCGCGGTCACCAGCCAAGGTTTTGTATAAATTCACCCTGCCAGTTGTTGTCACTATCCCGAAAAAGCCCACTTACGGTAGTTACAGATGAGGCTCGTTTGCACACACCATTTGTGTTTAATCTGAGCCAACCTATGGGAGGTTTGTTCCACCCGATGAATCACTCCTATCGAGGTCGAGGACCGGCAGGCTGTGCTCTATCGTGCCAAGCTACTGACTGGTGAAGAACACCTGCATAAGACAAAATTGGAAATATGGGTAAGGATGGCCAAGAGAACTGATCATCGGAGAGGGACATATTCCTCCATTGCCAAAGGAATCAGCAAGTAATGCCAAATAGGATAGACTAGTCATGCCCCATCGCATGTCAGTGAGATTGGAGATTGTGAGTGAATCACTCCCTTGGGGACATAGTGTAGAAGACATGTGAGACGATGTGAGGAAGGAAGTTGTTCCACACTTGTTGGGCTTTAACGCAGTCGTGCACTACATGCAACGAGGATTCCTCCTGCTGGCAATGCGCACAATCTCCGTCTGTAGTGAAATGTTGTCGCATTCTTTCGTGGTTAGTGAGTAACCGATCCTTAGCCAGGAGCCAGAGGAAAGAACAAATGCGTTTAGGGCCTTTCTAATGACAGATGACCTTCCAGTTCTCATGTATCGGATGAGCTTCGGCGTCCATGATCATGTCATAAGTAGAAGCTATGGTGAATTAACCAGAGTCGGAGGGGCCCCATATCAGTTTATCTTGACCTAAGCAGGGTTGCGGGGGAAGAGTCCCTACTATTAAACGGCAAATAGATGGCGGAATATGAGATTGGAATTTGTCCCATCTCCAATTACCGTATAATTCCACGAAATCCCGGACACTGGAATGGAGTATGGAATCAGGAATGGGAGATATGGCATGGTAGGTAAGGGGTCCTGATCCAGGACGCCAAGGGTCGATCCAGAATCTGGTTCGTGCGCCATCTCTGACGCTCCATTTCATACCCTGAATAACAAGGTGCGAAGTTGCCTTAATGATCCGCCATATCATGGACCCGCCGGTGGCCTAAAAGGAGGTGAGGGGATTGGAGACGTTAAATTTGTATTTCTTTGCGAGGACTTGGACCCATAACGCATTAGGATTGTCAATCAGAGTCCAGCCTAATTTCGCTTGCAAGGCATCGTTGGTGGCACGGATTTGCCTAAGCCTCATTCCACCCTTAGCTTTGGGTTGACAAACATCCTCCCAGCTGACAAGATGAATCCGATTGGCTCCATTGGAAGAGCTCCAGATAAACTGACGCATTAATTTTTCAAGGTCATCGCAAAGCCTGCAAGGTAATCAGACCGTCTATATAGTATAACTAGGGAGAGCAGCTATGATTGAATGAAACAAAGTGGTGCATCCGGCTAGAGACAAAAGGTTAGTTGTCCATCCTGAGAAGTGTTGTTGAACTCTGTCAAGGAAGTGTTGATAAGTCTGTTTGCTAACTCGTTTATGAAGAAGAGGAACACCTAAGTAGCGATCGAGGTCAGACGTCTGTCTAACGCCAAGTGCTCTACTTAAGCTGCGGATCGTCGAAGGAGGTACATTGTTGGAAAAGAAACATCTAGATTTGGCTAAGCTGACTCAATGCCTCGAAGCGGCACAGAAGTCTTTTAAGATCTCCCTAATAATGACCACCTATTGCGAGGAGGTTTCAGAAAAAAAGAATAAAGTCGTCGGCAAAAAACAAGTGCAATAGCTGCGGTCCATTTTTGCTAAGCTTAATAAGCTACTAGCGGCCGTATGTCACCGTATGAGTGATCATATGCCCTAGGCGTTCCATACACAGGTGACAGGACGAACAGATAAGGGGAGATAGGGTCGCCTTGGCGAATGCCCTTGGATGTGCGAAAGGCGGTATTCAAGTTCCCATTCCAGTTGACCTGAAATGACACACTAGTAATACACTTCATGATCAGATTAATCAAAGTATTAGGTAGTCATACGTCAAAGAGAACATCCTGGATGAAGTCCCATGACAGTCGATCATAAGCCTTCTCCAAATCTACTTTAAGAGCCATAAATCCTGTCCGTCCAGTCTTCCGTTTCATTGTGTGAATCACTTTTTGGGTGATGATAATATTATCAATAATCAAACGTCCAAGAACAAAATTACACTGAGTTAGAGCAACCAGATCATTGAGGTAAGGTTTGAGTCTGTGCACAATGATCTTGGTAATAACTTTGTAAAGCACCGAACTCAAAGCAATGGGCCGAAATTGTGTGATCGAAGAAGGCAAGGGGATCTTAGGTATAAGAACCAAGATAGTACGACTAAGATCCGATTCCTAGAGCTCATGACGAAAGATATGTTGAAAAAAAGCGGTCAAAGAGGGGCCAACTACATCCCATTGGGACTGGTAGAAAAAAGTTGTAAACCCATCAAACCCGAGACCCTTGTTAGGAGCCATGCTTAAAAACGATTATTTGTTTCGTTGAGTTGCAGGGGACCGCCTAATTCGTGAGAAACGTGGAGAGGTATGGAGAGAAAATGGCCATGCTGCAAATGGGGCAGCTGGTACGAATGCTTTTCTTTACAAATGCCATTACTATAGAACAGCACCGCATTTTTACGAGAGAACTCCTGAAGAGCTTAAGATGACGTCAAGTTCATTTCTTTTTCTTAACATGAATTGACTAACCTTCAACAGAGCACTTTAATGAGAAATTTGTTCTCCACAACTACAACAATCCAAACCAATAGACATCATAAGATTTACTAAAATGTCTTTTTCCAGAGGGTATGTTGCAATATGGTTTAATGCAATGGACGTACTAGTGAGCCTTAAATATTTTACTAGTCTACATGCTCTGGTAACTTTATTAAGCTCAAATGATCTAACCAGACAAGAAACCTCAACGTTACATGTTTACTTGGAAACCATGAGCTATGTATTT
Source organism: Erythroxylum novogranatense (assembly GCA_029891385.1). Classification (NCBI taxonomy): domain Eukaryota; kingdom Viridiplantae; phylum Streptophyta; class Magnoliopsida; order Malpighiales; family Erythroxylaceae; genus Erythroxylum; species Erythroxylum novogranatense. The sequence goes on along the minus strand of CM057227.1, from coordinate 27,555,926 downwards.
AACAAAAGAACCTTAGAAATCGAAAACCAGAATTTTCAACATAAAACTTCCACTCATTTTTCTCAATTGACTGTCAATAATAAATTTAACTTACAGACAACTTGTTTTTATCAGAGTAAGGAAGCAAATACTTCGTTATAACATGAAGTGGCCATAGGAAGATGGTTTTGCATCCATCTCCACCACCAATACTTGCAATTAGGAGGAACGTGGGTTTCATGTCATCTCATCTTGTAATGTTGAGTTCTCGAGACTACACATCGACGACCAGTCAACGAATATTTGAGCATTATATCTACATCACGAGGGTTCTTCTTGTTTGGTGCTACAGTTAAGTTGCCAGTCACTGCCTCCCCTTCACATATGGTCAGCACATCTTCCAGGTACAAAACCGTTTGCTTCCAGTGTGTAGCCCGTGATCTTGGCCCTGCATTATGCAGGAACTTCATCAGAATAACGTTCCAATTCACTATGTTATTACTGGCAACTTGAATCGCCTGTTACTGGGGTGATCAGGATCAAAACAATGTTCTTATTGGCATAGTTCACTCCAAGTAGAATCATTCTAATAAATCATTTTCAAGTTATTCATACAAGCTTGACTTCCACTTGCTTGCTTGAGAGTAGTCGAATTTTACAAAAACATCCAAGTCACACTAGTCAAACTATTGCCTCAGTACCAGACTGGTCATCTTCCAGTCTCAATAATTCCCCGACTTTTATCATGTAAAACATGCAGACACATTAACAATATTCATACCATGTCAACAATAGAAAAATATTTACTTCAGCTGTTTATTCTGGAATGGGAATAAGCATGAACAAAAACATTTTAAAGGCCAATTCATATCCCAAAGTTCCTTCAACCATCTAATTTCCGAACATGAAACCAAAAATAGACATCTAATGCAAAAATTATATGTGGCTAGGAATAGATGATTGACCTGTGGAGAAGCCCATAAACTTATGGCACTTTGTAAATGATACATCAAAGTAAGCTACCAAAGCATGGATGAAATCGTCACGTTCTGCCACAAGCTTAAAAGGAACAGTGAAGGACACATCCCCAGAAACCATTTTTGAGATGTCCATCGTCTGAACGGGATAAAAGATATTCAAGGTATCAGTCAAAATGTGAAGAGTGACCAAATAAATTATAGTGAAGTACGATATACAGGCAACTGATGTAAAGATGAATATAATCATGTCATAAGCCCAGCCTACCTTAAGTAGCTGACAGGTTGTAACAATTTGATTCTGATCAACTGTGTCAACAAGAGGCTCCATTATTGCTTGCTTCTTGATGCAGTCCATTTTGAAACCATAAACATTATTCCAAACTGTAGTAGCATATTGTGCAAATGGAAAAACACCCGAACATAAGTAGAAGTATAGAAATTAAACACAATCAACAGACACACAACAGTATTAAATAACATGAATTAATTGGCTTCCAAGTCCCACATAAATATAGATAAGTTGAAAGAAAACTTTAACTATCTTGGACACGATTGGAATATAGCAACCAATTTACTTCTAACTAGTAATGGGAATAGACTAACATTCAATCTTATCCTCTCTGTACTCTGCATCCTCAATGGCTGTCAGATGAAGAGAAGCTTTATCTGGCAGTATAATTCCATCTCTAACCTGAAACAAGTACAGTATTAGGAATGAAAAGTAAGCCCATTGATTTTACATGGCGTTAAATCGTTGGTTAGCGCCACTAGCACTGAACATCTAAATTTGACATCCATTACGAACATAAACAGATACAAACAAGGATCCTTGATAGTGAATTGTTCACTGTGATGTGGCTGTTATCAGTACTTTTGTGTGTGTGTGCATTACATGTCATGGGTTGATTTTCCAGGACAGTGTTGGATGGTAGAATAACTAGGAATAACATGAAGACTTGAGTTAAACCCTAAGCATATGAGTTGGACCCAAGCATGGAGCTGCTAGTTGGATTTTGTCAATATCAAGGTCATCCTAACCAAGCATATCAATAATCCTGAAGCATGTCATCAAGAGTACTCCCAAAGTCTATAATGTCTAATCAAGTAATTATGATTGCTTCTTGCTAAAACTACTTCATGGGGTGACGCCAAATCCTAGCGCACAGTATCAGATAAACATAAAAAAATCAAGTAACCAAAATCTTCATGTCTACAAATAATTGAAACCAGAAGAAAAATTTGATACCTCAAAAACCTGCATATCTATCATCCCAATTCAAACAGACTAGCTGCAACTACAGTAGGAAACAGCAAGGAATAATTATACAAGTAAAGTAAAAGTGCAACTCACTAGCCACTTGTCGCGGGCATAGAGCACTGACTTCAACATATTCTCAAATAACAGAAAATATCCCATCCACTCTGATATGATTATATCAACTTTAGGTACTGGTAGCTCAATCTCCTCAATCTTTCCCTTTAGAACAGTTATTACTGCAACATTCAAAAGTTCAGTAAGTGGTGGAACAGAATAAGTTGAAGCAAAAAAGGGAAATAAAGGCAGGAAAATCACTAAAATATACAAACTAGTATAGTATTACCATTGGAATATCCATTTGATTCAACAATCTCTTTTGCCATGTTAGCTACATGCGCACACTCAACCTGGATAAACAGTAATGCATCAGCTTGGATAAACAATAAGAACGACTGTCTAGAAAAACGCTAGAGGCAAAATACACACCGCATAAACATGCGCTGCACCAGCTTTTGCGCAAAACAAGGACAAAATTCCAGTGCCAGCACCAACGTCCAATACAATTTTATCCTTAAACAAAAACCTATTTTGATAGATAACATTTTGATAAGTCTTAGTTCTCACTACATCTTTAAGCATTTCCTGCAATGCAAAAGGGTTAATGAAATCAATCAGTCATCATCAAACAAGCAACGAGTTGATAAAACCAAACCAGGAGCAACATGCTTACTTCATGAATTCCTACAAGACAAAAAGTCAGAAAAAAAAGGTCAGTTCTACAAGTAATATTCACCAAAAGTAATCCAGATTTAACTCAAATTTTTTGACATCAACAATGGAATAATAGATCAAAATAATAACCAAATGGGAAACCTCAAAATCTTTTAGTAGCAAGAATGTAACCCTCACTAAGTTTGCAATATATAACCATATACCACGAAGAATTAAACACATCAGACAAAATAATACAATCCACAGTTTAGATTGATATAATCACTAATCAGGAGGCAGTAAACTTTCAATCGACCAACTATATAAACTATATTTTCGGAGCATAGCTGACAACAGAACAAGACTAATCATTCCTTAAGTTGTAAGTTTGAAGTGGACACACATTAGAAAACAGAAACCAGAATAGCAAAATCTGAGAGTTAATCCCTGGCATTCAAAAGGTCAACTTTACTCTCCACCCCCCATGAACAAAAATAGAAAGAAGAAGGAATTTCTCAAAAAAAAAAAATAGATCCAAAATCTTAAGGATACAGGTTTCCAGTATTCCATATTTCATCTCACAGACCAAAAAGTGAATAACAAACAGAAAAAGAGGGAAAAGGCAAGAGACTTGTTTTTTTTTTTAATCTTTACCGAAGTGAGAGTAGGAATCGAAGTAATAATCAGCGCTGGTCTTTTCATCATCGCCTTCGACGAACGACACGTCGGGCTCACCCATGGATTCGTCTTGGATGGCAATGGCTTTGCCGGAGTCTTCGGGATTCGAGCTCTGGGTGATCAGCTCCTCGTCTTTGTCATCGAAGCGAGTCCTAGTACCAGCAAAGGCCATGGAATCTTGGCTGTTGTAGTTATTGTTGATGTTGCTCTTATTGTTCTTACGACCCATGGTCATATTGTAGTAAAATGAAAATTAGGGTTCTGGCATGTGGAGGCGGGTTTAGCTGTAGGGGTTTAGGTGGGGAGTTTTTGGTAATTATAATTATCATTATTATTAAAGGCAGCAAGTAGCAGGGGACTAGCAAGTGGATAGATATTTTTGGAAGCAAAAGTACTTACCTTTGTCCTTTGGCTTCATAGTCATTAGAATTTAGAAAAGAAAAGAATCATGTGTACACCACTGTTTAAGTATATACATATATGTGTGCTTTGCTTTAATAGCGACAGCTAGTCTTTGTAATTGTGTTATCCTTAAGTTACATGTACGAATATTGACGCCGATACTACTCTCTTTTAGTGGAGGCAGCGGAGATTCAACTTTACCTCAAGTTGAAGTATTGTGAAAGGAATATGATTTTATATTATTAATATGAAATGAATTTTTCTATGTATATGCAGGATAAGCAGACCGTAAATTTGTTAAGCCAATTCAAATTTTGGTCATGCAATGATATGAAATTCATAATGTAATGTCTTCTGTGCTTTTCGAAACGATACAGGAATAGCTTTATATGAAAATTTTATTTTGTTCCCTATAATTATGTTCAAAGACATCTGTGATGGTAATCACTTATTCTCCATCAATCTATACCCAGAACCAACAAGAATGCAAGCAAAGATGAAGACTGGAAGTAAGGGATGCGTTTATGTCTCTGAAACATCAAAGAAGAAGAAGACAAGAAGCTCTCGGTTTTCTACAAAGTGATAGAAAACAAGAGACATTGGCAAAGACAAACCCACGTGACTCATTAACTCATGTCTGGAGCAAGCCAAAGCAATACACAATCGTTCTTTTCAAGTCCAAAGGATTAAGTCATGTCCACGTGTTATACAATGCAGCAACACAAAGGAACATTTAAATGAACACCAAAACGCAGCTTCATTTGTTCAATACGCAGGTGTTATAAAACGCACAGCATGGGAGACTTCACTAATGGCTCACGTGGGGCACATGTCTGGGTTTGACTCAATCAACACTCCTCCGAAATTCATCTTCATCTTCAGCTGTATAAAACAAGCAAAGAGGCTTAAGACAACAACAGAACACATACAGAAAAATTTCAGTCTTAACTTCAATTGTAATTTTCTATCTTGAGAGTGAAAAATCAGTGCAAGGGAAAAAGATCAAAAGAATGCTAGAGTACCAACCTGTTTTGGGTACTAGTGAGCTTAAGAGGCTCTTGTTGCAGGTGTTCAAGGAACATTCAATCTTTATATCTTCTTCCTTATTTTTCTTCTGCTTTAGTGATATTTCATACACCACTATCAAAGTGGGAACCTTGGATGTAGGTAGTTGTGTGCTATCGAACCAAGTAAAATCAAGTCTTCTTACTTTCTGCAATTTACATTTCTGCAAAATATCAAGAGTTTATCAGTTTCTGTTTGTGAAAAGATAACAGAGCAGTAGCATTAACCCAACATAAGTGGTATCAAAGCATCAAGACCTCCTGGGACAATTCTTGGACACTTCAAGCAGCAAAGAAGCATCAAGAATCACCTAAGATCAGTCAGTAAAGAAGCATATACAATCAGTCAAGATCAGTCAGTAAGAAAACCATCAAAATACATTCAGTTCAGTAAGTGAGTGCAATTTTTAAGTTTCTTTACATTACAGAAATCATGGTAGGTAAAGAAATGGATGTTTTTTTTGGTAAAGAAGACTTTACCATCTGGAAACTCCAGATGCAAGCTCTTCTTGAGTCTTATGATTGTTATGGTGCTATTGATGATGATTATGACCTTGAAACTGATCCTATTAAGAAGCTGAAAATGCAAAGACTTGCACATTGCAAGTTAATGCTTCACTTATCACCAACAGTGATAAGGAAAGTGCAGAATTGCAACACTGCACAGAAACTTTGGGTGAAATTAGATGAATTGTATGCCAAGAAGTGTCTTCCTAACAAGATGATACTTCTCCACAACCTTGCTAACTACAAAATGAATACTTAAGTATCCTTAGATGACAATCTAGATTATTTCTTCAAACTAGTACAAGATTTAGAAGCTACAGATGAGAAAATTAGTGAAGAGCACCAAGCTGTAGTAATCTTAAAAGCTTTACCTTCTGAATTTAATGCATTCAAGAAGGTAATCAAGCATGCTAGTGGAGAATCTCTTACTGTTAAAAGGGTATTAGATTCTCTTATGGAAGAAATAGTTGAAGTGAATCCTTTTAAAAAGGAGGTTGAAGTGATGTTTGTAGAGAATAACTATGAGAAGAAAGCTCATAAGAAAAACAACAAGAAGGGAAAGTGGAAGAAGGGAAGTGGGAAGGAAAAACAACCTAAGGAAGGTGATAATGACAAGAAGAAAAAGGGAAAAGCTAAGACATGCTTCTACTGTGACAAGGTGAGACATTTTACAAGGGATTGTAGGAAAAAGAAGAAGGACAAAGCAGTAGAAAGTGGAATTTCAGGTAATGTAGAAAAACCTGAAGATTCCAGTGAAGATGAGATATTGGCTGTAACTGAGGATTGTGAGAACCTTAGTAGAGAGTGGATATTTGACTCAGGGTGTACTATGCATATCACTCCTCATAGGGACTGGTTCATTACATTTGAACCAGTCACTACCAAGGTAAAAATGGCAGATTCTGGGCAGCAAAGGATAGAGGGCATAGGAAGTGTTTCCATCAACATGTTTGATGGAAAGAGGAGGATCCTAAACAATGTCAGATTTGTACCTGAAATAAGGAGAAATCTGATCTCGGAAAGCTTGTTTGATAAGCAAGGCTTTCAAATCAGATCTAAAGATGGACTTAGAGAAATCCTAAGGGATGGAAGAGTCGTCATCAGAGGAGTGGAGAGGGGAGGCCTATACTATGTAATAGGCACAACTGAAATTAATCAAATTTCAGAAAGTACTAACCTTGAGTCAACCAAGCAATGGTATGCTAGGTTGGGCAGCAACAAAAGCCCGCTCCATCTCTAGCAAGGTATAATACGAAAAGAACCTACAGAAGTTAGAGTTTTGTGAATCCTGTGTGCTAGGTAAGCACCACAGGTCAACATTTCAAAGGGGAGCTAAGAGAGCCACAGAGATCATGGAGTATGTTCACAGTGATCTCTGGGGGCCAGCACAAGTCCCAACAGCAAGAGAGAATGTGTACTTTCTGTCCATAATTGATGACAAGTCAAGGAAATGTTGGGTCTACCCTATGAAGAGGAAGGATGAGGCACTAGAGGTTTTCATGAGATGGCATACTCTTTTGGAAAACCAAACTGGGAGAAAGTTGAAATGTCTAAGGACTGATAATGGGCTGGAGTATTGCATTAAGGAATTTGAGGATTACTGCAGTAAAAATGGAATCCTAAGGCATAAGACAGTTAGAGCTACTCCACAACAGAATGGAGTAGCTGAAAGATTGAATAGAACTCTCCTAGAAAAGACTAGGTGTATGCTCCTCTCATCGGGTTGCTCACATTCTCTTTGGGGGGAAACAATTAGGACAGCAGCCTATTTAATTAATAGGCTGCCTACCTCAGCTAATGATTATAAGACTCCTCAGGAAATCTAGAGTGGAAAGAAGCCTAAACTCTCACACCTAAGGACTTTCGGATGTCTGCCTATGCACATCGAAAGAGGGAAAACTTGAGCCAGAAAGCGATCAAAGGGTGTTTCTAGGTTATCCAGAAGGTGTAAAGGGATATAAGCTTCTTCTACTTCAAAAGGGAGCCTATAAAACGATCATTAGCAGAGATGTCATCTTTAAAGAAGATGAATTCCCACTGCTGAATAAGAATTCTCAAAATTCTGACCTTCTAGGTGACATTCAGAAGAATTTAGGGACTGCAAACAATTCAGTCCCATTTTATGTACCACCTGAATCTGAAGAAGATGGTGGATTACATTCAGAAACTGTGGAGCCTCCAGAAGGCACAGCACAGTATGAAGAAAGGAGGGAAGAAGCAAAAGTTGAGGCAGACACCTTAAACCCACCTTCAGCTGATATGCAAGAGAACCTACAAGACTACCAACTCACAAGGGATAGGCAATCAAGAATCAGCATACCTAACAGAAGGTACACTGAATTAGACATGGTTGAGTTAGCATGTTTCATGGCTGAAAATGTAGAAAACAAGGCACCTGAAACATATGATGAAGCCATGAGAAGCATGTTAGAGTAGTGCCCTAAAGGCAATCCCCTTTAGCGCTTTTTGTTCATAGTCATGTACAGACTTTATGAATAAATAAAGAAAGGCATGTTTCATTTATTTGATGTTCTTTATGAATTGATATTGATCTTTAATCAAATTAATGATGTCCATGATATATGACATAGCATGAAGGAAATTATGATATGATCATAATCTTGAGATTCCTATCATGTGCAATTATGTCAGTATCTAAATTTTCCCTAGTCATAGGATTAATGAGACTGGACATCATTAATCCGGACAGACTAGCATATGTCATACTCCTTGATTGGATCAAGCAGTGGATCTCAGAAATTGTAAATATGAGATATTTAGAGTTGACATATGGATGCTTACTAGTGGTAGTAAGTTCATTGGATGACCTGCCATGAGATCATCACATGGATTTAATGTCAGTGATAATCTCATCATAGCAATGGTGCAAGTATCCTTAGACTTGAGGTACTCAAGGATATCTTGATCTCGATCCGCACTTTGACTCCATTCCTTGTGGCCTTCCAGAGGTTACTCATAGGATGGTGCTTGGGTACAGTTTGAGGTATTCGAAGGTAATTGAGTAGCCAATAAAGGATTCATCACTTTTGTGAGAATAGAAGAGATACCCTGGCCTCTTGTCAGGATCATTACTTTAAGTCTCTGGCCAGAGCATGACTATGTCATGAAGAGTGTCTTCATGGAAATATAAAGTAATGAGTCCTCAGACAGGAACTAATTTCACTTGGGCTAGACTTAGTCTAGTAAGAGTTGACATATTAGCCATACTCATAACCAAGTGGGGTATAGGATGATGAAAGGACGAATTGCAAAGTAATTGTCTATGGAAGGGTTCGTGATCGGTTCGTGATGAATTCATCAAACCGATTACTTTCCGGTCAATTGGGGGTCATGATGTGTTCTAGATACCGCTCATGACTTGCTTCAGATTAATTGTTAATCTAAGTGGCCAACATAACCGGAACCTAAAGGGTCACACGATAAGAGTGTTTGGAGAATCAGTAAAATAGTATTGACCGAGTTCCAATTATGGAGAGCAATGGATTAAATGGATCCCGATGAGATCGAGATATGTTAGATGAGATCGCGACATTGATATTCTTTGAAAAAGGTTTTCGGTGATTTTTCCATGCCAGGGCCAGTGTAGAGACCAATTCAGATGTATTTGGACCACTTTAGAATATATATACATATATATATATGATTAATTAATTAAATAATTAATTAATATATATATATATATGCATGTAACGTGGAAGATGGGAGAAGCTTCCATTTGGAAGCTTAGTCATCACCTTCATTTAATAACTAAAGGACAAAAAAACAATAAAGGTGGAAGAGAGATGAAGATGATCGTATGGCTTGGTCAAAAGGCAAGAAAAAGAGTTTTTCTTATACCTTTTGTAAAAGGCTTCATCGTGAATGAAGGAAGAAGTGAGGTTTTTGAGAAAAACCTAAGGCTCTCATCTTCATCATCGTTTCTTCATCTTCTTCTTCAAGCTTTTGTCATCTCCTTCACGTTGATCCAAGCTCTCTTCAGGACAGAGGTAAGCTCTAGCAGGCTTTATTCTGTTCTAGCTATTCCCGGGTCAAAGGTGTTTGATCCGGTTAGGTTTTCTGATCTCTGCGTGGATACCTTTAGAGATAGTCTCTATTGGCTATTCAGGTTTGAGTTTTCATACCGACACCGGGATCCTGGGTTTAGGGAAGGTCCCGGGAATAAAAATTTTTTGTTTCCGCTTCTGGAACATGTGATGTTCCTCCCGGGATTTTTCTACAGTGGTATCAGAGCATCTGGTGTCGTGTATGAAGCTTTAACTGAAGCTAGATCACAAACCCTAATTGCTTGTGATGTTGTAGCATGCATTCTGTTCAGATTTCGAATTGCTATAGAGATAGGGTTTTCAAAAATTTTCTGCCCAGGATTGTTCATAACATGTTAGAGAATATGTCTATGAATTTTCAGAATTTATCGATTTGATTTGATATACTTGTGCTAATTAATTCCCTAAGGTTCCAGATGCTGTTTTGTGAAACACTCTGTGGACAGGCAGGAGTATAAAATTGAGAATAAATTCTAGAAAATTTTTTTTCTGGATTTTCCTTCACCTACATATCTCTAAGATGTTAGTGAATGTCTATGAGAATGGAAATTTGATTTCAAGGTGATTGGATATTTATTCACGAATTTATTCTATACTGTTGGGAATTGCTGTGCTGATGAACACAGATTTTGAATCGGTTTTTCTATTTTGGTTGACTGAGTTTTTGATGGCCTAAAATCCTGAGAAAATTCAGGTAGCATTTTCAGAACATTTAATAACCTATGTAATTTTCTCAGAATTTATTGAAATTGTTTCATTGATCATTTTGAGCAATGTACAGAACTGGACAGTTTTGGTGGAAATTGTTGAGACTGTTTTGCTTGGCTTGATTGAGTGTGCTTTTTCAGTTCCAATGCCTTGCAGCATTTTTAATGTGATTAAAAATGTGTTATCTTGATGTAGTATGATTTCCAAATTGAATTTCTTGAAGTTGCTTTTCCAATAATTTTTGAATGCCGAATTGGTCACATTTGTGTCTCGTAGGTATATTTCATTTTCTTGCTTGTTTTGGCCGTCACAATTTTTGTGACAAGTGTCGGAGTAGTTTTGAGAGTGTATACACTAGCTTGAGATGCTTAGGGTGAGAATTTGGGTGTTCCTAAATTATTTGGATATTTATGAGTTTTGACTCATTTCAAGCTTTTCATATAGTTTGACTATTTAAGGCATTCATGAATCAATGAAGTGTTCATTGAGGCATCAATTTACAGATATTACCCTAGGTATGATGGTGTTGAGAATTGGAATTGCATTGATTGAGGAATTAGCCGATTAGAGATTTTAGCATTCTGCTTTGGATAAGGCGACTTGTGTATGGAATAAGTCGACTTGTTCAAGGTCTTACTATAAGTCGACTTGTAGCACATTACAAGGCGACTTGTACATGGGCAGGTGCCATAAGGCGACTTGTTTCATACAAGTCGACTTGTGTGTGGGCAGGAGCATAAGGCGACTTGCATTTGTTGTAAGTCGACTTGTGACGTGCTCAGGTTGGATGAGTCCATGGATGATTATAAGGATTGATTCAATTTGATTGATGAAACCCAAATCATGCCATATAGTCCTAGTGACTATGATCCTTTAGCTTGAGTCTAGAGTTTCTAAATCCTCCTCGGATATGAAAACTAACGCTTCCATTAATATGGTAAGAACCGAGTTCTTATAGGATGGGTTGTTGGGTAAACCCAAGCTCACTCTATACGGATATGTTGAACCATGAAAATATGATTTTCGATTAATGGGTTGGTTTTCACCGAAGGCGTTAGTTTGTTGAGTAAACTCAAGGTCAACGTGGACAGAGGTGAAATTGGGTAGCATACATCGGATGTATGCGCATCAAAGAGTTGATACCCAATGTAAGTGCATACATCAACAAGTTGATAAAGACCGATCGATAGTTGTGTCTAAGATGTAATTGGTATATCCGATACCTCCGAGACATAAGGTGGCTTGTTGGGTAAACCCAAGGTCATTCTCAATGTCGGTTATCGATGATGCAATTGGTATGTTCGATACCCACCGATTGACCTAAGTTCAGGACTTGTTGGGTAAACCCAAGGTCATTCTTAGCAATATCGGATATCACCCACTAGGACATTATGTCACTTTGTTTCTTTGGATTCAGAATGAGGGTTATGGATTCTATGAAACTAGTGGAGCTCTTTTGCATATCATTCAAGTCCTTATGATTATGCAGCTATTCCTATTCTAACATTCTTCCTCTCTATCCGTGTAGGTTGTTTGAAAATGTCGTCAAGTGTGAATCTTCGTTCGCTTATGGATTCCAACAAGTTAAGCGGACCGAATTTTCGATGGTTAAGGAATCGAGAATAGTTCTCGGATCTCAAGGTCCAGGATATATCCTAGATTTTCCGCTTCCAGATGCACCTGCTGTCGATGCTTCTGATGATGATCAGAAGGCATATAGTAAGCATCTAAAGGACAGTGACATGGCTACTTGCATCATGCTTGCCTCGATGTCACCAGAGTCAGCAAGCGTGAGTCCATGGATGCTCACACTATAGTATTTCATCTTAGGGAGCCGCATTTGACGAAAGCAAGCCCGGTCCGAAAGGTTCGAGACCTCAAGGCTTCTCTTCACCATAAAGATGGCTCCAGGGACATCTGCTGTGCAGTATGCCCTGAAGATGAATAGCTATATTGAGAGATTGGCCGTCTTAGGTTTTGCAATGGATCATGAGTTAAGTATAGACTTAATTACGGTTGGATTGTCAAACGAGTTATGCACGATTAGTGTTAAACTATCGGATGAACCAAATATCCACTACAATACCTGAGCTGATCAATCTGCTCAAGACAGCTGAGCAGACTATCAAGAGTGATAGTAAGCAAGTGCTGGTAGTAGCTTCTTCTTCTTCAGGTTCCAAGAAGAAAAAGAACCCAAAGAAGAAGAAGGCAAAGAAACCAAAGGGAAGCGCCATCAAGAAGAAGACCAAAGAAGCTGCCCCGAAAGGAACTTGCTTCCATTGCGGTAAAGATGGCCATTGGAGGCGCAATTGCAAAGTCTATCTTGAGTCGCTGAAGCAGAAGAAGGCATCAGATGCCTCGACTACTTCAGTTTGTATGTCATTGAAGTTAATCATTATTGATCACAACATTTGGGTATTTGATCTGGTTATGGCTCACATATGTAATGATATCTGAGGCCTCGTGGACGATGAGAGGCAACTCATGAAGGGAGAAGTAGACCACGTGTTAGAAATGGAGCAAGAGTTGCTGCATTAGCCGCGAGGAACCTATGTTTTGTCTCTCCCACTTTGGGCTTGTCTTTGGAATTGGATGATTGTTATTTTGTACCCGTTTGACAAAGAATATATTATGCATTTCTTGTCTAAATAGATTTGGATTCCATATGAATTTTAGTAGCAATGGTTGTTCTATCAATTCTAATGGAATGCTTTATGGAAGCGGGTACATTGTGCAATGGTATTTACATATTAGATATGTCTAATCCAATTTTAAATGTCAATGACACCAAACGGTATAAAGAGATAATCTAAAGTCAACTTACTTATGGCATTGTCGAACGGCCATATAAATGAGACACGATCGCTAAACTCCATAAGAGTGGCAGTTTAGGGTCATTTGATTATGAATCATATGACACATGCGAATCTTGTTTATTAGGCAAGATGACTAAGTTACCCTTCAAGGGAAAGGGTGAATGAGCGATTGGAGTATTAGACCTAATACATTCAGATGTATGCGGTCCGATGTCCATCCATGCCAGAAGTGGTTGTCGTTACTTCATTACCTTTATCGATGATTATTCTCGATATGGGTACTTGTATGTCGATGAGATACAAATCAAGCGTTGAAAAGTTCAAACAATTCAGAAATGAAGTAGAAAACTAGCTTGGTAAAAGTATCAAGGCATTACGATCCGATCGTGGTGGAGAATACTTAGACCAACAGTTTTAGGATTATCTCAGAGATAATGGGATATTATCTCAGTGGACTCCTCCTTACACGCCGCAGCACAATGGTGTGGCTGAAAGGAGAAATCGAACCTTGTTGGACGTGGTACGATCAATGATGGGTTTCGCAAAGTTACCAAAATCGTTTTGGGGTATGTCGCTAGAGACAAATTGTTTACTTGTTAAGCAGAGTTCCCTCTAAGGCGCTTGATGTTACTCCATATGAGATGTGGACTAATAGAAAACCTTATCTTTCTCATTTGAAAGTTTGGGGTTGTCACCCACGTGAAGCGGATTGATCGAGATAAGCTTGAAGCAAAGTCGACAAGTGTTTGTTTGTAGGATATCCTAAAGAGACCATGAGATATCAATTCTACCTTGCTGAGGAACAAAAGGTGTTTATTTCGAAGCATGCTGTCTTTTTAGAGAAAGAGTTTCTTCTCCAAGAAGACAGTGGGAGTAAAGTTGAACTTGAAGAAGTTCAAGATGCTCAAACAAGCCTGAGATCAACCGCTGAACTCGAGGCGTCACTCATTCAGATGTAGTAACTGTTCAACCTTCTACTACACACGAAGTTCGTAGGTCAAGTAGGATGCGCATTGTTCCCGAAAAATATGGATTTCTCGTAAGTGAACAGAATGACGTATTGCTCATAGAAGATGATGAGCCCGCTACCTATGAAGAGGTTACAAAAGTTCAGAGTCGAAAATGGCTTTGTGCCATGAAAGCGAAATGGATTCCATGTACATAAACCAAGTATGGACTTTGGTTGATGCACTGAAGGATAAAACCTATAGGGTGCAAATGGGTTTTCAAGAAGAAAACCGACATGGATGGTAATGTGATTACCTACAAAGAAGGCTTGTGGCCAAAGGATTTCGTCAAAGACAAGGAGTTGACTATGACGAGACCTTCACCGTAGCAATGCTCAAATCCATTCGGATACTCTAGCCATCGCGCTCATTATGATTATGAGATATGGCAAATGGATGTGAAGACGACTTTCCTTAGCAAATCGGCGAGGATGTGTACATGACACAACCAGAGGGCTTCACTTCCGATGATGGCGAAAAGGTATGCAAGCTTCGTAAATCCATCTATGGATTGAAGCAAGCATCCAGAGTTGGAACATCCGTTTGATGAGTCAATCAAAGAGTTTGGTTTCTCACAAAATCCGAATGAACACTTGTGTACAAGAAGGTTAATGGGAATGCAATCGTTTTCCTTGTGTTGTATGTAGATGACATATCGTTACTCGGAAGCGATGTCTCATTGATGCTGTCCGTTAAAATTTGGTTGTCCAAGCAATTTGCGATGAAAGACCTTGGTGAAGCAACTTATATCCTTGGGATAAAGATCTATAGAGATAGATCAAAGAGGTTGCTTGGTCTTTCACAATCATCGTACATAGACAAGATGCTAAAGAGGTTTAGCATGGAGCAATCAAGAGAGGGTTTCTTCCCATGTCTCATGGGATAACACTCGAAATCTATGTGTCCTAAGACACAAGATGAGAGGATCTGCATGGATCGATCCGTATCGTCTGCGCAGTAGGATCGATCATGTATGCTATGTTATGTCGAGGCCCGATGTATCGTATGCTCGAGTGTCACGGCGGATACCAATCGGATCTGGTGAGGGTCACCGGTAGTATCAAGAATATCCTCAAGTACTTGCGAAGGACCAAAGATGTTTTCTTGATATATGGAGATGAAAATCTCCAGTGAGCGCACATCTGGATGCGGTTTCCAATCGACAAGGATGACTCTGATCCGGTCAAAGTTATGTTTTCACGCTAAACGGCAGAGCGGTCATTGGAAGAGTTCCAAACAAGAGACGCATTGCGATTCGACGACCGAGGTAGAGTACATTCTTTGCATCGAGGCGCAAAGGAAGTCGTTGGATCGAAGTTCATTTCGAACTTGGTGTGGTTCTACCGTGATGGACCCATCTGATTGTATTGTGACAACAATGGGGCTATTGCTCAGCAAAAGAACCGAGGTCTCACCAACGATCTAAACACGTACTCGCAGATATCATCGATTCGAGATCATTGCTAGAGGTGATGTCGCGATCGAGAGGATTCCCACAGAGCGTAACATTCTCGATCCGCTGAAGCCATTGTCCGTAAGAATTTTGATTCTCATGTACTCGCTTATGGTATTAGATACCAAGGCGATTGGCTTTAGGTCAGTGGGAGATTGTTAGAGTAGTGCCCAAAGGCAATCCCTTTAGCGCTTTTGTTCATAGTCATGTATGGACTTTATGAATAAATAAAGAAAGGCATGTTTCATTTATTTGATGTTCTTTATGAATTGATATTGATCTTTAATCAAATTAATGATGTCCATGATATATGACATAGCATGAAGGAAATTATGATATGATCATAATCTTGAGATTCCTATCATGTGCAATTATGTCAGTATCTAAATTTTCCCTAGTCATAGGATTAATGAGACTGGACATCATTAATCCGGATTGACTATTAGATATGTCATACTCCTTGATTGGATCAGCGGTGGATCTCGAATCTTGTAAATATGAGATATTTAGAGTTGACATATGGATGCTTACTAGTGGTAGTAAGTTCATTGGATGACCTGCCATGAGATCATCACATGGATTTAATGTCAGTGATAATCTCATCATAGCAATGGTGCAAGTATCCTTAGACTTGAGGTACTCAAGGATATCTTGAATCTTGATCACGTATTTTGACTCCATTCCTTGTGGCCTTCGGAGGTTACTCATAGGATGGTGCTTGGGTACAGTTTGAGGTATTGAAGGTAATTGAGTAGCCAATAAAGGATTCATCACTACGTGAGAATGAAGAGATACCGCCTCTTGTCGGGATCATTACTTTAAGTCTCCGCGAGAGCATGACTATGTCATGAAGAGTGTCTTCGTGGACATATAAAGTAATGAGTCCTCGACAGAACTAATTTCACTTGGGCTAGACTTAGTCTAGAAGAGTTGACATATTAGCCATACCATAACCAAGTGGGGTATAGGATGATGAAAGGACGAATCGCACAAGAATTGCTTCATGGAAGGGTTCGTGATCCGTTCGTGATGAATTTATCAAACCGATTACTTTCCGGTCAATCGGGGAGTCGTGATGTGTTGCTAGATACCGCTCATGACTTGCTCAGATTAATTGTTAATCTAAGTGGCCAACATAACCGGAACCTAAAGGGTCACACGATAAGAGTGTTTGAGAGAATCCGTAAAATAGTATTGGGTGAGTTCCAATTATGGAGAGCAACTGGATTAAATGGATCCCGATGAGATCGAGATATGTTTCGATGAGATCGCGACATTGATATTGCTGAAAAAGGTTTTCGGTGGTTTTTCCATGCCGGGGCCCGGTAGGACCGACCCCAGTGTGATTGGACCACTTTAGCAATATATATACATATATATATATGATTAATTAATTAAATAATTAATTAATATATATATATATATGCATGTAACGTGGAAGATGGGAGAAGCTTCCATTTGGAAGCTTAGTCATCACCTTCATTTAATAACTAAAGGACAAAAAAACAATAAAGGTGTAAGAGAGATGAAGATGATCGTATGGCTTGGTCAAAAGGCAAGAAAAAGAGTTTTTCTTATACCTTTTGTAAAAGGCTTCATCGTGAATGAAGGAAGAAGTGAGGTTTTGAGAAAACCTAAGGCTCTCATCTTCATCATCGTTTCTTCATCTTCTTCTTCAAGCTTTGTCATCTCCTCCACATTGATCCAAGCTCTCTTGATGAGGTAAGCTCTAGCAGCTTTATTACATTCTAGCTATTCCGGGTCAAAGGTGTTTGATCCGGTTAGGTTTTCTGATCTCTGCGTGGATACCTTTAGAGATAGTCTCTATTGGCTATTCAGGTTTGAGTTTTCATACCGACACCGGGATCCTGGGTTTAGGGAAGGTCCCGGGAATAAAAAACTTTTGTTTCCGCTGCTGGAACATGTGATGTTCCTCCCAGGATTTTCCTACAAAGCAAGGATGCTAGAAATTGGAAGGAAGCTTGTGAGAAAGAATACTCTTCATTAATGAAGAATGACACTTGGACGTTAGTACCTAGACCTTATAAAGTCAAATTAATTGAGAATAAGTGGCTTTTCAAATTGAAAGAAGGGGTAACAGAAGCAGAACCTAGAATCTATAAGGCTAGGCTTGTAGCTAAGGGATTTAGGCAAAAGGAAGGGATAAACTACAAGGAGATATTCTCTCCAGTAGTTAAATTCAAGACTATTAGGCTTATTTTAGTCCTAGCAACTTTATATGATTGGAAAATCCATCAAATAGATGTTAAGACAGCTTTCTTATATGGAAAGCTAGAAGAGACCATATATATGAAGCAACCAATCGGCTTTGAGGACAAAAACAAGCTGGACCATGTTTGCCTATTGCAAAAATCCCTATATGGGCTCAAGCAAGCCCCTAGACAATGGAACAAAAAGTTCTATGTGGTTGCTGCTAGTATGAACTTCATCTGAAGCTCATATGATTACTGCCTATATTACAAAGATCTAGGAATGGCTAAAGCAGTGTATATGTTAGTCTATGTAGATGATCTTATCATCACAGGGAAGGACTTGAATATAATTCAAGGGGTCAAGGCTGATCTGTGCTCACATTTTGATATGAAAGACCTAGGGGAAGCACAGAAGCTCTTAGGAATGCAGATCATTAGAAAGAGGAGGGAAGGAAAGCTATGGCTTGCTCAGAGGAATTACATAAGGAAAATCCTAACTAAATTTAACTTAGAACAAGCTAAACCTACTTCAGTACCTTTAGGATCACACTTACAGATGATTTCTGACAAGTGTCCTAAGACTGAAGAAGAATAGAAGGCTATGACTCACTATCCCTATGATGTAGGTGTTGGATGTCTTATGTACCTTATGCTATATACAAGGCCTGATTTAGCCTATGCTATAAGTATCCTAAGTAAGTTCATGGCCAATCCAGGTTTAGAACACTGGCAAGGGCTCAAAAATGTTCTCAGATATATATCTGAGAACTATATCTGGAACAATGTTCTCAGATATATATCTGGAACAATGAACTATGGCTTATGTTTTTCTAAAACAGAACTAACAAAATGCAAATATCTATCTTTATGTGGCTATGTGGATGCAGATTATGCAGCAGATAAGGACTCAAGAAAGTCAATATCAGCATATGTTTTTACACTATCAGCTAGAAATCACAGCAGCAAACAGTAGTAAGCCTATCTACCACAGAAGCAGAATATTATGCAATTACTGAAGGAGTAAAGGAGCTAACATGGCTATCAGGCATACTTAAGGAAATAAACACAGAAATCACAACACCAACACTATATACGGACAGTCAGAGTGCGTGGTACCTGAGTCGCGATCCAGTCCTCCATGAAAGATCCAAGCACATAGATGTGCGCCTACATTTCGTCAGAGACCAAATCTCCAAAGGAACCTTCAATCTGGAAAAAATACAAGGTGAGAAAAATCCCTCAGATTTCGGAACAAAAATTCTAACACAAAAGAAGTTTACTTTTTGCAGGGATTACTTACAGATCGAGGAAGCCCCATGACTCCAAAAGCAGATCTGACCAACCCCGATGAAGTAACAAAAATTAGGGTTTCGGGATTTTGGGGATTTTTCAGATTTGGGGTTTCTTGTTTAGGGTTTTTTCATTTTCAGCTAAGGTAGGTGAAGTAGAAGGGAAGCCTCTTGAAATCTAAGAAGATTTCGACAGATCTTACAAAGTTTTGGGAGAAATAGGTTTTCAGGTTTTTGGGTTTCACTCACAGAAGGGGGTTCGAAGTATGGATTAATGGAGAAGGAGGGAAAGATGTGATGGTAATCACTTATTCTCCATCAATCTATACCCAGAACCAACAAGAATGCAAGCAAAGATGAAGACTGGAAGTAAGGCATGCGTTTATGTCTCTGAAACATCAAAGAAGAAGAAGACAAGAAGCTCTCGGTTTTCTACAAAGTGATAGAAAACAAGAGACATTGGCAAAGACAAACCCACGTGACTCATTAACTCATGTCTGAAGCAAGCCAAAGCAATACACAGTCGTTCTTTTCAAGTCCAAAGGATTAAGTCATGTCCACGTGTTATACAATGCAGCAACACAAAGGAGCATTTAAATGAACACCAAAACGCAGCTTCATTTGTTCAATACGCAGGTGTTATAAAACGCACAGCATGGGAGACTTCACTAATGGCTCACGTGGGGCACATGTCTGGGTTTGACTCAATCAACACTCCTCCGAAATTCATCTTCATCTTCAGCTGTATAAAACAAGCAAAGAGGCTTAAGACAACAACAGAACATATACAGAAAAATTTCAGTCTTAACTTCACTTGTAATTTTCTATCTTGAGAGTGAAAATTAGTGCAAGGGAAAAAGATCAAAAGAGTGCTAGAGTACCAACCTGTTTTGGGTACTAGTGAGCTTGAGAGGCTCTTGTTGCAGGTGTTCAAGGAACACTCAATCTTTGTATCTTCTTCCTTATTTTTCTTTTGCTTTAGTGATATTTCCTACACCACTATCAAAGTGGGAACCTTGGATGTAGGTAGTTGTGTGCTATCGAACCAAGTAAAATCAAGTCTTCTTACTTTCTGCAATTTACATTTCTGCAAAATATCAAGAGTTTATCAGTTTCTGTTTGTGAAAAGATAACAGAGCAGTAACATTAACCCAACAACATCAATGATTACTTTTGAAACATCTTGAGCGAATTCTTTGAGAAAATTGATGTGAGGAGCTAAGAAACAAGTAGTAAAAATTCCCTTTACTGAAATTTATGTATAACTTACAATCTTGCATAGCCTATTTACTAGAAAGAAACAAAAATAACACGTTCGTTTGCCTGCATTACAGTTAGGGAGTTGTTCTACTTATGTAATGTTCCCCTTTGTTCAGCCAAAACTTGTTCACATTGTTAAGTTGATAAACCAAAAAGTGATTAATTGCTCATATGTTTCTTGTAAGCTTTTGGCCTTGTTTGGTAAAGAGCTTATCAGCTCTTTTTTAGCTGGTCAATCTACTTTAGCTGGTCGACTTTGAGAAAAAGTTCAAAAGCTTGTTTGGTAAATAGCTGGTTGACCAGCTAATTTTCAACAAGCTCTTTACAGGAGCGTTTCACCCTACCAGCTGATTTTTTTTAGCTGAATCTCCATTTTATCCTTGTTACTCTCGCATGTCTCACTTCTCAATTCTCGGTCTCCAGACTTCCAGAGTCTTCTCCCTTCTTTCGTTGCTTTCATTTTCTCTGCTTGTAATTTAGTCTTTGAATGGAATCCACGCTAAAAAGCTTGTAATTTACTCTGCTTCATTATTGCATGCTAAAACTCTTTTGGGTTTGTGATGAATATCACGATATTCTCCATTAACCCATACATAGAAGCAACAAAAATTGAAGAAAGCATGAAGAATCAAAGCAGTTGGTGTCTGAAATGTCGAAGGAGGCATGAAGAAGAGCTCTCGAAACTTCAGTAGAAAGACAGAACAAAGTGACTTACATAAGTCTCCCACGTGACACACACCTATAAAACTCAAGTCAGAAGCAACGAAGTAAAGCTGCGTCGTATTACCTAAGCTACAGAGCTCTATGCACGGTCGTTTGTTGTAAACAACAATACAAACTGAAGCAATTTAAAAGGGACAGAACACATGCATAAAGTAGAGACAAAAACGCAGCAAGAAAGGCACAATACGCAGACCAAAGCTGAAGAGTTAATGACTCACGTGGGAGGCATGTGTCAATCATCAGAACATGAAGAGTCATCCGAGAGTTGTCTTCCTCCTTCAGCAATATAAAAACCAGAGTACATGTATCATATATACAACAATACGGTTGCAGATGTCTATTGTGCGGATTGCCATGAGGTGTTAGTGAAGAAATAATGTGAAGAACTAATTAGAATGAAATTAAATAAAGTAGAGATTAATTTCGTACTATATGTCTAATAAAAACATTATATCATGAAATGATTGAATTACAAAAGAAAATCAAGCACTAAAACTTAGTCAAAACTCTTGATTGGAAGCTTTATTATTATTATTATTATTATTATTATTGTTGTTGTTGTTATTATTATTATTATTATTATTATTATTATTATTATTATTATTATTATTATTATTATATGTTTAATATTTTATTAGAGTTATAAATTTAATTTTGTAGAATTAAATATCTAAATTCTTATAAGAATTTTTATTGAAATACTAAAATTTATAATATTCATATTCTTACATTTTTTAAGTCATGTCCTTATAAGTCATTTTACACTTAAACAGCTAATACTAAATAGCTAATTTTACCAAACATCCTTAACAAACAACTAATGCAATCCGCTGGTCAAACCAGTTGATATAATCAGTTATTACTTATTAGCTAACAGCTGATAGAATCAGCTATCAGCTATCAGCTATCAGCTGATTGCCAAACAGGGCCTTTATTTACTCTTACATTGAGATTATAGCAAGCTGACATACATCCACATTTTGAAATAAAGATAGTGAAGTTTATAATGATATTTATTGGCTAATATAATAGCTTCTTTCACTTTTCTTTTATTGTCACTTATATGTAATCCTCATTCTGAAATAAAGTTTATAATGAAATTTCTTGCCTAATATAACAACTTCTTTTCACGTTTCTTTTATTGTAACTTATACGTAATTAATTTTAGTGGTGAAAGCTTTAAACAATATAGACAATTGTAATGATTATGTGAAAATAAATGAAAATGATATTGGTCGAGTAGGTCGTGTTAGGCTCAGGTCCAACCCTAGGATAGCTTGTGGGCCGATCGACCCATTCCCAAGATGTTGAGTTAAGCACGACAGGTATTTATTATATAAGTTCATTATCTCCTCATGATGCAGGTACGACTCTTAAGAACCCTAATACCCTCTGTTCCTAAAAAAAACCTACGACAAAGAACTAACTTAAGCATCGGAGGGGCAAGCCGGCGATCAACCCCCAGTGTGCCTTTATTGTTTTTGCAAGTATCTCCTAGCTGAAGTTAATCAAGTTCATGGATCCAAACAACGACACCCAGCCTCACCAAAATCAAACTGAACTAGTTGATGCCCACGGTGGGGCCGGGCACCAGGGCACCACATCCAGAAGCACACATATAAGTTAGGCGACGGCAACAAATCCGGATGTAGCCACTGTCGCGACACTTGCACTATAACGAATGGGCTTGCAATTACCTGTCGCCGCCTTCCTGCCGACGCATCATGATCCCCAGATCCATCCTCTACCCATCACCCAAAATCCTAGCACAGACGAGCTACCCCCACTAAACCTGAATAAGCAAACACAATCTTCGCATCCGAACGACCAACCACCACCCCAAAACCGAGATCAAGAAGAACAGAGCGTAGCTCTAGAGGATAAGGTCGGAAACAACTCGCACCCTCACATCCAACACCCCCTAAACACAAACCCTCCTCCACAATAGAGGAAGCGGTCGATCTATTGATTCGCCAAATCTTACAATCTCAGACAGAACAACAACAAACCCCCGCTCGGCAGATAGGTATGATAGCCGATCATCATTCTGCTGAAACTCTCGAAAAAATCATGGACGATCGAATCAACATGGCCATGAATTCTCGTTCGGATCATCCATCAACACAATACAGCTCTTCTTTCACTTAGGAGATCCTGGATAGCCCACCAGCGGTCGGTACTAAGATGCCAATACCTGAAAAATATATCGAAAAGACCGATCCCCTCGATTATCTTCAATACTTTCAGTCGATGATGAACTTGCATTGCATCCCCGATGCCATTCAATGTAAGGCTTTCTGTACAACCTTTCAAGAAGGAGCCCGACGATAGTTCAATAGTTTACCCCCACATTGCGTCACTTTCTTTGAGGATTTGAAGCTACTATTCCTTAACCAGTTTGCTACAAGTAAACGGCCATAGAAGACTGCCTTGGAAGTGATGCAGTTGACCCAAGGAAGGAATGAAAGTTTACGGGAGTTCATCACTCGGTTTAACAATGAAGCTATTGAAGTCCCTGACCTCACCTGCTCGTCCATGTTGGCTGCCCTTATGAGCAACACAAGGGATGAAGAGTTCAAGAAATCATTGGCCCTTGATCAGCCCAAGTCTATTCAAGAGAAAAGAAATCAGGTAGATAAGTATATCTAGCTCAAGGAAGTGTTGAAAAACATAAAACGTAGGGCAGATGACCGCTGGCTAAGTGGCAGAACAGATGATTCACACAAACGACAAAAGGATCAGTCTAGCTGGAGGAAACCGACCAACCGAAAGGACCAACGACGAGAATCCTTCACCCCGCTCAACAGGCGGTATGCGGAAGTACTGGTAACCATGAGAGCAGAAGGGGAATCCCTCCGAGAACCTAATAAGTTGAAAACTCCCCTTAAAAAAGGGATCTTGATTTATATTGTCGTTTTCAAAGAGATGTAGGTCATGACATGGAGGACTGTTGGGACTTAAAGCGAGAAATCGAGCTCCTTATTCAAAAGGGAAGGCTGGGTAGATTTTTGAAGCATGATATAAATGTCGAACGAGATAATGAGGATAGGAGCGATCAGTCTAATAACTGGCGAAAGCCCTGGAAACAAAACGATAAAACGATGGAGCGGGGCAAAACAGGAATTCAGACGACCGACGCGATACAAGAAAACAGTCTAGGGTAAGAGGCGACAGAAATGCCGGTCAGTAAGATGACCGACCGATTAGGGTCATAAACATGATTTCTGGTGGCAGTGCAGCAGGAGGGTCCACTGTAAGAGGAAGAAAGAGGTATGCCAGGCAGGTCGCTGAAGACTTATCAGCAAAGAAAAAGAGGCAAAACGATGGGGTGATCTCGTTTGACGAATCTAATCTATAAGGTGTTAGTTGTCCTCATGATGATGCATTAGTGGTCACCTTGAATATGGATGGTAGCGAGGTGAAACGGGTGATGATTGACACAGGTAACTCGGTCGACCTACTGTATTATAATGCATTTAAGTAGATGGAGATACCGAAGGAGCGACTATTGTCAATAGAGGGACCCATCAAAGGGGTAACAGGAGCATCGATCTACCCATTCGCTCGAGTTTTCTTGAACGTAAAATTTAGAAAAAGGCCACGAAAAATAGAGAGGAATGTTGAATTCTTGGTTGTGAAATTTGTCGGAGCATATAACGCAATAATTGGAAGAGCCACCCAAATCGCCCTCAGAGCAATTGTTTCAGCCTACCAACAAGCAATGAAATTCTCAACACCTCATGGAGTCGATATTGTCAGGGGTCAGTAAAGAATCACTAGGGAATGCTACGTAGCAGAAACGAGGACCCTTGATGGGGTGGTAGTTTTGACAAGTTCCCTTGATGTAAGAGCCGACGAAGAAACTGAGAGGATGAACCCTGCCGAAAAAACATAACAGATTATATTGGATGAAGAAGACCGATCCAAATTCACAAATCTAGGCACTAAACTCGAAAAAGGGCTGGCCAAAGAAATCACAGATTGCTTGATAGAGAACATATCGGTCTTTGCCTGGGTACCGAGCGACATGTCTGGAATTTCTCGAGCAGTAGCATCTCATTCTCTCGGTATTCGGAAAGACTGTAAGCTAGTCAGACAGAAGAAGTGGTGGTAGAGCAAAGAAAGGTAGGGGTGATCAAGAAAGAGATAGGAAAATTGCTCGATGCTGGGTTCATTCGGGAAGTCAAATACCCTAAATGGTTGGCGAACATGGTACTAGTGAAGAAGGAAAAACGAAAAATGGAGAATATGCATTGATTTTACTGACTTGAACAAAGCATGCCCAAAGGACAGCTTCCCCCTACCCAAAATCGATCAGCTGGTTGACTCTACATCAGGGCATGAGCTTCTCAGCTTCTTGGATGCTTTCTCCGGTTATCATAAGATACAAATGAGTCTTGAAGACGAAGAAAATATGACTTTTATAACTGAACAGGGCACGTATTGCTACCAGGTAATGCCGTTCGGTTTGAAAAATGCAGGGGCTACTTATCAGCAGCTCGTTATGGAAGTTTTTAAGAAATAGATCGGTCGAACAGTTAAGGTTTATGTGGATGATATGGTAGTCAAAAGCAAGACGGCCGTCGAACATGTGGAAGATCTTAAAGAAGTCTTCCTGACCCTCAATAAATTTCAAATAAGGCTGAACCCTGAAAAATGCGTCTTTGATGTGGCATCTAGAAAATTCCTGGGATTCATGATTACTCAACGGGGGATTAAAGTAAACCCAAAAAAGATTAAAGCTATCGTTCAGATGCCCTCACCACGATGTTTAAAAGATGTTCAAATATTGACAAGCCAGATAGTTTCTCTGAGCAGATTCATCTCTAGGATGGGGGACAAGTGCCTCCCATTTTTTAAAATCTTAAGGAAGGCGGACGTGACTCATTTCCAATGGACGGATGAGTGCGAGAGAGCATTTCAGCATCTGAAGCAATATCTGACCAGTCTGCCCATTTTGCAGAGCCCCGTTGAGGGAGAGAAGTTGATCATTTATCTGGCAGTTATAGAGGGGGCGATCAGCGCAGTTCTCGTTTGATTGGACGAAAATGAACAATTCCCGATCTATTATGTCAGTAAGGTTTTGAACGAACCAGAAGCACGGTATGCACCTATTGAGAAGCTGGCCTTATCATTGATAACCGCAGCACGAAAACTCAGGCCCTACTTCCAAAGTCACACAATTGAGGTATGGACCAATAAACCCCTCAGGCAATGCCTTCAAAAGCCTGAAATCTCTGGACGGTTAGTAAAATGGGCGATAGATGTAACATCCTGTCACGGATGAGATGGGTATAGTGGTTATCTAGAATGGGTTAGGCTTGTGCATTTATATTTTGGCATGTTCATGCATTATTTAGCCTCTATACTATTTGATAAATGATCATTGTTGCACTAGCATATGCAGGTACATGCATGTATGATATATTTTCGGTATAATTGTGTATTTTGGAAATTCTGTGATTATTGTGTAGATTGTGCTTAGAATATTGAATTGGAGTAAAAAAATAAGATCTAGGGGTTTGAAATATGGAATTGAAGTGTATGATCATGCGTTTTATATTTTTGAGGATTTTTAGGAATTTTTCTAGAATTTTTGGAGTGATAGGTTCGGACCGAAAAAATGACTAAATGACAGATTAATTGGATTTCTGGTTCCGAAATTGACTGGCCAATGGCACTAGAAAATTAGAGTTATGATTTTAGGAATTGTTGCTTAGAGCCATTGGAAAATTGGGAGAATTTAGCATAAGAAATTGGATTTAGGCTTTTCGGACTGGTCTAGTGGCAAGTGGATTGCCAAACAAGCCATAAGCTTTTAAATTGTTTGGGTTTAAAACCCTTGCTCCTTTGAAATTGTTTTCCACGAAACTCCTCTTTCCTTGGAAGAAAACTTGTTCTCCTTGTTGACTTTCTTCTTCTCCTTCTTTGTGGATCTCCTCCTTGCTCACTTTCCTTCATTTTCTTCTTGCTTAATTGCTTTCTTCTTCACCTATAAACTATCCTTGAGCTTTGTGATGGAGAAGATGATGATTGGTGTGGTTTAGGTGTTAACCGTGGGTGTTGTTAGAGTTAGAAGGGTTGGAGATTTTGGAGGTTTGAAGGTTTAAATCAAGTAAGTTCTTGTTCTTTTAAGTATAGATAGTTTGATTTGTGGATTAATTGAAAGATATTGATGATTGATTAGAGTATTTGATGAATGGAAAATGTATAAGTTTCGGATGATATGAGTTAATGATTTTATCTTGTTTTGTTTTAGGTATTTGAGGGATAATGGTTAGTTGATGGAATTGAGTTTAGGGATTAGTTGTTTTGAGTGTATTAAGTTGTTTTGGAGTGTTTTGAGTTGAGATAGTTGGATTAAAATTTGACAGAAGTGAGAAATCTGGCATTCGGGCGTGTTTCTGGGATTGCACGTTGCGACGTGCTCATCGCACGCCGCAGCGAGCAATTTTCCTTTCGCACGCCGCGATGCGCGCCAACGCATACACCGCGACGTATGCGAGGGATCTCGCCGCGGCGAGGACGACATTGCAGGGGCTCTCGCCGCTACGAGCAATCTTGCGCCGCGGCGAGGACGCCTTTTCTCCGAGAGTGATTTGGTTCTTCTTAATGATAAGTTTTGAGGTTTTAATCCTAATGAATTGGTTCTTGATTGATTTCAATGTAGAGACTGAGAACTACAAATGTATAAGAATAGAATTTCTGAATCAATTTGAAAGTTCTTGATTTTTCGATGGAACTGAATAATGAATAGTGAATATGATTTCGATATGAAGAGAGTTCATATATATTGGAATGTAGCTTGTGGAGTTCTGAATTACATTAAATGAGTTATGGAGTCTATGAATTTCGATCTTTTAGAGATCAAGAGTTGAGATGGAAAGGTTTGGGATGGTACTGGAATTGTCATAAACATGTATAGTGCGCATTTTAATCGTTGCAAGTGCATTATTGACTATTGTGTTTGTGCAATTGGTAATGTTTGTGTATTCTGATTGTTTTAGAGGAACAAGTGGAACGTCGATCTTCCGACGTAGCTGAGACTTCCCGACATTAGTTTGGAAGTTTACAGGTGAGTAACCTAGTTGGTTCCTCAATCTTTGTGTGTTTAAAATTATGTGCTTATGCCATGTGGAGATAATGGAGGGTTTATGTGTTTGATTTTGATTGGTTCTGGACCATAGGTGTCCGAAGCATTGAGTACTCGATATCGAAGTGTAAATTGTGTGTAAAATGGTAATTATTGTAAATTGAGACATATGCATTCATGCATAAAGGCATGTTCAGATAATGACAGTTGTGACCGGAGCAGCCACCGTATTTCAAAGCTTAAAGTTCAACGCAACAGGGCCTCGAGCCCAACGTAATTCAGAGCCACAGGCTCACCGTATTAGGGCATTCAGGCCCAACGTATTTCATCACAGCTCATCAGATAATGTGCCGTTCTTGGGACAAATCGAGCACACAGTCACAACACGAAATAAAATGGGAAGTGTCACATGTGCATTGCATATACAAATGATTAAATGTGGACTGTGTGAAAAGCGAAATGCCTGATATTTGTGAATTGGTAACGCATGTGATAATTCTGTATATGATCTTTTGTGATATTCTGTGAATTGATTGTTTATGCATGAGTTGGGTGAACCATCGATGATGGTTTCTTGATGAGTTCGCAAACTCACCCAAAATGGCAAATATTTTTCAGGACAGTGTTAGTTGACTCCTAGCTCTAGAGAGAGAGACTTTTCCTGCCTTAGAGATCGTGTTGGCAAGAGAAGTTATGGCACAGAGGTCGGTCAGCTGGGACTTTTGGGGATGACCTAGTTAGGAGTTGTTTTAGTTTCCTTTTGGATTTGTACTGATAGTGATCTATGACAGTTGTATATTTATGGTTTTTAAGAAATGAAATGTGAAAGTATTTTTGGATTCTCATATTAGTGATTGTTATTATTACTGATGTTTATTGTGATGCCATATGAAGTAAGGTAGTGATTGTTCTGGTGATGCACTCTTGTTGTAGGATATGTATCGGAATGACCTACGGGCATCCCGGTGTGTACCCTACAGTAAGGGGGCGTTACATTGGGTGGTATCAGAGCATGGTTTGACATCTGTTGGGACTAGTCAGATATTTAGGCTTGAATTATAGTGAGAAGTGCATAAATTGATCGGAATTATGATTTTGTTATAGATCATCCGTCCTTGGTGATCAGGTAGATCAATCAGCTGACCATGGATCATTCGAGACTAGTAAGGGAGTCATCGATGCCCGATTTGAGGCGACCTCAGAGTTCCGCGAGACAGAGAGGAGGTATGATAGAGGCTGCATGCTGTGGGGTGTAAACTTTATGGCAAAGACGGACCTGTTGAGGTTGAGGGATGGCTAGAGAGGACTGAGAGAGTCTTCGACCAGATGGACTGTGATGCGGAGGAGAGATTTGACTATGCAGTATCT
The DNA here is from genome assembly GCA_029891385.1 of Erythroxylum novogranatense. Lineage (NCBI taxonomy): Eukaryota > Viridiplantae > Streptophyta > Magnoliopsida > Malpighiales > Erythroxylaceae > Erythroxylum > Erythroxylum novogranatense. The sequence continues at coordinate 27,526,353 of CM057227.1, read as the reverse complement.
CTCCTGCAGGGCCCAACTTACCAGTGGTGGAAGACTGTCCCGGACAACACCACCAGGCCTTGCCTATTGTTATGGGACGATTTTCTAAGGGCATTTAGAGACAATTATATGCCCAAGGTGTATCTTGAGATGAAGATGCAAGAGTTTTTGGAGCTGAGACAGGGTAGGATGACAGTGGCAGAGTATGAGGTTAAGTTCAACGAGCTCATGGGTTATGCTACTGTTCTGATTTCTACTGAGGCTAATAGGTGCCGGAGATTTGAGGGAGGGCTCAATCTGGTGATCCGTACCAGGTTGGCCCGGTCTGATATGGGCACATTTGTAGAGTTGAAAATGCTGCGGTCTTGAGTTGAGCAACTTTGAAATAGAGTCGGTGAGACCGGTGGGGATCAGGGTAAGAGATTGAGCGATAGCCAGGGCAACTCTACCAGGAGTTTTAGCAGGCGCCAGAGCCGGACCTTCAGGTCTTCAGGAGGATCTCGGTAGTCTAGATTTGGTTAGAGGGGGAGATTTGTGTAGACTAGCAGTGGCAGTGGCAGAGGTTCAGGGCAGGTACCTCCTGTTTGTGTGTATTGCGAGAAGAGGCACAGTGGGGAGTGTTGGCGGATGACTAGAGCTTGCCTTGCATGCGGCTCCATGGATCATCAGATCAAGGATTGCCCTGTTACTGTGGGAGCTCAGTCTGCTATGAGCAGGAGATCTGGTAGTAATACGACAGTGCAGCAGAATCGCGGTGTGGACCTAGACTGAGGGGCCGAGGTAGAGCGGGAGATTCCTTTGTGGGGGCTGAGGGACGGGGCAGCCGACCGCATTCCCAGGCCAGGGTCTACGCCATGACTAGGCAGGAGGCCCAGGATTCTCCAGATGTAGTTGCAGGTGTGCTTCTGATCTCTGGTATTGAGGCCTTTGCATTGATAGATCCAGGATCCACGCATTCTTTCATTGCCCCGCATTTGGCATGTAGATTGCATGGGGATAGGGAGATGTTGCAGTATGGACTAGAGGTGAGTACACCTCTAGGTAGTACTACTGCTTTGGGTGAGGTCTGCAAGGGGTGTTAAATCCAGATTGATCAAGCAGTGTTGAGTGCAGACCTAATAATGTTGCATTTGAGAGAGATTGATTTGATTCTGGGGATGGACTGGCTTACTGCCCATAGGGCTATTATGGATTGCTATACCAAGGAGGTCGTTTTAAAGTCTCCTGGTCAGCCTAGAGCAGTGTTCAGAGGAGTTAGTCAGGCAGTGCCAGCCCGAATGATTTCCTTTCTAAGTGCCCTGAGGTTGATGCAGGGAGGTTGTGAGGCCTATCTGGCCCATGTTGTTGATGCTAGAGTTGAGCAGAGGCTGCAGGACGTTCCCGTAGTCAGGAAGTTTCCAGATGTGTTTCCTGAGGAGTTAGCGGGTTTGCCGCCGGATCGGAAAACGGAGTTTGTCATTGACCTCGTTCTAGGTACTGCTCCTATATCTATACCTCTGTATAGGCTGGCACCTGTGGAACTGAGGGAGTTGAAGGCTCAGTTGCAGGAGTTGTTAGAGAAGGGATTCATTAGGCCTAGTGTTTCGCCATGGGGGGCTCCAGTTTTGTTTGTGAAGAAGAAGGATGGGACTCTGAGGCTGTGCATCGATTACAGGCAGTTGAATCGAGTGACAGTGAAGAATAAGTACCCACTGCCTAGGATCGATGACTTGTTTGATCAATTACAGGGAGCTCAGGTGTTCACTAAGTTGGATATGAGATCAGGATATTACCAGTTGAAGATAGTAGAGGCGGATGTGCCTAAGAGTGCTTTCAGGAGCAGGTATGGGCATTTCGAGTTCTTAGTGATGCCGTTTGGGTTGACTAATGCCCCGGTAGCTTTCATGGCTTTGATGAATAAAGTTTTTCAGCCCTAGCTTGATCAGTTCATTGTTGTGTTCATTGATGACCTATTGGTGTATTCGAGGAATAGACAAGAGCATGTCGAGCATCTGAGGATTGTTTTGCAGCTTATGAGGGATAAGCAGTTGTTTGCCAAATTCAGTAAGTGTGAATTTTGGCTGGATGAGGTAGTGTTTTTGGGCCACATAGTGACTGGTGATGGTATTCAAGTTGATCCTCATAAGGTTGAGACAGTGATAAAGTGGGAAGCTCTAAGGAATGTGTTAGAGATGCGGAGTTTCCTAGGATTAGCTGGTTATTACCGGAGGTTTGTCGAGGGGTTTTCTTTGATCTCAGCCCCTCTGACAAAACTTCAGAGGAAGAGTGTGGTATTCAGATGGACTGAGGAGTGTCAGAGGAGCTTCGAGGAGCTGAAACCTGAAGACGTTTTACCAATAGATAAGTTTTACTTCAATTCATTTATTTCTTTGTATGTAATCAGTGGGTACCTTTTTCCTGGCCTTGCCAATCAGGTTTTTTAACAACCCACGCCCTTATCATCATCAATAAAGAGTTCCAAACTTCTTGGCAGAAAAAGTCTCGTTAAGTTGGGCTAAAGGAAGAATATTCTACCGATTGATTGTCATCAACATCGCTCGGCCAAGTTACCAAAACCGAATCTTGGAACCAGGCGATGCCAAAAATATAATCTTGGAACTCTCGGCCTCAACATCGCTCGGCCAGGTTACCAAAACCGAATCTTAGAACCAGGAGATGCCAAGAAAATAATCTTAGATCGCTGGGCCTCAACATCGCCCGACCAGGTTACCAAGACCGAATCTTGGAACCAGGCAATGTTAAGAAAACAATCTTGGATCGCTTGGCCAGGTTACCAAGACCGAATCTTGGAACCAGGCGATGCCAAGAAAACAATCTTGGATCTCTCGGCCTCAACATCGCTCAGCCAGATTACCAAGACCGAATCTTGGAACCAGACGATACCAAGAGCCAAAATCTTAGACCGCTCGGCCTCAACATCGCCCGGCCAGGTCACCAAGATCGGATCTTGGAACCAGGCAATACCAAGAGCCAAAATCTTGGATCGCTCGGCCTTAACACCGTTCGGCAGGTTACCAAGACCGGATCTTGAAACCAGGTGATATCAAGAAAGCAATCTCGGATCGCTCGGCCTCCCCCTCGTTTGGCCAGGTTCCTTCTCATCGTTCAGTCATGATTCTCTTAAACCTCACTACCGATCAATAATAAAGAAGACAACGGAGGACAAAAATAAGAGGATTTATTTACTCATATATTTGTTCTGGTCACAAGGCCGACCAGATGAGCTTTGAAGGTCCTATTATATAAATCATTTTGGCCCCTCGGTAGGGGGAGAAGTACTAATAGCTGGATCGGAGGGAGGAGTAGTTTCAGTGGTCGGCAAAGCAGCTCATCCGGTAGCTGAAGGAGCAATTAGAGAGACACCCCCGTGAGCTCGCTCTTCTTCCTCATCTGAACTAAGGTCCAGCAGCTCATCCGGTAGTGTCTCTTCCTCCTTCTCAGCTATCTCCTTTACCTCCTCGAGTGAAAGGCCGAGCTCTGATGGAAGCATTGGCTCGGCAAAGTCCTCGAATGAAGAATGGTCCGGTCCATCAGAGAAGAGAACGCCATGGCAATTTCTCAGGATGGAAAGAGCCAAATCGCAAGCAAATTCTTTGCATTCATCATTCAAAAATTGCCTTTTCCATCGCTTCATTACCTCAACCCTCTGGTCTTTGACAGAGCTTTGTAACTCAAGCAATTTGTTCTCAGCCCTTACTTGATGCAGCACCGCTTCGTGACACTCACGGTTGACTTTCAAATGGAGCTCTTTTTTCAAATTGGCTCTAGCTTTGGCATTGAGAACTTCCTCCTTCATGCCCTCATTGTTGAGCTGCAACGCTTGGTACTCTTTCTCCAGGTTGTCCTTTGACGTAACCGCTCTGTTCTTCTCCTCCTCCATCTCTAAAAGTTGCATCCTCAAAATGGTAACCTGGCTAAGAAGGTCTTTAATCTCCTGGTCCATCGATCGGGTGACTTTAGCCAACCGATCAAAACACTGATACACTCCAAAGGCGAACGCTAGATTCTACGATGAAGAACTTTGTTAAAACAAAAAGGGGTGGGTGGAGATTACCTCTGCTAAGCCGCGCACAAAACCGACCGTCATCTCCTCGTCACCTAATGAATCCAAAAACTCTTCATCCGTGGGAGGGACAACCCTCTGGGCAATGTGAAAAGCCACATTGGTGTCCCTAAGCGATATAGTCTTATCTAGACTGATCACAGGCACCCACTTTTCGAAGCTGGGCATTGGCTCCTTCCCCTTACCTTTTTCCAAAGGGTAGGGCGATCATTCAATATTCCGAGCGGTTTTCTTTCTCTTGAGTGGCCGCTCCACCTCCTCCACCTCTTCTCCCATAACCGCTCGATCCTCATCAGCCGACTGGATCAACAGCGTCGTGGACTCGTCAGGCGCAGTTGGCTAAACGATTTCTTTGCTGACCTCCACCTCCTTGCTTCACTCCTTCTTTTTCAAGGAAGGTCTAGCAACTTTGTGCTGGCCTTTGGACTTGGGAGCGTCGGAGGGCGAGGTGAGATTCTTGAGCTTCACCATGGCTGCACATGTTGGACCCCGAATTTCTGGTGGAAATTAGAATATTAAAATGATTTTAAATGAGAAAGAAATTGGTGAGACCATTTATGAATTTAAGGAAATTTGAGGAAATTAAGAAAAAAAATTTATGAGAAAAGAATTTTTTAATTTTGAGGATTTTGATATTTGAGTGAACTTGTATGGATTATGAGAAGAAAGTGGATGAGTTGATTGAAATGAAGTTAAATAGTAAGAATTGAAAAGAAAAAGTGTGAAAATTTGAAGAATTTAGAAAGTTTGACTTTGGAGATAAATAGTGATTAAATGGTTGACTTGAGAGTTGACTTTTTGTTTGAGTCAAAATTTGAGAAAACGATCTTCTGAAAACTTGTAGTTTATGTTAAGAGCTTTTCGTAGACATAAAGTTTGATATTTTTCGATATCGGGAGTAGAAGTTATGATCAGTCAAAGTTAAGTATGAAATTTGTTTGAAGTTTGACTTTTGGGGTTGACAGTTGACTTTTGATCTAGGCAAAATTTGAGAAAATGATCTACATGAAATTTGTAGTGTTTGTTGAGAGTTTTCTGTGGCCATAAAGTTTGCTATTTTTCGATGTCGGGATTGAGAGTTATGATTTTCCTAAGTTAAGTGATCTAGCTTTGTTTTGTATAAATGACCTAAGTGTATATTTGTATGTGTTATACTTCGAGGCCACTCGTCGTATGGATTTAATCTGAATTGGAATAAGTGGTCTTAATAAAAGTTGGAGCTTGTATTTCGATCTTTCCGACGCCATAAAGTATGTAATTTTTCGATATCGGAGCTAGGAGATATGATCTTTGAAAAATTCAGGTATAAGTATGTATTTGAAGTCTTGTAACTTGGTTTGAACTTCGACCCTTTTGTAATCTTTTGCTTATACATCCTTCGTCCGACATCCGATTGATTCGATTCTTGAAGCGTTGGATTTCTAAGACAATTACGTTCATTTTTATGAAGAATTATGATTTTTAGGAGATTAAATCGAAAGAGATTGATTGAACCTAAGTAAGAGATTTGGTTATAGGTTATAAGTTGGATAATTTTCTGAACATGGTTCAGTAATTTGGAGAGATCTTGATCTGTAAAACTCCGATTGAGTTGATTCTTGAGGGAAAATAAAGTTAAGATATGGGGCTACAAATCATATGAAGGGATCGAAATTTAATTTTATCCCTAAGATTGTAAATTTCTGGACTGAAGTTATGTTAAAGTTCAGTTTCGGATTTTGTGCAGGTCAGTTAGTAATTAGGCAATAACTTCTTCGTTTTAGATCCAAATTGAGCGCTGTCAGTGGCGTTGGATTCGTAAGATCAAGAGGAACAATTTTCAAGAGAAAGTTTGTCCAAATTATTTCGTTTAGTTGCTTGAAATCAGGTCGCAATGTATCAGTTTTTCAAATTCCTGCAGGGGCAATTTTGGAAATAAGCAAACAAGTGAGGGCATAAGGGTCATTTGTACCCCATTTTAAGTGACATGGCAAAACTCTCAAGTGGCTGTCATTTAGGGTGAAAGAAAAGACCTGAGACCCCCCACGAAACTTACATGAAAAATAAGAAAAGAAGATAGGAAAGAAGGAGGAGTTACTTTCGTATGGGAGAAAGAATGAAGAAGAATAAAGAGTAAGTGGGATTTCGAATTTTTAGGTCTTTAAGCATGAGTTTTGCATGGATTTCAAGGGGAAAGGGAAGAAAGAAGATGGAGTTACCATTGGAGCTTAGGAATTTCGAAAATCTAGAGAGAGAAAGAGGTAAGAGAAATTTCAATCTTTGAGTTTTTTCTTAAACTTTGGTTTAGAATCATGGAAAATGATAAGGGTATGTGATTTATGAAGCTAATTGTGATGTATATGCTTTAGGTTGTGTTTAATTTTGGATGGAATGAAATTGGGGTTTATGTCAAATTTTAAAATTGGGGATTTTTCAAATTGATGATTTAGATAGCTTGAATTAGTGATGAATTTGAGATATCCTAAGTTAATTTTGATGTTTATGCTTTAGGTGAAGTTTAATTTGAAAATTTATAAATTGGGGGTTTAGGCTAAATTTGGAATTTGGGGATTTTCCCAAATTTTGTGAATTAATGGTGTAGAATTATCAATAATAGCATGAATTGATGAAATATGGAATCAATTTTAAAGAAATTATGTTTTATGATATTGAATTTGTGTAAATTGGTTTAGGCCAATTTTAAAAATTGGGGATTTTCAAAATTGGAGATTGAAATAGCTTGAATATGAGAGGAATTGATATTTCCTAAGTTCAATTTGAGAAATTAAGTCAATTATGATATTGAATTTGATTGGATTGATTTAGGTTCAATTTGTAATTTGGGGGTTTTTGGAATTAGTGATGTAACTATCTTGGAATTAGTAAGAATTGATGACTTAAGCATCAAATTGAAGGATTAAGTTATTTATGAGATTAAATTTTGATGAAATTGATTTAGGGAATTTTCAATTGGAAGGAAGAAAGGAGAAAAGGTCAAATTGAAGCATTGGACAAGATGCTAGCATGGATATGAGGTGGGTAGTATATTTATTTATTGAATTGTAAGCTAAGAATGCGAATTTGAAAAATTAAGAAGCAAAGTTTTGATAAATGATTTTATGAAAATGATTATGAGAAAATACAAGATTTATGAAATTCATGAGTTTCAAATTATTCGATTTATGATTTAAATGATTTAAAGAAATTAGTGCATGTTTGGTCATGAATGTGATTATTATGTGATTAATTTGGTGATGTGCATTGCATTAGATTGATTATGTGAATTCATGTAAATATATGCTTGTGTCTTTTAAGACACAATTTGATGTAATGAGATAAAAAATGTGAAAAGCAAGATGTTTGAAAAGTGCCTTCGGGCCATCTGAAATTATGTTTTGCTTATGTGCTATATGGGTTTGGTAAGGTCTTTTGTGAGTCAGCGCTGTCTCTACTTGTTATAGCCTTCTCCCGGCTGCCCGCTAGTGGCATAGGAGTTCCGATCTCGGACTCCCCTCTATTCACGACTGCACAGAACCGCTATGCGAGAATGTGCAGTACGTCTTGTTTTGGACCGAACCAAACCAAACCATTTGATGCGTTATGTGATTTGTGTTGGATGCCGCGGTATAACCGGCAAACACACGCCGCAGTATAACCTGCAAACACCTACGGGTGGGGTGTGGGGTCCAACACTAAACCACTTGACGTGTTATGTGATTTTGCTTTGTTTATGTTGTGATGTATTATGACGTGATGCATTCATATTTGAAATTGTACATGAGAAATGAGAAAGTAAATATTTATGAATATTTTGAAACAAATGAAGATTTGGAAATTTTAGAAAATGTTGATGAAGGTTTATGAATGTTTTGAAAGGTTGTAAAATGAATGTTTGGATAAATTTCCGAATGGGAAATGTTTGAAAAGTTTTAAAGGACACTTTTCGCTTATTGTTCAATTTATAAATATGTTATCCACGAGCTTAGTGCTCACCCCCCTTTCATCCCCAATCTCCAGGTTCTTAAGCAGGAGAACGGATGAAAGACGAGCAATGTTTGTATTTATGTGTAAAGTTCGATGTTCGTATTGGATTTTGTGGATGGTTAGAAAACCAGAAAAAATGTATTTAGTCCGAATGTAGAGAATGTGTTATGAATTCTGGATGTATGTATTTGAGTTAGGTTGTGGAATTGAATATGTGTATGATTATGGATTTATTTACCAAATTGCATTTGCGTATGAATTTGGATATGAATGAGATTGATTGAGATTTTGTATGATCAATTGAGAATTTATGAAGTGTTAGACATAGGATTGCGTTTCTGCTAGTGTTTGGGTTCCGGACGGGAGGTCCGATGATTCTGCATTATGTTTGGACATTTTAGAAGTGTTTTTGACTCTTTGCAAATTTTTGGGCTGTCAAAATACAGCCGTTATGCTGCCGAAATTTCAGTAAAAAGGGTTTAAAAAGTAAGTTTGACAATTGATATGGATGTATAAGAAGATGATTAATAAGAATCAAGTAAATTGAGAATTGCATGAGGAATAGTTTCCTAGAAAGGGAAATCGATATGGTTTTGATTAGTATGAGAATGGTTTTAAGATAAATAAGATGAGGAAAAGAAAAAGAAAAGAGAAAAAAAATTATAGCGGATTTGAAATGTCGTAAGGTTTCCAACACGATAAGTTTGATGTGCTTCATGTTTGAAATGGATGTCGGTGTTTGTTTCAGTTTGATTATTTCGATTCGCATTCGATTCCGAATTCTGTTCGTTTTCGTTTTCCGATTTCCGGTTGGGATCCGGTTCCCGGATCGGGTCCCAACAGCACAATTATAGAAGCAGGTTAGAAATCGAAACTAATATTCATAAAAAACAAGGTATTTAAACTACGAAGAGTCAATCAGAAGGGGGAGTCTCTTCTTCTAGCCCATTAATCTGAGGTGGGGGATTAATCAAAAAGGTATTGGCTGATACCCCTCCACGATACCCCAGAATAAGACGATCGAAAGCATATCGACCGAGCGCCTTAATTTGGTCGATCACTTCAGATTCCTTTCTAGTAAAGGACAGACTAGAAGTGTCGTTCCATCGCTCGGCCAGGGGATACCTCCACGGCCTGGACTCAAAGGTAGATCCCGGGGGTCTCACAAAAAAGTACTTCGTCCTCCGTGCCTCGATCGACGGTTGCTCCAATAGACGATACCATGCATCTCTATATCGAAATGAGGATCTGTTGATGATTGAGCTTTGATTCATCCTTAAAAAATGCCACAGAATGCCGATTATTGGGGGACACCGAAATGATGACACAGCAAGGCAAGACCGTTCATAAACCTCCAACCATTCAGGGGGATCTGGCTCGGCATTAGCTTATAGGCGCAGCATACCTCATCGATGATTGGGGCATATGGAAGCCTCATACCACCGATCGAGAAGAAGCTATCTGAAACAGCAAAATAACCTCCCATATTGCTATAAATCCACTCGGAATTACAGGCCAACCTAGGTCCCCAGGATGGAGGGATATTATTTTTTATGACCGATCGGTTCAGTTCCCTTTCGGTCATCGTCGAATCGTCGCTTGATGGCTTTTCAATGACTTGCCCGTCTATCCGATCAGTTGTCGCAATTTCTTCATCTTTCTCTACGTCCGGCCCTTCATTTCTCCCTGCCTTCGGCGCCTCCATCGCTTCCGCTGCTATCTCAAGCGGCATGACAATCTGTAAAGCACTTTTGGCGGCCAGTTCCGGGTCGAAAGAGGAGGAGGAGGTGGTTTCATCCCTAAGTCTAGAATCACTCCTAGGGCTAGTCGACAACATGGTTACTAAAAAGGAAATGTATAGGATAAGGAAGGAGAGAGGACGTACCTAGTTCGGTGACTGAGAATGGGTGTTTGGATAGCGATGAAAAGGAAGTTTCGATGACTGCAAGCAAAGAGATGAAGAGCAGAGAGAGCAGAAGTTGGAGAATCAAATGCGCGTAAATGGTAGTGAAGGAAATCTGTCGATTCTAGGCGGTTATCACAGAAATCAACTGAATGGGCGAACCAATTGAAGTTGGACGCGTGGCAAAACCTGAGCCGTTCGAATTAGGGTTGTCAGATACCCGGAGCAGCGCAGCAGTTGAAACGACACGCATGACCATAAAAACAACACGAAAGGACGCTCCCTTTCAGATTTTGAAAACCTATTAGAGGACACATGCCATAGGTAATGATAAAACCCAGCACTCCGACTAGACGTCGATGTTCGATCGGTTGGGCCTATCACGAGCTGTCATGCAGGCAAGCTGCACGAACCCTATGTACTCCATTAATCCTTCTCCCTGATCGGACTCAAGGAGTAGGGGAGCTTATGGTCGGGTCGGTCGTGCTAGGCCCGAGTCCAACCCTAAGATAGCTTGTGGGCCAATCTACCTATTCTCAAGATGTTGAGTTAAGCACGACAGGTATTTACTATATAAGTTCATTATCTCCTCATGATGCAGGCACGACTCTTAAGAACCCTAATACCCTCTGTTCCTAGAAAAAAACCTACGACAAAGAACTGACTTAAACATCGGAGGGGCAAATCGGCAATCAACCCCCGGTGTGTCTTTATTGTTTTTGCAGGTATTTCCTAGCTGAAGTTAATCGAGTTCATGGATCCAAACAACAGCGTACAGCCTCACCAAAATCAGACTGAACCAGATATGATATGGAATGATGTTATATAGGTGCATTTAATCTCATTGGTGATCGAAGAAGTAAGAAGGAAAATGAAACACCAACTACTTTTTTCCTAGAGGGAAGAATATAAAGGCAAGTCTAAAATAAAATCCAACGAAGAGTATATGGATTTTCAATTAAAAAACAAATATAATGTATTAAGGACTAAATTAAAGAAGTTCAAGAACTTAGTCAAAGATACAAGAATAATTACAATTCCTTCACTTATGAAGTTAATGCTATAAGAATGTTAGAAAATATATTTAAAGTAAAATATATCTTTGCTTATCAATATATCATATTATAATTTTTCAAATATACACTTTTCATCATTATAAGTACATAAAATGACCTACAAATTCAAGAACAAAAGATGCAAAGAGTTTTTAAATTTGTGTCACATTTTTTGAGGTACTACTGTAATTAATTTGCATACGCATCTATCAACTAAATTGCTATCAAATAGTACAAAAGAGGAACATATAATTTATATTGATGAAGTTTATTCATTCAATGGGGAAAAAAGATCGATTTGTAAGTTCTTTTGAGAAAAAGATATATTCTAAGAAGAAGAAGACAAATAAGACATACTCTAATATTTTAGAAAATGTTTTGATTAAAATTAGTGACCAGCTAGAAATAAAGAATGATTCATTTGTGGAAAAATAGCTACATTATCATTCACTTTAGAGAATGGATTTGAAGCTTTATTAGTTAATCAAGAATCTAATATAATCATGAAATGTTTAGATTCCTTAGATGATTGCTGAGAGTGTGTAATATGGAAAAGCAATAAATCTCTACTTTATAGGGAGATTCATTAAGATGCTAAATGTAAGAAAGATGGATCCCATTGTATCTTTTTAATTATATTTCCATATTATATGTATTGTAATCCTATTAGTGTAAGCAATTTTATTTAAAAACTATTCTATAGTTTGAACATTTTAAGTATATGTTGTTGGACCCCGATCTTTCAGTGGAAATTAGAAATATGAAAATGAAAATTTGATAAGAGTTTTTGTATATGAATGGAGTTATAGATATTTTGCCTTAAGGAAATTGATGAGAAAAGATTTGTTTGATTTGATAACTTTGGGTTTCAAATAGATTCGTATGGGTTCTGAAAGTTCAAGTGGATGAGTGGATTGAAATGGAAGTTGAAATTAAGAAATAGAAAGTGAAAGTGTAAAATTTTGAAGAAATTAGAAAGTAAAGAAAATTTGGTTGGTTATGCATGTGGTGTTTTAAGTTAGATTATTGCAAGAATAAGATTTCAGTCATATGTGGAGAATGGTGGAGTTTTGTATCTTTTGTACTTGGACTTGAATACTGATGTTGTAATATGGCTTGGAATGCCATTTAATTTTATAAACATTTATCTTATGATGTTAATGAGACATGGATTTATATATGGATATGAAAGATCAATTGTGTAAGAATATCAATTGTGTATAGATTTGTGTGTTTTGTGTTTGAGAGGAATTAGTTGAAGAGCTTGTGGTGATGTGTTGATATGTGAAGTTGATGTGTTGGAATGGGGTTTAGAAACTTCAATGGCAAATCTGTACTGATCTAGATATATTTGGCCAAAGTGGTCTTGATGAAAGTTGTAGCTCATGTTTCCAGCTTTCTAACGCCATAAAGTATGAAATTTTTCGATATCGGGGTGAGAAGTTATGATTTTTTAGAAGTTCTGATGTTGTTTAGTGTGGGGTTGATCGACCAGTCAGTTTGCATGGAGTTTTTGACCTATTTAGAGGTCGTTCTGATTTTTAAGGTCTTCATGAAAGTTGTAGAGAGTTTCTTTACTGTTCTATAGATACCAAGTTTGTCTTATTTGGAGTTCTGCGTAAAAAGTTATGATGTTTGCAAGTTGAGGAACTGTGTAAAGTTTTGAGGAGATTATCGATGGGTCATCTTTGAGTACATTTTTGACCCCTTTAAAGACTGATTTTGCCTTTGAGTCCTTCTTGAAAATTTTAGATCTGTCTCTTAGGTTTCCAACGAATCAAACCGTGTCTTATTTGGAGTTCTGAGTAGAAAGTTATGATCTTTCTAAGTAGGGATATTCTGGAGAAAGGGGTCAGACGAAGTTAGTCTTCATTTTAAATGCGTGATGACGTCATCTTAAATGCGTGATGACGTCATCACAGACGAATTTTTGCGTCTGTGCTGACGTTATCACAGATGAATTTTTACGTCTGTGCTGACGTCACCACAGACGAATTTTTGCGTCTGTGCTGACGTCATCACAGACGAATTTGCGTCTGTGTTGACATCATCGTCTGCTTTTGTATTTTTGACCCCTCTTTTTTCTTTTGGTCATAACTTTTTGTGTAGACCTCCGATTGAGCCGATTTTTGAAGCGTTGGATTCCTAAGACATTTTTCTATCTTTTCATACTATATAGATCGGTTTTGGCATTAAACAGAAAAAGATCGACCCGATCAAAGTGAGCTGATCGGTTGTAAAAGTTTGAACAATGTTTAGTATTTTGGATATATCTCGGTTGGTAGAGCTCCGATTGATCTGATTCTTTTTGGAAATTAAACTAGAGACATGGGGCTACAAATGTTATGAAGAAGTCGAGCTATAATTTAGCCTCTAAGACTTCCAAATTCGGGTCAGAAGTTAGGTATAGTGTTCAGCCTCGGGTCTGCAGAACAAACTTCAGTATTTTGAAGATATCTTGAGCTATAGAGCTTGGATCGATCTGATTCTTGAAGCATTGGATTCATAAGACATAGAGGAACATTTCTCTAGAATAAAGTTTTGTCAAATGGCTTCATTTACCTAATCGAAATAATCATACAAGATGTCAGTTTTAAAGACCAATGGAGGGGCAATTTTGGAAGTTTACTTAAAGAGTTAAGTTTATAGGCTTAAATGGAGGGGCTTATGGGTCTTTCCCCATTCATTAAATGACATGACACTATAAAAAGGATTAAGCTGTTGTTTCTTTAAGGGAGGCACGACACTTGAACAAAAGGAAAGAAAATAAGAGAGAAGAGAGAAGGGAGAGCAAGCTTCGGTGGAGAAAAAGGGGAGAAAGCTAGGGCTCGATTTTTCTACCACTTGAAGAGTGATTTTGATGTCATTCTAAGAGAGAGAAAGGCGGAGGATGAAGAGAGCTTCATCTTGAACCAAGAAAATCCGAAAATGGAGGAGAAATGAGGTAAGAGCAGTTTTTAAGATTTGAGTTTCTCTTGAAGTTTTGGTTTAAAATCATGGAAAATGGAATGGGTTTGTGGAGTATGAAGTTAATTTTGTTGATTTCTTAGTATTATGGGTTTAATTTTGGATGGAAATTAATTAGGGTTTATGCCCAAATTTGGAATTTGGGGATTTTGGAAATTTGTGATTTAAAAAGCTTGAATATATGAGGGATTAGTGTTTTCTAAGTTCAATATTAAGGATTATGTTATTTATGGAATTGAATTTGTATGAAATTGGTGTAGGAATTTTCTATTGGAAGAAAGAAAGAATCAATGGACAAATTGGAGCGAGGAACAAGTTTCTAGCATCGATTCGAGGTGGGTACTGTTTATAATAAAATTTATAAGCCCTTCTTGTTGTCTTTAAACAAAGAGATTCTTCTCATTTCAATTGCATCATTAATGTTGCATTATTGCATGAATGATTTGAAAATCATTATTGATTCAATACATGAACTTTTGATGAATTGCAAATACATTTGCGTTATGCCTCGAACATTTCATGGCATTTCGTATATTCAAAAAGAGCATTCGATAATTGATTTAAGCATGATTATGTGCTTGTGTTTGGGTGAGAGGAACGTTTCGTTAGTCACGTGCGTCGACGTTTAAGCTCGCTCCATTTGCCGTTAGAGGCCACGAGATATCGAGAAATCGGACTCGTTGTGTTTACGATAAACTTCGGTTTATTCGTTGTATTCTGAACTCGAGCCGTTATGTGTGCATTTGCATTGTGAAGTATTATGATTGATGCATTCATATTTCAGAAATTGTGAATTCGACTATCGCAAAGAAGAACTTTTGAAAATGTGCTTTATGGGTTTCAAACAAAGTTTCGCAAGAAAAGAAAAGAAAAGCATTTTAAAAGGTTTTGTTTATTTATTTGTTATAAAGCTGTTACCCACGAAGTTATAAGCTCATCCCTTCATTCCATCCACGGTGATGAGAAGAAGATCGGGTGAAAGAAAATGAAGATTTCTGTTTGCATGTGTTTATATTGTATTATTGTTAAGTGAGATGGTTGCCGAGAAGTCTGCAATTGTTGTGTATTGTGTACTTTGGTTTAGGGTTATGGGAAATGTATAAGGCTTGAAAATGCCACTATGATTTGTATAAAGCTTTGATTTATGAAATGGTGTATAAATCGTAATTGTATTTATGAGGTTTGGATGAGGCTATTGATTTATGGTATTGCACATGGATATGTTATATAACTTGTGTATGTTCAACTAAGATATAAGCATGATTTGTATATGGAGAAATGTGAATGAGCGGGTATTGGACGTTGGATAGTGCGATTGTATGAATGATATTCTTGGATTGAGGATATTGAAGTCACATAAGAGATGGAATGAAAATGAAAGAAAGAAAGAAAGAAAAAAAATGTACACGGATTGGATTAGTTTTGACTGATAGTCTTAAGGTTTCCAACGCAAACGCTTTCTTTGATACTTGTTCACGGATGTCGGCTCCGTTTTGTTACGTATCAGAAATTGGTTTCGATTCGATTTGCTTTCGATTCATATTGGTTCGTATTCGTTTTCGTTTTCCATTTTCGGGTTGGGGCGTTGGTCTCCGGATCGGGTCCTAACATTTGTGGTATCAAAGCATAGAGTGAAAGTGTTAAGTTTAAGTAGTTGGGTTTCGGACCTAACATATGTTTTATATGAATATTTGATATGAACTTTGACTAAATGTTTTATACAAACTTCTTAAATTTATGTTAACTATCATGAAGTTTCAAATTTCTTTTAGGATTTATATTTAAATGTTTTTGTTAATTAGTTAATGATAGTCGTCATCATCATCATCACACCCAGTCCGAAATTCCGCAATAAAGCGAGGTTTGGTATTGTAGTATTGTAGATAATGATAGTATTGTAGATAAAAGGCCTCCTTGTTAGATTTCGAATCATATTAAGATAAAGGTATTCATTATCTCTTTAATTAGAGAAAAGAACAAGTATTTTTGTTTACACAAGCAACCATATAGAACCAATATTATGAATATTATACCGATTTGAGTACTAGATTAAATTATGGTACATTATTGTATTAGTACCGATCAATATGGGTATTATTTCGTAAATTTTTAAATTCATTAAATAGTTCTTGAATTTTTAAAAATTAAAATAGTTCATTATCATATTTTACTATACTATCTTATAAATATATTATTAGCAAAGTAATCAATACGGTAATTTGCCATTTGGATTTATGAATTTTAGGCATATATGTAGTTTATCACATGAACTCTTTAACATAGATAATATAATTATTATTAATCGAGTATAATTATCGTAAGTTAATTAGCTTAATTTCTTAAACTCTAAAAATTAGCTTAACTAATCAATTTAAGTATCATGAAACTCCAAATCCAAATAAATGAGAAAATTTCTCAATGTATTACTTTTAATATTCTCACTATTAAATATCACCAAACTAGATAAATCAAAACAATGCATTCAATTCAATTAAACTAAAACCATATAAATGTCATTCAATTCCAATCCAACCATTCAAAAATCACAAATCTAATTCACAATTCAATTCCAACACGTTCATAATTACAAATGCAATTTAGGAGTAGAAAAAAATTAATTAAAAACACACCCAAAAAATCACAATGTCAATTTCGGTTGGTCGGGTCAGCTGAAAAGCTAGATCTGAAAATTTTGGTTTCAGATCTGGGTTGGTAGCGATGGTGGTGGATTGTGGATGTGTTGACAGGTGAAGGAGAGGAGGGAGAGCTGGAGAGGCAATGAGTAGCTAGTGGAGCGGTGGAGGGAGGAGATTCGAGTGGAGACTAGAGAAGCATATCGTAGGCAGAGGGAGGAGGCTTCAGTAGGGAGGCACAGTGGAGAGGCATTGGTGGCGACAGCGAGGGTGAGGATCGAGAAAAACAGCGGTGAGTGACAGAGCATAAGAGAGAGAGAAAAACAAGAAGAGAGAGAGGAGAGGTGCGAGTGTGTGACTGCCTGTGGTAGGGGAAGGTTTGTTTTTTTTTGCAATTTGGTCCTTGTTTTTATCAACTTTTACTATACCGACCGATATTTGATTGATATTTTAAATACTGTTTTGTACTAGCAACTTTTACTATACCGACCGATATTTGATTGATATTTTAAATACTGTTTTGTACTAGCTAGTACCAGTAGAAACTAGTGGTACGGGCTGGTTGTGAAGGCCGATACAAAAGAGATCAATATTTTTTCATTTTTTGGTATGAAATAGTATCCGTAACACTGCGTAGAATGTCAACTCTATTAGGTCATAATTGTTTATTAAAACTTTTGAATGATAATCCTATAAGGAATTATGAGAATTTAAGAATGAGTATAATAATCTTCGTGAATTTATGTAATGAGTTAGAGTTTACAAAGCTTAAAGTCAAATTATAGAGAAATTATTTGCAATGTTGTCGATGACTAAAGGGTATAGTAAAATAACTATAGACAATATAAAATAGTTTCTACATTTTACCGAACAATTTTAAATTATTTCTTTCAAAGTCTTTTATGTAGTTAATCATCTTACAAAAGAGTCACCACTCTACTATCATTTATTGATATACCTTTTGATATTTAGCATAATTCAAAATTTCTTCTATATTTTAAGTATATTCACATATATTACTATTTTATTACATCCATTTTAGTAATACAATTTATTTTTGAAATTCATGGGAGCAATAGATGGTATGTACACATTGATTCACATGTCTTAACAAACAAATATCATATAGAGCAAAAGAATTGATAAAATTAACAACAAATTTAGTAAATTAATTTCTTATGCCACTATAAAGGATTACATTATTTTAATAAATATAATGATTACAAATATTTTTGTTAATATTATATTCTTTATATGTTTAGGTAAGTTCCATTTGATTGATTCAAGCTACACTAATGTGTCTAAATTTATTTCACCATATCAAGATGAGAGATATCATTTACAATATTATAGAACAAAAAGAAAATTTTCAAGATTCACAAGAATCATTTAACTATATATATTATTCTTTAAGAATAATAGTGAAAGATATTTTGGTATTCTAAAGTTAAGATTTTCTATACTTTCAAACATGTCAAGTTATGATATGAAGAAACATAAATACATCGTAATTGTTTATTGTGTTATACATAATTTTATTATAATAAATGAATAAAACGATGAATTATTTGATATATGTGTTAAAAATGAAACGTAAATTGTGAAAAGTATAAATTAAATTACAAGTTCGCAGATAGGTATAATAACATTTCAACACAAATTTGAAATATGTGTAGAAAGAATGATAAAATTATTGAAAATGTGAAATGATTATATTAATGAAAGTTCTAATTGATTTATATTTATTTTTGTAAGTAATATTAGTATGGTTTAAGTCATTGTAGTATGATGAATATCTTTTATTATTTAATTAGATTCAATTGATGTAGTTTTATATTTTATAGACTCTTATTATATAAAATTGATGTGAAATTTTATTTAATGATATTAAATAATCATACCTTTTATTTCTCATGATAATAAGAATGAACTAATTTAATAATACAATTTGATATATTATAAATAAAATAAAATAAATAATTATATCTAATTGTATGACACAAATAAAATAAAAATATAACATTTAAATCAAATAGGTTTTTATTTTTAGTTTTTAAATAAAATTCTCAACCAACAAGTATTTATTTTTCAACTTTTCATTTCAAATCTCATAAATGTTTTACTTTTTAACAAAAGAACATAAATAAAAAAAACAAAATAAAAATCACAAGAAAAATAAAGTAAAAATAGTCGATTCCTTAAATATATTGCAAATGATGTGAAACTTGATGCACTATTTTGGTCATTAAGAACGGCCGCAGCCCTTCATCATTGCTTGAAATATTAGCAGGTTAACACTGCGCAAATGCGCAGTGAAAGTGCCCAGTGAATTTATACACATGGCAAAATTTAACATGAAGAAGAACTAAGATGAAATGACTTTTTTTCAGATAAGATAAAAATAGTTTACATGTGTACTACTGACATCTGCAGTATAAAGATACCTTAATCTATAAGTTTTTTAATGTGGGCTTCATAAGATTTCCTAGTCTCGAAGTTTACTTCTTTGAGATCGTTGGCTATCTTTATCATTCGACTAGTTTCAAACATCTCGACGTAGCGAACTACATCTGAACTACTATGTTGGATAAGTAACTCATCTAGCTGATTTTGAGGATCATATGTCTCCTTTATGGCATTTTTCAAATATCTTTTGCGCTCGAAATAGCTGGAATTCATATCTAGCATTAAAATAACGAAATTGGTGTATAAATGTTGTTAGGAATTTAGACCTCCCGAACCCACACCCAACCAATATGGGACAACAAAGAAGCCAACCTCAACAAATGTGATAATTATTTCACAACTTTATTGAGAAGGAAGAATCAGACGAAGGTTGGTGAGGCAAAATGCACCACAGAATAAGGAGGGAACCTATAAAAAATGTTGCGTAAAGATAAAGAAAGGGTTTTGTTGACATTATAAATTGAAAAAATTAGGATAAAAAAAGTAATCGAGAAAAGAATCGGTTACTGACCTGAACGGTCATTCTTTGTTTGTTGAAATAGAAGAAGTAACCTTGACTATTGCTATCTTTGTGGAATGGAGAATGGGATGTATTTATGAGTGGTATTAAATAAGGGGCAGTACTCGAAATGATTTTCCTATATATAGGCAAAAACATAGCTCAGCTATCAATTGAAACGTCAATCTATGTTTTGATCTTATGTTTGTTTACTTCTGCAATACGTTATTGGTAGTATTTGACATTATTATAGCAGTTAGAAGATTATTGGATATAACAAAAGACGCCTCGATATCGCTTTTAGATTTTGGGGTTACATATTTTCAAGAAGGATTTGTTAATTCAGTATACCAAGAAGACATAGGGAATTGGTAAGTGAAATTTAATTGGAGTTGGAAATGACATCAACTGAACTGTTTTAAATGAAGAAGAACAAGAGCAAGCTGAAAGAAACAAAAATGAGTTGAAGTAGTAAGAGGTTGAAAAGCAGACGAAAGAAGAAAAACGGACGGAAGTTCAAAAGTAGACGAAAGCAAAAGCAATTGTTATACTGGATAGATAATCTGACGGAAAATCTTCTATACCTTGGCGAAAAAATGACAAACAAGGGTCATCTGTTGAGTGATCTGTGGAGCAGAGGAGTTCCTATCGATACGAGAAAATATATGTACAAGGAAAGAGGATGCGGTGGTGAAGTAGCGACTTTGTAATTTATGATAAATCTCCTCATATCGAAGTCAGACTACGCCTTCTTATGCTAGAGTTTTGGATCGTTGAAGTAGAAATAATGATGAGACAATGACGATAAAAAGCAGACGCAGAGAGGAAGGTGAAAAGCGATTTAAAGAAGAAAAGTTCAAAAGTATACGAAAGCAAAAGCGGTTGTTATCTTGGTTAGATAATCTAATGGAAAATTTTCAACACCTTGGCGAAAAATGACAAACAAGGGTCATCTGCTGTGATCTGTGGAAAATGGTGGAAAGAATGAGACGAAGCAGAGCAAAAAAAATAAGACAAAGTCAGGAAAGCAGACGGAAGGTGAAAAGCAGACGAAAGAAGAAAAGGAGATGGCAGTTGAAAAGAAGACGGAAGCAAAAGCAGACGGAAACAAAAGCAGACTAAAGCAAAAGCAGAGGCAAGCAGAACGAGACGATACTGGACAGATAATCTAATGGAAATTCTTGAACACCTTGGTGAAAAAACAACAAACATGGCTCATGTGTTGACTTATGTCTGGAAAAATGCCGGAAAGAACAATAGGAAGATTGTAAAAATGTTTATCTTTCTTGTAGTCATTCATAATGTGTGAATTAGTTTTTGGGTAAGACTCTGAAGTGTCCTTGTCTATAAGGTACTTCTGTAGGTTGTGTACAGATATGCTAGAGTTTTGGACAGACGCAAACGGAAGGTGAAAAGCAGACGAAAGAAGAAAAGGAGATGGCAGTTGAAAAGCAGACGGAAGCAAAAACAGACGCAAGCAAAACGAGACGATACTACACAGATAATCTAATGGAAATTCTTCAACACCTTGGCCAAAAAACAACAAACATGGCTCATGTGTTGACTTATGTGTGGAAAAATGCCGGAAAGAACAATAGGAAGATTGTAACAATGTTTATCTTTCTTCTAGTCATTCAAATTGTGTGAATCAGTTTTTGGGTAAGATTCTAAAGTGTCCTTGTCTATAAGGTACTTCTGTAGGTTGTGTACAGATATGCTAGAGTTTTGGATCGTTGAAGTAGAAATAATGATGAGACAGCAGACGATGAAAAATAGACGCAGACGGAAGGTGAAAAGCAGACGAAAGAAGAAAAGGAGATGACAGTTGAAAAGCAGACGCAAGCAAAAGCAGACGCAAACAAAACGAGACGATACTGCACAGATAATCTAATGGAAATTCTTCAACACCTTAGCGAAAAAACAAGAAACATGGCTCATGTGTTGACTTATGTGTGGAAAATGGCGGAAAGAACAATAGGAAGATTGTAAAAATGTTTATCTTTCTTGTAGTCATTCATAATGTGTGAATTAGTTTTTGGGTAAGACTCTGAAGTGTCCTTGTCTATAAGGTACTTCAGAGGTTGTGTCTGAGATATGCTAGAGTTTTGGATGACGCAAACGGAAGGTGAAAAGCAGACGAAAGAAGAAAAGGAGATGGCAGTTGAAAAGCAGACGCAAGCAAAAACAGACGCAAGCAAAACGAGACGATACTACACAGATAATCTAATGGAAATTCTTCAACACCTTGGCGAAAAAACAACAAACATGGCTCATGTGTTGACTTATGTGTGGAAAAATGCCGGAAAGAACAATAGGAAGATTGTAACAATGTTTATCTTTCTTCTAGTCATTCAAATTGTGTGAATCAGTTTTTGGGTAAGATTCTGAAGTGTCCTTGTCTATAAGGTACTTCTGTAGGTTGTGTACAGATATGCTAGAGTTTTGGATCGTTGAAGTAGAAATAATGATGAGACAGCAGACGATGAAAAACAGACGCAGACGGAAGGTGAAAAGCAGACGAAAGAAGAAAAGGAGATGACAGTTGAAAAGCAGACGCAAGCAAAAGCAGACGCAAACAAAACGAGACGATACTGCACAGATAATCTAATGGAAATTCTTCAACACCTTAGCGAAAAAACAAGAAACATGGCTCATGTGTTGACTTATGTGTGGAAAATGGCGGAAAGAACAATCGAAGATTGTAACAATGTTTATCTTTCAGTAGTCATTCATAATGTGTGAATCGGTTTTGGGTAAGACTCGAAGTGTCCTTGTCTATAAGGTACTTACATAAGTTGTGTCTGATATACTAGAGTTTTGGATCGTTGAAGTAGAAATAATGATGAGACAAAGCAGACGATGAAAAAGCAGACGAAAGCGGAAGGTGAAAAGCATTTAAAGAAGAAAAGGAGATGGCGGTTAAAAGGCACTAAGCAAAAGCGAGCGATGTAAAAAAGCATTTAAAGCAAAATAGACGCAAGCAAAAAGCGCATTTAAGCAAAACGAGACGACATCGCATGATAATCTAATGAAAACTCTTCAACACCTTGGCGAAAAAACAACAAACATGGCTCATGTGTTGACTTATGTGTGGAAAATGGCGAAAAGAACAATACGAAGATTGTAACAATGTTTATCTTTCTTGTAGTCATTCATAATGTGTGAATCAGTTTTTGCGTAAGACTCTGAAGTGTCCTTGTCTATAAGGTACTTCTGTAGGTTGTGTGCAGATATGTTAGAGTTTTGGATCGTTGAAGTATAAATAATGATGAGACAGCAGACGATGAAAAACAGACGCAGAAAAAGAGAGGGAAGGTATTGAAAAGCAGACGGAAGCAAAAGCAGACGGAAGTTGAAAAGCAGAGGAAAGAAGAAAAACAGACGGAAGTTGAATAGTAGAGGAAAGCAAAAGCAGACGGAACTCCTAAAAGCAGACGAAAGAAGTAAAACAGACGGAGTTGAAAAGCAGACGGAAGCAAAAGCAGAGGGAAGCAAAAGCAGACGGATGCAAAAGTGGACGAGAGCAAAAACATTTTATAATTTTTTTTAGTAGGTCTTGTGAAAAGAACAAGTTTGTTTTAATTAAACATTTTTGTAGGTTTTTTTGTTTTAAAAGGGAAATACACAAGGTACAACTTGTTTGATTGAAGTCTCAACTTCTATCGTCTTAAATAACACGATGTAATATTACAATTCTTGAAAGTACAATCTTGATGAACGTATTTACAATCTTCCTATTGAATCACAAGTAGCTGCTATATGGAGTGACACTGACGATAAACAACATGATAAATGTCCTCATATCCAAATCTGCAGTAGGCATTCTTTATTTACGGCATGCTTTTTGAGATTTGTCTCTCCTTAATGTAGATGCTGGAAGTTTGTGTCACTCAAAAACTGATTAACACATTATGAATGACTACAAGAAAGATCAAGATTGTTACAATCTTCCTATTGGATCACAAGGACACTGAAGACCGACGTGGAGAATGATAGACATGATAAATCTCGTCATATCCAAGTCTCAAGACGTCTTCTTTATTCGAGCCATCCTTTTCAGACGGCAACATGATAAATCTCCTTATATCCAAGTACATTGTACGCCAAGAGTTGGTGAACATTGATATTCTTTCGACAAAGAACAAAAGTGGACAAGAACAACAAATAAACTCCAAAAACGTCTGCATGCACAAAAAAAAGCTCAAAGAAGATTTACAAGTAATGAGAGGAATAAAACTAAGAGGAAGCGATATCTGCGAATGAGCAAGAAGACACTATATAAGCGATCCAAGGGCATAGATTGTGGGGCCCCTGTGCGTGGTCGCCTGACAAAATATTGCATCAGAAGATTGGGTCAGAAGATTGTGTGTATAGAGAGAAACGACACAACATGAATGACAATATGAATGAATGAAAAGATATAAGCAGATATAAGTAGTCAAGGGCATGCATTCATAGAACGTCACTACCGACAAAATATTGCATCGAAGATTGTGTCAAGAAGATTGCGTGTATATCGCGAAGACACATAGATTATCACAAGAGATATATATATTAGTGATTAAGTATTATTTAATATCGTAATGTAAATAGTATTATTCCTATTAGGTATAATAAAATTTTTCGTTATATTAAAAAAACAAATATGCAATGAACCGTTATTATGATTGTATAAAAAATATGAATATATGAATGAAGATGAATAATAATAATGAATATAATAATCATGATAAAATATTTAGAAACCGATATTGCAAATGAGAATAAATATATGAATGAAGTTGAAAAATAATCATGAATTGAATAATCATGATAAAATCATTAGAAAGCGATATTGCAAATAACAATAACATTAGAAGGTGACGAACCATCTGTTAAGTCAAAATGACTTCACATTTATGATTTTGATTAAGAACAAATACTCAGTAG
The DNA here is from genome assembly GCA_029891385.1 of Erythroxylum novogranatense. Lineage (NCBI taxonomy): Eukaryota > Viridiplantae > Streptophyta > Magnoliopsida > Malpighiales > Erythroxylaceae > Erythroxylum > Erythroxylum novogranatense. Next base: position 27,501,896 of record CM057227.1, on the reverse strand, counting down.
AAAAACAGACGGAGAAAGAAAAACTGACTAAGTAGAAGAACAGAGCGGATAATGAAAAGCAAGTAGTAGAAAAGCAGACGGAGAATAAAAAACAGACGAAGTAGAAAAAGAGACGGAGAAAGAAAAAAAACAGACGAAGTAGAAAAGCAGATGGAAGCTAAAAACAGACGCATATGTTACTCTAATCTATTACGACAACACTAGTGCAATCAATCTGTCAAAGAATCCGATTCAGCATTCAGGAGTGAAGCACATAGAAGTCAGACATCACTTTCTGAGAGGCTATGTTCAGAGGAAGGTGGTGCGTCTACAGTTCATCGAAACAGAGTATCAGTAGGAAGACATGTTCACAAAACCATTAATGAAGAACGGTTTCAGAAGATCAGACGCAATGTCAACATGGTTATGTTAAGTGAACAGTCGAGCTAAAGTAACGACAAAACTAACGGCGTCAGAAACAGTGAGCTACAGCTGGTAACTTCTCTCACAAGAAAGTTGTGGAGGGAAAGTCTGATAATCTCGAGGATTTTAGTGACTCTAGAACACACCGGACTATATCTCTACAAGTAGTCTAAAAGCAAAATCATTACGGTCATTCTCATCTCGCGACGGTTCATTTTGCTTTGCCAATTCTCTCAAACATCCAACCCTAAAAAGCTTACGAGAGTCAGTTTTTCATTCTGAAACAATGGAGCCAACCATGATATTCGGAAAACATGTGGATTTCGAGTCATTGAGGAATGATGGTATGGATGTGGAAGCAGAGATTGTAATAGCTGGTTGGAGGAACTTCTTTGAGGTACAAGAACCGGTATACACAAACGAGGTTTTCGATTTTTGGAAGAATGCTCAGCTAGTAGACAACACTGTAGTATCATCAGTAGATGGTATATCCGTTGTTGTGACTAAGGAGTTAATAAAGAAGGTGACCGATTGTCCGTCAGTTGGTGAGACCCTCTCTACCAAGGCCGGATGGATATGCCAAGTCGGTATGAGAGAGGAAGATGTCAGAAGACAATTATATGGAGCCAATGATCCATGGGAGAGGAAGACCTCTAGTTTGGTTCCCAAGGCGAGGATTCTCCATGCAATTCTGTTTAATTGCATTTTACCCAGAGCAGGTTCAAGGCATTTGGTGACTACGTTGGACGAACAATGATTGTTTTACATGCTAAATCGGAATCCCATCGACTTACCCTTCTTAATCTTTGACTACATGATTAATGGGATGAAGGATACAAATAGCTATCCTTACGGTATGTTGCTTACAAGGATTTTCAAGGAATCCGGAGTCGTCCTACATCGAGGATATAGAAGGATTGTAGCTGTGAAGAGTAAGATTGATTCAATCACAATACGGCGAATGAGTGTAACGACTGTAATCAAAGAAGAAGTCGACTCTTCAAGGAGAACTAGGACTGAGGGGGAGCATGTTTTGAAGATGACTCGCGCTTCAAGTTCTCGACCTGAAGTGATTACGAGATCGCCTGCGGATGAATTAAGAAGAATGATTGGAAGACCGCTAATAAAACAGGCGAGTCCTGGAATCGAAGCAAGCCAATCCCGAATGACAGAAGAAGGTGCGCCAAAAAGACAAGGAGAAAGTCTTTTAAGTGAAATTACAAAGAAGGCAAAGAGATCACCGAGGATTCGAAAGAAGACCGTGTCAACTGTTGGGGAAGTTAGTCGAGAGAAAGAAAACGTTGATGCGGCTCAAATAGAAGAAAAAAAAACTGAGCAGAGCACAGTTCAGGAAACCCCCATTGCTCAACAGGAAGAACCAGTCGAGCAAATCCTGGTTCAGGAGAATTCTAGTGAAGCGCAACCAGAGGCAATGGCAGAATCAGACTCAGATAGTGATGAACCTTATCTGATGGTATACAACTATCATCAGTGTTTGCGAAAACAGACGCTGAAGATCAGAATGGTGGAAGTGGTTACCAGAAGGAGAACTGCTATTGCATTACAGATTCAACCAAGAAAGAAGATAGTTCTTGTGGTACGACCTATGTTGATTAATAGTAACACATGGGAATTACTAAAAGAAGATGAAAAGATCTTCTACGATGCTTTGAGGGACGCTGGTACTAAGCCATACCCTTCAAAACGTCCCTGCAAATCGTGTACTATTTTTTCGATCACTGAAAACACAAAATAAAGGTTGCACCGGATATTCACCAAGATATCCTCGGGATTTGACTAAGGGGAAGTCAAAATTGGCTTCTAGACAGAATAAAGATGAAGCGAGCTGCAGCTATACTGACAAAAAGGAAGACTGTCTAGTGGGGGGAAGAGTAATAACAGGAACATTTATTGAGTTCCTTGTTCAGACAGATTCTGCAGATTAGACCTCTATGCCTAATACATCGCCTATGAAGCGTATGCATTACCCTGCAAGGAAGACAGTTGCTCATGTTGCCTGCTCCATTTGACTTAGATCTTCCTGAAGCTGAAACGTTTATTCGTCCACCAATGATTGAGATAAATGAATAATATATTTTGACATCAGATGCTTATACTACTTCAATCCCATTCACTCCTCCCTCAGCAGATGTTGATCAAGCCTCCTCGTCGATTGACCGACCAGATGAACTCAGCAGATTACGTGGTGAATTCAATGAGATGAAGGAGACGATGAATGATCTGAAGAATATGATGATAGAACTGCTAAAGAGCCACCATCGTTAATCATTTTTTATTATAATAAATAGGGGGAGAATAAGAGCAGAAAAGAAGAGAATGAACAAGGGGAGAAGAGAATGAGCAGAAAAGAAGAGGGTGTTCAGAAATGAAGGTGTGACTGAAGCAGACGAAGAAAGGAAGAAGTCAAAGAAGAAGTACTGAAGATAAGTTTTTGTTTTCTTCAAAACTTTGTAATTTTGTTTTTTTTATATAATTTGTTATCATCAAAAAGGGGGAGATTGTTAAGTACAAATGACTTTACTTAGATATGATTTTGATGAATAACAAAAAGAACAAACAAAAAAAAAACACAGACGAAGTGAAGCAGACGCAGACGCTAAACAAAGCAGACGCAGACACAAAGCAGACGTTAAACAAAGCAGACGCAGACACAAAGCAGACGCAGAGGCTAAGCAAAGCAGGCGTAGACACAAAGCAGACGCTAAGCAAAGCAGACGCAGACACAAAGCAGACGCAGACGTGAATAGTAAAGTAGACGCAGATGCAAATAGTAAAACAGACAAAGACGCGTATAACAGACGCAGGAGAAGAATCAAGAAGCAGACGCAAGAGTCAATTCGAGTTAGTTACAAAACTCAACTGATTAACCGTTTCTTTAAAGATTTAAGAAACAAGAATCAAGAAGTAGTTGGAGACGAAGGCTATAAATACAAGTCGAAGTCGAAGATTGCAAAGTTAGACAACGTGAAAGTGATCGTAAAAGCATTAAGTGCTAATTTAGGCGAGAGCTATTTTACTATAACAAACGTTTAAATACTTTTCTGAGAGAAAGTAGTACAGATAGTCAGTAGAGAGGCTCATGAAAAGAAGCGACGCCACTACCTGACAAAATATTGCATCAGAAGATTGGGTCAGAAGATTGCGTGTATATCGCGCGAAGACAGAAGATAAAATATTGCATCAGAAGATTGGCTCAAAAAATTCACGTAATAAAAAATAAAAGTTTAAGATTACCATTGTATTAAGTAGAAAAATGACTAAGTAGAAAAGCAGACGGATAATGAAAAATGTATCGAAGTAGAAAAGCAGACGGAGAATAAAAAACTGACGAAGTAGAAAAAGAGACGGAGAAAGAAAAAAAGAGACCAAGTAGAAAAGCAGACGGAAGCCAAAAACAGACGCATATGTTAATCTGTCAAAGAATCCGATTCAGCATTCAAGAGTGAAGCACATAGAAGTTAGACATCACTTTCTGAGAGACTATATTTAGAGGAAGGTGGTGCGTCTACAGTTCATCGAAACAGAGTATCAGTAGGTAGATATGTTCACAAAATCATTAAGTGAAGAACGGTTTCAGAAGATCAGACGCAATGTCATAATGGTTATGTTAAGTGAACAGTCGAGCAAAAGTAACGACAAAACTAACGGCGTCAAAAACAGTGAGGTACAGGTGGTAACTTCTCTCACAAGAAAGTTGTGGAGGGAAAGTCTGATAATCTCGACGATTTTAATGACTCTAGAACACTCCGGACTATATCTCTACAAGTAGCCTAAAAGCAAAATCGTTACGGTCATTCTCATCTCGCGACGGTTCATTTTGCTTTCCCAATTCTCTCAAACATCCAACCCTAAAAAGCTTACCAGAGTCAATTTTTTGTTCTGAAACAATGGAGGCAGCCATGATATTCAGAAGACATGTGGATTTCGAGTCATTGAGGAATGATGGTATGGATGTGGAAGCAGAGATTGTAAGAGCTGGTTGGAGGAACTTCTTTCAGGTACGAGAACCAGTATACACATACGAGGTTTTCGATTTTTGAAAGAATGCTCAACTAGTAGACAACACTGTAGTATCATCAGTAGATGGTATATTCGTTGTTGTGAGTAAGGAGTTAATAAAGAAGGTGACCGATTGTCCGTCAGTTGGTGAGACCCTCTCTACCAAGGTCGGATGGATGTCTCAAGTCGGTATGAGAGAGGAAGATGTCACAAGACAATTATATGGAGCCAATGACCCATGGGAGAGGAAGACCTCCAGTTTGGTTCCGAAGGCTAGGGTTCTTCATGCAATTTTGTTTAATTGCATTCTACCCAGAGCAGGTTCAAGACATTTGGTGACCACTCTAGATGAACAATGTTTGTTCCACCTGCTGAATCGTAATCCTATAGACTTACCCTTCTTAATCTTTCATTACATGATTAAGGGGATAAAGGATTCAAATAGTTATCCTTATGGGATGCTTCTGACAAGGATTTTTAAGGAATCCGGTATCCATCTACACCAAGGATATAGAAAGACTATGCTTGTGAAGAGTAAGATTGATGCACACACCATACGGCGAATGGGTCTGAAGACAGTGATGAAAGAAGAAGCCACTCTTCAACAAAAACAAGGACCTGAGGGGAGCCTGCAAGGAAGAAGACTCCGCCAAGTTCAAGCTCAAGTGAGTATGAGATCTTGCATGATGAAATAAGGAAAGTGTCGGGAAGACCACCGATAAAACAAAGTAGTCCTCAAATCAAGAAAGCCAATCCCGGAGGATGTAACAAGGTGAGCTAAAAGACAAGGAGAAAGTCTTCTAAGTAAAGCTACAAAGAAGGCAAAGAGATCGAGGATTCGGACTCAAGGCAACAAGAAGAAAAGAATGCCGAGAAGCAGTGAAGCACAATCCTCTCCATGTGGTGCACCTAGAGAAACAAGATCCTTAGTCTCTATTTTGGAAGAGGATCTGCAGAAAAACCAAGGAGACCAAGAAAAGAGAAGGCGGAAGCCGAAGAGAAAAAGGTCAGCGGAGAAAACTTCAAGACTAACAGAGGCGGCAAGGAAGACCGCTAGGGAAGTTAGTCGAAAGAAAGAAATATCGATCTCGCTCAAAAGAAAAACAAATGAGCAAAGCGAGTTCAGAAATCCTATTAACCAACCGGTGGAGCTTAACCGGCTCGCACTACTCCTGTAATGATCAACTGAGTTACAGCAGATTCAACTTCGGTGAGGACACCGAAGGAAGTATCTGTTGAATCTAGTCGATCGCTCATGACTATTCTGAATTTTTAAGAAAGGATAAGCTGAAGTCGATGGTTGAGATTGTGACAAGAAGGAGTATCGCAATCGCTATCTTCACCAACCCGTAAGACAAATAAAGGTCATCTTGCAACCTATTTTGAGAAATAGTGAGTCATGGCACATTTTGAATGAAGACGAAAGGAACTTCTATGATACTTTAAGGTACGCTGCTACAAGGCCATACCCTACTCAAATGTCTTTCGATCAGGCACTATTTATCCAAATACGTAACAGACTATAATAAAGGTTGTACCAGACATACAACCACGATATCCATTGAATTTCAATAAGGGGAAATCGAAGCTATTTCCTGAAGAAGATAGTCATGATCTGTCCGCAGATCAAATAGCAGAAGAAGTGCGGAAAATAAATGAGGCATGCGTTTCTACACAAAATAAAGATGATGCGAGCTGCAGCTATACTGATAAACAAGAAGACTGTCCAGTGTGGGGAAGAGTAATCACAGGACATTCATCAATCCTTTATTCGCATAGCTTCTGCGTATTAGACCCTATCTAATACATCGTCTATTCAAGCGTAAGCGTTACCCCGCAAGGAAGACGAGCATCTTGTCGCTCGCCCATTTGACTTAGATCTTCCCGAAGTCGACACGCTTATTCGCCCACCATCTATTGTGCTTAATGAAGAGTACACTCGACCTCGATGCTTATACTACTACAATTCCGCTCATTGCTCCTCGCAGATGAAGATCAATCCTCCTTACCGAAAGTGACTCCCAAGATGAACTCAGCAGACACGCTGGGAATTCAATGAGATGAAGGAGACGATGAATGATCCAAGAAGATGATGACATAACTACTAAAGAGTCGTAAGTCCTTAATCATTTTTATTATAACAAATAGAGGAGAAGAGAATGAACAAAGGGAGAAGAGAGCAGACGAGAAGAGGATGTTCAGAAAAGAAGGTGTGAATGTAGCAGACGAAGAAAGGAAGAAGTCAAAGAAGAAGTTTTGTAGATAAGTTTTTATTTTTTCTTTTTCATAACATTGTATTTTTTCCTCAGATATAATTCGTTATCATCAAATTATAACAAATTAACTTAACTTAATTTGTTAAGGGGAGATTGTTAAGTCCAAATGACTTAACTTAAAAATGATTTTGATGTATAACAAAGAAAACAAATAAAAAGGAAGTTAGATAGACGAAGTCGAACACAGACGAAGTTGAAGACAGACGAAGTCGAACACAGACGATGTCAACACAGAGGAAGTCAGACAGACGAAGTCGAACACAGACGATGTCGAATACAGACGAAGTCGAACACAGACGAAGTCAAGACAGACGAAGTCATGCACACGCAAAGAAAACCTGACGCAGACACAAACGCAAAGAAAAGCAGACGCAGACTCAGACGCTAAGAAAAAAGCGAAGACGCCAGTAGAAAAGCGACGCAAGAGTCGCCCGAAAGAGTTAGTTACAGAACTCAATTGATTAATCGTTTGTTTAAAGATTCAAGAAATAAGAATCAAGAAGCAGTTCGAGACGAAGGCTATAAATTCAAGTCAAAGTCGAAGATTGCAAAGTTAGACAACGTGAGAAAAATAACTTAACTTAATTTGTTAAGGAGAGATTGTTAAGTCCAAACGACTTAACTTAAAAATGATTTTGATGTATAACAAAGAAAACAAAATAAAAAGGAAGTTAAAGAGATGAAGTCGAGTACAGACGAAGTTGAAGACAGACGAAGTTGAACATAGACGGTGTCAACACAGAGGAAGTCAGACAGAAGAAGTCGAAGACAGACGATGTCGAATACAGACGAAGTCGAACACAGACGAAGTCATGCAAACGCAAAGAAAAGGGGACGCAGACACAAAGGCAAAGAAAAGCGAGCCTTGCAGACGCAGACGCTTAAGAAAAAAGATTTAAGACGCAGATAGAAAAGCAGACGCAAGAGTCAGTCTGAGTTAGTTACAGAACTCAACTGATTAACTGTTTCTTTAAAGATTTTAGATTCAAGTGTTATCATAACTTAATTAGTAAACAAAGTTTTAAGCAATTAGAATCTATCAAATTTTTGAAAAGATTTTTTTTAAACTTGTAACAAATGGCTTTTTTCAAAGTTTAGATATAGAGTTATCAGCAGGGCGTCTGGCAGGGAAGATATATAGTCGCGCAATAAAAAATTAAAGTTGAAGAGTTCCACTGTATTAAATGAGGGGCAGTAGTGCAAGATGATAAAGTGAAACAGAAACGATTTGCCTTGAGATACATTAAAAATAGTATATCAATTTGTATACTCCAAGAAGGATTATGGAATTGGAAACTGAAATTTAATGCGAGTTGGAAATGACATCAAGTGAACTGCTTTAAATAAAGAAGATCAAGAGGAAGCGCGAAGAGAAAAGTGAGAAGAAAGGGAGAAGCAAAGATAAGAGGAAGTGCATTACGATGAAGATTGCGGTTATACTGGACAGATAATCTAATGGAAAGTCTTCAACACGTTGGTTGTTTCCACTAGATTATCTGTCCAGTATAACACCATTCTTCAATCACTCTTAGTTCGACTATTGCTTCCTCTTTTTCTCTACACATGTTTTCCAAGAAGGATTAGTCAATTCCTATACTCCAAGGAGACTTTCCACTAGATTATCTGTCAGGAATGTTTGTAGGCTACTGATCTTCATCTAAGACTTTTGGAGTTTACAATCTTATTTCGAAGAAAGTTGAGAAAACCATCCATGTCAAGTTTGATGATAGTTCCCAACCCCATAAGGAAGATGACATGGGGAGTGGAAGCACTTCAAAGAAATTAGATGATATAATAGAAACTCCATCATCACGACCTGAGATAGATAAGGTTGAGGATATTCCACAAACCAGTGGATTGAAAAAAGATTGGAAGTATAGGAGTTCTGATCCAGAAGAGCTAATTATTGGAGAGACCTCTGAAGCAGGACGAAGCTTGGAATTTAGCCATGCAAGAGAAAAACAGACGGAGTTGAAAAATAGACGAAGTCAGAAAAATAGACGAAGTTAGAAAAACAGACGTAGTTGAAAAGTAGACGAAGTCAGAAAAGCAGACGAAGTATGCGAAGAGATACAAACACAGACGAAGTTGACAACACAAACGAAGTTGACAACACAGACGAAGTTGACAACACAGATGAAGTTAACAACACAGACGAAGTTGACAACACAGACGAAGTTCACAGCACAGACGAAGTAAACAACACAAATGAAGCTGACAAAGCAGACGGAAGCACATAAAAGAATCGGTTTGAGTTAGCAACAGACCTCAACTGAATAACTGTTTCTTTCAAGATTCAAGAAGAAAGAATCAAGAAGCAGTTAGAGATGAAAAGTTATAAATACAAGTTGAAAGTTATGAGAATCTGGGTTTTTTCCTTTTATGACGAGTATCTGTAGTAGATTGGGCGTCTGATTGTGGCGTACATTCGCTGCTACTGATCGGCTTATCCATTTGTGACGGCAAGTGGTATTCAACATCGGAGAATCTTTTTTCGAGACATTGTTTAGCTGATGAAGAAGATTCAGGATTTTTTCTGAAAATATCAGAAATGAATATGTATTAAGCAAGCGATATAAGGGGAGATGAATTAAAACTAAATGGCACATACAGAAATAATTAAAGATGATGTTATAGATAAAATCAAGATGAAGTAAGAATAAAAAGCACCTGAGAGGGGTGAATGTGAAGTCTGTTGTAGTTCATGAGCATCAATTTTCTGGCAGTAAACAACAGTAAATCGTTGCACCCCATCTAAAGACCGAGTGTTTGCTGGCTTCACATGGAGAAGAAAGTTATCGCTTTTCAATTGTGCGTACAGTTTCTCCAAGGGAAGATCCATGTTCTTATAACGAGAAACAAAAAATGTCCATTGTCAGTGGAATAAGTAGACGAAGATATTTGGCGCTGATTAAACTGGAAATGTAGATGAAAGAATGAAGGGAAAATATAACCTCATTGTAATATTTCATAACTTCAACGTCGGTTAAGTTTAATAGTTTCGCAGCGAGGTCGTCGAAAATGGAAGCCGTTATAGTTCTGGTTTCGTCGGTCAAATCTATGTCATATCGGCATCTGTTCAATAAAGTCAGAATAGACAAAAAGGAGGAGCGTGGGCAAAAAAGAAGTGCAGGTGACATGGAAGTAAAAAAGTGATGCAAAAATTATGGAATGGACACGGAAGGAATAAGCAAGAAATGGAAGATTGCAAATAGAAGGCAGAAACCTTGGCTCTGCTTTCCGTTTTCTCTACAGTAATTACAAGTGAAGAGAACTCCAGACGTAGCAGCTGTAGACCGGAAGCATTTGTTGCATGCCATATACCAAATTTTTTGCAAAATGTGCTGAAAGGAAATTTTGGCTTCAATCCATGATATCTAAGGAAAAGTCGATAAGAATGTTCAGAGGAAGAAGTTTCAAATTTAATATCTCACTAGAATATGCAGATGCGATTACCTTGGGGGTATAATGTAGAGACATGATCTTGGTGATATGCTGGTGAGATCCAGAAGATATACAAGGATTATATGTAAAGTAAGACTTTTATCGATTTAATTTTTGATGTGGCTGTTATTTCGTTGCGTCTCAGAACATAATAATTATATAGTCGTCAAAATAAAGAAATTTTAAAATTAAGATATAATTTGTAACAAAATGTTAGAAAGGTTGTACGTAATATAATGGATTACCAATTTTGAGATCGGCAACTTCTTGCATGGGTGGGTCAACGAGGATGGTCGAGTCGAACCACGCTGACAATACAATGACTAACATTTCAAAATGATTTTTGAGATAGAATGAAAAGGACAGAGTAAGATGTGTTATTATGAGGAAGGAAAAATACCGTTAAAGAAATTGACTTTGAGCTTTGTGCAAACAATAGCTGGATGAGAGTGAAGTGATTCCATAATCTTCCGCCCTCGCTCTCAACAAAACAATTCCAAAGCGATAGTATGATTGTTGTTGCCTTAAAAACACAAGAGATTACGAAGATGTTAAATTTGTTTATCTCTCGACGCAAAATAGTAACAAAGATACAGAGTGAGAATTACTCTTGATTCATGATAACAAATTTTTGGACGATCGAAGCTTTTCCGTCTCTCATGACATCTTTTTTTTCCAACACTTCAACAACGACGGCTAAAATATCTATCATGTGTTAAAGATTAATGTAATCACTAAGGAAAAGTTTTGTAAGATTGTATGAACAAATGTATTAAGCATCTAACCAACAGATTTTTGCTTGTCGTCCACATAATCCATAAGACTTTGGAAAGGTGTGAAGTTGAAAATCGAGGATCATTGCATCGCTTTGTGACAGTTCGATGACCGTGCGGCTTGTGAGAATCCACTGTATCTCCAAATTTTTAGTTTGATACTGAGGGGGAATTGATTTCATAATTGCATTAGAAATGATATATTCCTAACACGGCTGTAAGATGTCCCCAATTCTTTGGATATCATTGTTGAATATGATACCCTCAACTTGCGACCCCTGTTAATTATGAAGGAATTATGGATAGGTAAGTTGATAAAATGTGAAAGGAAGAAAGTGTAATTGATATACCTCAGAATCGCAGAAGACCAACTTTTGTCTTTTAGTCAGTGAATTAACCGAAGCAACGACCTATTGTTTTTCTTGGACCATCACTTGATAAGACCATGATTGCGCCTCGAGGAAAATATTGTTAATCAATAAACGATTATCCATGCTGAAAGAAAATGTTGGATGGTCAAGCCAAGACAAATAATTATGCGATAAAATCGAATTATGTGAACCGAGAAAACAAACAAATAATATACCTCGAGGAAATTTGATGTTTTATAATTTGACTAATTGAAAAATTTTACGGAAAACAATATTCCTTGTCTTTTTTCAAGTTCAAGATTGAAAAGTTCCAGAATAATAAGAACTTTAAGCGATTCAGAGTTTGCGCCTTGACAGAGCTACATATAACTCGTCTGTGTGAGAATACAAAGTTGACGGAGATAAATTCCAACATGATCAAGTGTTTGACCTTGGGATTTGTTTATAGTCATTGCAAAACACGTATTTAATTGGAAATTGTGTTCGATGAAAGGAATTCCATTTTTTGTTCTCCTGAGATTGCAAGGAATCTTAGGTATAAAATAAATTTTCCTTTGTGAGGTCCAAACACAATTTCAGCTGAAATTGTATGATTTTTAGTTGTTCGCATATCAACCTTGTTCCATTGCATAATCCTTCCGTTGGATTTAAGTTTTCATAAGCATAATTGGAGAGCCTTCTTTCAAAGAAAAGCTTATGAGGAGGTAGGCCTTTAGGATTCAAAGAATTGAGAAAATCTTGATAATCAGCTTGATGTCTGCGATCAACCGTCTTGTCAAAACTCACATATGAATGCAAATCTCCTGTTAATTTTTGAATCATGATGTCATTAATTTCATCAACACAACTATTTGTTGGACATAGCACGCATCTGTTGATCATCGATATGGGTCGGATGAATATAAGCTTAGGTCAGGGAAGACGTTTTTCAATAACCTAGTGAGGATAATTGTATATTAGGAAAATATAATCGTAATGGGAAAAAAGGTTAGTATGTCGTTTAATGAAAAAAGAAGTGACCTATTAACAGATTGATCCTTGTTGTCGTAAGGAATAATGAGTTCATTTGGTAAACATATTTGATCTTGTTCATCCATTGGTTCAGCGCCTTCTCCAACCCGCAATAAGAAATCACAAAAATTTGGATTTGAGATAGCTCTCATATTTGTCGTTAAACAGAATTTAGAGATGTGGCGCTAGAGATGTGAATTTAGAAGACTTGAATCAATGAGTTGTTGTTTCGTTGCTTGGTGAATAACTGGCAATGTTTGGCGAAAGTCGCCACCAAATACAACAATTTTACCTCCAAAAGGCTGATCAGAGTTCATTATATCTTGAAGTAAGTTGTGAAATGCTTCGATGGCTTCTCGTTTTTCCATGGAAGCCTCGTCCCATAAAATAAGACTGGATTTAAATATCAATTTTGCAACACTGCTCTGTTTGCTCAGCTGACAAACTTTTTGCTTTGATAAATCAAGCGGGATTTTAAATCTTGAGTGAGCTATCCTACCGCCTGGAAGAATTGACGCAGCAACGCCTGATGTCGCGACTACGATTGCAATATGTCCTTGCGATCGTAAATTTGCAAGAAGAGCTCGATATAAAAAAGTTTTACCTGTTCCCCTGGGACCATCGATAAAATAACTTGCAGTCGTTGAAGTGAGAACTGAATACATTATTAAATCAAATATGTGCTTTTGCTCGCTGTTTAGTTTTGATTGTAATAAGAGGTCTTGTTCATCAATCTCTATATTCATCTCACTTTCTACCTCCTTAGTCTGCTGCTGGCGGTAATTAGTACGAAATTCATGTTCAGTGAAATGATAATCAGCTAAGTTTTTTCCCATTTGTTCCAGAGATTTATTGATATCTTGAAAATCCATTTTTGCAATATCATCAGATGTATACGTATTAGAGGAAGAATAAGCATATAGGTAGTCAGAGCAGAGGTGGGCTGTGAAAGTTTCCCAGAGTTCCCTAGGATTTGCCGGTGAACAATAGAACAAGAGTGTACCAAATAACAATCTGAGGGATGTTGGCATTTGAAATATGACAGCTTCGTTAAGTGTTTGTTGTATGTAAGAGTCAGATGCTAGCAATCCTAAATGTCGTGCAGCATCCCTGAAACAGTTCAGCTTTTCACCATCAACAGTTAAAAAATTGTCAAACGATGTTGGTCCTCTAACATTTGCGAGCAATAATCTCAAGTAATACCTTTCTCCTTCTCGAGGGTCAACAGTAACTAATCGTCCTATGACTTTTCTCCGCTTTATTTCTGACCACGTCCTTCTTTTTTTTATGCCAAACAAAATGTTGGGGGAAATCCGCATACAGACATTTCATTTCTGCAGCCTTTTGATTTGTTGAATTAGTCCAAAAAAATTTCGTCAGCATTGTTTTGGTGAAGTCAATATTCCTCAATAAATACGACAAATTAGCATCTTTTGCGAAGGAAACAGATTGTTGATCTGGAAGGTGAACTTGGAGTATATAGATGGATGGATTAATCTTTGCGAGGTGGAATTCATATATGCGTCATAAAGCTTCGGGGGGTGAAATCCAACGGCCTTCTTGGAAATTAGTGATTTCGTCAATATCAGACCTGGTTTCTTGGTCGTTGACGCTAAAGTTCACAAGGTCGTGTCCCTTAAATACATATTTGTATAAATATTTAACAAGCTTCACAGTGGAACATATTTCAACATTAATGTGGCAGTCAACCAACATCAGAAGGTACGGGTTATGAGGAACCACCCATCTATTATCAACCTCGTGTCTGGAAATTTTAACTTTTCTTCCATCATCTCTACGTCTATAGCACGGATAACTATCTTTGTCATGGATAGTGAAAGGAGTAAAATCCTTGGGGTAGTGACTTTGCATACACCATTTTCATGCAAGCACCTTTGTTTGTTCATAAAACCACAAGGACCGTGGATCATATGCTTAATGACAAGAGAATATAACTGAATTGTGATCGATTAAGTATTTCACCGATATGATTTGATCATAGGAATCTGGATTCAACAACTTAAATTGTGGTCAAGTATTAGAAGCAAGTGAGTATGAGGGAATCCATGCTTTTCAAATTCAATTACGTAAACAAATGCGCAACATCTCCAAAATTGCTTTTCGATCAACTCATTTTTCAGAATCTCAAATTTCGCCCTGAACACTTTGGACAATAAATCCGTCTGCATCTTGTGCTTTTTCGTGAAATTTAAGATTCTCTTGTATTTCCTTTCGCATAGGGTTGCAAGTCATAGTGAGAAAATATCTGGTTTGCCATATTTTGCACTAGAGCCATCAGATCTAGATAACGCCGTTTCATGTCCTTGGGCCGCCAATAAATGAAGCCGAGGACAACTCATGCCAATTGTAGAAGCTTCAGTTTGACCAATATTAACGCTATCTAAAACACCCTGCAAAATTTCTGATCGTATTTCATTCTGTTTTTTCCTATGGAAGTCAAGCCGTGATGTTTCAATCTTTATATAAAAACCAACAACGAATTGTTGTAGTAGTCTTAAGTCGTGGATAAGCATGGATTCATCATAACTTCTCATTTGAAGTCGATAGCGATAATACTCTCGCAGATACTACGCCATGTTTGGAGTTCGCTTCTTGAGTAATTAGTAATAGTAAGAAAAAAAATGATAAATTAATTTAGCCCAATTAGACAATATTTGGGAACCAAGGGAATAAGCACACAACTAACCTATGTTTTCAAGAGCAAATAATTCAACTGCTTCAATAAAAGTGCATAAAGGAGCACCGCTTGTTTGATCAGAACCATTGTTGCTGTTTGTTTGTGAATTTAACCTCTTAATGCGAGGATACCATCCTGATTCACCCCGTGGAAACAGAAGTGGGTATTGAAGTGGGTCGTAGCATGCATAATAAGATCGAATTCTATATTTGGGACCGAGGATCAGAGACTTGGATATGAGGAGATTTATCATGCTGTTCATCATCAATTTCAGTCCATATAGCAGCTACTTGTGATGCAGTAGGAAGATTGTAAACGCGTTGATCAAGACCTGGATAACATCTCAGAACAATTTCGTGATTTTCAAGGGAAGGAATATCTTTAAGACGCGAAAGAACCCAAGATAAGGGTTATCTTCAAGAATTGTCATAATCGTTTCAATGTACTTTCGAAGTTATCGAATCGCCACCCTTTGTTGTAGTTCTTCATCGGTATCAAAGAAATAAAGTTGGATTCCACATACTTTATTGCTTTCAAGACTAAACTATCAAGGAAATGGTAAACTTGTCCTTGAACACGGAATGTATAAACTCCCATTGTGTTTTTTGTCAGGTCACGATCATATCTAGCTCCATAGGAAGTGAAAGCTACATTGTTATTGTATGTACGAACATTCTTTATGAAATGTTCGGATTCTTCGTCGCTATTTAGAAACAAAGACTTTAAAGCATAAGGCATCTGAGGAGCAACAATAGAAATTTGTCCGGACGAGCAACAAAACGATGGAGATTCAAGGTAAAATCGTTTGCTATAATATTAACAATCTGGAATGAAGGGAGCCGTTTTCAGTTCAACTGTAAATTCGCAAGGATGTTAATGTTGAAGGAAATGTGCGATGATTTATCCCTCAAACGTATAAAAGGACATTATCATTATGTGGAGTAGTTAGGTTGGAAATAGTTTCAATATAGTGAAAAAAAGGTACCTTCATTTATGCGATCAGCATGGATATCAATACATCGGTCACGATTTGATGAAAAGAGGGTCATGACTCGAAAGTTGATCGTGGAAGGTTCAATATTAATGAAAGAATCCTTCGCTGAGGAGTAATTCTTTCTTTGAAGTGTAGATGAAGTGGAAGTTGTGTTTTTGCAGCTCGATTTTCTACTACGTCGCAACAATTCTTTTTTTTCATTTGTCATTTCAGCATATTTTTGACGCTTTTAGCATTTCTATCCATATGTAAATACCGAGGAATCGACATAATATGAACGTCTTTGATCTATCCATTCATGATGTTCGTAAAATGAATTGTCGATATATATATATACAGCCTACATACATTGATATATATATGTATATTTACATATATATAAAAATATATATCTATATAGCTATATCGATATATATATATAAACAATAAAATTGAATATATATTATAAATCGTATCACAAAGAAAATGTTTAAAAAATATTTTGTTTATGATCTAACAAACAATATGTCGAACAAACATGATTATAAACCATTTAAATAACTATAGCAGTAATTTATAAAATAAATTTTTTCATTTAACTACACATACCTTACTACACTAAGAATGCAAAGAGAATAAGCAGAGGAGCTATAAAAATGGAGTATACATGCAAATGTAACGTAGAAAGGAGAATTTGCTCGATTTAGGTTAATAAATAACAACAACTGAATTTTTACAATAAATTTATTTAACCTAAGCATATATACCTTAGTACTCAAGAATGCAGAAAGAATAAGCATGGGCCTTTTAAAATGGAGTATAAATGCAATTAATCTAGAACGGAGAATTTGATAACTAAAAGAAGAGGGTAGTTGAGAGAAGTAAAGTTTAGGTGGAGAAAATGTTTCAGCAATTGGGGTAGATTTGCTTTAAGGGTTAAGACAGAGAACAGTAAGAAGTTAGAATATGAAGGTGTCAAAGTTGTCATGGAGTGCGTGCGAGAGATCAAATTTCGTTGTAAGTTATTTTGATGCCAAAGAAATGGCCTTGAATGATTGATTGATAAACGGATGCAAAAGCCAAGCTTCTGAAGAAGAGGAAATGATTGTAGAAGGTGAACCTCGTCAGAAGAAGATTAAAGGTAAACAAAGGTCAACCTGTCCGGAGTAGCACGTGTATAATAATTTTATCACCTATGAATTGAAACGTCGATCTCTACTCTGGTGCTCTTCTTCTCGTAATTCGCTAATGTTTGCTTACTTCTTCAATACGTTTTTGCGTGAATCGACATTATTATACCGCTTAGAAGATTATGCCATATAAGAAAAACAGTCCGAATGTGGTTCATACATTTTGGGGTTAGTGTATCTTTCTTGCCAAAAGTAAAAAATTATGACACTCTCACCTATGAATTAAAACGTCAATCTCATTCCGTGTTTACTGCAATACGCTATGGCGGTGTTTGACATTATTCCTATTAATTGAACGTCAATCTACCCGATGTAAGAAATCATGCGCTAAAAAGGAGGAGATTGTTAAAAGGAGACGAAAGCAAACCACGGTGAATTAAGAATCAGCTTGAGTTAGTTACAAAACTCAATTGAATAACCGGCTCTTTCAAGATTCAAGCAATCTGCTCGTCATCTTCTTCGCGGAAAATGAAAATGATTGTAGAAGGTCAAATTGTTCAAGGTCAACTCGTCAGAGTAGCGGTGAGAAATCTATCACCTATGAATTGAAACGTCGATCTCTACTCGGTGCTCTTCTTTCTAATTTCGTTAATGTTTGCTTACTTCTTCAATACCTTTTTGGCATGAATCGACATTATTATACCAGTTAGAAGATTATGCCATACAAGAAAAACAGGTCTGAATGTCTGGTTTATACATTTTGGTGGTTAGCGTATCTTTCCTTGCCACAAGTAAAAAATTATGACGCTCTCACCTATGAATTAAAACGTCAATCTCTGTTCTGGTGTTTACTTCTGCAATCCGCAAACGTCAATCTACCTGACAGAAGAAATATGTGCAGTTAAAAAGGAGGAGATTGTTAAGTCAAAACGACTTTACATAAATGATTTTGATGAAGTACAAACAATGATGAAAAAGGAGAGGATGAAAAGAAGACGAAAGTTGAAAAGCAGACGCAAGTTGAAAAGCAGATGGAAGCAAAACCAGACGGAAGCAAAAACAGACGAAAGTTCTGCAAAAGTTGACGGGAGAAAAAGCAGAGGATGGAAAGGAGACGAAAGCAAACCACGTGTGAATTAAGAATCAGTTTGAGTTAGTTACAAAACTCAATTGAATTACGGGTTCTTTCAAGATTCAAGCAATCTGCTCGTCATCTTCTTTCAAAAAATGAAAATGATTCAGAAGGTCAACCTGTCAGGAAGAAGAGTAAAGGGAAGCAATGACACTAATTTCCAAAGAAGAGAAAATAATTGTAAAAGGTCAACCTGTCAGGAGTAGCAGGTGAGAAATCTATCACCTATGAATTGAAACGTCAATCTATGTTCTCGCCCTCTTCTTCTTTGCATCCTCATGTTTGGTTACTTCTGGAATACGTTAACGTATGAATTGAAACGTCAATCTCTGTTCTGGTCTACTTCTGCAATA
Source organism: Erythroxylum novogranatense (assembly GCA_029891385.1). Taxonomy (NCBI): domain Eukaryota; kingdom Viridiplantae; phylum Streptophyta; class Magnoliopsida; order Malpighiales; family Erythroxylaceae; genus Erythroxylum; species Erythroxylum novogranatense. The sequence continues at coordinate 27,483,313 of CM057227.1, read as the reverse complement.
CGCTATTGGCAGTGTTTGACATTATTATAGCGGCTAGAAGATTGTACCTATTAATTGAAAACTCAATCTACGTGACAGAAAAAATATGTGCAGTTAAAAAGGACGAGATTGTTAAGTCAAAACAACTCGACATCAATGATTTTGATGAAGTACAAATAATGATGAAAAAGCAGACGATGAAAAATAGATGAAGAAAAACAGACGGAACCTATTGAAAAGCATGTTAAGTCAAAATGACTTGAGATATATGATTTTAATGAATAATGAGACGAAGAAAACAGATTAAGTAGAAAATGACATTTAAGTAGAAAAGCAGATGTAAAATGCAAAAGCATAAATAATATGTTGACTTGACTCTTATTTATAACCTTCGTGTTCAACTGCCGCTCTACTTGTCACATTTCATGCTTTTCAAGTTCACGAATATCAATTTATTGTCCTAAAAATATTGGCCTTTGGTTTTGATTTTATGATATATTTAACCATGTTGAGATTTCATTCGATTTCCGAACCGTTATTTACTTAATGGTTTAATAAGATGTCCGCCCATTGATACTGTTTCAACGAACTGCATTTCGAAAACACATTAGAAATGCATGACTTAATGGAGGAAATGGGAAAGGAAGTTGTACGTCAAGAATCTAGATATCCCAATACACGTAGTAGATTATGGGATGCAAAAGATGTTTTAAAAGTACTTGCAGAGGACAAGGTAAAATTAGTCACTTACTTTCTACATGAGATTTTAAGTTGTGTATTGATATTATGTTAAGAAAATATATATTGCAAAACTTTGAACTTATGGTTTTCAAATAAGGATATTTTGAACATACCTTCAATTATTATAATATCAATTTGAAAATCATTTGAACTTTCTTTTTACTAAAAGAAATATTTGATTGTTATTTGTTAGGGAGCCAAGCAATGAAAGCATAAGGTTGGATGTGTCCAAAATATGTGAGATAGATTCAAATGCGTATGGATAGATGGCCATGGTTGTTCGTTAGGGTTGTAGCCTTGTTCAAGTTCAATTTAGATGAACATGGAAGTACAGTAAACTCGGCGCGACGCCACTCCATTATATTCCTAATATCGGGATCAATTTTATTAAGCATTTTAGTTTTCTACCCAAAGGTCCATTATGTTTTATAGCAAATTTGATGTAGTTCGTCACACTCGTTACTTCTCTCACAAGCAAATTGAACTTTAAATCCGCCTTTTGATTCGCCGCCAGGCTTCATTCCTTTTGTCAGATCGCCTACTTTTCATCTGCCTTTATGTCTTCGTCTCGACCTTTGTATTCTCCGTGTATTGTTAACTTCGCCTACTTTTTCAACTCCGCTTATATTTTTAACTTCGCTCTACTTTTTCAACTCCGCCTATATTGATAATTTCGTTAACTTTTTAACTCCATCTATTTTTAACTTCGCTCACTTTCTCAACTCGTCTGCTTTTTCTCTGCTTAAATTCTGCCTTTATGTCTTCGTCTCGACCTTTGTATTCTCTATGTGTATTGTTAACTTCGCGTCTACTTTTTCAACTCCGTTTATATTTTTAACTTCGTCTACTTTTTCAACTCCGTCTATATTGATAACTTCGTTAACTTTTTCAACTCCATCTATTTTTAACTTCGTCTACTTTCTCAACTCCGTCTGTTTTTCTCTTCTTCGTCTGTGTTTTCAACTTCGTCTGCTTTTGTGCTTCGTCTGTTTTTGTTCAGATTGCCCGCTTGCCCTGCCTTTATGTCTTCGTCTCGACCTTTGTATTCTCCGTGTGTATTGTTAACTTCGCCTACTTTTTCAACTCCGCTTATATTTTTAACTTCATCTGCCTTTTCAACTCCGCTTATATTGAGAACTTCGTTAACTTTTTCAACTCCATTTATTTTAACTTCGCTCTACTTTCTCAACTCCGTCTGCTTTTTTCTTCTTCATCTCGTGTTTTCAACTTCGCCCGCCAGGCTTCGGCCTGCTTTTGTTCAGATAAATCGCTTTCTGCCTTTATGTCTTCGTCGACCTTTGTATTCTCCGTGTGTATTGTTAACTTCGTCTACTTTTTCAACTCCGCTTATATTTTTAGCTTCGCTCTACTTTTTCAACTCCGCTATATTGATAACTTCGTTAACTTTTTCAACTCCATCTATGTTTAACTTCGCTCTACTTTCTCAACTCCGCCTCTTTTCTCTTCTTCGCTCGTGTTTTCAACTTCGCTCGCCAGGCTTCGCCTGCTTTTTTTCAGATCGCCCGCTTTTCGCCTTTATGTCTTCGCTCGACCTTTGTATTCTCCGTGTGTATTGTTAACTTCGCCTACTTTTTCAACTCCGCTTATATTTTTAACTTCGCCTACTTTTCAACTCCGTCTATATTGATAACTTCGTTAACTTTTTCAACTCCATCTATTTTAACTTCCTCTACTTTCTCAACTCCGCTCTGCTTTTTCTCTTTTAAATCTGCTTTTCAACTTCGTATGTTATTCATCAAAATCATATATGTGACCAAAATAAGAGGCTGAAAATTAGACGAAGCGATATGTGCGCTACCATATTATGCTATCTAATATTACAATTTTGAAATGGCAACATGATAAACTCGCCATATGATGTTCATCTGATTAAAGTTATCCAAAAGCGTAGGGTGAAAAGCGATTTATGCTAAACGATAGAAAAGCAAATCACAAGTGAGACGATAGAAGTGAAACCATCAAAGTCGATATTGAAAAGTGAAAAGCAAACTGAAGTAAGACATAAAGCGTAAAAAGTTAGAGCAAGTTTAAAGTAAGACACATAAAAGTTTACAAAGCGATATGTCACATTCTTGAAAAATAGCACGGGCGATATGCATAGCTATTATATTATTCAAATCTACAATACGCCTTCTAAAACTTTATGACTACAAGAAAATCTTGGTCAACACATTTACAATCTTCCTATTGCATCACAAGTAGATGCTATATGGATAGAGACTAACGATGAATGTACTCATATCCAAGTCAGACTACGCCTTCTTTGTTCCTGCATCCTTTTCATATTAAAGTATATGAACCTCGCTGATGAGGAGTTCCTTTCCGACATGAGAAAATATATGTACAAGGAAAGAGGATGTCGGTGGTGAAGTAGAGACTTTGCAATTTATGATAAATCTCCTCATATCCAAGTCTGCACTACGCCTTCTTTATTTGACGACTCTTTTTCAGATGGCAACAATGACAAAACCACAACGAAACTCGGAAAACATCTGACACAATAAAACAAAAAGTTTAAAGAAGATTTACAAGTAAAGAACACCTAGAAACAGAGACGATGCGGTTACAACATCCGACGCAACAGAACAACCTTATGCTAGGTTCACGTATAGCTCAAATTAAAGTAGATGATTCCCGATGAAACCTCTTCTTTGACAGAGGAGTTCCTTTCTATACGAGAAAAATATATGTACAAGGAAAGAGGATGCTGTGGTGAAGTAACTTTGCAATTTATGATAAATCTCCTCATATCCAAGTCTCGCACTAAACTCGGAAAACATCAGACACAACAAAACAAAAAGCTTAAAGAAGATTTACAAGTAAAGAACAATCGAAAAGAGACGATGTCATATAACATCCGACGTCCAGCCAGTGAACAATCTTATGCTAGGCCACGCGTTAGATTCACTCGAAACCATCGATACTCTCGACACCAACAATGCCACGACAACCACAAATGGAATGGAAAAAGCAGAGAAGACAATGGCGGAGAGGAAAACAAAGACAGAGAAAGGAGACAACATGGATCTATTTTCGCTTTTTAGTAGTAAGCGCCACACCGACAAATCAAGGTCAAGATTGCGTGCATATCTAGACAAAATGACAAAATATTTGGGTCAAGATCATGTATATTTCAATAAATGAAGAAAGAGAATGTAAGTCGTTAGATTAAATGGACAATCGATGGATTCATGGTCGCCCATCCGCCGCTCTTAGTATATATACTTAATAAGCACTGTAAGTGTTAATTATTTTGGTAAGAAATGTAGAGCCATTGAATTTGGGAACTTCTTAGCCCTTATATTTATCGTGGATTAAAATATCTTTATATATCATATATATTATTTATTAATAAATAAAATAATTTATATTATAATAACCATAAAATAACTAAATTAATGGTCATATAATTATTCCCTTATATAATACTCATTACAACTTTTGTACACTTTTAAATAAGATAAACTTGTAAATCATTGGTTTATGTTTATGTTTATGTTTCGATTTTCTTTTTGTTATCAAATTTAATTTTAAATATATTTATTCAAAATTTTGTTTATATTTTTATCTTATTTTTCATATTTTCAAAATTTATGAAAATCACAAAAGTAGTTTTGTTTTTATTTATATTTTTATAATCTTGTTTAATATCAACTAAATATATATTATTTAATTATTTAATATATTAATTAATACTAATTATGAATAATTAATTTTATATTATATATTTAATTATTAAAATTAATTATTAAAATTATAAATAATTTAGTTTAATTTAATTTTAGTTATGCAATATGTAATCATTATCAATATTCAAAATATAACTACATTGATATTAATAACTAAACAAATTTTTATTTTGTTTAAAAAAAAGTAGAAACTAAAAATAAAAATAACAAAATTACAATAAAGACACAGAAGTAGAAGTAAACTAAGAATTGACGATGAAACATTATTATAGTAGGAGGGGCAAAAAAAAAACATTTCGATAATTCTTTCTTTGGGCCTTTTAAGATGTTGGGCTTATTCTGCAGTAAGCCATAGAGGTCTTCTCGATCTAGTTCTGCTATTCTATTAAGTCCTTTAATAGAACATTTCGATAATCCTGTCTATTGTTTTTAGTCTTTTAAGTCCTTAAGAATTCGACTGGTAGTAAATTGTTTGATGAATACGTTACAAGATCATGACAACCTCATTGTTCATCACTTGAGCGTTTACCAATTGCTTGGAATATAATTAATTGGAAAATGTTAGTTAAAACATATGGTACGAAAAAGGACACGACCATAGATTGTTAATTTAGCTTGATAGGAATCTGAGACAAAAATTCACGATTCCTGGGTTGTGTCTGCAATTAATCTTCAAAGCCTTAGTTTATATTGGTTATCATGTGCTGGCAAGCAATTTTACTGTTTGTTAATGGATATATGCACAACTATATTCGGCTCACACTGTGTGGTCCAAGTGTAACGTAACTCTGCGCTTTCAAAGTCAAAGCCATAAGGACTTTTCGTTGCTTATGGTGATTGTTGTTGTCCGTAGATTTGACAATGCTACTATTTCCTTATTATTATAGATTAAGAAAAGCTGTTGCCGGTGAGCTTATATATATCTCGTGGTTAGGAAAGCTTTGAAACATATATCATATGGAAAGAAAAGCAGAACAACATAGTGTGTAAGAGGAGTCAATAACACCGAGTTAATTACCTTTTCATTGTAATCATGGTCGTTAATATCCAATTAAAGTTTCATTGTAACACAAAGTCTGAAGAAATTCAATAATAAACAGTCTTATTCTTACTGAATAGTTAATTAACTCATATTTAACTCTTATTAATATACATATATAGATATATTAGTTAGTAAGACAGTAGAAATCAGTACAACTATTATGTCTCCAAATAACGCCCATTTTGCTAATCTAGTTCATGATCATATCAGTTTTTTCACAAAGAATAATTGTCAAACAAGGGTTAATTTACGTTAGTTAATCACAGTAGCAGGTCAAAATACTTAACACGAATGAGTGATTAGAAAAAAAGTCAAAAGTTGTCTTTCTTATCCACCCTGTAAGTGGATGAAATCCTCCCGCATAGAGTAGGAACTGAGTTTTTAGTACAGAGATCTCATCCTCGGTTAACCATCTATTATTACAAAAAGAAGGTACATATACTTATGAAAAGTTCATTCTTAAAGCCTCCATCCAAATATATGCAATAGTAATTCATCAATTATGCGCTCTTGTAACAATTTTATAGCTAAAACAATAGATTATAGTTGTTCTCTGATCAGACTTGCAGAGTAGCCGATGCAATAACCGTGCTTGGCAGTGCAACAAATCCTCAATCAGATTAAACATGAAGCATGCAATCATGTGTTTGAATTTACGAGGTCTTTGTCTCATCTCTAACACACTATTAAATATTACTACTAACTATTTCAAGAGTTCCAACGTACATAATTAACCAATGATATAGATATGACTTGTAATATATGCTCTAAGCATGCGTGGTTGCTTGGTTGTCATGGAGCTGGATTATATAATTGCTCTAGGTGCATTTACCTTCCTTTTCTTTAACAACAAACTTAAATTAAGACGGGGAAAAAACTAAAAACCTGGAGTAGATGAGCATATGAATTCAACAAAACAAAAAAGATTTCTTGGCAAGGTATAAATAAAGGAAACCTTATCTATAAGCTTGTGTGGACGCTCTTGGATCACATTTCTAATAGAGTATACAAGTTATTTGTATTATACAATGCTCGACAGGAACTCAATTTCAGTTACAGCTAGCGAAGACCTACTCTTGTATATTACCATTATTGAGACTTGAGAGAGAGAGAGGAAGAGAAATTGAGCACATGGATGAGGAGTATAAAAAGTTTCCACAAAAAGGCAATTTTGTACATGTGTATGTGGGTTCATTACAAGATATTGTGTGGTAAAAAAATAATATAGCAGAAATGAAAACAAATATGGAAGATGGGAAAAGGGTAATTCTTTCTTTTAGATGAATCAGAGACTTAACATAACAGTATCAACGAATTAATTATTGATTCACATCTTTAAATTATGAATCAAGTAGGATTTGAAAAGTACACACTAGTCGTGTTTTCTAATGTAATTGAAGATTATTCCCGTGGTCTAGCATGATTTGACTAGCAGATTCTTGTTAAATAGATTACAAGAAACAAACACTTGATTAGACTTGGTATTATTTGTCTTGACATCTATAGAGGTGGTCAAAGCCAAAACGTAGGACCCTAGAGACTAGAGAGCTTTAATTGGATGCTAGCTATACAACTATGGCTTACGACATGCATGATTTGAGAAATGAACAAAACCCTGAATTTTGTAGATCCTAAACGTAAGCATGCATCAAATGCTCAACCTTTAGGAAACTTCGAACATGTAACAAGAGTGTAGTCGTCTTTCGTCGGCGCATTGTCTGAAATCGACATATGAGACGACCTTGAATGCTCCATTGAGACTATACCTTAAAATCCAGCTTAAGTAGACCCTTCTGGGGTTCACAAAACGTGTTTTCTCTTAACACGTCATGACTCACTCTTAATCACATATCCCAATTCATATAAATATACTATACAAGACAAATGTTTAAGGTGAAGGGAAGCTGAAAGGAGGACATATATCCATATATAATATAATTAGTGATATAGTTTTATTAGAAGCCTCATACCAAAGTCAATAGTGAATTCTGAACAACCAAATATTGTATTATTATCTCCGTTTGACATGATCTCTTGATGATTAGTACAAATATTCAGGCGTGGCAGGTCCCTATTGGTATTGTATCTTCCAAGAAGATTCATGCCTTATGATTGGGATGCAAAGGAACATGCTAATATCCTAGAATCATTGTTAACCTCTTTATCTAACTTCATTTTTCTATCTTGAAGATAAATAATTAAGTTCTCACTGAGGATAAAAGAAACAACTTAACCGACACATGTCACTCAATTAAGAAATTTGATTATGGATACGTCACCCAAAAACCACAAAGAAGACCCAAATTTTGGGAACGTTAAAATAAGTTGCTTTTTCTTGATATACAAATATATTTGTATGAAGGAAAAAGAAACTACAAAGATTACATAACAAGACGAGGGAAACAAACCCAAATATCCTCGTCAAGGAGGCGTTGGCACCCAACAGGATAGTAACAAAAAGGTGAGACCGATCGTAGTAGAATCGCGCGTGAGTAGCAAGTTAGTTAGCAAGATCCGTTGTTCTCTCGATAAACGTATCAATGTGCAACAATCCAATTCCGGAGAAGCTCATGAACTCCCAAAGACGATGGGGTTGAATGTCCGGAACGACGATCCGCTAATGAGAGGAGAAAATGCATCGCGAGAGAATCCAAATCGAGCTCTATGCTGGAAGCCCAAATCCCATGCTAATGTAAGCCCAGATAAATGTTCCAGAGCTTAGCCGACACCGGATCGCACCAACCGAGGTTCGGGAGAACTGGCTGCCGGGGCACACCTTATCACGCAAAAGTCCACCGCTCAAGCCGAGTAGCGATTGCGTGCTTCTGTTGTTCGCTTGACCCAACCAAGAGGCGGTTTGGACCAACTAATAAGTCGTTGGTGGCAGGGCGAGGGCACAGGCGCTTTGGCTAGCCTAACGGGAGGCCTGGAGGATCCGACTGCAAAAGTCAAAATGAGAGAATTAGGAGACAAAGGCCAAGAGAAAGTAGCATCAAAGATGGACTTATTCTCTACGACTAAAGGAACCAAAGAGGTCGTGTTAAAAGAGTCGCCAGTCGTGTCCCAAGACGTGCCGATGGTGATGGAGGTTCGGAGGATCCATGGCGAGTTGATATAGCCTAGAAAGCAGGAGGGTGAGGTCCGCTAGAAGGTAGCCCACACCTGACGAGCTTATAGGCAATCCCGACAAGCGTGAAAATGGGATTCTTCCAGTGGCGTGAGGACAAAGTGCCGGCCAGTAAGATGGCGCAAGGAACGACATCGTTAGTGAGGAGCCGCCTAGGCCAATAACCACAAGAAAGATCGAACTTAAAAAACTTTAACGGTGAAGTAATCCAATATAAAAAATCTTAATGTTTCTTGAAACATTTATGCTCTATTCTTCAAGTTGGAAGCACAATGTCAAGTTTTAGCAAATGTTGTTTTGGATAATGTGTTGTGACAAATTAACACCAATACTTAAATTATAATTTAATTGAATTATTCTTCTCTTATATAAAATAAAAAATTAATATCAATTTATGGACAAAGTTCATAGTATTCATAAAATTTAAAAGATAATTAGAAATGCATATTAAAATTAAGCTCTCAATTTTAAATCCATGAAGTATGTGGGCCCTTAATAAATTCACATTGCTATGGTAGGAATTAGGTGAAGTGTGGCATGTGACACAAGAAAATCAATTAAAACAGATAAAAGATGTAGAAGATTCAAAGCCAAGTTATATGCAATCATGTATATAACGATAACAAAATCCCAATTATTTATTTTAGTAGAGTATAGTAATCTCACATGTCGGTTATTACTACAACTTGTGGTGATTCCTGCCTACCGTCAAGGGTAGCAAGCTGAAATCAGAAGCATGTAAGGACACGAAACGGTTCCTTTCGCTGAAGCTTGTACTCCAAATCCACAACATGAAAGTGACAAACTTGGCCCTCTTCAAGCTTTTTTTTACTAATCAGATGTTGACAGATTGAGCTGTTGTCAAGTACGGAAAATAAAGAAAGAAACTTCAATGTCTTACAAATAACCAATCACTTTCTTATTTATAAAACCTAATTAATTGCAGTGTGACGTTGATTAAAGAAGGTTCACATATCGTTCAAGCACTCTAGCTAGCTGTGAGTAAATTAAGCTCAAGCTCTATCACCGCTTTGACCTGTCTTTTTCCTTCCTATATTCAAGTTCTATGTACATGTAAGCTACGCATAGGCATGGAACCTATAGAACTTCCTGGCTGCTTCCTTTTGTGCTGCTACTTGTTGTAATCCACTTCAGCAACTCAGTACGCTGCTTCAGGATAGATTAACTTTATTTGTAGAATACATTGCTCTCTTGTAGGTACCTAACACACTAATTAAAACCATTTTAGATTATTGTTCACACTGAGTAGTGCTTCTGACCTTTTGCTAATCCATATACTAACTTAAGATGACTGATCCGGAGACTCTGATATATGGCACCTCTCTTAGTAACACTTTGAAGCTCATTAACCCCTCACTATTTGTTGATTATCATTTAAGGACAGGAAAGAAACACGTATACGCATTTGGTGATTAGTACGGTTCCAATAACACCGCCTGGTCGAGTATATCTGTTTATTTAAACTGAAAATAAAATTCTTATTTGTAAAAAATTCTTTAATTATTAACAAAATACCTGTTAGGAATTAATATTTACATTGCTTACTAACGTTAACAACATTTAACTATTATATATTTATTGAATCATAGTTGATAGAGCCTACGTATGAACAACAATTATTCACATCCAATTTTGAGCAACGTTAATAGCTAGCAAGCATATTCAAATACAGACAACAATCAACTACCACCAACACCTGGTAAAAGAAAGAAGAAAATCACGAATATAACATATTTACTGGCTCTCACTTAATTGCAGGCAAGCCGTGTATATATATACTTCAAATGTTTTTTGTTGTAGTACTTGGCTTGGAAATTGTGTAAGGATTGATTCATTTTAGTAGTGACTAGTGAGCAATGATTTAGGATTCTTTCAAGTGGACAATATATTATAACTGCTCACAACTACTATTGTTCAGAAATTAACCTTCGACATCTAGGAGAAGAACCTTGGTTGATTTTTGTCTCTCTCTGACAGGCCAAAGCCGCCGAACAGTCGTCACGGACAACTTGTTGTTTCACGTCCTTTAATTATTCTTTCCTTTTATCTCTGCTATGGGATCTATCTTTTAATGCAGATCTCAGGCTGTTGAGTTACTTGCACATGGTGATTCATCTAGTCCCTCGTCCATTCATAATTTAAAAGAGCCACACATATTCTTTTCATCATCGACTGTTCTTCCTCTTTTGATTCCAATTGTTTATTCCTTCTCTCTGGGGTTTTGTATATTCTCTTGGTTTGTTAGTTGAAAATTGAAATCTATTTCTATGAACAACATAATCTTGACAAGTATCTCAACTCTTACATGGAGGCATGGAGATGTAGCATACAAACTAGCACATTTAGATCTGCATATGCAAGCATTTTCTCATAGTGTTTAAGCCTTAATCACTCATTAGTAAGACAGGACAACCATCCCTCAAAAGTCATTAACTTAATTTGATCATTTCTAATGACTTGCTAATGGGTGGTTACGAGGAAAATGATGACTTTTGAAGACAGAAAAGCTTACCAGGTTGACTTTCCATGGAGAATCCAGAACTTGCATGTGAACTTGTGACTGACATGGAAAAGTCATCAGGAATGTGCTTTTGCCCGGATATGATTAGAGAGAGCTTGTGGACTGAATTTGGATAATTAGTACCCTTCCTAACTACAATCCTTAAACCCTAATGACCTTATAAATTCTGATGCAATTGTGGGCCCATAATATCTTCTCAAAGCTACTCCTTTGTCATAAATTTTGTTCCCAAATCAGAATCTTAATCTTGTGTAAATTCATATCTTTGTCAGATCACTAGAGCTTAACTACTCATAGATATCATCAACACATTCATGCTCGCTATGTATTCTTCGCGTAGTTGCAGCATATTTGGTTTCAGCAAAGCAAAATTTTTTAAGTTTTGCCTACGTTTATGCATTTGGTTAGTCATAGGTTGAGAAGTGGGGGCTTGGAGTTTAACTACCATCATTAGTAATATAAAGAAAGTGAAAAATATCAAGTTCTCAACTGGTCTGACTATTTGCAATCGCACTATTTCCTTTATGTCTTAGTTATCTAAAGCAAGTGAAAAATATCAAGTTCTCAACTGGCCTGAGGCCTGACTATTTTGCAATCGTTCTATTTCGTTTCTGTCTTCCTGCTTTTTGGGCAACGTCTTGAATGTAGCATCATGTATGAAACTATAAGAAGATAATCCAAAGAAGTAAGAGTAGTCTGACAGTAATGATATGGAGATGGGAGGTCACCCACCCCTCATCAACCACCTTATTCGTTCCGGATCTTATGAAGATTTGAGTTAAAGAAAGGTTTGGAGAATGTGACAGAAGCGAACAGTTGTCATGGAGTTAAAAAAAATTGCATCTGTAGAAGGCGAGGTTTCGATTTTGCTTACATTAGAGTATCAACGATTGATATTTTATTCTGTTTCATTGTGGTGAGAACTAGGCAAGTTGTGGGGACCCTTTTTATTATGTCAAAGCCTCAGACACTCCCTATATATTACGAGAGTTCTTGACAAAGGTTTCATTCAAGCAGTTGTGTCTTCTCCACTCTTTTCTTTCTCTCTACTTCTTGTTTCTCTATCACTTTCTCGTTCATACTCAATCTTATTTTTGAGGACAAAACCTACAGATATAGCCAGGAAACTTAAAGCAGAAGTCATGGCCATAGAGATTGAACAACCTACTACTGTTGAGCTATCGAAAATTGCAGTCTCTAAAACCCATGGAGAGGACTCTCCATATTTTGCAGGATGGAAAGCATACGATGAAGATCCTTATCATGACGCAGAAAACCCATCAGGAGTCATACAGATGGGACTCGCAGAAAATCAAGTGAGTCTCTTGATCCCTTTCTTTCTTAGCAAACGTACTTAAGCTCAATGTGATCTTCGTCAATACAAAGCTCAAATCCTTCCTTTTGCTCACTGAACAGGTCTCATTCGATTTGTTGGAAGAATACTTGGCGAAACATTCCGAAGCATCTATCTTTGGAAATGGAGCACTAAGCTTTAGAGAAAATGCCTTGTTTCAAGATTATCATGGACTTAAATCGTTCAGACAGGTACTTTCTTTGACCCATATATGTAATGACTTACTATAACTTACTTAAAAGAAGGACAATTCTGACATTTCTTGTGCACTTGGTCACAGGCAATGTCAAATTTCATGGAACAAATTAGAGGAGGAAGAGCAAAATTCGACTCAGATAGAGTAGTCCTCACCGCCGGTGCTACTGCAGCTAACGAGCTCTTAACATTCATTCTAGCAGATCCTGGTGATGCTTTGCTTGTTCCAACTCCATACTATCCAGGGTAAGTATTCAGTTGTCTCCAAAAACATTCTACTTCCGAACTCATTATCTATGGGTTTAATGCTTTCATTCCCGACCTCACCATTTAATGCTTTCATTCCCGACCTCACCATTTAAAATTATTTCGAACATCTCTTGCAGATTTGATAGGGATTTAAGGTGGAGGACTGGTGTAAACATTGTTCCAATTCATTGTGACAGCTCCAACAATTTCCAAGTTACTCCTGACGCCTTGGAATCTGCATACAGAGAAGCAGCAGCCTTGAACCTCAAAGTGAGAGCAGTTCTGATAACAAATCCATCAAACCCGTTGGGTGCTACGATACAACTCTCAGTCTTGGAAGAGATTCTTGATTTCGCAGTACGCAAAAACATCCATCTTGTGTCCGATGAAATCTACTCAGGATCCACGTTCGCGTCATCCGAATTCATCAGCATTGCTGAGATTCTTGAATCTCGTGGATACAAAGATTCAGAGAGAGTGCACATTGTCTACAGCCTCTCCAAAGATCTCGGCCTTCCAGGTTTCAGGGTCGGAACAATTTACTCCTACAACGATAAGGTTGTTACCACTGCAAGAAGGATGTCTAGTTTCACCTTGATTTCTTCTCAGACACAACATCTGCTGGCTTCCATGTTGTCAGACAAGAAATTTACTGAAAATTATATCAAGACAAATAGGGAGAGACTGATGAAGAGATATAACATGATTATTGAAGGTTTGAGAAGCGCTGGGATAGAGTGCTTGAAAGGGAATGCTGGGTTGTTTTGTTGGATGAATTTAAGCCAGTTGTTGGCGGAACCCACAAGAGAAGGTGAACTGGTTCTTTGGAAGTCCATACTTCGTGAGGTGAAGCTAAACATATCTCCAGGATCTTCCTGTCATTGCTCCGAACCAGGTTGGTTTAGAGTGTGCTTTGCTAATATGAGTGAGCAGACACTAGAAGTTGCACTCAACAGACTACAAAACTTCATGGATCAAAGGAAAACAAACGGCAACTAAAACAATTTACGGTTAATTGCTACCATAATTTTTTAATGGCTGTGGCCATTTTATTCTTTTAGTTGATAAAACCCTCTTCAAGAACTGGGTTTTTGCTAAGTTATATCAATATATACTGTATATCAGAACGAAGATGCAAATTCTTCTGTTTTCTTGCTCTCCCGAGCAAGTTTCCTGGTAACTCCGTCTCGTTGTAAGTTTCCTGGTAACTCCGTCTCCTGTAAGTTTTTATAATACAAGAAAATTTCCTTTGAACTCTATGTTGTTTTGTCTATGACTCAGTAATTTCTTCATTGGTCATGTTCTTATTACTTGTCAACTAATCAAAATCGATACTAAATGACTTCCATGAAAGTTTCTACGAAATTAGGATATGCTAATGCACTTGTTATTTCTCCTATGTCATGCCAGTTTCTTATATCCAGTTTGAATCATTGAATAAAGAATACTTCCTAAATTAAACCTTTCCAAAAATCTACTCCCAGAACTTGACTTGGTGGTTAGGAGATGCTTAATTCTTCATCAACACCATAATTTGTAAAGGAAAAAAAGATTATCCATATGTTGATAAATCCAATTTGGTCGTAATATTACATATACGAAAATGCCTTACCGTATTTGCTTACTAATCACTACTTAAATTGTATATTATGCAAGTTTTTTAGTTCTCACTTTTGCGGGGTCGTTACTCCTACTTCACGTGGCAGACTAGTCAACGTAGTTGGGTTGTTTCAGAGACTGTTACAACATAAACAAATGTATTTAGTAGTGTCTTATCAACATTCTTTTCGACATAATCTGTAATTAAGGGACCAGACCAGACGGCTGAAAAGATTACGATGATTAAGCAACCTAATGGGACCAAAAGCAGTCCCTATGGCTAGGTTGGAAAGTTGGACTCTTAACACCTTTGACATTTACTTGTTTTCTTTTCACCACCTGCAGCTGTCGTGGTCAGCTCACGCTCGAATTGTTTAACACTAGCGTGATTAAGATGTAACAATAATTACACAAGATATGCATGGGCTTGATTAAGGTATAATTATTGTATAAGATTTGCTATGCTTAACTTCTATAAGTTTTAAGTTTTTGTGTGATCATCGCTCAGCACCAACCATCAATGGTCCACACAAGAGGAACCAAATATATTGCAGCTGATCACGAGTAGTATAATATCGTTCACACTTGTTCAACACTGTATAGATATATACATGCAAACTGGAACTAAACTACTTATGCCTTAATTACATTATTAGTATGGTATAATGGCGTATCATGTGATTACTTTTTTGCTAATATATGGAAGGAAGAGCATGATAGCGTTTGCGACTAACTGTATTGAATAGAAGAAGATAGGCTTCTGACTGTCTTTGAATGAGAAAGAGTTGTAATTGAATTGATTAACTGATTTCTACCAAATTATAATCTCTAGGAGGAAGAAGAAGAAGATTTGAGGGCACTGAAGATATGAGGAAATTACAGGCTTACCATCCCAATGAAGGGTTGTGACCATCATGGATGGAAGTTAAGTATAAGATTCAACTTTATTATGTAATTGTAAAAGTCCACATTCCATAAAATTTAAAGTAAGTCTACACAGAATAATTTGATACCATGAACAAGATTAAGATCTTATCATTAATTTTTTAACATTAAAATAGGTCTTTTTTCAATGCATCAGAAAGGGAACAATTAGAAGAGTTTCCTCTTACAGATTGAGCATGCCCTTTTTTTTTTAATTGGTATTTTTTCATTAGTCATTATTAGCTTCAACAGAACATTGGTAATTGGTCAAAAAATTTATGAACTTAGGAACCTTTTAGTTCGACTTATTGGAATAGTATTTGAGAGTGTGCCATTTGACTAATTGGCTTATCGCCCACATTCTAACCTCCTATCAAACCAGATCAGCAATTTGGATTTGATATGCTAATCTATAACTCTTCAAAATGCTTTTTACCACATACTTTAATAATTCCTCTCAGTTTCTTTTAAGATAGCTTTGTTTTTCCGTGGCTCAAAGGGCCAAAGTCAACTACCTAGTTTTCCTGGAAATTAATGATGCCTCATTAAATTTATGGTAATTCCTCAGTCCAAATTACTTGCTGCTTACTTCAAAGTTTCCATTCAAATTCACCATTTCTGAGAAATTAGTCATTTATCACTTCAAGGCCAAGGAAGGTTAGTATTTTCTTTTCGTATATACTGAAATAATGTTGGAATTGGATCCAACCATCTTGTTGCATTAGACTTGGTATTAAGAAAATGAATCCTAACAAATGAGGAGAAACATGTTCGGGATGAATATATATGGTCAAGATTCAATATTTCACACATATGGATGGTTAAAAATGGTGGGAGGCATAAATGGGCTCTGTGGTTCCTCATACGTTGATGCAATCCTTCTTTCTTTTCACTTGGTCTTCATGTGAATATGGTCGTTGGGATTATACCTTTTCTCTATTCTTCTTTGACAAATTCTTAATGCCTACACTACACCAACCTCTTTTATCATTTTCTAAATGTCAACCATTACACAATCTTTCTGACCCTGATGATGACTAGCTCTCATTAACTCCCCATAAGAACAGATAGATCACAGCCGTCCAGTAGCCCCATGTGGCACACGAGTTGCCACGTGAGCCCTATTCATCATTTTCATCAAAAGAGATTTATACCCTAGCAGCCAACAGCTTGATTCACAAATGAGTTGGTGAAATATCTCCACAAATGTTAGGATTACAGCGCCGAGCTCTTCTCTTATAGTTTATGTGTTTCGGGCTGCGCGATCTCCGCTGCCAATTGAGCAGATAGGTCCACATTTGGATCACAATCTGATCGCACCATGTTCGGGAATTTGTTACTTTGGTCCACAAGCACAGCTCATCTACTCCATTAAGCTTATTAATATAGTTCATATGTTCATAACCAACATTGAAATATCGTTGTTCTTGCTTGTCATGCATGGAACTATAATTTCTCCTCGAACGAGATGATCGAGTTTAGCTCTAGTAGCATTGTGCTCTATATTATTATTTTTTGAAATTCTTGCACGAATGTGCTTTTGCAAGCTCATATATATATATATATATATGTTGTTTTCGAAATTCGAAGTCGGTAATAATTGTTGTTATTTGGAATGACGCATGGGATCAAGAGAAAAGAAGTACCATGAGTCAGAATTTTCAACATTATATTAAGTGGAGAAGTTGGTTAGCCCATCTCTTCTAGGATGGAGATAATAATTAATTAATTAGAATTTATAATTATTTTTAGATCCAAGTTGGTAAACACAATTATTTGAAAAATTGATTTTAAACACAACAGGATTTGTTATCCAATTAGAAATTGCAACTATTAAATTTTTGAAAATTTTATTAAAAAATACTTATTTTTAAGTTCTATCATAAATTGATAACTCATACTAAATAAATAGTATTTTAAGTACAAGAGTAGCCTAAACAAATTCAACGTTTTTTGGAATTACTTAGCATATGGTTACTATTGTTGAAAAATCATTTGGCTACTTTTTTTTATTTACATACCGATTTGATCAATAGATAATATCATTGTTTATTTAAAATATTTGATAAAATTAGTTGTTTATATGTAAAATAAATTAAGGGCATGACTTAAAAAGGATTTATAAACATATGAGTAATATATTTTAGTATTTTCTTAATATTCTCATATTGAAATTTAGATTTTAGATATTTAATTTGATAAAATTATCTTTATAACTCTAATAAGACATAGAATATAATAATAAATAAATAAATAATTACTACTATTATTGCTACTATTACTTCCTTTCTTCATATTAATCAAGTTGAAGTTCAATTTTCTAACATATTAGCTTCTTAATCAAGTTGAAATTTAGGATATTAGTCTTTGGTGAAAGGAAAATAATAAAAATGACAACTTGAGTAATTTATAATAACTTTTGGACATAATCTTCTTTTTATCCATTAATTTCTTAAAATTAAACGCTTCTCTTACTAGCATTTTTAAAACAACGGATTGAGTTTAATTCGTCAACTCAATCAACTAATTACTAAACATGATTATCAGCAATTTAATATAGTTAAACAGCTAAATACTTTTCAATCTGTAAAAAAACTGATCATTCATTTATCAAACAAAACCTATGACTCAACAAAATAAACATGCTATTTCCAAATTTTCTGAAATAGCTTAGTATAGTTGGTTCAATATGTCAAAATGCAGTTTGATAGAAATAGAAATTTAGTATAGATTCCCAATACATGTCAAAGGATTCAATTGAATTCGGGTAAAATGTACATGTGAATTTGAAATATTTCTTCTCCACACATTTCAGTTTTTTTTTTTTTTCTATGGAAATTTTGTATGCAAAATCTAGCTTAAATATTTCATGGACCTTACACCTTCGCAAAACCTACAGCTAAGTTGACATAAATGATAAATAAGGGCTTTGATGCACAACTTGCTCCTTTCGGGGCTTATCCTAGTGAAAATATGTGAGCTTCACATTCAATGCAATTCTCTTTCGTTCATTATCTTTCTCTTGTTTCTTTTCCTTTAGAAGTCAAAACCAAAATGATGCCCATAAATGACAAATCACATCCTTGAAAAAAAGACCCCAATAAACTTGAAGTGTTTCATATTCTAATGCCCTTTTCAAAATATTTATTTGAATAGTCATATTGGAAAAGGATAATATCTTTTACTAGCTACAATGATGACTTTTCCTTTATCCAAAGCAGAAAAATCTTAACTTCAACAAATTTCAAAAGGAAAGTAATAATAACTTCGAAGTTATAAGAATATTAGATAAAGTTTGTTTCTATTTCTGAAACATTCACTAAAATTTGGATATTGATATATAAACAGACATTTACACTATATTGTTCTTAGAATTTTCCTAATAAAATGAAAACGAGATAAAAAGGAAAGTTTAATATTACATTTCATTTCATCTTAAACAACAAAATAAAAAATTTTCAATTTAAGAAGTATAAAATGAAATGTAAAATAATAAATATACGTTTTAAATTGAAAAATTTTCATTTTAACTGCTTAAAATAAAATGAGATATAATATAATTTTTTAAATCTCATTCTATTTTATTCTATTATTCTATTATATTACATTATATTTTATTGATAAATCCGCATTTAAATTGCAACAAATCTATTTCTCGGACAAGAATCTTGGGGTGACCTTAAATTCATAACAGAGATCCCTAACCCTAAGAAATGTTATAACCAAATCGCCAGAACCGAAAAGGAAAATACGATAATGGCCCCAACTCTTTTCAGTTTTATGCGAAACCATCCCAGCTCTAATGAAAATAATAAAACCCACCGATCCCTATCCGACAATAAGTTGGCTTCGCGTTACAGGGGAGAGAATAAGCGGAGCGGCGAGGTAGCAAATAGTGCCGTACTGTCACCGTCGCTTCTTCAACAACTCAAGTCTCTTTACTCATTCTTCAACAAAGGCAATTCCTTTTTCATTGTCGTTCATGTGTTTTACTCAGTAGAGCCTTCATTTGTGAGATCTCGTGGTGGTGTGTCCGATTTGCTGTTGTCTGTCATGTTAGATGCTTCCAATTACGATTTATAGATTGGGTTTTAAATTAGTTTCGTGTTGAATCTTTACACTTGATCATTGCGGAAATTGGGGTCTGCGGTTGATTCATTGAAGCGTGATTTGGTCAGTAATCTCTGATTCTTTTATATAAGTACGGTTGATCGTTTTGTGCAATTTAGATCCATGTATCTTGTTTTGTAGGTTTTGTCTTGTTTTCTGTTGGTTCAACCTTTGAGTTTAAGGCTTAGATGAATTATGCTTTTGCTGCAAAATGTATGGTTTCTTGAATTATCATTTTGGTTTATGATTGGATTTAGGATAATTTGTCGTGACCATGGCTACCAAGTTGCTGCAACTGCAGTCAAAGGCGTGTCAAGCATCTCAGTTTGTACAAGCATGGAACTGTTTACTATAAGCAGTTGTTGAGCAGAACAAACAATACATTCAGGAGCCAGCCACAATGGAGAAATGCAACCTGTTGGCAAAGCAATTGTTTTACACTCGTCTGGCTAGGTCTTACTTTCTTCCATTGTCATCTTGGTATTTGATTTTATTGACAAATGGTTTTCATGACTCTCACTCAATGTTACTTTTGCTGTCTCAATAACATCATAGGCATACTTGTACTGTAAGATGCTAGATTGTATTCCTCAAGTGATGGATTACCTGTGTCACGTGAGCTTCTATCATCTTATAGCTGGTTAATTAAATGTCTTTTCTAGGATTGAAAAGTTTCATGCTTGAGATGTTCAACTTAATCTTTTCGCTTGCTACTTTTGGTTGTATTTGGTCAGATTTTGTGTTAAGAGTCAACTACTAAGTTGGTAAGTCCTAGCAGGTCTGGCTGCTGATTTTCTAAATTGTGTTGCAGATTAGAACAAGGGCCCTTTTTACTGTGTTGATTGGCATTGTTTGAATGATTGAGCCTGTTGTTTACACCTACTTAGAGGCTATTGCTTTGGCTATTCTTACTTATGGGTTAAAATGAGATAAATTCTCCTTAAATGAACAAGAAAGAATTGCCATTGGAAGCTCGATAACCTTAATATATGTAGATGCCTTAAACATCATGATACATTCTAGTATAATTTAGATGATCTGATTATAAATGAACCAAGGAGGACCTTGGTCAAACCTATTAAAACGATGGAAGTCTAGTTAAGATTTGGACCCTACTCAGATAGCAAATGTCATGACCCTATGGCAAAATAGTCTGGATTTTATTTTGAAGCCAAAAACAAGAATATCAAAGAGGATATGATCTGGAGTAGGCCCCAAAGTCAATTGGATGAACTGATTTAGCCATGATGCTTTGTAAGATGCTTGAGGAAAAAATCTCACGCATAACTGAACCGAAATTTCATAAACTAGCTTTGATAGTGGTTTCACAGGAAAACATGTTTCTACATAACTTTCTTCATGCATTCTTTTTCCATCAATGCAAATTAGCCCTTGTCTTCGGCCATTCTTTTGCATCGATCTCCATTGTTATTTTGGGAAGTATTTGATGCTTGAGACCTTTTCTTTGTGAGTTTAATGTTTCAACTCTTTTTATATAATTACATTTGTAATTAATCTTGGTGTGTAACCATTTGAACAAATTTGGCATTTTTCTCACTAACTTCTCTATGCTCAAGATTCTATAAGTTCCCAACTTACAGAACTTGTCTGTAGGATTATATACCTTGAAATTTTGCATCTTATTTGAGATTCTCTTTGTTATTTGTTTGCACAGTATTCCTAATCGTTATGAATCATTCTGGAAGGAGCTTGATCATGTGAAGAGCTTGTGGAGGAGGAGGCAGGAACTGAAGGTTGAGGATGCTGGCATTGCAGCTTTGTTTGGCCTGGAGTGCTTTGCTTGGTTTTGTGCTGGTGAAATCGTGGAAGGGATTCACTATCACCGGTTACTATCCCTGAGAGAGCTACTTGCATAGAATATCTTTCATGGAGTTGAATATGTACTTCTATTGTCACTTGCGTTATTTAATGGCGAAAACATGCAATTTTGTTTTCCTGCAAAATTTTGAAGCTGAGAAATCAGTTCAATACCCTGATAGTCTCAATAATCTTTACATTTAAAGCAGCTTAGGACACTGCTGTTGTTTGTTTTCTGAAATTCACTTTCTACGGATGAATTATGACACTTCAAGCTTCATTGTTGTTCTTTCTCCTCTTTTATATTGACAAGGCCTCCACGTTTAAGTTTTGATTGCAATCGTGTAGAAGAAATTAACATATTGGTTAACCTCATCGGTTGGTCAAAATATCGCGAACAGCAGTTGTTACCGTATAATCTTGTGGATACAGATCTAAATTGCTTGCTTACGTTACATAGTGTACTTTAAGTATTTCTTCTCTGTTATCTTCATCTATATAGTTGAACAAGATCCATCCCCATTGTGAAGTAACACGGTGAACATATTGATAGTAGCTTGTCTTATGCAAGATTGGCTGTTGCCTCGGAGACAGGGATTAACTGTTCTCCTGGGTTTGGATGAACCTATATGCATTTGGATGCTGGATTTGATGTTCAAGTAATCTAGATCCAATCAAAATTATCTTGTAATCAAAACATGAAGTCAATATTTTAGTAATTATAAGGGATAAAGAAAATAATTTCCTTTCATTGAAGTTTATTATATTTCAAAAATTTTATAAGACGTCTTTATTCTTATCCAAAATTTTATATCTTCTTTCGTTAATGTTTTTCTTTAAAAATGTTAACAAAGAACAAAAAACTTTTCCATGTGGGCAGTTATGTTGTAGGAGAATAATAGGAATTTATAAATTGTAGAAATAATATATATCAAATAAAAATATAACAATAATTAATATATAATATTAATTATTAATAATATATTTATTAATTTAATATAATAATAAATTAAGTCCTTCATTAAAATTTTATTTATTACTTAAAATAAATAAAATGATCCAATTTTGTTATTTATAATTCATATTTTATTAGTAATTAGTAATTAATTTAATTAATGTTTACCATTAATAAATGAAATTCAAAATTAAAATTTAATTAATTATTTTATTTAATATAATGCAAGTAATAAATATGTTATAATATCATTTATTTTATTTACAAATAATTTATTTATATACTATTTTTATTTATAAGTAACTTATCTTTATATATTTTAAAATATAAATAATTATTGATGACGTATGATGATGATAAAAAAATATTTGCACTTGTAATGATTCTAGTGGATTGATATATTATCATCATCATATTCAAGTCCTAAAGTTGAAGCGGAGTTTGGAGAAAGTCGATAAGACGCAAATTTCACCCTATATAAAGTAAAGAGACTGTGTATTAATTATTATCGACACCAAGTATAATTAAATGAGTTCTTGAATTGTGACTACATAATGGATAATGCATAAACGAGTTTGGTGATCGTGATGGATTTGTGGATTCACATTCTCGCCTTTACTAATTTATAATGCTTGTGTTCTTACTAAGTGCTTTTATTTCTTCGTAAGCGTGAGTCCTATTTCTTATTACAATAATTTTCGAGTCGCACAACCTTCATGTGTAGTATGCTATATATATGTATTATATAGCTAGCTTTGTAGCACTTCACATGCAAAGACTCAACCCGACATCAATCGGGTGATATCCGAAGTTCAAGGCCTCATGAGTGATGACGAGAACACTCAAACAATCAAAACTCAATAAAGTCTCTTTTTTGAAACAATGCACACTTTCAGGGAAAATCAAAACCAATTTCAGTCCGCTTTCATTCTATAAATCCTTTCAATAATAAAACATAATACAATCAATAAGATTTCACATTAGTACAATCATAATAGTCACATTATAAAATAAAATGTTCGATCGTAATGATCTTTACATTGCTGGGACAGGATAAACACATTTGTATACACATTGTGCAAAATTTTCAGACCATATTATTCGATACAAAAATCATAATAAACACAATTCAATGCGAAATAAAGAAATGCAATGCACGCCGAATCGATCTCGATCTCTATCCTTCATGAATGTTGTAATTATACACCTGTTTCCAACGAGTATTCTTCGATCCTAAAAATATTTACAAATTTTCAGAGTTTGTCGAATCCATCGTTGATGAGTTCAACGGATCATAAACACATATCACATATTTCATGATATTCATTCAATGGATATCGATCTTATAATGCTATATGATGAGACTACATTCGTCTTATTGTCAGGACCGGTGCCTATACATATAAACACCGCTCATAGGGCTCGGCCAGATCGAGTTACGAGCATACCTATATAGAACATATATCACGAAGCAAAGCTCTACGTAGGTTGCCATATTAGCTATCAAGTCACAACACCTTTATCTCGAGCATGCATTTTATGAAATGCATCAAATACTTATTATGCCATATGATAATCACATGCGATGTTTAATTAGAAACTCATTATCATCGGACCTAAGTTCGATATTCAACTTTCGTTGAGAATTCACATATCATACGAGATTTCGGATCAAATCAAAATACTCAATAACTATATCCACATAACAAACCTCGAACTTTAAGTCCGGATTCAAATCAAATCATAAACAATTTATAATTGGAAGTTAACATCGATAAATTCAAAGTAAATCAATCCTAGGAAATCATCTAGGTTAACTCACAAGTCTCCCGGCTAATGCTCGGAAGATCCCAACGCCTCGGAGGTTGACGTCCCGCTTGCTCCTCTATAACAAATAATATACACCATGCATTCCATTTCTACAATCAGTATCCAAAGATGCACATGTATGAAATAACTTATGTACAATGATTTCATGACAATCCGGACATTTACCATCAATTTCATCACAAAATCGTGTCACATCCAAACTCATCTAAGTATGATTCATACTTTAGTTTAGCCTCACTAAAACTATTGAAATCACACTTCATTACTCATTTGAAATCCTATAGATCCAGATATAATCAAAACATCAGTATGTTCAAAGGAAATAACTTACTATAATTTAAGAAAGCACACTCAATCGTATCCGCCCCACGCTTTCACTCAATATTTCAATTCATTTCGCTAAATGATTTTAGGTGGAGATGTAGGCAATGTCTTACGAGTCCAATGGTTCAAGAATAAATCATTCGGGTGTCTAGAAGAAGTTATGGCCAAAAGAATCAACTGGTTTTATCCTCAATCATATTGTACCTATCGGGACAATTAGTATAACTTTCTGAGATATCAATTTAGGTTTTCTTAGATGGTTCAAAAGAGGACTTCAGCTACAACTTCTAGGAAGACCCCAGACAAATTCTCATCTTCCTAAGGATCAAAAATGGAAATTGTAAGATATAAGATAAATATAACCCAAAAGAAGCAAAAACAAAACGTGTTAAACAAAACTAAAAAAAAGCGTAAACTCGTAAGGAACAAAACATAATGAACCAAACTCAAAACGAA